>CM067306.1:7483235-8683235 GCA_034231615.1 Meghimatium bilineatum
ATTTTTGTTACACTTTATTTCAAATGATGTTATTCTCTTTGCCACCATGTAATGTCAATTATTAATAGCATCATTAGACGAATTCTCATGACATCGATTTCCCACATCATCCGTGACCAAATACATATTTTACAGCTAATATACTTCATCTATGGTCAGATACATATTTTACAAGTAATCTATTTCTCCCATGGTCAGATACATATTTTACAAGTAATCTACTTCTCCCATGGTCAGATACATATTTTACAAGTAATCTACTTCATCCATGGCCAGATACACATTTTACAGCTATAACCATATGAACACATACTGAGTTTGACATGACTTTTCAAATAATTCTTAGTTTTCACTATTATTACATTGTTACTGCTGATAGTTTAAATAAAATCACATTTTCTGAAATACTGACTAAAACTATGGTCATATTGTGCTGGCAGGCGTGCAGACAGTCACGTAGATACTCGATGAATAGACAGATACAAAAGTGAACGGACGGACCCTGTCCAGAGTATATATATATATATATATATATATATATATATATATATATATATATATATATATATATATATATATATATATATATATATATATATAGAGAGAGAGAGAGAGAGAGAGAGAGACGGACAGAGATGGAGAGAGACGGAGAAAGAGAAAGTTACTAACACTGCTATATTGGAAAGAATATACAATACCATAGTTCTCTTCTATGTTCTGTCTGCGTAGACTCCATGTCTGGGACACAATGAAGGATATAAGAGGACAGAATATCAAATGATATACTTTATGGAGATTATCAGTCTTGGAAAAACCCTCAGTTTCGACCTCTAGTTTAGCAGAAAGACGTATGTAAACGCGATATGTATGATACATGCATGGACACGGATCTCTTGAGAACATGATGACATGGAACATGGACGGGTAAGATTATAAATGGTATAGCAGTGAATGCAGAAATGATATCAGATAGCTTCAGAGATCTTCCGTTTTTGAGAACACTGCAAAATACAATGCGACGAACTCATAGACAGCATCATAATTCTACACGAATAGTATAAAGTGAATGTAACAAATGGTCATCTTGACTGTTTTAGACGAGTTTCAACATAATTATCTTTATACATTTATTTGACAATTACAAACGTCTGACGTCTAATTAAAAACCCAAATTTAGACCTCTTTTTTTTTATCACATCTCAACACAAAACAAACAGTTGAAGCTAATGTCAGGAAAAGTCAAGGCATATGGTCGTCTGACAAAGATCAAGAACGACGATGCCTATTTTCACGATGGAAAGGTTATTTCTGGGATCGACACAATCGTCTTCTGTACCGGCTTCAATCCAGATTTATCGTTCCTCAATTTGAAGATAATGGAAGGTTAGTTGCATTGTACACATCCTAATGTAAGGACATATCGGCTAATGGAAAACCAGCCTTCTAGAATGACACTATTCTCTTAATGGTCATTAGCTGTCCAACAAAGTATATTCATGGTGACCCCTACAAGTCAAAAAAATAATCAATACTTTTTAGAAAGCTTGTTTTCTCATTAGCCAACAGTACATATACTATAGACGGTTACCATTTGATTGAAGGTTATCAGCTATAGTTCTCTACGCACACGGACGCAAGCCGTAATTAAGAAGATGAATTTAGAGAGCTCAACTTCCTACCCTCCTCTTAATAAATTATAATATAATCTTTGCCACGTGGAATTTATCCTTAAAGTGTACGCTTGATTGTGTACATGAGATGAAGTGCGTGGGAAAACAGCACTAGGGGTAACAGAGATCGAATAAACAATTAAAACATTAGGTATTACGTCTGTTGATTATCCTCTTCGTACACCGGACACGTCCATATGTGCTCAGATTTCCGCTTCAATAAATCTCTCAGGGTATAACTGCTCTTTTGAGCTCTTTGTCAAGGGTTTCTACGGACCACGCCCATCATCACTCCCAATTCCCGCATTCTCGATATGACTCATGCTCATTCATCTAAAAATTCTCTGATCGTGAGGACTCACGAAGTGCAATGAGTGTCCCGCTCGGTTCATAGGCTTATCGTCGGATGTGGTGGCTAGGCTAGCTACTTGGTTGGCCAGTTCGTTTTCCTCCACGCCCCTGTGTCCGGGTACAAATATAAGCGTGATTTTTCGTAGTGATGTCCATATTTTAGCTCTCTCTAATGACTCCACCTATTCCCTACGTACTTCACATGTTTCATTTTCTGAATCATATTCAGTGAGTGACTTAATATGCACGCATGTGGATAGATTTGCGATTCCAGCCAGTTTACCGCCTGATGTAACACGACTTGAATTGTCGAGGCATTAATGTAACCTATGCCGAGACAAGATTGACTTAAAATAATAATTGTTAATCTATTTTCAGAAAGTGGCAAAATGGAGTTATACAGAATGGTGTTTCCTGTACGGGAAAAGCACAACACCCTTGCTTTAATTGGCCACGTTGGCACTGATTTTCCAGCTTTCACTTTCTTTGAAACACAAGCAAGGCTAGCTACTCGAGTAATGACTGGGAAATACACGCTTCCTTCCCTTGACGTGATGCTGAAGGATGTTGAGTTTTGGAATGCACATAATTTAGCTAGAACAGGAAAGTTTCGCTCGTATTTCGTAAGTTTGGGCTTTCATAATTTTCGTATTCTAATGTGCGGGGTTAATTAGGGTTACAAGTGAGTACTGTTTACTGGTTACGTACTTTTCTCTTGCCTGGTGATAAAACAACCAACGCAAATAGTGATGCTATCAGACCGCCACAGCATGCTGCTCAAAATAAGAAAGTTTAGGCTAAAAAAAGGAAAGGGGTTGTGCTCTTCCCAACAATATTCAAAGCATAATTTTGATCCACTGTCCAGGGCATGAGGAAGTCTGAGACAGCGAAAGAACTGATTCATTGGCAGGTACAACTATAATAATAGTAATACGACCCACAATCTCTAAGCGTAGTAGAGGTGCTACACTGATACATCATCACAAGGTCAGGGTCGTAGGGGTGCCACACTGTATACATCAGCACACAGTCAGGGTTGTTGGGGTGCCACACTGGACATATCAGCACAAGGTCAGGTCGTAGTGGTGCCACACTGAATACATCATGCACAAGGTCAGGATTGTTGTGGTGCCACACTGGACATATCAGCACAAGGTCATGGTTGTAGGAGTGCCACACTGGAGACATCATCAAACGAAGCTCTGCAAACAAATCTATCAGTCATTTACAGGAATGTAGAAAACATCACGAGCAGACAATTACATGATACTATCAATCCCTTGTTATCTCTGTTCTTCCTCTCTTCTTTCCACCGTCGACTATTTCTTGCAAAATAATTTTAGAAAGCGAGTCGTGTGTCGTTACATGTCTATACAATACACATTTATCCCTTTTCACCACTGCCAGAAGTGGTTCTTGATAATCTGATGTGTATTTGTTGATGGACAAATATATGTGTCATGTGTTCTATATAGCTAATTATTATTAAACGTCTGTAGCACTTGTTCTCAAAGCCTGAATAATTAATTATGTGTATTTATTAAGCATCAAACTTTCACATTCGCATACAAGTATACTTAAAACTTTGGATCTGAATATATGAACTTTACTGTAATATTGATCTAACTTTTCCTTATCATATTCAACCTTGCATGACAGCCATCGTCATTTCGAGTCTTAACTTAATCTCTTCCGAGTTGCTATCATCATATATTTAGAACCCAGAATATGTGCGGTAACTTCTTCAGGTGAACTTTTTATCCACATGTAAAACGGACAATGCACATTATCATTGTGAACCACCACCTTACTTGTGTCGATATTAATATCATCTCCAGAACGTTTTACAAATGTATTCCAGCTTAGAAGGACGTTCTTGAAGTAGATTATCGCATCCAGGCATAGTATACCAATGTCATCTACACACCGAAACCTGCACATTGGGCACATTTTAATTGAAATTTCTGTATGATAGACTATAATGGTCATAAATTTCACTCCGTTGAATATGGAAATCTCTGAAAAAGTCCACACATTCAACGAGAAGACAAGAAAACAAGGTGGATAGATCATTTTAAGAGTTGAACAACACATCAACCATCACATAGAACTACCCTTTCACTCCAACACGTTCCAGAAGCAAAAAATACTAGGCCGTGAAATAGATGAACAATTTAAGAACATACAATGAAACATATCACCTGGCGTGGATGACATAACAACTGAAGTCATCCTTGCGGTCAAGGACGTTGGTGTTAGATGGTTAAAGAGAATATTCACAGCAGCATGGTTTGAAAAAAGAAAACAAGTACCAGATGACTGTAAGAGAGCAATAATTTCACCCATATAGAAAAACAAAGGCAGAAAAAGACGTATAGAGGCATATCTCTGCTCAGCCACATAGGAAAGAATAGCCAAAAATTATAGAACAGAGAGTAAGAACGATAATAGAACCCCAGCTAAATAAGACACAATTTGGTTTCAGGGATGTACAAGTACTATTTATGCGCCATGACAGCTGAGCGAAAAGGCACTTGAATACGACCTACAACCAAACATCGCCTTCATCGACCAAGAAAAGGCATTTGAAAGAGTTGACAGAGAAAATTGTGGCTAATATTGCAGGACTATTGGGTATATGAACAATTGCTAGACAAACATAAGAGAATAATACAATAACTGTCAAAGCGTAATAAGAACTACCGAGAGCACAACAGACCCATTTGAAATAAAATCAGGAGTTAGGACATGGCTGAATACTATCATTACTTCTGTTCCTAACATACATGGACAGGATAAACAAAGAATCAGACCAAAGAATTAAATTCACCCATGCAGAATCATCAAATGAAGATCACAGCCCACTCGACGAGATGATCAATGTTTACTATACGAATCTTGAAACGAATTACAGCGGCACACACAATCGCCCATGCATTAACATGAAACTTACAGCGGCACACACAATCGCCCATGCAATAACATGAAACTTACAGCGGCACACACAATCGCCCATGCAATAACATGAAACTTTACAGCGGCACACACAATCGCCCATGCAATAACATGAAACTTACAGCGGCACACACAATCGCCCCATGCAATAACATGAAACTTAAGCGGCACACACAATCGCCCCATGCAATAACATGAAACTTACAGCGGCACACACAATCGCCCCATGCAATAACATGAACTTACAGCGGCACACACACTCGCCCCATGCAATAACATGAAACTTACAGCGGCACACACAATCGCCCCATGCAATAACATGAAACTTACAGTGGCACGCACAATCGCCCATGCAATAACATGAAACTAAACCCATCTAAAACAGATGCTATGAAGATGAACAGAACACCATGCCAGTTAAATATATCTGTAAATGGTATAAAACTAAAGCAAGTCCCAGAGTTTAAAAACCTAAAAAACATATTTACAGAGGATGGCAAACTCGACAGAGAGATTGAAACAAGGTGCCAAAAAGCCAATGCTGTGACTTACCAGCTGTCATCAATACTGAAACACCCATCAATTCTGCATGTTTACAAAACGACAATTGATAAACATTATTTTTATACCAAGTCTGTATTACTAAGGTCAAACATGGCCCCTGACAAAGACACTAGTGAAAAGATCATAGTTTAAGAAATGAGATGTTTGAGGAAAGAATTCAATGTCAGAAGAAGAGGTCGTCGGAGAAATGAAGATATCAGGGAAAAAAGTAAAGACTATCTCAAGTCAAGACTACATCGAAAAGCAACAAACCATATTGTTTGGTCACGTCATGAGAATGAGACCTGCGCAGCCATTCGTTCACGCATACATCAGCAGAAGACCGGGTTAGAAGACACGAGGAAGACAAATAACTAGATGGTCTGAGACAATCAAAGAAACATTAAATAGACATGGGCTTACCATGGTCAATGCAACTCACATGACCAAGGACTGAAAACAACTCAGAATTCCCTCCACGACTCTTAACGGCAAAGTGACAATGACAATATTTAGATAGATAGATAGATATTTTCACTGAAGTAATTGGACGAATGATGGGGTTACCTGTCAACAACTTTCACCGTTTCTAGTTTAAAGGGATAATGGGAATATGTTCGTCTTGAGATTACGTTCGAATGGGATTATGTTCAAGATTAGAATATGGGATTATGTTCAAGATTGGATTATGGGATTATATCTTCAACAACTGTGGAAGTAAATAACTGGATAACATACTACTAAGTCGCGTGACTTCACGTGATAACATTTTTACGTAATTTTGGTGGGATCTTAAAAAAAACGTCATCGTGATAGAAATATGTCTGTCGCAGAGAATCATGAAATTCCAATAGTTTCATTTACCTTCTCGAGATCAAGAAATATGGGCGCCATCCAGTTTTCTAACATAGATGACATTAAATTTATACAACTTTCTGAAGTGTTCACATATCCATTGTCTTTATTGTTAACCAGAAAACACAACAGATGGATGTGCAACAATTAAACTCACATTTCACTCTAAAGCAAATAAAACCCTAATCAAAACCCTAACCCTAATATCTCATTCTACGAATAATATATCGTAATCCGCACCCTAAACGAACCCTTTTATTCCTAAATTAAAAAAAAATACAACGCATAGCAGGTGCAGTTAGCACATTCAATAATCTAACTAATATCTAGAAATCAAAAGATCTAGGAAGAAACACCAAGCTAAAGCTATTCAACTCACTTTTATCTCAATATTAACTTTGTGGAAGTGAAAGCTGTAAATCAACTCAAGTGGCAAACCAAAAATTAAACAGCTTCGAAAATAAATGTCTCCACAAACTGATGAACATAAAATGGAGCGATTTCGTCACAAATAGTAATTTAAGAAACAAACACACCAAGAATATGTGTCAAACGTAATAGAAAACGCAGATGGAAATACCTGGGTCATGTTTTAAGACTAGATGAAAACAGAATAAACCATCAAGTCCTTACATGGACCTCTACGGGTAAAATAAAACAAGGAAGACCTAAAGCAACTCAAAAAACCAACATACTTAAAAAAGTCAAATAATAGGCTGCAAGACCATACAAGAACTAAAGCTGCAGGCAGCGGACCGCAACACATGGAGAAGTAAAACCTCTGCCATGTGTGCCGTCTGTGTCACGAAAGGAACAAAGTAACTGGCTATTCCTTATTCTAATCCTAATAAATATAACCGAAAACAGACATAAAAAACAATATTAGCATTCGTGATTTAACATTCGTGAATGTACACCTTCTTAAAAAAAATCACTCAACTGTGATGCATGAAGTTTCAAAACGTTGTGTTAAAAAAGTCGTATATTTTTGTGTCTCGTTGATGGTACGTTGTGGTTAGAAATATTGTCACACTAATGCCTATTTTCTTTCATGATAGATTGTATATGTGGTTGTCACATATCGTTCACAGTTCAGCCTATGACATTTAAGTTTGAATGTGATTTGAAAAAGTAAGATCAGTACAACAGTAATGATCAATTTATTCAGATCGCTAGTAATAAGTATACTTGTATACGAATAAAGAAGTTGGACACTCAATGCAGACAAGGAAAGAAGTATTCAAACTTTTGAAAATTAGTGCTACATACCTTTCTTCCCCTTTGCTGCGGAGGTATCCTTAAGGATTCGATTAGGGTTGCCGACATATTGCTGAGATCTTCTTCTTCTTAGTTTCCCTGGGAAACAATTCATCTAGACGCTCTATTATAAGCATCCAGACGGATTTCTTCCTTGGGAAGCTAGGCAGACAAGAATCTTCACAAAATGGTGGTGACTTTATATCATATCTGTAAGAACACCTCCGCAGCTAATACTGATATATATATATATATATATATATATATATATATATATATATATATATATATATATATATATATATATATATATATATATATATATATATATATATATATAAAGAGAGAGAGAGAGAGAATACAAGACACATATATTACTAGTGCTACATATATTTGTCCGGCAGCACATTAACAAACTTGCAGGTTATCTAGAACCACATTTTTGCAGTGGTAAAACGGCGTAGCCGAATTTGGTTTGGACATGTAATGAGACACGACTAGCTTTCACAAATTTCAGAAAGTTCGTATATACATGAAGGTTACATGAATATTTATTATCAATATTTTTGTGGACAAAATAATTTGCCTGGTAGGACGCCACGCTATGGCCTGTGGATATAATTATTTAGAATGCTTTTTTGTTTTTGTATCCAGTGTGGCAGCTACAGCCCAGACCGATTATAGGTCTTATGATTATAATTGTTTTTATATTTTATTACATCTTACAGGATGAACTACAGTAGCGGAAACGTTGTTTTTTTTTAGATCGCAACGGCTCCTATGTCGACACAGGCTTAATATGATATCAAATTATTCCGGGAAGTAAAGACTGCAAATGAGAGAAGATGACTACTACCTCCATACAGCAGAGCCACTGAAATGTGAGATCGCTAACATCTCACTCCTCTACGGCATTAATAATTGATATGTGATATCATTTACTACAGTAGAGTAAGGCCTGCTACAAAACAATTCCCCAAAACAATATGTAAGGCTTTAATTTTAGCACACTTGTAGTTGGGTATTGGAGATACATTTAACGGACATACTGCAATACGTGTAGAATATTTCGTTTTTTTTAAACTTCATCGAATGTCAATTCAGTGTCACTTCGGCTTTTCACGAAATCTACTTTGCTATCACTTAGCATCTTGGAATGAAATACTGAATGATCATTCTTGAAATTATCTTGTGGAATATTCTGATCATTCTATGCTGTGATTCCATCCACACAGATATAACCCATCATGCTCCTAGGGTACCTGAATTGATGCGCCAACACAGAGAGTCCTCAAGCGTGTTATATTTCTGACGATGCAAATGAGTGTAGAACATTTTTTACGTGTCCAGTTCTTGATATTATCTGCCCATTAATATCTTCTCTCCTCCTTTTCCCTCTTCCACCAGCAACTTCTCGCTAGAATATCGTTTCTGACAAATACTTGTGCTGGCTAACTTGTCTAAACCAATCATGTTTTCCGTGTTATTCTATTGTAGTGATTCTAGTGAACCTACGAGCCTCTCTATTCTATTTCTGACCTAAACTATACTCTTTATAGAAAAAGCGAAACATTCTTCTAAAACACATGCATTCGAAAGCTTATATCCACTTTTTCATGTCCACAACAAATATATAGATGTACTGAGATTGTTTGACTTTGATTGTAAATGAAAAACACAAAGAATTAGTAAAATTGCAACTCACCATTTAGCCCATTAACCTTCATACGGTGCCACTCTAGAAACATCAATAGATAACCCTTCATGAAGTGCCACTCTAGAGACATCAACATATAACCTTTCAAGTGGTGCCACTCTTGAAACATCAACAGACAACCTTTCAAGTGGTGCCACTCTTGAAACATCAATAGATAACCCTTCATGCGGTGCCACTCTTGAAACATCAATAGATAACCCTTCATGCGGTGCCACTCTTGAAACATCAACAGATAACCTTTCAAGTGGTGCCACTCTTGAAACATCAATAGATATCCTTTCAAGTGGTGCCACTCTTGAAACATCAACAGATAACCTTTCAAGTGGTGCCACTCTTGAAACATCAATAGATAACCCTTCATGCGGTGCCACTCTATAAACTCCACCACACATATTCCGCCATGTCTCCATGTTATCAGCTTCTTGTTTTAAGTATGGAGAATCTTAACCCTGTCCAGCATGTAATATTAATAATCTTTCCTCCTTTAATCACTCTTCTTCCTCAACCCTCACCTATTCGCTATATGGTATTTTTGAAAAGAGAATCTTGGTCCAACATGTGGCGAGAAAATTGAGGAGTAGATTGGCACCACAATTCAAACTATTTTGTACTCAAAAAATATCATAATAAATATTCATGTAATCTTCATGCATATAAGAACTCTTTCTCAACCAGAGGCCAGACGTGATTTACGTGTCTGTATTGCACAGCTGCATGAATAAACTACGTGGTATCTATCTTAACTATCAGGGTGTAACCGTTGAACCAGTAAGTCATTCTGCATTGTTTCTACTGCATACCGTTTTACAGAATATGATCAGATGGCTGTTCATCTGTTCTACAAGAGCACAGCAATGTGGCATACAGTCGCGACATATGCAGGTGTTTGTTCGGTCTGTTGTTGTCTGTCCTCAGGCGAAATATGTTGATCTGTCCCTGGCGATTTAACTAGTGGTTGACGTCGTTTTCCATACTATGTTCACTTAATTTTATTTTAATATTATATTTTAAACAAAGTAAAATGTGTTTATTTATACTATTTATACGTCAATGTATTTGCTCTATACCACACACTGAAGTTACAATCAATTTTCAATCTTGTATGGTCCACAACACATATCGAAGATATAATCAATTTTCAATACTGTTTCAGATTTCGATTGCCATTCTCACTGAGAATATTGCTTCGGAGCTGGGATTTTATCCATCATTCTGGAAAGTATTCTTTAAATGCCCTCGTCTTGCCATCAGAAACTGGTATGGACCAATTATGAGTGCTCAGTATCGTCTCGTGGGACCGGACAACCAATGGGAAAATGCCAAGAAAACTTGTTTTTCGCAATATGAAGAGGGATGTGGATCTCTCCGGAACAAGCAGATCAGTGACTTGAACCGTACTGATGTTCGTGAATACCATAAGAACATTCTAGTGAACTTATTGAAAGCTTCGTCTTTGGCAACTGCTGTTGGAATTGTGATATACAAATACAAATCAAACTTTTGTCTATAAATCTATTTGACATGAAAAATGCTACCCTAGAAATTATCAAGTGTATTTGAATATTTGAATACAACGAAATATATTTTCCAAAAGAATAGCATTATGTTGGAATGTTGTTAGAAGTTGTTGGAATTGTTTCTTTCGTTCGTTTACAATCTCACATGTCATCTCTCTTTTAGCGGGACAATTAAATGATTGTCTGGTGATGATCATGTAAATATTCTACCTGGGTGTGTTGGAATAATTTTTTTGTGATGGTCAAGTTTCTTTCTGTGCTTAAATCAACTAATCTCTTTGCGTACTCATTTCTGTGGTCGATAGGTAAATGGCCTAGTACTTGTGATGGGCAAGTTACTTTCTTATACAAGTAAATTCAAGTAAAAAGCAAGTGTTAAATTAAAAATTATTGAGACTAACTAATTGAACCAGGGCGACATCGAGTCTCTTTGCTACTTGAGGTGAAGAGTTAAACTCGAGTTGCAAGGCGATTGCAGTTACTTTCTGTGCTGACATCTGCGAATCATTTCCCCTTTTCATTTCTTTGGTCGATAGGCAAACCTCCTAGTCTCTTCATCACTTCACATGCACTCCGGGTTGTGGAGGGTGGGGGGATATGTTCATTTTAATTGTCCATATTTATTTTGACGTCTTAAAGGTTTGTCTAATGTTTCAAAAGATATTTATAGACTTTATCTATTTCTTGTTCATGTTCTGATGTCGTTGATACACATACTTGTATGATTTGTATATTATTGATTCTACTGTTTATTCTGATAGTAACAAAAAGTATGAATTATTTCGAATCTTAATTGTATGTATTGATGTTCAAATGATTATTAAAACATGCAACCAGTTTTGCAGGTATTCGACGTGGACAGAAACCACTATTTCATGACTGTACCACATGGGTCTAGGCAGGTCTCAAAGAAAACGAGATACAACAAAAATGATTTGTGTGCATTTAGTAAACACGTTTACCTAGAATCATTTTGGATAAAGATATCTTTGATGTTAGGTGGATGCCTATGTCAGCATCATTATTTAACATATTCGTTCCAGATTGTGGTTTTCTTTGTTGATTCTCTGACAACTCCACTATTCTGGGTGAGTTGAAATGCAGACAAGTGTTAATAAACTGATATATCACTGCACCATCGTCGTCCTAGGCAATCTACTCCCTTTTGCCCTTAACTCCGCCTTCAGCTATTAATCTTTCCAAGATATTATGTCTCAAGATATATGACCAAAACAATTCAGCTGTCTTATTACGATGTTGTTAAAGAGCCATTACTTATAATTGTATAACCTTTTATTGATCGTAATTTTTCTTGATTTATCTTTATAGCTAGCTGTCCGTGGTTTACGTAAAATATTTTCCGAACTGATGTCACCAAATGAACTTATTATCACAAGAAACATGGAGCTGTGGAGAAACATGATCGCCTACGGAATTCGGCATGACATTAAGTGATAAATTGGCTGAGATGTAACATTTTTAAATTGGATAAAACTGGTGAAACGTGTAATAGTTGTGATCTGATGACAAAAGTCCCTCTTTGTTGACGTGTATTTTTTGTACACGAATGAAGTCTGTATTGTGTTTGTATATCAAAACTGTTACATTGTTTAGTTCCTCTCTTATACGTATAATCGTGATGGTTAGGAAACTTTGTTGGTGTCATTATTATACAGAGCTGGTGTCATTCTTATACAAATCTGGTATCATTCTTATATACAGATGGTGTAATTCGTATATAGAACTGGTGTCATTCTTATACACAGCTGGTGTCATTATTATACAGAGCTGGTGCCATTATTATACATAATTGGTGTGTGTATCGACTATACGTGTTACAATGACACTTCAGCTTGGTAGTACAATATATTTTATGTTATTGGGATGAAAGTAAATCATTAAACATTCTATGACTATTTACGAAATAAATGTTATATTACTTTCATAGGTCTCTGATAGTTGTCTTACATATGACTTTCATAGGTGTTGTGATAGTTGTCTTACATATGACTTTCATAGGTGTTGTGATAGTTGTCTTACATATGACTTTCATAGGTGTTGTGATAGTTGTCTTACATATGACTTCGCATTTATTCTTATTATTCTTTCATCGTCTCTATGTACCGTCTCCACATTATAGTTAGCTAAAACGGACTTCCAACATTGTCTCTCACTCGCTCTCTCTCTCTCTCTCTCTCTCTCTCTCTCTCTTGAGTGTTTGAGTCAAGGAAAGAGCATATCAACTAGCGCCATACGCAATTGTGGAACATGACGATGACACAGTGAACCGAGCTTACGTTTTGAACTCATTGATAGATATAGCATGCGAGAACGAGATTTGTATGGGAGATGATTCCTTTCAGTAGTTCAGGATTAAAGATCAGAGTTTGAAAGTCGGTGTTGCTGGAGGTGAACAGTGTGGAGGGAGCCGAAGAATGATGGTCAACAAGCAGAGGGTCGATACTGTCAGCAGAAGTGTAATGGCAGATACACTCAGCGAGAGATCGGAGCAACTATGGACGTGTCTATTTTAACTAAGTAACTAACTAACTAACTAACTGGCTACCTTCTTCTTCTTCTGCGTTCGCTCTCATATAACCACAACGAATATTCCGTGTGATTTCCGCCGGGGATCGTAAAGTACGTTGTGCTGCAAGTTCCACAGTAGAACTGTGATTATTTGCACCACAATTGGCCACATGTGGTCAGGACGTCCGAGGTCCAGCACATCCGTTTTCGTTATTCCTGTTATTCGGGTTTTGTCCCTAGTCCGTGACAGCCTCTAACTGTCGCCGGGCCCGCTTGCGTGTAGTGTCTCTTCGCCAAGACGCCTGTCCAGCGCGTCTATCTGGCACGAGGTGCTCCACCGTCTATCAACCCATCTCGTGCAATTGGACGAACTCTGCCTGTGTCCAGGTGGTACTGAACCGTTTCTCATCCGCGAGCCTGGTTCCGTATGAGAAAGAACTCGACAGAAGATTTGGACCCTGGCTCGTTCGCCCTCCTACCGGAGGCGCCGTTCACAGACATTGTGAACCCCTCGCACAAGTTTGAGTCTCACACCACGCGTTTGAGAACAAGGCGTTCTCGAACTGAGCGACCTTGTCTCAATAGCGACTGAGTCAATCAGGTACTGAACCCTTTCTCTCTGCAAGTGTATTTCCGGTATAGGAAATCTTGACAGTAGAGTTGGTCCAGGACTGCCATCGTTGTCCCTTTCTTGCCTAAGCCCATCGGGTACGATACCCTTTCTCTTCGCGAGCATATTTCCGGTTTAGGAAGGCACGACATTAGAGTGGGTTTAGGTCTTTTGCTTTTCCTGACTCCCACGATTGGGTCTGGCTCTCTGCCTATAAGGATCACAGGTAACTAGAAGCTCTTCGAGCTAACAGAGCTTATAGTTCCTCTTTCCTAGGAACTTTTCACTTTCCATTTGCAGTTCACGCTGCCCTCTGGCGCTGTTCTGCCCTTTCCTTGTGTCATTGTACTCATTGTGACATGTATTTGTTTCTCGACATGCATCCACCTTTACGTGCCTTTTACATTGGCCGCCCCTACAATGTTCTGACTGGACTAACTGGCATCACTGTATGTCGACAGTATCACTGTATGTGGTGATGCAAATGGTGTCGGAGAGATTTTCTGTCTCTTTTGCAGTCAAATCTCTTTCCATCTGCTTCCTCCACATTCTCGGACACGATCCCCAAATGATTTCGCCAGAATCAGCTCGAGCTGATGTTTTCTGTTACCAGGGTGCACCGCGAGGAGGTAAATTTGGGATCTTGGTTATCTGCTAACCCTGGGTCCGCCAAGAGCAATGCGTTCCCTTTGCACCCCACTAACTATCTAACTATAAAACTAACTAACTAACTAATTAAATAGCTAACTGACTAACTAAATAATTGACTATCTAACTGACAAGCTAACTAGCTAAACAAATCGAACACGATAGCTAACTAACTAACTAATAAGCTAACAATCTAGCTAGCTAAATAATAAACTAACTAACTAACTAACTAAAAAACTAACTAACTAACTAATTAACTAACTAAATAAATAAATGACTAACTAACTGATTAGCTAACTATCTAGCAAACTAGCTAGCTAACTACATAACAAGCTAACACGCGAGCTAGCTAACGTATTAACTAACTACCTAACAAGCTAGCTAGATAGCTAGCTATATAACTAACTAAATAACTAACTATCGCTCTCTCTCTCTCTCTCTCGCCTTAGTGAATCTGCTAGTCTCTACTAGAGTGTATTCTGTTCAACCAATCATTTTTCTCCCACTTGTATCTCTGCCTAACGCTTACTCTCCGCCATGGACTATGCCTTCAAGAAACATGTCTTCGACACGGTGCCATATCTGTATGTGGTCATAGTAGAAATGAAGTAAACAATAGAAAGTAGATATGAAGTAGACAATAGAAAATAGATATGAAGTAGACAATAGAAAATAGATATGAAGTAGACATTAGAAAATAGATATGAAGTAGACAATAGAAAATAGATATGAAGTAGACAATAGAAAATAGATATGAAGTAGACATTAGAAAATAGATATGAAGTAGACAATATAAAGTAGATATGATGTAGACAATAGAAAGATGGTTATACCATGAGCGGACTACAGTATAGACATCTGAACATGAAATAAAGGTCACATTATTGTAGATGTTTGTGGTTATTGTCGTGATCTATCTACTACCACGATTGTGTGCCTGTAGTCGCATGCCAAACTCATAGGTGACCAAGGAAATTCACGAAAACAATCAAAAATCGGCCTTTTAGATCATGTTTATTTTCTGCTCAGAGTCATTTATGCCGACGGTCACGGTTATACTTGAGTATGGGCGTCAGTTTCTATAATGTGGTCACCATATGTTTGGAGTATCCTATCAGACGTAATAGTTATAATATGATTGTTTTACAATTAAGGTGAGACGTACAGGTGAGAATTCCACTTTTCAAAACTAAGTACCTGCTATCTCTGCACCTGATATCAGACTCCCACGTGTAACACTGATACCTACATATCGTACTGGTCATTTCAGCAACCAAAACACAAATCTTGGGTGAGTATACATGTATGTGTCTGTAGCACGACTAGGAACAGTCAGCAGGTACGTAGTTCTCTGTAAGTCTAGTATTGTTGGCAATACACCTTATTCATTATCAATAGATCAACTTTAAATAGTCTATTTACATTGTGTTTCTCAATTGCACAAAATATTTAACTTTCATAAACACATTGTGATATTAGTTGATGATTGTACATGTGTAGTGTTTACCACAAATATGCAAGTCACTGTATTGCTCTTTCACATGAGCGTTCCCCTCTCCGTTCCAGAAGCAAATCAAGAGTATCCATACACAGAGTCACAATCAGATTTTGATTATTTTATCTTCAGATCTTACCAGAGAGAGCACATGTATTATTTCATCTTCAGATCTCACCAGAGAGAGCACATGTATTATTTCATCTTCAGAGAGAGCACATGTATTATTAGGTAATTCCTGCACGCCTCCATTTCTGTCATTCTTTATATGTCTAAGTTATCTTCTCTGGTATTCCGTCCTTACTCTGTAGAAGACCCACGGCTATCTGTGTTAGTTTAGTTCCATCTCTTCTCAGTATTGTGTCAACAACCGCTTCATTGCTTGCTGAGTCTGGTCCTTCATTGCATCTGGCCCTTCTTTACTAGGGCAGTATATGAATATAATACCCTGGACAGTTTTGAGTTGTTGAATAAAGTGAGCGATTCATCTCTTAACATTTTTATCTTTCAATTATATCCATCATTCTTTAGGAATCTGAGAATATCTCAGAGTTAATATTCTGTCACCAACCGAGATCTGCCGGCAGTGTTTATGTCTCCAGTTTCCTGTTCAATCTAGAATTGTAGCAGGCAGATGGTGTTTGAGAACCGTTCTGCCATTTTATACTCAACAAAACCCCGTCAAATTTATTATATTCTATATTGACTGAGCCATTTATGTATACGAATGTGCCTTTGTGGTTTTAGTGCAATTGGATACGTTTTTGCTTCGCTACATCTGTTCTAATATGAGTCCTTCCCGGCACTCAAACCTATTGTATTACTATACTGATATTAATACGATGACCATTAATATTTGCATATACATTTTTTTCCACCGAAGACGGATGTGTCGGGACAATAGCGCAAATAAAACGGTGACACAACGCATTTCCATTCTCTGGACTACACCCTGCTGGAAATCTAATAGGACCATGGTACTGCTACAAGAGAGATTCAGCAGGAGTTTGAGAATAAACGCTGAAGACGAAGAAGAAGAAATACATTGTAACTGTACTGTCATTTCTCACTCTCTCTCTCACTCTCTCTCTCAACTTTCTCGGATCCAGAAATGTTCTCCAATAAACACAAAAGAAATCAGAATGTTAGAAATCAGTAATCTCACAAAACATGCACACATTTGCTGTAAATACTCAAATGTATTTTTGTTCCAACAGACAAAAACAATCTTGCAGTATCTTCTGAAGTGCAATAAAAGTAGACATGGAGACAAGTAGAATAATCGAAGTTTTAATGATGACTTTGCTCGTCTGTACGATTTGACAACATATTACGGATCCTCCGGATTTTACGGTTGGACCAATGGTTGAGAAGGGTACTGCTGATCCTAAAGATCTCTACCGTAATGAAGTATCTTTACTGGTAGTGTCACTATTATCTCAACTTAGAAAAAAATGGGAATAATGATGGGAATTCTGAAAATATTCTAGAAATAATTGTGGAAAATTTGAGAATATTTATGGGAATAATGGTGGGGGTTCTAGGAATGTTTCTAAGAATAATTGTGGGAGTTATGAAATGTTTCTAATAATAATTGTGGGAGTTCTGGAATGTTTCTGAGAATAATTGTGGGAGTTCTGGAATGTTTCTGAGAATAATGATGGGATTTCTGGAATGTTTCTGAGAATAATGGTGGGATTTCTGGAATGTTTCTGATAATAATGCTGGGATTTCTGGAATGTTTCTGAGAATAATGGTGGCAGTTCTGGAATGTAACTGAGAATAATGGTGGGAGTTCTGGAAATGTTTCTGAGAATAATGGTGCGAGTTCTGGAAATATTTCTGAGAATAATGGTGGGAGTTATGGGAATAGTTCTGGGGATAATTATGGGAAAAGTGGTTAGAGTTCTGAAAAAAAATGGTATTTTAATTTATGATGATGATGAGGATGTAGACGACAATGTTGATACGAAGATGACGACAATGTTGATACGAAGATGACGACTTTAATGCAATGATGACTCTGATGATAATTTGCTGACGATGGTGACGATGATAATCATTTTGAGGTCTACGATGATTTTTATGATGATAATAATCATGGGGTTGACGATTTGTCATGAACGCGATTACGATTGTGGGTTCGTCCATCACATGATGATGATGCCCGTTTATTGTACATCCACTTTCGAAAATGCAATTAAAGTTATGACTATTTATAATAGTTGGTAGATGGCTAATGAGCTCTATTCGAGCTGCACATGTTCTTGGACAGTTCAGACATGGAATGAGCACTGTAGACGAATTGTTTTCTATCTGTGACTTTCTAGCTACTCTCGAGAGTTGAGCTGCTGCATTTCTCCTCTTTTCACAAGATGATGCACTCTTTTTTACCGTAGAACACCATGTAGAACTATTTTGTGCAAGTTCTTCCCATGTGTTTTGGTCAATTTCAAACGCTTTAAGTTCGGTTTTTAACGAGTCAATGTAGTGCGTCTGTTGGCTACTTTGAGATCGCTTACCGTTCTCAAGCTCACCATAAAGAAGCATCTTTGGCAGATGATGGTCTGGCATACGTAACAAATTACCTGCCAACTACTCTGTATCTGCATCATGATAGTCTCAACTCTGGGGATACAAGATCTGTCTAGGACGGTGGTATCTGGAATCTTGTCTTGCCATCTGATGTTCATTAATTTTCTGAGACAATTTGTGTGAAAGTGACAGAGTTTTTTCACATGACTTCTATACACAGTGCATGTTTCACTAGCGTATAACAGCAATGGGAGTACTACTGCTCTGTAGACTTTCAGCGTGGTCTGTAAGTTAATGCTAATTCTGCGCCACACAGTTGCGTACAATCTGACACAAGTGATATGATTACGAATATGATACAGTTGATGTGTACAATGGTGATAATCATATGATGATCATCGTGGTGACGCATATGATGATGGCAATGATAATATAAATAATGATAATATAAATAATGATAATATAAATAATGCTAATATAAATAATGATAATATAAATAATGATAATATAAATAATGATAATAATTTCGATAATAGTGATGATGGTGGTAGTGATGATGATGGCAATCTTGATGATGACAATTTGTGTGAATAGAACGATGTTGACGATGATAATGATTGTAAAGATAATGACGGTTACACTGACGATGTTGTTGATGACAATAAACATGACGACAAGCGACAACGAATGTAGTTATTATATTATATACATAACACATATATGACACATATACAGGAAATATATATCGCATATGACACGTATATAGCACATATTTATCACACATAAATCGCATGTATATCACATACACAATCACATACATGGCACATGCATATCATATATAAATCACATATATTACCCGTATGTATCACATATAAATCAAATATATGTCATATATAAATCATATATCATCACAAATATATGTCACATAGAAATAACATACATGACACATATATATCACCTATAAATCACATGTATGTCATATATAAATAACATATATGATACATGTATATCACATATAAATCCCATATATAGCACATATACATCACATGTAAATAACTTATATGACACATACATATCACACATATGACATATATGACACTTATTTTTATATCACACATACGACATATATGACACATATATATCCAATTTATACCACGTATCATGTAGATGTCACATATGTTATCACATAGAGCCCATACATGTTAATGACTTATTTTCGCATATGTGTTACCATATAGCAGGACCGTGCTATAGATTTTCTCAGGATTAATCAAGTATTATACATTCCACCCCTTTCCTTGAATAGTATTTCTTCGAAATGCCGCCTAAAATACTGTATATTGATTAGCGCCGCCTGATGCGTCTCTTTCTCTGCATCATTACACGGCATGGATCCGACATGTAGTAACGGAAACCTGGACTTCTAGTTCAGAATTCGACGAGCATGGTTGCTGTTTTGTTTCAAGTAGTATCGTAGTAAGTGACTAAGTAAAGTTGGGAGAGAATGCGACCTGTCACTTGTAAGGAGAATATCATTTGTAGTGCATGTCTTGTCTCATTTCTCTTAATCGTTTCTACCATCAAATGGTATCCATGGATGACGTAGAGATGCAGGTCAGTGTCTTCCATCAAATGATATCCATGGATGACATAGAGATGCAGGTCAGTGTCTTCCATCAAATGATATCCATGGATGACGTAGAGATGCAGGTCAGTGTCTTACATCAAATGATGTCCATGGATCACGTAGAGATGCAGGTCAGTTTCTTCCATCAAATGATATCCATGGATGGCGTAGAGATGCAGGTCGGTGTCTTCCGTCAAATGATATCCATGGATGACATAGAGATGCAGGTCAGTGTCTTCCATCAAATGATATCCATGGATCACGTAGAGATGCAGGTCAGTTTCTTCCATCAAATGATATCCATGGATGACGTAGAGATGCAGGTCGGTGTCTTCCATCAAATGATATCCATGGATGACGTAGAGATGCAGGTCAGTTTCTTCCATCAAATGATATCCATGGATGACGTAGAGATGCAGGTCGGTGTCTTCCATCAAATGATATCCATGGATGCTTTATAGATGCTGGTCAGTGTCTTTGTCGTTTTGTAGCAGACGTTTATTTTGATGGGAATGCTAGTGTGCCATGACAGGTCAGCATTTTTGACACAAGAATGATGAGATAGTTATTGTAGAAGTTTGGTCTGCACTACTGACGGGGCGTGGCAATTCAGGGATAATGTATGGCGTCTAGATATAAACATGTATCTATAGACCCTCCTATCTGAACAATGTTTTTGATGCAATAAGCATTATATGAATTTGAGTTTCATCTTGGTTACGATATGACATTCTGACGCATCTTAACGTTGAACAATCTCTTTGTGCTGACCATCTAACAAAAATGACAGATGTACGAGATATGTAGGTTAACAATAACGAAGAGAAAGTAAAGCATGTGTAGAAATGATCATATATAAACGGATGTTTCTGTGGTAAACTGCAGGAGTATTGTGCCAAGTATTTCCCTATGGGGCTTTCGAAAGGAAGTGATATAGAAGAGTCATAAGAGTACCCTGGACAGCAAGAAACACAACCAAAACGTGCTATGAAAAATCAATGTTCAAAAAGGCTATCTGTTAAATACCATATTAAGAAGGGAGTTATGTTTTTTCAGCCATGTGAAGAGACACGTTGGCATGGACAGAGTGTGGAAAGAAGGAGGCCGACCAAGACGTCATTGGGCAAGATATATTCAGGACTGCAGGCACATGTCGCTAGAAAAAGATGCTGCAGGCTGTTGTTATAGACTTCGAAAACAAACAGTAATTCACACGAAAAGCAGAAAATGAAAAATATATTGTAGATAAACCTGCAATAAAAAAAAAAGAAAATCATGTATTAGTACTATACTATACTTTTGTAGTTACTTGTTATGATGTGATTGGTGTCTGTTCTAATCCCTATAAAGTATATATTATTGGCTCCTACTTCATTTGTGTGATATGGTTGTTTCTCTTGAAATGGATAACTAGAAGACTAACTCTCAGCAGTTTGCAATGCTTTGAAAAATATCCTACTAAATTAGGATAAATGATACAATGTTTTGTGGCTTTCCTACATTTTCACACTATGCAACCTTCGAGTCACAAGCTTCAAATAGCTTGCTAAACATCCTTTCATGTCAAAGGTGCCCATAGCATCCAAGAAATTGGCCATTTTCGCGGAAGTGGTTGGGGTCGTCAGATACGCAATTCCCGCTATCCATGGATATTTATCAACTATGAAGATCTAACTATGATGTTTCGCTGATTGAGCATTCTTTCATTATTTTATCACATCCAACACAGGGTTGACTTTCAGCAGATCACATGATCTACCTATTCATAGCGGGGTACTAGGACAGACTGCTTGAACAATGGGCATGGCTGGAGCTATATTGGAAAGTCATCTAATGTTAACTGCTATATAATTATTGTTCTGATAAAGCTAATAGTAAAATATTAAAACATGCACGTCAATAATGTAGGTACACAAATACAATATCTATATCAAAGTGTGTGAATTAAGTATATACTATAGGACTACCAACAGTCATTTAGGAATAATTCCATGTATATATATATATATATATATATATATTGTTTATATTTGGTCTCGTGATAAAGAATTTATAATAGTAGTTCTAAACGAACAATATATCCATTACAAATATAAATGCATTCATTGTGTGCCTTTCGTGGGTCAATTACTATTCAATATTTCAAGGTGCGGTGTCGATGTTTTATAACTTAGCAATATTTCAAGGTGCGGTGTTGATGTTTTATAACTTAGCCGTATTGATGTTGCATTTCTACACAACTTCAATCGTATCCGCTAAGACATATCACAAACACATTTCTACACAACTATCAATCGTATCCGCTAAGACATATCACAAACACATTTCTAAATCATGTTCTTTATTAAAATTAATAATTGAAAAAAAGGATAAAAACTCCAAAATATTTAAACAATATGTTTCAATTCATGTTAGTCTCAATTTTTGTTTGACTACAGTTGGTAAATACGACCGTAGGACACTGGACAAGAAAGCTGAAAGATACATATCATCATAAATAGAGACATGGAATTCTGAATTTTAGTATAATCACCAAAACGAAAAGTAATTATGCTGCATTTAATATTGTCATATTATTGTAACAACACATTAAAAAAAATTCTCTTTGTCAAGTTTTTTTAAAACACTAATTTTCAGCAAATTTACGCATAAATATCCAAGAACTTGAATGCTATATGGACACTTCTGATATGAGAGGAAGTTTAGCACCACTGATATGAGAGGAAGTTTAGCACCACTGATATGAGAGGAAGTTTAGCACCGCTGATATGAGAGTGATGCTTGTCACTCCAACTTTGCATGTTGTGGAAATGTAGGACAGATATAAAACATTGTAGAATGTATGCTATCTTAGTAAGATGATTCTCAAAGTATTACAAACTGAGAGTTAGTCTTATCTGGGTATAAACTCGTCCTGCAGACTGAAAATGTATGAATGACACATAAAATTATTGTGACCGTTTCAAATTATCTCGTTAAAAATAACTCAATTAACAAATTTAATACAGTAGCCAAACATAATTATTTTGATAGCATACCCTGTTGAACCCAGCATTTTAGGCTGTGGTGATTTTCGAGGCAATACGTTCAGTAGTTGCCATTGCTTTCTAAACGGTCCCGATGCACAATTGCCTGTGGCTGGGATCGAACTCGGTACCTATGCCATCACAGACGTACTCTGTACCACTACGTCACAGAACCGGAAAACCTTAGAACATGTTAATTATTTACACTGTCAATAAGTTCTGGTAAAATGGCGCGAGAGGACAGCTGTGTCGATTCTCACTCGTCACAAATGGAAGTATAGTTCGGTGCCTTCGGGATTCTTAATCTGGAATAGGTGGACTCATTAATGTATGTGTTAATTAGAGATCACAGAGTAGCCAGGTGAGGTTTTCTCGATACAACACCGCAACAAGATTAGCAGTCCGACAGTGAGAACTCAAGCCACACGTAGAAAATGGAGGGTTTCGAGGAGCCAAACGATAAACAACAAACAGGAAAACATCATAATAAATATGTCACAATCAATATAAGCGGGCTAAAAAATAAGAAACACGATCTTATAGACGAAATAAAAAATAGATGCATTAAAGTACTAGAAATTTCAGATACTAGAATTAATCACGCTGGTGTGTTGCCTGGGCCCGAAAGGGGAACACAGTATAGCAACACTGTTTACCTTTCACGCATGTCGTAAAAGGCGACTAAGGAGCTTATGGAATGGAGTTGGCTGTCCCATCTCGTATAGAGTCTGTGACCCAAAGCCATGCTGAGGTCGGATGTGTCTGGTCGAAAGGCGCAGATATCGCAGCAATGCTGTAAAACATTGCACACCGCATTCCATTCTTCGGACTACATCCTGCTAATCTGCAGGAGATTGAGAACGAACGCAGAAGAAGAAGAAGAATTAATAACAAAAGATGCAAGAGATTCTATGAAGATTAGACATTTGTATTCAGCGGGCTTGACACAGTTTCAAAAGCTAAATTAGTCGTGTGTTTTTAATAGTTCCAACACTAGCAAAGGGCATTATCAGTGTCACACACCAGAACGAACGTTAAGTAGCAGTCACAATAATAATAGATGGAGTAAACACATTTATACAGGTATACGCCCCATGTAACACACCAAACAACGAAAACGAAAGAGAGGGATTTTTTGAAGATGTAAGCAGACTAATTAATAACAGCAACACATAAGATGATATATATATATATATATATATAGATATATTGGGAGATTGTAATGCGCACCTAGCTTTATATTGAGAAGGGATAAAGGATTCTTTCAGAAACACAACACAAGGAACACAGTTAACACCAACACTATTCAAAACGATTATTATTCCAACGCTCTGCTACCAAGCCAGATATGGATAACGTCAGCACAAGAGAAACGTAAAACTTGTGACAGCTGAAATGACATGCTTACGAAGAATCCTATGAATATCGCTAAGAGACAGAATGAGTACATCCGACAAAAAAACCGGCACCACCCCCAATCTTAGAAGATATCAAGAGACAACAGATCAAATGGTTTACATACATCAGCAGACTACCATCAGACAGCATACCACAAGCAAGCTATTCTACACAGGTACAGCGAAGGCAGACCTAGAGGCCGACCAGGAAAACGACGGAGCACTGAAATAAAAGAGGCGACAAATTCCACAATATATTCAACACACAAGGAGGCCGTCTTCAGAAAACTCTTCTACTCCTGACGCTGAAAGACAACAAATGGTTCCAGCGAATAGAAAGATATATATATTGTGTGTAACTGGTTTATGTGTAACTGGTTAATCCCACTTGGACAACTTACTCCACTGTTCTGCAGCAGAAGCTTCCTCACACAACATATTTTTAGGTAGCTTTACTTTGTCCCAATATTCATCGCTTTTTTTTACAAAAAAGAAATTATTGAATTCAACATGTAAGCTTCCTCGTATTATGAGTTGATGATGATGATGATGTTCCTCCTTCGCAAGCGAAGATGAACATGACATGAAAAACATTAAATAAGATGGAAAAAAATAATAATAATAATTAAAATTGGTAATTAACTAATTTGGTTTGTGATTTCGTAGATGCCTGATGAGTCCGATTCGTGCAAGGAAAGTTCTATTGCAGTGCATGCAGGAGTGCTGCAGGTTCGGGGTAGAATGTGTCCTTCCGCTTCTTGCGCTTGTTGATTGCCAGCAGTGTTCTTTCTTTTTCAAATTTCGTGATTGCAGCAGTGATCTGGGTGTGCCAGGCTGAGAGATCAAGTGCTGTAGTCTCCCAGGAGCTAGGATCGATGCAGCAGATATCGCAGCAATGCTGTAAAACATTGCACACCGCATTCCATTCTTCGGACTACATCCTGCTAATCTGCAGGAGATTGAGAACGAACGCAGAAGAAGAAGAAGAATTAATAACAAAAGATGCAAGAGATTCTATGAAGATTAGACATTTGTATTCAGCGGGCTTGACACAGTTTCAAAAGCTAAATTAGTCGTGTGTTTTTAATAGTTCCAACACTAGCAAAGGGCATTATCAGTGTCACACACCAGAACGAACGTTAAGTAGCAGTCACAATAATAATAGATGGAGTAAACACATTTATACAGGTATACGCCCCATGTAACACACCAAACAACGAAAACGAAAGAGAGGGATTTTTTGAAGATGTAAGCAGACTAATTAATAACAGCAACACATAAGATGATATATATATATATATATATATAGATATATTGGGAGATTGTAATGCGCACCTAGCTTTATATTGAGAAGGGATAAAGGATTCTTTCAGAAACACAACACAAGGAACACAGTTAACACCAACACTATTCAAAACGATTATTATTCCAACGCTCTGCTACCAAGCCAGATATGGATAACGTCAGCACAAGAGAAACGTAAAACTTGTGACAGCTGAAATGACATGCTTACGAAGAATCCTATGAATATCGCTAAGAGACAGAATGAGTACATCCGACAAAAAAACCGGCACCACCCCCAATCTTAGAAGATATCAAGAGACAACAGATCAAATGGTTTACATACATCAGCAGACTACCATCAGACAGCATACCACAAGCAAGCTATTCTACACAGGTACAGCGAAGGCAGACCTAGAGGCCGACCAGGAAAACGACGGAGCACTGAAATAAAAGAGGCGACAAATTCCACAATATATTCAACACACAAGGAGGCCGTCTTCAGAAAACTCTTCTACTCCTGACGCTGAAAGACAACAAATGGTTCCAGCGAATAGAAAGATATATATATTGTGTGTAACTGGTTTATGTGTAACTGGTTAATCCCACTTGGACAACTTACTCCACTGTTCTGCAGCAGAAGCTTCCTCACACAACATATTTTTAGGTAGCTTTACTTTGTCCCAATATTCATCGCTTTTTTTTACAAAAAAGAAATTATTGAATTCAACATGTAAGCTTCCTCGTATTATGAGTTGATGATGATGATGATGTTCCTCCTTCGCAAGCGAAGATGAACATGACATGAAAAACATTAAATAAGATGGAAAAAAATAATAATAATAATTAAAATTGGTAATTAACTAATTTGGTTTGTGATTTCGTAGATGCCTGATGAGTCCGATTCGTGCAAGGAAAGTTCTATTGCAGTGCATGCAGGAGTGCTGCAGGTTCGGGGTAGAATGTGTCCTTCCGCTTCTTGCGCTTGTTGATTGCCAGCAGTGTTCTTTCTTTTTCAAATTTCGTGATTGCAGCAGTGATCTGGGTGTGCCAGGCTGAGAGATCAAGTGCTGTAGTCTCCCAGGAGCTAGGATCGATGCAGCAGTGCTTGAGAGAGCTTTTTAGGTGATCCGTGAAGCGCTTTTTCTGCCCTCCACTTGAACGTTTACCTTCGCACATCTCCCCATAGAATAATCTCTATGGAAGGCGCTTGTCTGGCATACGGACGATGTGGCCAGTCAAGAGTTGGACCTAGTCAGAATTATGAGTTACACAGTGTAAAGTGCAATATAAATTGTTCGTCTTTGTGGCAGCGTGCACTTTATTGCTAGTCAATCACAGTCAATTTACTTATTTCACAACCCGCCATATATAA
This sequence comes from Meghimatium bilineatum, assembly GCA_034231615.1. Classification (NCBI taxonomy): domain Eukaryota; kingdom Metazoa; phylum Mollusca; class Gastropoda; order Stylommatophora; family Philomycidae; genus Meghimatium; species Meghimatium bilineatum. The sequence continues at coordinate 7,510,624 of CM067306.1, forward strand.
CGGTGCATCCAGACAGTTCAGAAAGCAATGTCAAACTACATAAGTATTTATTTGACCTCGAAAATAACTACAGCTTAAAAATGCTGGGCTGATGCCTACTTTCTGAATAGGATACGCTACCAAAAACGGAGAGTGGGAGGATGTTGCGTGTGGTACTGCATTGTTCTCGTGTAAACCTGGAGAGTGGGAGGATGTTGCGATTGTTACTGCATTGTTCTCGTGTAATCCTGGAGAGTGGGAGGATGTTGCGATTGGTGCTGCATTGTTCTCGTGTAAACCTGGAGAGTGGGAGGATGTTGCGATTGGTACTGCATTGTTCTCGTGTAATCCTGGAGAGTGTGAGGATGTTGCGATTGGTACTACATTGTTCTCGTGTAAACCTAGTGCTAGCAGATAGCAAAAACAGTAAAAGCACCTGCACATGGTGCATCATGTAAACAAAGATTTCTTTGACACATGTGCTAAGAAGTCTGGCATCGTGTCATGACCGAAATGATTGAGGCCCAATTAAGCCTTTATTGAACAGCATCTGTGAAAGACACCTTTCTGGTCTCCACAGCGATAATATTGTGACAACATGTATAGGATAGAGGTTCCAGAACTTCTGGAATTTGATATCCCAAAGCTGACGACATCAAGAATAGTTAGCAAGTCCTATGAGAAGTAAGGTTTATCTATTTAGTACATCGTGAAAGTAGCACAGTTAAACAAGGCAATGCCATGGGCAAGTATTAAAATACTAGAAAACAGATTATATCTGAAGCAGTATTAATACTCATGTTAAGTATCTGTAAGGGACACATCGCATTTTTAAAACGAAAAAGGTGGAAGTCATAGCCTCAGAGAGCTGAAAATGTGTGTATAATCTCTGACTTGAACGATATCTACTCGACATCGGTGAATGGTACCTCGGCAAAGGTGACAAAAAAACCTAAACCGAACTCTACTGTCAATAGCTTCTAAACCGGAACCAGCTTCACCGAAAAGGAAAAGTTCAGTAACAGGGCTGAACGGTACTTCTAAGTGCGAGAGGAAAGTGTATTGGCATGGGATCTCTTCTCTCACGGCAGACGTAATCAACCCAAGTCAAAATTGATTCTTATAGTTTCCACTCTCAGAGATTGCCTTTTTTATTTTTTTTTTACTTATAAAGATGATTTTGGGTAAATAATTTATTACCGTCAAATCTATAATGTTTACTGTCTCATTTTCTTTCAGGATTTTCTGATTTTACTGACAGCCGTGATCTAATGGTTTCTGCCACTGTTATACTTGCGAAACTCATAGTTTGTAGTATTGGAGATTTGAGACTAAATTAAAGCAAGTGCGACTTCATCATAGTATTTTATTCTATATTAATGTAAAATGTGTGACTAGATTATCAGAATTTCGAATTCAACAATTTGTAATGGTTGTAAAGCTCTGACATAACCTGATTGGATGAACGTTCACGGTTGAAAGTGGCGTGACTCAACATAAGAACTACAAAGCCAAATAGATAGATTACATCAACATGTCATACCCTTAACATGAAGATAGATATAGAAAAGATCGAAATAATGAAGATAGGAAGAACAGAAAGAAACAGAGTTAGCCAAGTGACAGAATACACATACCTAGGAAGAAATATAACAACAGACGGCAAAAGCAGTAAAGAAATACACAATAGATGTAGTAAAGTATACTAAGCCCTAGGACAAAGGACACCAATCTTCAGAAATATAAACGTAGATTTAAACAGCAAAATAACACTATTCAAAACGAATATTATGTGAACACTGTGCTACCAACGCTAAACATAATAAAACTGCCAGTTTATTGTTAGTATTTATTTATTTGTCATCACATTCATTTGTTTTTGAAGCTATGCTCATCTTCGCTTGCGAAGGAGGAACAACACCAATTCAAAACGTCGACAACGACAGCACAAGACAAACGGAAACTTGTAACAGCTGAAATGGAATGCTTACGCAGAATCCTAGGAATATCACTAAGAGACAGGGTGAGGATAAGAATTGAAGACAAATCGGCACCAAACAACACAACAGTCTTCATTTACATTTGAATATCTGACTAAAAGAACACCACACACCTGTACATTTCAACATTTGATACATCTCCTTCATATCAAACATTGGAAGACATGTTTCCCTCCTCTAAACATTTTTCTGATGTATGTATATCTACATGGCTTGTCAAGAGCTACCTGCTCACAGATGGCAAGATTGGACATGTGGTTGCGTCTATGGGTCTCACCAATGGCTCACTAGACAAACCAACCATGTAACAGAAAACTTTAGTAGATGACATGCCTTTATATTGAGGTCATCTTCTTATAGAAGCTTCATGGCACGTCATCTATACAATCCCGTAGTCGTAACCTTCGATAACAGTTCCCATGCTTTTCTGACAGGCCGACGTTGTGCTTGAACTAGTTACGGGGACGGCGTGGGTGGACGAAACAACAGTTTCCATCAACCAATCATTAATAAACAAAGTTTCCATCAACCAATCATTAATAAACAAAGTTTCCATCAACCAATCATTAATAACACATTTACCATCAACCAATCATTAATAACACATTTACCATTAACCAATCATTAATGAACTCACTTACCTGGACATGTAAATTAGTTCACTCTCTCCAAGTGGATTAAGTGACCTCATTTGATTAGTCACCGTCAACCAATTCTCAGTGTCCAGGTCTGTTGTTGGACACCTGAGAAGTGTGAGAGCGTTTTGCTCCAGGAAATAATTATGTAAGAATAAAATATTTGTATATGCTCATGGAGAAATGAACGGGTTTGTCAGGAAGCAATGCGAATGATTGTCATGCAACAATGAGTGGGATTGTCAGGGAGCAATGAGTGGGATTGGCAGGGAGAACTGAGTGGGATTGTACACCTCCAGTGCCTATGAAAAATTCTCCTTTGGATAGATTATGACTCCTGCTAAGAGTTGACTTATCAATCAGAATTAAAACAATCATAATTAAAACAATCATAATTAACACAATCAGAATTAAACAATCAGAATTAAAACAATCAGAATTTTAAAAAATCAAAATTAAAACAATCAGAATTAAAACAACCAGAATTAAAACAATCATAATTAAAACAATCAGAATTAAAACAATCAGAGTTAAAACAATCAGAATTAAAACAATCATTCATGCATAATTATGTTCATTATTCTTCTGATTCTGTTCGTAGGTCTTCTATTGACAAGAGTCATGGTTAGATACAACAGAATATCAAACCAGATAACTAGTAGAATGTCATGAAGAGATTGGAGATAACCTTACAGCTGCTGATGTTGACAACATATATTACTAAATGATTATGCATTTGAATTATCATTATCACTTATACATATTATAGTGCAGCGCATATCCGTGTGGTTAGAACGCGGTTCTTAGGTCCTTGAGGTCATGGTTGCAATCCATGGTTGGGACAGGATTTAGTATTTCGGAGGTACAATCAGTATCCTTACTGCATTATCGCCCGGCGTCTGCTATGTCAAAGCGGCCTTTATTTCCACAGCCCATAGAAAACTCCCCAGCGCTCCTTCACAGGAAAACATGCCATAGCACAAGTTATAACATGTATGCATGGCACCTATCAGTTAAAATCTATTTGCGTAATCTCTGTGAGTATTCATTTTTGTTGTTAATGTGTACATTTTTATACTTTATTTGTATTTAAAATTTGCACCATACGTGGTGGGGAGGAGCCAGCGATACACTGCGCATCACTCTAGAGGGAGGCAGAGATGCACTGCACAATACGCTAGAGGGAGTCGGAGATACACTGCGCAGCACTCTAGAGGGTGTCAGAGATGCACTACGCAGCACTGGGGAGGAGGAAAATAGCTGCACTGTGTTCCTATGACTGATGCTAATCATAAATACACATTTATTCAGGAGGTGACAAGCTGTTTGCCTTGAACAGTTGGTAGCATGTCTGGAGATATAGACAAGTGCAGCACAACCCAGGGTCGGCAATTGGTGGCGGATGTTGAGCAGTAAACCTTCTCTTTGCTGCAGTGATTCGGAACATAGCACAGTTAGATGAAAAGAAACATCAAACACACAATATATTTAGACATTACTTAATGATGATGAATCAGAAGAACAAAGTGCGTTTCGTCATAGTGTATATTTTTGCTGCGGTATCTGTACCTTTCAGCTTGATGCAACCACCTTCCGCATTACTTTTGGGTTATTTTAACAATAAACAGTATAGGACAGTCGACTGCATCCTCGAAACCTCCTTAGTAACCTCTTACAACGAGCATGACAGGTAACAGTGTCACTATTCTTTGCTCTCTGTTCCAACCCTGGCAACACACGAGTAACATTTATTCAACATTGTACAAAACTTACTGAATGTTGGACACCGACCAACTCTTATGCTAATATCGTCAAGTAACATTGCTTGCTCCCCAGGCGATTCTCTACGTGTTCCACCAATCACAGTATATGTCAATTTTCCAAAAACAAATTCGCCAACAGCAGGTAAAGTAGCCTGTGTTAATATCCACCCATTTGTTTTTCGATCAGTAAACTTGATTACATTTTTAAGGCTTTCCTCCCATTCCAAAGAGACCTGGACAATAAGAATTATTTTGTTGTTAAATTCAGTTAAAAACCTTAAATTAATTAATTAACTAATATACCAGAATGAAATGTTACATAATTAACTCGTAAAAGATGAGACATCATTGGAAGTCATTTTTATTTATCTCCATTTTACCCAGTCAAGTTCAGTTTAATGCAGTACAGATGAGGTTTATTTCAGCTAACAGATGCTGAAAGCTAAAACTGCACTCCCCGCCCTCCTCCCTAAAATAGAACAAGATCACAGTCTGCTGTAACAAGTACAAGTGGTAAAGCAAAATAAATGAAACATGTTACTAGAAAAACTTACAGTAAACCAAAATAAATGAAACATGTTACTAGAAAAACTTACAGTAAAGCAAAATAAATGAAACATGTTACTAGAAAAACTTACCGTAAAGCAAAATAAATGAAACATGTTACTAGAAAAACTTACAGTAAAGCAAAATAAATGAAACATGTTACTAGAAAAACTTACAGTAAAGCAAAATAAATGAGACATGTTACTAGAAAAACTTACAGTAAAGCAAACTAAATTAGACATGTTACTAGAAAAACTTACAGTAAAGCAAAATAAATGAAACATGTTACTAGAAAAACATACAGCAAAGCAAAATAAATGAAACATGTTACTAGAAAAACATACAGTAAAGCAAAATAAATGAAACATGTTACTAGAAAAACTTACAGTAAAGCAAAATAAATGAAACATGTTACTAGAAAAACATACAGTAAAGCAAAATAAATGAAACATGTTACTAGAAAAACTTACAGTAAAGCAAAATAAATGAAACATGTTACTAGAAAAACTTACAGTAAAGCAAAATAAATGAAACATGTTACTAGAAAAACTTACAGTAAAGCAAAATAAATGAAACATGTTACTAGAAAAACTTACAGTAAAGCAAAATAAATGAAACATGTTACTAGAAAAACTTACAGTAAAGCAAACTAAATTAGACATGTTACTAGAAAAACTTACAGTAAAGCAAAATAAATGAAACATGTTACTAGAAAAACATACAGTAAAGCAAAATAAATGAAACATGTTACTAGAAAAACATACAGTAAAGCAAAATAAATGAAACATGTTACTAGAAAAACATACAGTAAAGCAAAATAAATGAAACATGTTACTAGAAAAACATACCGTAAAGCAAAATAAATGAAACATGTTACTAGAAAAACTTACAGTAAAGCAAAATAAATGAAACATGTTACTAGAAAAACTTACAGTAAAGCAAAATAAATGAAACATGTTACTAGAAAAACTTACAGTAAAGCAAAATAAATGAAACATGTTACTAGAAAAACTTACAGTAAAGCAAAATAAATGAAACATGTTACTAGAAAAACTTACAGTAAAGCAAAATAAATGAAACATGTTACTAGAAAAACTTACAGTAAAGCAAAATAAATGAAACATGTTACTAGAAAAACTTACAGTAAAGCAAAATAAATGAAACATGTTACTAGAAAAACATACAGTAAAGCAAAATAAATGAAACATGTTACTAGAAAAACATACAGTAAAGCAAAATAAATGAAACATGTTACTAGAAAAACATACAGTAAAGCAAAATAAATGAAACATGTTACTAGAAAAACATACCGTAAAGCAAAATAAATGAAACATGTTACTAGAAAAACTTACAGTAAAGCAAAATAAATGAAACATGTTACTAGAAAAACTTACAGTAAAGCAAAATAAATGAAACATGTTACTAGAAAAACTTACAGTAAAGCAAAATAAATGAAACATGTTACTAGAAAAACTTACAGTAAAGCAAAATAAATGAAACATGTTACTAGAAAAACATACCGTAAAGCAAAATAAATGAAACATGTTACTAGAAAAACTTACAGTAACTATGAATAAAAATATATTTAAAAAGTACATACAAACATACAATAAAACTAAACAGGGCAATTCTCCACGTATCGGTCCAAATGAGACCTTCAGCAAGAACACTTGATGAAGACGGAGGCAACCAACACAGAGGCGGACCGCAACCATCAGGATGCCACGCACCAAACAACCCAATGGTAATAAGTTTATATCAGATTCTTCAGTGATAGGCGCATTCTATGCGAACTAATAAAATGGACTTGAATCCACGTGAAATGGCTTTAAATAGTAGTCTTGTATATAGATTGCCGACTGTATGACCATGAATGTATACGTTAGATATGTGTCACATGCTACTATGCAATTGAAAATTCACCTTCAGCAAGCAATCCTTTGGTTACGTTAACATCGTACAGCACGGGGTTCATAATCCACACCTAACCCTTTTAGTTATTACTAGTGACGAGAGTGAGAAGTCAGTATTACTATTTATTTACTAAGGCAACTGTAAATCAGTTTCAAACTCATTTATTAGTACACGATAAACAGTCATCTTATCAAGATATACTTTTGAATCATCGTATCAGCAAATAATGTACAAACACTCGACTTATTGTCATTTAATATACAGATACTTCTCCATTAAGATATACCATTTAATTATCAACATATAATCGACATACACTCATCTATTAGCACATACTATTAACGAACTCATCTTATTAGTAGGTTTATATACAATTTCAACATACATCTTATAAGGATATAATCTACAAACCTTCATCTTATCAGTAGATGAGGTATACACGTGAATATGATTATCTACAAAATACCTGTAGTGTAGCAGGAGAAGTGGATGCATAATAAAACTGCAGACAATGCTCTACATCCCTCAACTGAAGTTCATGGGACATGAAGACATGATCTTTGTGAAGCAATTCTTCAGTGGTGATTTTCAACATCATTCCTGCAGGAAATATTAAATAATTTCATTTCAACTATTCAAACCAAACATCTGGAAACATTCTTAAAATATGGGCTTAGGAAGTCACACTTTTTAATATACCTACTTCTTATTTGTAATAATTTATATTAAGCATTCTAGCAGTATATTATATATATATATATATATATATGTTTGTATGTATGTATGTATGTATGTATGTATACATAAAGTTCAACTTTTGTTAAAGCACACAATATTTTGAATCGACCTACTCATCCTCCAGAACAAATGATGTTCAATTCAACATTTCCAAGACTAGGATTATATATTTTACTAATTGCAATTTTTAAATCACTCTCAGCGGAGAAACAGCTCAGACAATTGATAGTGTTTCCAATTTAAGCAGAAAAATGACACAACATGAAGGTAAAACAAAAATGGTTATACCAGAATTGCGTTGACATCAAGTGCGTTCAATCACCTACCAAATATATGGAAATCAAAACCAATAAGTACATTTACCAATCTGCGACTGTTTAACTCCAATGCAATACGCCTATTTACATATGGTTGCGAAAGTTGGAAAATAACATAAGCACTGAAGAAGAAAGTTAATTCATTTTAAAATAAATCTCTTAGAAAACTTGTAAATATTGGATGAGAAGAGTTAAAGTCGACAAGCAAATAAGAGAAGACACCAAACAGAAATTTCTACAACAATAAGAAGAAAGCAATGGACTATATTGGTCATGTAATAAGAACTGCCACTACAAGCATTAAAATGGATACTTAATGGCAAAACATAAAGAAAACGACAAAGAGATACTCCTCAGAAGATAACTGTCAAAGAGAATAAGTGTGTGTCTCAACAGCATGCAAGATGTACACACATTAGCATCACATCGTCAAATTGGAAAAATCTGGTTTCTGCCCTAAGCACCAAAATTAGCATTTAACGATGAAGGAACATAGATACATATTTTCTGGTGTTTAGTACCCCTGTACAACCGATTGACAATACGGTAAAGGTGGACTCAACAAGTATACTGCGCCCTTTGAATAAATTGAACGTGCAACAAATAGAATCTTAAGCTGTTTCATTTCTGCAAGATCGTGGAATAGTGTCATAAGGAGCTAGCACCCCCGCCACTCACTATCCAATTAATGAACACAACGCGAAACGTTGCGAAGATACAGGTACTCGCCATAACCAACACTAACCACATTTTTCTCAACACCCACAACTAAACCTAACCTAAACGTCACCTCCCTCCTAATTACCCTTCTCCCATCAGAAACACGCAATTAACTCGAACATTATGAGACACATCAACTGCCTCTACTAAAATTCCCAGCATATGCCATCTTCCTATATGATCTATATCTTAAGTTGTTAATTGTATGTCAATTCGTAATTTAAAAACATTCCATGAATATTTGATGGTTTTGTTACAGTAGCAGGATTTGTATTTCAGGAATTTACCAACACTTGAAATGTGGTTGACAGGATTCACAGAATAAGAGAAAGATAGTCAAAGAGATGTCGTTGTACGCATGCGGTTGCGTCTGTGAGTCTCACCATTGGCTCACTAGACAAACCAACCATGGAACAGAGAACCTTAGTAGATGACATGCCTTTATATTGAGGTTATCTTCTTATAGAATTATCATGGCATGAAATCTATACAATCGAAAAAGTCGATAACAGTTACCATGTTGTTCCGGCAGGCTAATGTTGTGCTTGAACTAGTTACGGACACGGCGTGGGTAGGCAGAACAACAAAGAAACATGTCGCAAGGGCCAAAGTTGTGCACTGATGTCGACGTCTGTTTCAGCGGCATTAGACTCGAAATACCATCGAGTCGGATGGCTGCTGGAATAGAGACCGGAACACTTATGAGAATGCCCCATGTGCTGTGAGGCCAGTTTCTAATCAAGAATGAAGAATCAAAAAGAATGTCGTTGTACGGGTTATCCTCACGACATGGGAGAATGTTAACCAACTGAACTTATTAACACCACAAGAAATAGGAACATAATGAGAAACATCATCGCATATGTCACTTAATAGTAATGCTATTTGAGTAATTATTTGAAATTAATTTATAGCACGTATTTTGTCAATGGTCCATTTATTGTCAGGGTCCAAAAGGAAAGAAAACAATTGTAGCAGTCCTGCTTGTCAGTCAAGTTATAAGAAATGGTTAAGAAGGTTAGGTTAACTACCTAAGATCTCCGCTCTGATGAAACCTGCTGAAAACCTATTGATACTAAGCAGACTGCGATAAAACTGTAACAGTAGTATTTATGTAAAACAGAAGATTTATCAACTTTATAATGAACACATAGACTACCAGAATATAGGGTATGGGTAAGATAAAATACAAATAGTAATATAGAAGACAGTTTCAACCTTAAGGCGGAAGATATAATGATGAGTGAAACAATAATTGCACTTCATCAAGAAAGTAAGAAAGTCACGGTGAATTCCTCTTTAGAGTAGAAGCTTGTCCAGGTTGTACTGTTTCATCATTAAATCACATTTCTGTGATCGCAGTCTCTCTTCGTCTCGATTGTTTTCTAGATATCCTTATACAATTGTTACTGCACGTTTACTGCGTTTCATTTTTCAGTTTCATTCTGTGTGTGTTCTTCCTTTTCTTGATGAAGAGCTTTTGGATATAACATGAATCTTGTTTATTGTTCAATGTAACAATTGCTATTTAAAAATTGTATATTTTATTTTACTATTTACTTACCATATGCTGGACAGTTTTACTATTTACTTACCATACATTACAGTTTTACTACAATAAATCGTGCAATTGAAAATTGAGAGCAAAAATTAGCTACACTTTTACATTCCTCACAAAAATTAACAATACTTCCATATTCCTCACATAAATTTACAATGCTTCCACATTCCTCACAAAAATTAGCAATACTTTCACATTCCTCACAAAAATTAGCAATACTTTTACATTCCTCACAAAAATTAGCAATACTTTTACATTCCTCACAAACGTTAACAATGCTTCCACATTCCTCACAAAAATTAACAATGCTTCCATATTCCTAACAAAAATTAACAATAGTTACACATTCCTCACTAACCTGAGTTATTTTTAAAAGTGTGGTCTTGCAAGTTTCCAGGTGTCCGGCTAGAGTTGACCATGACCCATTCACCCACTGCCGAGTCATGTGTCGGTTGTTCAAGACTGCAAATGTTTCCATTCTCAAAATCACAAATATATACTGGATCTGTCATAGAAGGAATAAAACATTACAAAATTGTGGATTAACGCATGCTTCTCTCTAAAGCATTTTAGCCTGGTCTAGGCAGCAAGCTACATGCCACGGAGTAGTAGGCCCTAAACCTATTTTAACATCGCAACATGCAGGGTTCAAAATTAGATACAGGAACTGATAGAAACTATGCGAATGCATTACTGTCACCATTATGAACGTATGAATTATTATATCACTAATATAACTAATAACTAGCAAGAATAACACCTTTACTGGGTAAGGTTAATGGAAATAACAAACAATAATATGGAACAATGATTTTTTTCCCTATTACACTCCATAGGGAACTTTATTAAAGAAACAACCACGAGCTAAAAAATTACGCAAATAATACTATAATAATATAATAATCATCTGAGAGAAAGTGTGAACAGCAGACCAAGAAGACGATCGACTGACGACTAATATACATCTGTACGTCGTTAGAAAGAGCAATCCGCATAGCCCATAACAGAGACGACATTCAGGGAGTTCATTGGGAAGACCACGTTCTAGAGAGAATATGTCACATAACAACAACTAATCAAAAATGAGAAATAATAACAAATAGACAGCATCACTATCAAGTGTCATCTCCGCAACTAAGTTTGTCTGCAGCAGACCTCCAATATTTCAACTCTCTTGTTTTGGTGGAGCACTCTGATAGGCTATAGCATGTACATCTTGTGATATTATTCTCCCACTTGTATCTCTGCCTATCTCTTGCTCGCTTCCCTTCAACTCTACCCACAAGTAAGGTCTTTAACAAGAAGCCATGTCTTTTAATGTGTCAAATATATTGTATTTCCTGATCTTCATTTCTTAATACTTCTTCATGTAAATAGTTGCTAGAATATCTTTATTTAGTTTCGTATGTTTCCATGATGTTCTCCATTTTCTTCTACATATCCACATCTCAAAGGTACCAATTATGTATTCTAATAGTTTATTGTGTGTCCATGTTTCTGAGCCATACATTAATATAGAATTGATGTATCATTTTATAATTCTCATTTTTAACTTGTTTGTAATTTGTTTAGATGTTAATAATTTCCTCATGTCATTGAAGATACTTTTAGCCATTCCTATTCTCCTTTATTCTTTTTTCACATCTGCCGTAATTTTTTATTATGTGTCCAAGGTATAGTGTTCTCCTTGTTGTAGTTTTTCTCCATGTATGTTTATGATTAGCGTCTGTTATTCTGTGACATTACTGATTGTCATTGATTTTGTTATGTGTCCACGATATTAATAGTGTTCTACTTGTTTTAGTTTATTTACAGTAAAATGGCGCGAGACGACAGTTGTGTTGATTCTCATTCGTCACACATAGAAGTGTAGTTCGGTGTTTCGAAAGTCTTTATCTGGAATAGGTTGACTTATTAATGTATGTGTTAATTAGAGATCACAGCGTAGCCAGGTGAGGTTTTCCAAATACAACACTGTTACATGATTAACAATCCGACAGTGAGAACTCAAATCGTTCGTAGAAGATGGAGGGTTTCCAAGAGACAAATTGATTCGGGTGTGATACAGGGATTTTTGCGATCCCCCTTACAGTTCATAACATACATAGACCACATCTGTAAAGTAGAAAAGATAACGGAAGAAAACAATCTGAAGGATAACTTAATCGAACTACTATTTGGAAATGACCAAACACTAGTGACATCAACAGAAGAAGAACTACAAAGACAAAAAGACAGATTACATCAAACATGTCATACTTTTAACATTAAGATAAATACAGAAAAGACCACATTAATGAAGAAATGAAGAACAGAAAGAAACACCAATACATATATTGAAAATAACAGAATTAACCAAGTGACAGAATTTCCATACTTAAGAAGTAATATAACAACAGACTGCAAGAGCAGCAGAGAAATACACAAAAGATGTAGTAAAGCATACCAAGCTCTAGGGCAAATGACACCAATCTTCAGAAACAGATACGTGGATTTAAACACCAAAATAACAATATTCAAAACGATTATTATGCTAACGTTGTTGCTGCACTGCCAAACATGGACAATTACAGCGCAAGACAAACGTAAATTTGTGACAGCTGAAATGGCGTGCTTACGCAGAATAGTAGAATATCGTTAAGATACAGGGCGAAGAATGAGGACATCCGACAAAACATCGGAACCACCCCAATCTTAGAATACATCAAGAGAACACAGATCAAATGGTTTGCAGACTACCATCAGACAGCATACCACATCAAGTTTTGCTACACAGATACAGCGAAGGCAGACCTAGAGGCCGACCACGACAATGATGGACCACAGAAATAAAAGAGGCGACAAATTCCACAATATACTCAGCACACATTATGGCCGTCTCCAGAAAACACTTCTACCTCCGACGTCGAAAGGCAACAAAGGGTTTCAGCGATTAGATAGATATATTGTTTTTGTTTCTTAAATATTTATATATAGTCTATATTATTTACTTGATTTATCGACTTGATCTATTTGTCTTTGTAGTTTATGTTTAAATTCACTTTCTGATAAAAGAACAGTGTAATCTGCATTTCTTACGGTTGTTTATTATTTTCCCAATGATCATGATTCCTGGTATTTCTAATATCTGTCTCATCATTGACTTCATGACATGTAAATACTTGTATGTTTTCATGATTCTGTTGCAGACAATATCTCACCTATACAGTCTGTCTCATCATCGACTTCATCACAGTCCACAACAATATTACATCTTGCAGCAAGAGGAAGACAATTCCATGTATCGTATGTCTTGCACATGAATTCTCCGTCCAAGCAGCCTGAAATTGTCATTACTTCATTATAATCTATAATAAAATATCACATTCATGAAATTGATTCATGATATTGTTACTGCAACTAATACTACTACTACTACTATTCCAGTTTGTGTTAATATTATAGTTGTTGAATATCACCAAGTGTTTGTTCTAGAATAGACTAGCTGACACTGTAGAATGGATGCATTTGTTTTAGAACAGACTAGCTGTTGGTTGGTGATTGGTCTGGTGATTGGTCTGGTGGTTGGTCTGGTGGTTGGTCTGGTGGTTGGTCTGGTGATTGATCTAGTCGTATGTATGGTGATTGATCTAGTCGTATGTCTGGTGGTTGGTGTAGTCGTATATTTGGTGGTTGGTGTAGTCGTATGTATGGTGGTTGGTGTAGTCGTATGTTTGGTGGTTGGTGTAGTCGTATGTATGGTGGTTGGTCTGGTGATTGGTCTAGTCCTATATATGTGGTTGGTCTAGTGATTGATGTAGTCGTATTTCTGGTGGTAGGTCTGATATTTTGTCGGGTTGTTGGTCTATTATTTAGACGCATAGATGGTTCGGTGTTCTAATGTATGCTGAAAACTGAAATAACACAAAAATAACACGCGTTGCTGACACACTACACCGCACAAATTGGTCAGATAATGCGAAGGCATATCAAGAAATCAGGAAAATGATTAAAGACACGTGTAAGAATTTGAGCATGGAAAACCATATGATAATCACTTGAAAAAATCAGGAAGACGCTCAAAAGTACAAAATCACTGAACCAAGGCCAGATGGTATTAGATACGATGACATTAGTCGGAGAACGGATGAGGAGTTGGGAGATTTGGCGAACAATAATAGCCTTCTAAATGGCACAGTAAAAGAAGACATGTTGCATAGCTTTTTAGTTTCGCTAACCAAACCTGAGAAGGACCACTCCAGGATACATGGCTACAGAATAATAACACTGCTGAATACGATAGGCAAGCTTTTGGAAAATATTGTGGCCTGGAAGGTATCGTGTTATCTTGAAAGAAATAAGTGTTTACCAACATTGTTAGAAGGATATCGTCCAGAAAAGAAGACATGGCAGAATGCAGCCATATTTGCGCAGGATGTTTTTGAGGGGTTCAATTCGTGCATGGAGATATGTGTGGTTACAACAGATCTTGAGGATGCGTACAATAGGGTGTCCTTGGATATCTTAATGGACCAGCCGTTACATCTTGCAGTAAATCCTTCTGTTGTGCGGTGGTTGGGGCCGCCCTGATGCACATGATAGTAGTTCTTAAGTGTGGTAATTGGATATCTGCACCAACGGTTATTAGTCCTGCTCTGCCACAGGGATTGCCTATATCTCTTGAACTTTTCAATGTATACACAGTACATATCGCTGGCAATCAAATCGCAGGTGCTGTCAGATTGATGTCATATGTCGATAATATCCTGGTGTATAGACACGGCAGAAATCGAGAAGAGTGCGTCGTGGAATTACAAAAGGAGCTGGACAGACTGACAAATTGGTGGCGAGATACTGGAGCAGTGGTTAATTCTTCTAAGGCATTCGTGACGTGATTTTCCTTGAACAATCACATGGTTAAGACACCCATGCCACAAGTTTCGTTGTCCGGGAAAAGTTTAGAAAGAACTAGTAAAATGAGATATATGGGTGTGTTTTTTGACAGAAGTCTGGGTTTCAGAAAACATGTTGACCACGTTATCATAAGGGCAGGCAAAGCCTTAGCAGCAATGAATGTTATGACTGCTGCGCAGTGTGAGCAGAGGTTGCTATTTCTTTTGTACCAGGGTTTGGTTGTGGCTGTAGTGGAATATGCACTTGCAAATCTGACTCTTAGCCAAACTCAGATTGAAAGACTGAACATAATCCAGAATGCAGTAATGCGTATCATACTTGGATGCACAAGAGACGCATCGATAAGAACTACGCGATACCTACTTGACTGTCCAACAGCTGAGCACATATTACTGGATTGCCGTGTATGGGCGTACCTTCAAATACATGCATATAAGAAACACCCGTTGCATTTTAAAATGCAGAAAGTTAAAACCAGCAGACTCAAGAGAGGAAGGTCGTCAATTGGACGGGCTGTGGGACGTTCTGCAATAGATAAATTTATCCACAGATTTCGAAACCTGTTTGAGATTAGTAATGCCACTTAGCAGGGAATGCAGAGAATGGTGTCCCACATCTGTGGAGAAGTGCATGCTTTGGTGAGTGAGAATACCAAAGAGGGGGATGTGATTATATACACTGATGGATGTGTGATTATACATGTTGGCAGTGTTTGGGCCTTCACAGCTCAGTGTGCAGGTAAAACCTTGGCGGTGACCAAGGCATTTGAGTGGTTATGCACACAGAAAGTAACGCAGTTCTGCATCTTGAGTGACTCTGAGTATGATTAAGAAGGTACAAGTGGGTCTTGTTTGCGAACAGTGGATATATGCCCTGAGAAAGGCGAGGCTGAAAGTTGTTATATTTATTTTCGTGCCGGGACATGTGGGCGTTCGAGGCAATGAAAGAGCGGATCAACTGGTATCATGCGCGATTGTGGCACAGGGCGATGGGGCAATGGATCGCGCTGACATTTTGAACCCGTTAAGAGATATATCACGCGAGAGTTAGAATATCGTGGATGATGATCAGGGATTGAAATGCGGTGTTACTAGAAGTGAACATTGTGGAAGGGCGTAGAAGATTTGTGGCCAACCAGCATAGGACCGGTACTGCCAACAGAAGTGTAATGGCGGACACACTCAAAGAGAGATCGTAGCAACAGTTTACGGTGATGATGATCCGACGACTAACTAACTAATTAACTAACTGAATAACTAATTAGCTAACATACACACAATCATAGTGTGTGTGTGTGTGTGAGAGAGAGAGAGAGATATATCATTAGGTAATACGAACTGTCTAGTCGTTGGAGTGATGGTGGTTGTAGTAGTTAGTCTCGTGTTTGGTTTGACGGTTAGTCTGTTGGTTATGTGATAGTTGGTCTGATGGTTGGCCTTGTGGTGCCTCTGTATCCGGGAATGTTATTAAAATAACACACATATTGTATGAAGAAAGAGAGAGAGAATGTTAGAAAATATGAAATGTTATTGTTGAGCTTACCTATATTACTACAGCTTCCTTCAAGCAGGAACATGTCATCCAATGCAAACCGACGGTTGTCATGAGACAGAAAAACAATATCAAAACGTCCTGGCGCAAGGTCAAACATTCCCATTAACCATTTATCAGGACCTATGGTCTGAATAACATATATAATAAACCATTACATCCAGACCTATGGTTTGAATAACACACATATAGAAACATGTTTGTTTATAGAGTTGTACTTTGTGATTGACAAAACTGTAATATTAACAATTGATGGATCTTTGCCATCCTTTTTTTTGCGCTCAAATTATCAGCACAAATTTGCATGTTATTTCAGCGAGAAACTGAAATATATTATACTGCTAGTTGTATGACACACCTGCGTTATTTGCACTGGTCAGGTTGCACCAGGAACAATAGTACCATGCAACCCAAAATGTGCATGAGAGGAAGGAGAAGATAAATTATGCAACGGATATCAATACACTGATTAACTGATCTTATCTGTCATACTCCAGACATTAATACACTGATTAACTGATCTTATCTGTCATACTCCAGACATTAATACACTGATTAACTGATCTTATCTGTCATACTCCAGACATTAATACACTGATTAACTGATCTTATCTGTCATACTCCAGACATTAATACACTGATTAACTGATCTTATCTGTCATACTCCAGACATTAATACACTGATTAACTGATCTTATCTGTCATACTCCAGACATTAATCCACTGATTAACTGATCTTATCTGTCATACTCCAGACATTAATCCACTGATTAACTGATCTTATCTGTCATACTCCAGACATTAATCAACTGATTAACTGATCGTATCTGTCATACTCCAGACATTAATCAACTGATTAACTGATCTTATCTGTCATACTCCAGACATTAATCCACTGATTAACTCACCTTATCTGCCATACTCCAGACATTAATCCACTGATTAACTCACCTTATCTGCCAAACTCCAGACATTAATCCACTGATTAACTCACCTTATCTGCCATACTCTGGACATTAATCCACTGATTAACTCACCTTATTAGCTGTACTCCACACATCAATCCAGTGTTTGCTGTCTATAATGTGAACAGAAACTGTCATCCCTCGTTCTACTTGTCCTCTCATGTGATAGAAGAAGCGCATGCAGTGAGGACTGTTCAATTCAATGTTAGGGGACACAATGTCGTCACCTCGAATTTTACTCAGCAAGTACCTGCCTGTGAATTCAATTCATAACATGTATTTCACACTTGGTGAATCTTGAGAAATTGTTAACTGTTTAGTATTTTAGAGTAGGCATGTCTCAACCAGAGTTTAATATTTTAAAGTATGCGTGTCTCAACCAGAGATTAGTATTTTAAAGTAGGCGTATCTCAACCAGAGTTTAGTATTTTAAAGTAGGCGTGTCTCAACCAGAGTTTAGTATTTTAAAGTAGGCGTGTCTCAACCAGAGTTTAGTATTTTAAAGTAGGCGTGTCTCAACCAGAGTTTAGTATTTTAAAGTAGGCGTGTCTCCACCAGGGTTTAGTATTTTAAAGTAGGCGTGTCTCAACTATACATGTTTATTTTCCATATCACGATATTTTTTCCCTTTATGAATGTGATACTGAAGTGTTTGCTTCAATTGGATGAATGGTCCTGACATATTTATTGCCTCCCTTGAAATTACCTATCTCCATTGCTTTGAGCTCCTTCCTGATGAATTGTAAAGAAATTGCTAGTCGTGTCAAGGGGTCGACAGCTGCGATTACTGGTTACTCTTATTTATGAACACCCAGTATAAAACTTAATATGAAGAAAGAACTACTAAGAGAAATAAATATCAGGCAAATAAAATACTTTGGACACATTAAACGACATGACACCTTATTGAAGACCTTACTTGAGGGTAAAGTCAAATGGAAGCGAGAAAGAGGTAGACAGAAATACACGTGGGAGAGTAATATCACACGATGGACAGGTTACAGTCTAGCAGAGTGCTTCACCAAGTCAAAAGACAGGAAATGTTGGAGATATGTTGCAGCGAACCTTCGTTGCGGAGACGGCACTTGATGATGATGAGTATAAAACTGAAAGAACACAACGTTTTGTTGTTATTGAGGAGTTCAGAAATCAGCAATACTGCTTAATGGTCAAATGTAAGACCATTGGGTACAAATACTGAAGAAATGACACGTGCTGAATTTCCCAGTTGTAAGCCAAGGCATCTTCAATATACGGTATGTGGTATAAAATAGGTATCATTCACCCAATGTCACACATTTAACTTTTTCCCGTGAATTTCATTAATTATCGACAGAATGTATACACAAACAGAATAATTTCCGGCGAATTAAATACTCGTACACTGGTTTAAAAATTGAATGATATCGATACCGTTTAACGAGAAAAAAAACAACTACCGATACATTCAGGCAGAATTAGACTTGGAAACTCGTAAAGATGCCAGAAGATTTGTGAAGATCTCTGTTACTTGCGTAAGAATATGAGAAAGATATATTCCTGCAACAAGAATAAGAAATGTAATTGTGCAGCCCTGTACTGATCAGACCCTCCTGTAATAGAGTAAGACCACAGTCTGCCCTAGCATGTGCATGTGCTAAAGAGGAAGGCAACCAGCCAAGATGCTTAACACAGAAATATTACACATGAAAGTATACATGCCAATGTGACTGTCCATATCCTTACTGTTTGTTTTCTGTTATATGTTTTAATATTGTTTCAATGTTTTTCTTGATAAAGGCCTTTTGGTAGAAACGTCGATTTGTGTGTGATATTATGTATGTCTTTAGGTTATTAGTAAAACTTCAAGAGACTATTCCTGGATTTACCTGTTGGATTTCAGTTCTGCGAAGTAAGTACATATTATCGAATCAGTAATTACATTGATACTTTACTACAGTTTAAGTAATTAATGATTACAATGTTAGTAATTGATGATTAAAGTATAAATAATTGATGATTACAATGTCAGTAGTAGATGCGTCACTACAATTACAGTAATTAACTTGAATGTTAGCATTACCAGGAAATCTTCCTAAGGTGTGATCAAACAAAGGCGAGCGATTGATTGACTCAGTTCCTGCATCAGTGACTAATTGCCAATTAGATTGATATCCACACAGGAATCGATCACTGAAAGAACAATTGGGGCTGACATCTGAGAAGCACAGAAAGATATTTAAGATAAAATAAAGAACATAATGAACCTTAGTTAAGTAATTGTGTTTTCCAAGGATAATATGTCTATAGCAGTTACCTAAACACGAGAAGTCTCCAATACCCAACCATCATATCCTAAAATACCCCACTACATCTAAAATAGCCAAAACACATCATCAACTAATCGTCTAGCACAGCCTCAACTATTCACGTAGCACAGCCTATAGTATCCCACTAGCACAGGCTCAACAATTCTCCTAGCATTGCCTCAAGTATTCCCCTATCACAGCCTATACTATCTCACTAGCAGAGCCTCAACTATTCCCCTAGCACTGCCTCAACTATTCCCCTAGCACTGCCTCAACTATTCACCTAGCACAGCCTATACTATCCCAATAGCACAGCCTCAACTATTCCCCTAGAACAGTATATACTATCCCACTAGCACAGCCTCAAATATTCCCCTAGAACAGTCTATACTATCCCACTAGCACAGCCTCAACTATTCCCCAGTGACCCAGTAAGCAAGATTACGCTATATCAACAGAAAATATTGTAAAGCTACATAAGTAAAGTTGGGGAATATGTTGATGGTGTAGAATAAATTGTCTATTGTCTATTCCCTGTTGATGGCGTTGTCGTAGCTTCCACACTTTCCGTTGAGCGTTAAGGAGAGTCAGGGTTCCAGAGTCAGTTGTGGTTGCTCTGGTTGAGATGTACTCATATTTGTTCAGGATGGTCTTGATGTTTTTATTCACCTTTTTCTCGGTCTGCACTTGGCTCTGTATCCTGATTTCATCTTGTTATAAGCTCTTGTGGGAATATGATCGTCCATCCTCATAAGACGTCCACACCATTCGATCTGCTGTCTGTCTATATATTCGATGAATGATGTCATATCTATTCTACGAAATGGAACATGTGTATTTTTTTGTGGACGACTCCTAGAGAACGGGAATGTTAGATGTACCATCACTGCCAATGTCTCAACAGATGACGGAAAAATGAGACAGATGGCGTGTGTAATGCTCCTACCATGAAGTGGTGTACTGGCGCACTTGATTGTCTTCGTTCCGGACAAAACATGCATAATATACACCACTTGCTCAATGATGTCTTTGAGACAGCCTTTTTTGACTGCAGGTATCGACACAGTTAAACATCGATGCCTTTTGTGAGGCCAGGTGTCGATCCAGTTAAACATAAATGCCTTTGAGACAGATTGTGTGAGTCCAGGTGAGGCTGCGGTTGCACAACTGAGAAGTACCTGTGGATGTGTCAGAAAGGCAATGGTATGTCAAGGACCCCCAGCTTACAGCTAAAGGTATTATTTCGTCATCATGAACATTATCTTCATCAGAATCATTATCATCTTCATCATCCCATTATCGCCAGTGTTATATCTGGCAAGAAATATAAGAAAATAATATCGACAGTATTATCTTCTATGAATGCAGTAAGAAACTAAGAAGATGTTTGGTGTAATGTTGTCTATTCTTCGTCTTCTTCAGCGTTTATTCTCAAACTCCCGTTGGTTCTCTCTTGTAGTATGACAATGTTCCTACTAGATTTTCAGCCCAGTTTGTTTGTTTGTTTTTCGTTCGCTCCATTGTAACCATCACGGATATCCGTGCGATTTCCGCCGGGAGCGTGATTACGTTGTGCCACCGCTATGCGCCTTGTAGGCCTAGCACATCCGATTTTGGCATGCCTTGACATTTCAGGTGGTCTACCCTTAGCCTATGACAGCCTATATATCTGTCTCCAGGCACGCGTAGTGGCGACTCTTCGCCCATACGATTTTTGCTCTCGTCTGACTCGCACGAGGTGTTCCACTGTCTATGAACTTGCCTCGTGTAATTGGACGTGCTGTGCCTGTGCCCATTGGGTACTGAACCGTTTCTCATCCGTGAGCGTGGTTCCTTAAGGTGAAGAACTCAACAGAGGAGTTGGACCCTGGCTTTTTCGCCCTCTTAGCCAAGGTGTCGTTCACCGACATCGTGTACCCCTTGTCAAAGTTCGAGTCTCACATCACGCGTTTGAGAGCAAGGCGTTCTCGAACTGAGCGTCCTTGTCCCAATAGCGCCTGAGCCCATCAGGTACTGAACCCTTTCTCTCTTCAAGTGTATTTGCGGTGTAGGAAAACCTGACAGTAGAGTTGGGCCAGGGCTAAATCTTTGTCCCTTTTGTGCCTGAGCCCATCGTATACGGAAGCCTTTCTCTCTGCAAGTGTACTTCCGGAATAGGAAACCTTGACAGTAGAGTTGAGACAGGACTACCATCGTTGTCCCTTTCTTGCATAAGCCCATCGTGTACAGAACCCTTTCTCTTCGCGAGCATATTTCCGGTTTAGGAAGGCTCGACATTAGAGTTGGATTAGGTCTTCTTGCTTTACCAAACGTCAATGAATGGGTCTGGGGCTCTGTCTGTAAGGAACACAGGTAACTAGTAGCTCGTCTCGAGCTGACGGAGCTTGTAGTTCCCCTTTCCTAGAGACTTTTCACTTTATATTTGCAGTTCGCGCTGCCCTCTAGCGCTGTTCTGCCCTTTTATTGTTTCATTGTACTCGGTATGACATCTTTTTTCTCTGTCGCCATGCATCTACCTTTACGTGCATTTTACATTGGCCGCCCCTCCAATGTTCGGACTGGACTAACTAGCTTCACTGTATGTAGACAGTGTCGCTATATGTTGTGATGCTGGTGGTGTCGGAGATATTGTCTGTCTCTTGTGCAGTCAAATCTCTTTCCATCTGCTACCTCCACATTCTCAGACACGATCCTCAAATGGTTTCGCCAGAATCAGCTCGAGCTGCTGTATTTCTGTTTCCAGGGTGCACCGCGTAGAGGTACATTTGGGATCTTGGTTATCTGCTAATCCTGGTTCCGCCTAGAGCAATGCGTTCACTTTGCACCCCTTCAGATCAGTGAATCTAATGCATTGTAATGTCGATTTATGTCCGCCAAGGGTCAGATTCATCCGTCTTCCGTGGCGGTGGCTGCTCTAGCTGATATAATTTTAGACTGTGAATGTGTCAGGTTGGTCACAGCATACATCACAGCAAAACAACGTAACCACAGTAAAATACATGTCTTTATCCAGACTACAACAACGTAACCAAGGTACAATGCATGTCTTTTACCAGACTACAAGAACGTAACCACGGTACAATGCATGCCTTTATCCAGACTACACTCTGTTAATACAGAGATAAAATCCCTCTGTCTCGATACAGCCCCATAGTGCAAACGCGAGGGATAGGGTAACACAAGGTAAAGGAAAATATGAACGGTAATAGGTATGAGTGTTACACGTTCTTTATTTCACTACGTTTAGCCCACAGGCGGTCGGGTTTTTTTTATGCCCTACTTCCATCATTGTTAACCTACTTTAGATTTCATCATGTCCACGTGACTTTTGACACACAACACTCTGGCGATGGTCTATGTAGTACTATATCTATTCGATTTCACCTTGACATCTAAGTCGGATATCTACTTATTCCGAGACAAGTAATAGTTGTCATTCTTTATTTGATACGTTATTTCATTTTATCTTCTCTCCCCTTACTAAATCAGTCTCACCACCATTATTCTCCTGTCCGTGCTATCCTCTCGTCATGCTATTTCTGTCTTCTCCCATCTTGTTAGACAGTTGTAGTTTCGAGTATTCACTTTCCCATTACATGGTACATACCTTGCTTTAGTCTCTCCCTCCTACCCTGGTCACACCATATGTACTTATTTTTACTAAGTACATTGCTTGTATGTATGTTGTCACCTGTCCTGGTGAAAGATATTTAGTCGAAACGGCGTCAATAGATATTTTGCATTTATACTTTGTGTATAACATTGGTAATATACCAATGGCAGTTCACGTTTGCTTCCTGCTAAAATACATGAGTTAGCAGACGACGTTGACCTAATTTATCCAGCACTTGATTATTAATAAACTAGCAGACATTCAGTAATTGTGAACGTAATAAGGGATTTCTATTTCACTGCCCATAAAACCAATCCTCTTTAGCCTTGTTGCATTTATGTTTAATTTCTTTGTTCATTTTGTTGTATTCTTCAATATTATTCTCCATCTGTCTTCTTTGCTTCAGCATATTCAAAACATCTTCTATCATCCAGTCTTTCTTATTGAGATGTTTATTATGTGGCAAGATCTCTTTAGCTGTTTGCTGTAATAATTATTTTAATATCGTCCACTGTTATTAAATGGATTCTATTTTTCTATCGCATTGTGCTTATTTTGAATTGTTAGGTTATATTGTTCTTGCAATTATGTGTTCTTTGTCAGCACATGCACACTAAGTGTGTTACCTGCCCTTCTATATATGAACGTAGTTCGGGACACTCTATAAATGACGTCAACTACGTGTTGGCAGTTGTTTACACCCTCACTCTCATCATTGACAAAAATGTCTCAAGAATATAGGGACGTCACCTCACTCACCCTCATGCCTTTGTGAAACCCGAGTTTCCACGCACAAAATTGAATTGCAGGAAAAGAGAACAAGGAAATGACATATTTTTTTCTAATTTTGTATTTATTTTTTCGAAATTGGAAAATTTAATTCGTAGAAATTCGGTTGTTTTTGTTTTGACGTAATTTGTATCAAATCTTCACCCTCTCCCTCCTTGTCAACATATTTCAAACTTGTTCAGACTGCTCTTCCTAATTGTTGACTTATGGACAACCCCTAACATATTTTATACTTTACTTTTAACAACTAACAATAACACGTATGTATGTGATTTATCCTTTAAAATAGTATGTTACGGCTAACTCATAAGTGTGTTCTGTTCGTTTCATTACTGTCTTCAGTACAATAAATAAGACCATAGAAAAAAATTAGTTATTGTATTCTTTGTGTAGTTGATTCCTTTTAATTTATGTAGTTGATGTCATAATGTGTGTAGTTGATGTCATAATGTGTGTAGTTGATGTCATAATGTGTGTAGTTGATGTCATAATGTGTGTAGTTGATGTCATAATGTGTGTAGTTGATGTCATAATGTGTGTAGTTGATGTCATAATGTGTGTAGTTGATGTCATAATGTGTGTAGTTGATGTCATAATGTGTGTAGTTGATGTCATAATGTATGTAGTTGATGTCATAATGTGTGTAGTTGATGTCATAATGTGTGTAGTTGATGTCATAATGTGTGTAGTTGATGTCATAATGTGTGTAGTTGATGTCATAATGTGTGTAGTTATGTCATAATGTGTGTAGTTGATGTCATAATGTGTGTAGTTGATGTCATAATGTGTGTAGTTGATGTCATAATGTGTGTAGTTGATGTCATAATGTGTGTAGTTGATGTCATAATGTGTGTAGTTAATGTCATAATTTGTGTAGTTGATGTCATAATGTGTGTAGTTGATGTCATAATGTGTGTAGTTGATGTCATAATGTGTGTAGTTGATGTCATAATTTGTGTAGTTGATTTCTTAATTTGTGAATTTAATGTCTTAATTTGTGTAGTTAATGTCTTAATTTGTGAATTTAATGTCTTAATTTGTGTAGTTAATGTCTTAATTTGTGTAGTTATTTCCTTTTAATTCGTGTAATTAATGTATTAATTTGTGTAATTAATGTATTAATTTGTGTAGTTAATGTCTTAATTTGTGTAGTTAATGTATTAATTTCTGTAGTTAATGTCTTAATTTGTGTAATTAATGTCTTAATTTGTGTAGTTAATGTCTTAATTTGTGTAGTTAATGTCTTAATTTGTGTAGTTAATGTCTTAATTTGTGTAGCTAATGTCAATTCCTTAAATTTTTGTGAGCAATTCCTTCAATTGTGTGGATAATTCCTTAATTTGTGCGGGTAGTTCCATAAATTGTATAATTGATGTCATAATTTTTTTTACGGTGAAGGGCTAGTGCATTTCCCCACCCATACTTACCTAATTGCTAAGATCATAGACACGACAGTAGATCTGTCTTTCTGACTTTCTAAAATAAGTGAAGGAAATCACCCAATTTGTGTGGACGTGTGTGCGGAAGTGTGTGTGTCCAACTATAATGGAGAGGGGAATGGATGAACCCAATTCATTACCTTTTTTATACGGCCATACTCATTTACACACCTTCAACATATCATGACTTACGTGATTTCGTCTGAGAAACTACCATGTGAGTCACAGATATACATACGAATATCTGGAGAAATTGTTTCTGTGCCATTTTGTCTAACGATGTCATGGCTAAACATTGCTGAAAACAAAACAGTTATCTTTTAAATAAGTTAGTGTTACTTATATCTAAAGGTTTTCTGCGGTCATCCATCAGACCAATCCCAAAGCAACATCCCCATCAGGAAACATCGCCCCCAGGCAACATCATCATCATGTAACATTAACACCATGCAACATCACCATCATTAAACTTCATACACATAGTAAGTGATTGATTATATATTATGAAGCTCGTCTGTGTTAGTATAAACACAACTTCATCCAATCATTTCGCATGTACAGTCATTGTTTTACCATTCTGAGTAGACGGTTTCTCAAGCAACACATACCATACCAGTTGGAGGTGCATACCAACAACACACGACATACCAGTTGGAGGTATATACCAACTACACACGACATACCAGTTGGAGGTATATACCAACAACACACGACATACCAGTTGGAGGTATATACCAACAACACACGACATCGACATACAATTTGGAGAGGTAGAAAATACAGCTCTGGATAAATATTACCCATCCCCCACACACAAAGATTATAACAGAAAAGTAAACAGGAGATATATTTCTCATAATTTATGGTGATAAGAAAACAACACAACAAAAATACGTATATGTTCTCAAAACACGCACAACGCAGCAAACAACACACAAATATGAGTAGTTTACACAACTGAGATGAAAGTAAATGTCTTATTTTAATAAATGTCAACGATGAGCCACATACATCTAAATAGGCATATATTCTACGACGTCATAACAACAGTCGGTTGACAACAAACGTTGGCCATATCTCCTGTCCTTAAATTAATTTTAATTAGTCTAGCTATACAATGTATATATGTTTTTATTCATCCTCAGATACGGTCTGGAGAAAACCTTTAACTGATTCTTAATAGTCAAGCAAAATGAATTAAACAGGTTCTAAAACACTTACCTTGCCTATTAATAAAAATATATATAAAAAGTATATATAAAAAAACATACATAAAAATTAAACAGGACAATTATCCACCTATCGGCTCAAATTGAACCTTTTTCAAGAGACAAACAACAGAAAAAATCACAATCAAAAGCAAAATAGATGACTTTAGATTACATCAAGCTCCGTCTCCATAACGCAGGGATGGCAACGCATCTAGTAAAAGAGAAAATGCGAGCATTCATTATAAACAAACTGGATGGAAAGTGAGAAATTAGAGGCACTATAGATGTAGTTGGGATGTTTATAATGAGTGCAAGAATAATAAAAGAAAAAGATAAGAAAAATACCACTTTTGTCACTTTATCAGACAGGCAGGTTTTAAGAACATAGTCACAACAGGCAAGACTGAAGGGAACAGAGACAGATGGGGACGTGAGAAAATATTCGTTTGACAACCTAGCAAGGCATGGAAACAACGACCCTGATAACAATACTGTGAACAGAGAACCATGGTCACCTACTCCAACCAGAATGGAATATGATAATGATAGATGAGTAATGATGAGGTTGTGTGGTGGTGGGGTGAGTGGGTTTGGGGAAGGAAGGATACAAGAAGAATCATCATTTGAAAACGCATGGAATGAATGTGAAACCAAATACAGACATAAACATATATATATATAACCAAACCTAAACATACATAGAAATGTATACACACACCAAGAGTTAAGAAATAAATATATAACAAAATGGACACAGATGTGTGAAAGATACCCACACAAAATGCACAGACATGTAAATGTATCCACACATAGCAAAAGGGCTCACACCAGAATAGGCATACATATTGACACAGAATGGAGATACGTGCAATAACATAAACAAGCGCTCATATATATATATATATATATATATATATATATATATATATATATATATATATATATATATATATATATATATATATATATATATATATATATATATATATATATACATAAATATGAACATACATCCACATAAACACTTTCTCACATAAATAAAAACAATACCATGAACATTCGGACACATAGAAACATATACATATATTAATGTAAATATAAACGTTCGTTCACATAAAGATAATGCTATAACAACTGCATATGTATACATACAAATGTGTGGCCCAAAGTTATACAAATAACTATACATGTGTGGGCACCCATCGAAGAGACAACTGCAATAACAACGAGGAAATCAAAATATGTAAATGATTTAACAATAACAAAATGGCATTATAATGTACAATTGATGGACTAGAGTACAAAATAATCACATATTGACATACACAAACGAAAGAAGACATAAAGGAAATATATAGAAGTACGGCAAACACAAAAATAATTACTCACGAAAGTGTACAAAGACAAATAATTAAAAGAATCAGTGCAATACGAGAGTAGAGGGTATAAAGAAAAGGTGGGTAACTCAAACAAAACGGTGATTAATGTTCATTCCGTGTGGTTGAAAATTCCATGTCATTTCCCGCTCAGTGGCCCTCGTACCATCTATTAAACCTCTGATCGCCAAATACTGGCTATCACTTTTCATCCTCATAATATGCCGGCACTACGTATCCTATTACGACATTTCTCTACACTCCAGTTAGATCCCATCTCCAGTCCTGCATTTCCCTCTCTTCCACTAGTCGTTTTTCGGAGGGACAGATACCTTCGTGATCTCTTAGTTCATTCTCGTCTGCGCACTTCTGCAGGTCAACTAGAAACTGTCCCTTGTCATCGAAATTGTTTGACTTGTCCTTTTGTTATTCTCACTCCCATGTTACAGTTCCCTAAATCACACTTTAATATTCAGGATTCTTTTTCATGTTTGTCCCGTAATTTAATATACTCTATCATATGTAAGCCTTGTGATATCAAGTATATTGGTGAGACTGGTAGACGTTTAGCAGATAGATTCGCCGATCATTTGAGAGATATCACTAATCATCGTGACTCCCCAGTGGCTAATCATTTTAACAGCCCGTCACATCATGGTAGCTCTGATGTATCTGTAACCGATTTGTTACGTTGTTATACCGGTGACCTGCAACGTCAGTCCTTGGAATATCGTCTCATTTGTTATATGGGAGTCTTACAACCACATGTAATGAACATTAATCACCGTTTTGTTTGAGTTATCCGCCATTTCTTTATACCATCTACTCCCGAATTGCACTGATTCTTGTGATTATTTGTCTTTGTACACTTTCGTGAGTAATTATTTTTGTGTTTGCCGTACTTCTATATATTTCCTTTATGTCTTCTTCCATTTGTGTATGTCAATATGTGATTATTTTGTACTCTAGTCCATCAATTGTACATTAGAATGCCATTTTGTTATTGTTAAATCATTTACATATTTAGATTTTGATTTTCTCGTTGTTATTGCAGTTGTCTCTTCGATGGGTGCCCACACATGTATAGTTTTTGTATATGCATTTTGTTTTACATGGTTCTATGTATCCACACAATTACTTTCGGACCACACATTTGTATGTATACATATGCAGTTGTTATAGTATTATATTTATGTGAACAAACGTTTATATTTACATTAATATATGTATATGTTTCTATGTGTGCGAATGTTCGTGTTATTGTTTTTATTTATGTGAGAAAGTGTTTATGTGGATGTATGTTCATATTTATGTGTGTGTATATATATATATATATTTATGTGAGCGTTTGTTTATGTTAATGCACGTATCTCCATTCTGTGTCAATATGTATGCCTCTTCTGGTGTGAGTTCTTTCCTATGTGTGGATACATTTACATGCCTGTGCATTTTGTGTGGGTATCCTTCACTCATCTGTGTACATTTTGTTATATATTTATTTCTTAACTCTTGGTGTGTGTATACATTTCTATGTATGTTTAGGTATGGTTTTATATATATGTTTATGTCTATATTTGGTTTCGCATTCATTTCATGCGTTTTCATATGATGATTCTTCTTGTATCCTTCCTTCCCCAAACCCACTCACCCCACCACCACACAACCTCATCATTACTCATCTATCATTATCATATGCCATTCTGGTTGGCGTAGGTGACCATGGCTCTCTGTTCACAGTATTGTTATCAGGATCGTTGTTTCCATGCCTTGCTAGGTTGGCAAATGAATATTTTCTCACGTCCCCATCTGTCTCTGTTCCCTTCAGTCTTGCCTGTTGTGACTATGTTCTTAAAACCTGCCTGTCTGATAAAGTGACAAAAGTGGTATTTTTCTTATCTTTTTCTTTTATTATTCTTGCACTCATTATAAACATCCCAACTACATCTATAGTGCCTCTAATTTCTCACTTTCCATCCAGTTTGTTTATAATGAATGCTCGCATTTTCTCTTTTACTAGATGCGTTGCCATCCCTGCGTTATGGAGACGGGGCTTGATGAAATATAGACATCTATTTTGCTTTTTATTATGTTGTTTTCTGTTATTTGTCTCTTGAAAAAGGTTCAATTTGAGCCGATACATGGAGAATTGTCCTGTTTGGTTTTATTTTATGTTTATATATATATATATATATATATATATATATATATATATATATATATATATATATATATATATATATATATATATATATATATATATATACATTTTTATATATATTTTTATTAATAGGCAAGGTAAGAGTTTTAGTAACCAGTTTAATTCATTTTGCTTGACTATTTGTACATTAGGTTACTGCGGCACCATCCACTTTGTCGGACACCCTCTGACCATTTGGTTATTTATATCTGATTCTTAATATGGAACAAGCGTCACAACACTGGGGGCATTCCCATATATGCTCTGCTTGCTGTTTCGTCAGCCATCTAAAAGTGTATAGGCTCAGTGTCCCGGTCAGTTACTGATTGCGTGTTCTTCTGATCTTTCCGGGGTGTGAACACTTTCTCCCATCGCCTCTAATAACCCCCATTTTTACCATTATCTGAATATGTCCAATGCTTGTTGGACCTTCTCCTCGTTTTCTCGGTGGGTATTATGACTGCTATAATCAATGTTATCGTGTCTCTTCTTATCTTGGTGTCATTCACCAAGGCATCACCAGCCAACACATTGGATCTTTCGTTTCCCCTGAATCCAGCATGGCCTGGACAGTAGATCCATGTAATGCCCTGCGCGTTGTTGAGAAGAGTGACCCATTCAGTTTGGATCATTTTTGTTTCTATTTTGTGCAGCATACTTTGAGATTCCGACAGATTCTGGTGGTGATTGCGTCGCCAGGCAAGTGAGAGCTGCTGTTACCTCCTATATTTCCATTCTGATATATAGGAGTGTTCTTAACCACGCGTGTTCAATAGTTGCTAGGCGATGTGGTGCCGTTGAACGGAATGTTTCAATTACCGTTAGTCTCAAGAAATGTTAATATTTTATATAGAACTACGCGTGCTGCGCAGTTACTAAAGTTAGATTTTATTTGTCTTAAAATAGAATAAACAATAGTGACATATTTACCAGCATATGTATGTGGTACAAGAAGTCTACACATGATGGGGGTTGTCTTCCCCATTTCATAAGGGTCAAGTGACCCAGAAGTCATGCTCTTGTTGGATGTGTCATTCAGAGAAAACATATCGCAGTCATGTTGTAAACCATGAAAACATATTCCTTTATCCAAACTACATCCTTCTACAAAGGAGATCCAGCGGCAGTTTGAGAATGAACGTTGAAGACAAAGAAGGCCGACAGGCATGAAGAACTATGACATCCACAAAAGAGGACCTGCCTGACTGATTGACTGATATACACATATAAATATTACAGTTGTAAATTGCATATTTACGATTTTTATCTACAGATCTGTTCTAGAAATTAGAGGACAACAGGTGCTCGAGATGTTCAGCCTAAATATTATCAAGAATACGTAATTGCTGTGTACGTATAACGTCACGGAAGAGAACACGCTGTGTTGAGTTGAAGTTTGATACAAGTATGTATCAGGATATGTTCATAATTACTGTCCTAGATTTAGGTTAAATTCTGGGAGAAGTTTGCTTTTGTAAACTAATTAATGTGGTTAAAATCTCGGAAAAGTCTGCTTTGGTAAACTAATTAATGTGGTTAAAATCTCGGAAAAATCTGCAATGTTAAACTAATTAATGTGGTTAAAATCTCGGAAAAGTCTGTTTTGGTAAACTAATTAATGTGGTTAAAATCTCGGAGAAGTCTGCTTTGGTAAACTAATTAATGTGGTTAAAATCTCGGAAAAGTCTGCTTTGGTAAACTAACTAATGTACTCACTGCAACAAAACCGAAATCCAACAAACGATTCTTGAAATAGGGTGATTCTTATTCTTCGTCCTTCCATGACTTGAAACATGTCAATATATGTAATTATGTCTCCTTAATAAAACGCACGGCCATTTGTAATTCATACCGAAGTCCATAGAGCTTTGATTCCAGTGTTGTTTCTTCTGGCCAATATGTCTGCCTCAGCGTTTCATGTTCAGAACACTCTTGAAGTATATGGTTAGCACTCTGTATTGCCTGTTCACATGTACACATGGCAGTGTTGCCAATCTTGAACTTTGTGTGCATGTGACTGCGGAGTCGGTTGTGTCCTATTCTGAAGCGTAGAATTATAATTTGTTCTGATCTGTTCATAATGTGATAGTCATCTTGTGTTGGTGTTTTTGGCTTTCTTATTGACGTGATCATCTGTTTTTTCTGATAGTAGGTGATTGTTACATCTGGTTGGTCTTCGGCAGCACCTTCATTAGCCAGTTGGTCTGCTTTTTCATTTCCTGGTATTTCACAGTGAGAGGGTGTCCACTGCATGGCTACCCTATACTGGTAAGACAGTTCAGTAAGCACTTTTTGCAAGTCTGTTAGTTTTCCAAACTGGAGAGCTTGAAACACTGACATTGCATCTGTCAGGAATAACACAGGATGTATGTCAGAGTTGGAGTTCACCAG
This sequence comes from Meghimatium bilineatum, assembly GCA_034231615.1. NCBI lineage: Eukaryota > Metazoa > Mollusca > Gastropoda > Stylommatophora > Philomycidae > Meghimatium > Meghimatium bilineatum. The sequence goes on from CM067306.1 coordinate 7,543,510, forward strand.
TTTTAAGTTTCTACCCTAATTGCCTGAATTTCTGCATAATAATTATTGCAGAATTTCCGTGTTGATTTTCTGATCGTATCTCTAGACTGTGTGGATATTCTAAATATACGCCTGCACCTCCATTCCTCACTGCATTCTGTGCTGAACCATCTGTGTACATTCTGACCAATATATCTTGTGAATATTCCTCGTCCAAGAAATTGAGGGTGACTGTCCTTTGCTGCACACTGTTCTATTCATCCTCGCTTAGTATTCCTTTCATGTGGGTCTGAATGTATATTGGTATTCCATACCGTTCACTCCATGGGGTTTACTCTGGTACATACCTTAAGGGGCTGTCAACTTCAGGTAGGTCTGTAAGTTGTCTACGAAGTCATCTAGCTTGATGGATACAGTCGCCCCACTGCTAGATTTTGGAATCTTTCCTTCATTGGATGAATTGACATACAATGAAACTTTTCTGCTTGAATTAGTACTATTGTGTCTCTGCGTTCGCCAAGTGTTTGCATTCTTCCCATTTTCTGCATCTCTACTATAGGTGTTGATTTCATTGCTCCAAAAATTATCCTAAGTGCCTGGTTTTGCACTTTATCTAGATCTTATAATGTGGTGTTTGATGCAGGCAACCACGCAACTGAACCATATTCCAGCTGTGGTCTTATGCTTTTCTGCTAAACTTTACTGAGTATATTCCCACTGGCTTCCCATGTGGTTCCAGTTAGTTTTCTCAGGATAGCTAACTTCCTCCTGGCTTTTGTTGTTTATTTGTGTATGTGTTGTTTCCATGTCAGCTTATCATCAAAAGTAACTCCGATGTATGTGGGTTGTTTTTCTTCTTTCAAGTGCTCTCCATCTAACACGATATCACCGGCTATTTGTCTTGGTGAGAGTGTTAAGAGTGTAGTACTGCACGTATCTATGTTAATGCTGATGCACCATCTAGTTGCCCATAAGGTAATTTCTTCAAGAGCCCTTCTTTCCAGACCTTGTCAAATGCTTCACTGACGTCTATACATGATACTAATACCGGTTTTTAATCTTGTAAGGCGTCCTCAATCTCTTAGGAGAGGTAGCTTGCCTGATCTTCAGTAGAATAGCACTGTCTTAAGCCTGCTTGCTGCGATACCAGAAGGTTTTCGCTTTCATGGTACCTTTGCATCCTAAGATTGATAGTGCGTTCCATTGATTTGCATAGACAGCTTGTGAGGCTGATGGGCCTGTAATTGGAGACTGTTGCCATCTTTTCCTGATTTGAGGAGTGGCATCATTATTCCTTCCCTACATGCCTGTGGTACATTAACTGTGGATCAGCTTGTGTTAAATATATGAAGTAGCTTTGCTCTTGCTACAGTTCCCAGGTTTTTATTTGACACTCCATCAGCTCTAGGGGACTTTTTCATTTTCAAATTGGATATTGCATGCTCCAGTTCTCTCATTGTGATTGGCGCCTTCATGACTTCCATATATAGGTTCGCTGTGTCCAATTTGCTGGTTCTCTCGAACCTTCTGTTGTTTGTATGGGCTAACTTTGATGCTATTGTCTTCTGCAAAAGAATCTGCAAAGTAATCAGCTGCATGTTTACCTGTTAAAATGTTTCTATCTTTTTAAAGTGTGATCCTTGTATTTTTTCCTGTACCTTCTTCATTTAGTTGTTTTACAACATAATTTCTTAGTATCTCTTTCTAGGTTCAGCGACTCTTTTTTTTATTTTCAGCTGCTCCGTTTGGCTTGTTACTTTGCTCTTTGAAACTTAGCCTTTGTTTCCTGATGTTTATTGTGGTGTTCTTGGCTAGGTCTGTTCTCTGCTTTCTTCATCGATTTTTTCATCTCGTTATGAAGCTTTTCCAGTTCATCATTCCAGTAGGGTTTGTAGGTCTAGTAGGGTTTACGTGCCCCCCTGGGTATGGTTTTATTAGCAGCATGCAATATAAATCTATTAAATTCACTCACTGCTCTATTGAAGTCTTTGTCCAAGTTCATGTCTTTACCTAGAACAATGGTTAAATGCTGGTGCATTTTCCAGTCTTCCCTCTTGTAGTTCAAACTAGTGAGAGTGCTGCTGCCTTTGGTATAATGCATTGTGGATTTCCAGAAATACTGGTCTGTGGTCACTACCTCCAAGTTGTTTTCCAACGACAAACAGGGTAATGAAGTTTAGTTACTCACAGGAAAAACACATACGTTAATCGTGTATGTGTGTTATTACGTGTGTTTGCAGTGATTAGCAAAATGTCAATACTCTGTACCAAGCGTCGCCTAATGCGTTAAACAGTGAGTTTAGTGATTATTCATGGGTAGGTATTTTCATGCATTCTGACCTTTAGTCAATTAAGTGCAATATCGAGTGGCATAGACGATCATGTTCCCACACAACTCTATGTCTCTTGTGTTTTTAATACGCTTTGATTTTGACATATGTTTGTTGGCACAAACATCTATAAATTATATAAATGTCTCTCTTTGTTTTCCTCTATCCATTCTACCATTGAGCTCTCTGGTAGGGATTAACTGGTCATGATTTCCTTTTCTCTTCAATGAGATACAAATATTGACTATTCCCTTCTAATTTTTTGTTATAATGTGTCTTTTTATTCCATCATCTCCTAGGACTTCAACATTAGTCGTCTTGATTTTCCAAGAAATTTTTATCATTCGTCTAAAAAAAATATATCTCAGTTGTATCCAGCTTGTCTTGGAACTCTTGTGTTTACCGTCCATACTTTTCATTCATAAAGAAGAATTGGCTCAATATAAAATCATATCTAACTCTTGTAGTTAAATGCTAATATTGAATGTGCTATCCCGCTCCTAATTTCAATCGAGCACCGGCCATCTGATGTTAGAATGGAGAAAAGATAATATAGTGAACAGTGCACTGACATAGACTGTGCGTGTGATATTTTGATTTTGAAGCATGGCAACCGATATGTTTAATTCATTAGTTACGGAGGAAACTACATCAAAGAGAAGGGTAATATGGCAAAGCCCCAGGTCCAGACAATATCACATTAGAAAAATTAGCAGCTTTAGATGAATTTGGAGTTCATCATGTACTGGCAATAAACAGCAGTAATAAGAGTAGGAAATCAATTTGGCCCTTTTCGACAATTCAGACAAGGAGTCAGACAGGGATGCCTACTTCCACCAGACCTGTTCTCTTTATACAGTGAAAACATATTTCGTGCAATAGTAGATATCCTAGGAATATCAGTGGGAAGACAAAACATAAACAATTTGAGATATGCAGATGACACTGTTCTGATTGAAAAAAGTGAGGAAGACCTTCACGATTTAATTAATACAGTAGTCACATAAAGTAAAGAGAAAGGCCTCTTCCTAAATATCAAGAAAACAGAAGTATTGGTTATATCAAAGAAACAAAATAACACACCTTGCAAGATCAATGTGAATGATATAGTATTAAAACAGGTCCAACAATTCAAATATCTAGGTACAATGATTATAGCAGTTGGAAGAAGTTCAACATAAATAAGAAGCAGAATAGGACAGGCAAAAACAACACTCAGAAAAATGAAAAATATACTGTGTAATATGACCTTGTCATTAGAGGTGGAACGAGAGTTCAGCAGTGCTATATAACCCCTATACTAACATATGGGTGCTTGTCTTGGACAATAAACACACTGGAAAGTGGGAAATTAGAGGCAACAGAGATGTGGTTCTACAGAAGAATGCTCAGAATACAATGGACTGTCAGAAAAACTAATGTAGAGGTGTTGAAAGAGTTAAATGCGACACTGACCTTAATCAACAATATAAGAATAAGGCATTCTTCTTTTTTTTTGACCACTTCATGAGACAGGCAGGTTTAGAGAACATAGTCACAACAGGCAAAATTGAAGGCAAAAGAGACAGAGGGCGACAACGTGAGACATTATTATACAGTTGACAACCTGGCACGGCAAGGAAACAACAACGACCTTGAAACATAATACTGTACACAGAGAGCTTTGGAGAGCCATGACCGCCAACGCCAGCCGGCATGACACCTGATGATGATGACTCGAAAATCAGACGGCTGCTGCATTGTAGGTTATGATATGTTATTGCTACGAACAAACCGGCGAATGTAAGTGGGAAACCACTGCTGCACTGCCCCAGGGTATCGTGTTTCGAGATAACAAGAACCGCATTGGTAGTTAATATTGGTCAACTAGGTACTGGGGCGCAGGATCCTACTTTAATAAACACCAAAGAAGAAAGCATGACTGATGCTGCAAAAACACAAGGTATACCGTTCCTGTGTTTAGCTGAAACGCAGTCATCGATTGAAACAACATGGACACGCGATCGACTCTTGGGACGTCGCTCCTTGATCCTGAGGCTGGAGATATAGAGTTTAAATAAGGGAGTGGGGGATATTTCCCCACTCTAGAGTCTAAGTATGACGAGGGCTCTTCGGAGGATATGAGTGGGGAACTATCATCCTCCCTTGGTCTATAGAGTGATGATCTCTCTGCTACCGTAGGCTAAAACAATTGGATGTTCTCCGGTGCTCCTTGAGTAGCGATATGGTATATCCGGTACTATATAGATCGTCGTATCGGGGCGCGCAATCGAGATAGAACAGATGATGAGCAGTCCAGGCTGCTGGGCTCCGGCGTCGAGTAGGTGAGATAATAATAAGACGATCTCTATGTAACAGAATCACGATATGAAAACATTGGTTGCGGTGAGTGGTGCTGTTAGCGTTTTATTTTCTTCCGTTCGTTCCATTGTAACCAGCACGGATATCCGTGTGATTTCCGCCGGGAGCGTGATTACGTTGTGCCACCGTTATGCACCTTGTAGGCCTAGCACATCCGATTTCGTCATGCCTTGACAATTCGGGTGGGCTACCCTAGCCTGTGACAGCCTCCCTATCTGTCGCCAGGCACGCGTGTGTGTGGTGACTTTTCGCACAAACGATTTTTTCCCACGTCTGTCTCGCACGAGGTGTTTCACTGTCTATGAACTTGCCTCGTATAATTGGACGTACTGTGCCTGTGCCCATCGGGTACTGAACCGTTTGTCATCTGTAAGCCTAGTTCCTTAAGAGGAAGAGTTGGACCATGGCTGTTTTGCCCTCTTAGCCGAGGTGTCATTCACCGACATCGTGAACACCTTGCCCAACTGAGAGTAAACTTAACAATAAAATGTAATAAAACTAAGGTTATCGTATTGTAGGATCAACTAATGCTCGAAGCTATACATATCAACTAGTCACAACATGGCCTATAACAAAGCCCACCATGAAAATGTATCTAATTGTCACAAATAAATTAGTCATACATGATATATATATATATCAGACGATGTAAGTGTATGTTATCTACGTATGTCTAAATACAAGGCTCTCCATGATATCAACATGCTAATTCTTAATTACTTACACGACTAGAGTTAATAAGGAAATATAGATATTCTGCCAAACTTATCGAATAGTGAGGGCTACAGATCATAAGGTACAAGATGAGTCTTGTGTTGTGAATATGTTTAAATTTGTTCCTTTTGTTTTTAATCCTATATTCTTATCCCGCCCCTCCCCCTGCGATTTGTGTTTAGGACATCCAAACATGTTGTAGTGTCAAATGTGATGTGTTGTTGGCTCAGTCCTTTTTTCATGTTTTGTCATTGTCACAAAAATAATATGTCTTACTACATAAAAAAATTATTTGCCTACCCTCATATTCCGTCTTCAAAATCCCAGGTTGGCGTTTGTTCAATGTCCATAATCCCTAAAACTAACACAACGTGCAAGAGTGGTAAGAAGGTCTTTACGAGCGTTACCACCCAACATTATGAAAATTTCCATGTTGGGAGGTATAATCTATACTTTCAGTAAATAAACAACACAGTCATACAATTGTATTACCTTTAAAGCAGGATTCATATACACATTTTAGTGATGTGTGAGAATTGCTAATATTTTACATATGGCACTATTATCTAGCTTTCAGAACGACACTAATTATTGAAATCCAAAATGGCGACGAAGTAAATTGAAAATAAATGTGGGAATGAAAATCAAAACTAAAACGAAACACACAAAAACAGTCAACATAACTTTATTGCGGTGAAATTAGCCATAATTTAATAAATATTTTTCATTAGGAAATTGGCAAAAATAATCCACGTTTTTAAGAAAAGTATGCAAGGTCTGATCGAAAAACATAAGAACTTCGGAAAAAAGCCAAGCGGTGGTAACGCTGGTCTTTATATGCCTGAAAGCTCCCACGAGGGAACCAATTGGCTACACACTTCATAAATTGCATCCGTTATTTCTGGTATAACACCATCGTGGAGATTTGAAGTAGATATGCCTAAGGCAGACTGCACGTCTCCAATTTGTAGCGTTTGAAGCTGGAACTAAGACAAATATTTCTTGATAATAGTAGTACAACTCCAATTTTGTAATATGATATACTGGTACACACCACACACATACACACACACACACAAACAAACAATCTGGTGAGGGGAGTGATATTGAATGCGTGTGTGAAACATCTTCACTTCAAAAAGATCAGAAGCGATTTCTGTCATTTTCTTGAAGAAGTAGTCGTCACCTAGTTTACCAGCAGCATCACCATTAACATAAGACACTTCAGTGTACTTGGTCTTATTTGTTAGGCTTTTGCTAGCAGCATCACCATTAACATAAGACACTTCTGTGTACTTGGTATTATTTGTTAGGCTTTTGCTAGCAGCATCACCATTAACATAAGACACTTCAGTGTACTTGGTCTTATTTGTTAGGCTTTTGCTATAGACAGCATTTCCCCACAATTTCAGTGTATCACTCGTGATGGACACATCAGATCACACCGTCCCGGGCATCAGTAACAGTATCCCCAAACTGTTTGAAGAAAGCCACAGGGTGATATTTGACTATCTAATAAATATATTACATTACCAGAAAATAGTACTTATGTAAAACACAGGTAATATAGTCTTAATGGACGACGACTAGAACACATTATCGATGTGGGATTCTGCCATGAAGAAATGTACACAACAGTAAACAATCATACAAAGAACAGTACACAATCGACGTTTCGACCACAAATTTTTTGTCAAGATGACGAAAACAAAATTTAAAATACAACAAGAAGGAATGGCACGACACAATAACGAGCGAAATAATGACGATGGCAAATGTGGATACGATGCCAAAATGATAGGTACAGGAAATATATAGAATTATAAATACATGTGGAAACGAAACGAACAAAAAGATGAAGTAACTGTCAGTACAAAATGAATAACGGCAAAGACCACACCGACCAAGAACTAGACAAAATAGTTTTCGGAATTAAGTCAAAAATGCTTTAAGGTATCAAACTCAAAACCAAATCGATTTTCGAGAGTTTATCTAGATCTATAATCAGTGGTGCATGATCTCATGACAGTGACATGATAATGAAGAAGACCACGATGATCATCACCGTTGAAGTGTGTTATGACACGAGTAGATTTAGCGTGTTTGAGGGCATAAAAATGGTTACAGAAGCGGTCGCTCAATCTAAAGTAATAAAAATAATTTAACAAAATTATTGCTTGCCACATTTACACGTGATAACGAAAATGGAATTACTGGATTCACATGCAAAGGCCTCATCAATAGTGAAAGTAGCCATCTCAGACAACTTGCTTGAGAGGCACCTCATGACTTCTGTTCAGATCATTTTTGCAGTCTTCGTTTCTTACTCGACCGTTGCTACACATAACCTTTTATGGTTCAAAAATAAAACGCATTTTCAATTCCTTAGGTCAGTTTTTATAAGAGAGAAACAGTGTACTTGAAAACTTAGTAATGTGTTGACAGGTAGGCCCTATGCTTCACCGTGTAGAAAAATAACATACGGTGAAGTTTGACCGATGTAAATATGCCAATATATTACATGTGTTCTGTGGTACTTGTTAAGTAGTGTTTGTTAAGTAGTTTGTTAAGTAGTGTTTGTTATGTAGTTTGTTATGTATTGTGTGTTCATTAGATGTGTTAAATAATTTGCTAAGTAGTGTTTGTTAAATAAGCTTTTTAAGGTAGTGTTTGTTAAGTAGTGTTTGTTAAGTAGTGTTTGTTAAGTAGTGTTTGCTAAGTAGTGTTTGTTAAGTAGTGTTTGTTAAGTAGCGTTTCTTACATCGTGTTTGTTATGGTATGTTTGATAACACTGCGCAACAAAAAAAAGTTTGTTTTTTTTTACAAGTATAAAATTAGTCAATTCCTACTGAAAATGGGTTGAGAAAAACGAATATGACATGAGAAAATGTTTATGAGCTCTAGTTTTTGAGTTATTGTAATTTCAATATTTGTATTAAAAATCCGATTTCTTATTGTTTCCTTTTCCTCTTGTATACCACTTCTGGAGCTTCTCTTGTGACATTCCAGCAGTAGTCAGCAAGCATGGATGTATTCCACTTACCCTGGTACCTTTTTTCCATCAATGCAATGTCTTGGTGGAAACGCTCCCCATGTTCATCACTTACTGCACCACAATTTGGAGGGAAGAAATCAAGATGAGAATCCAGGAAGTGGATCTTAAGTGACATGTTGCAACCTAATTGTTGATATGCTGTCAGAAGTTCATTAATAGCAACATGATAGTTCTCACTTCTATGATTGCCCAGGAAATTTTGTACAACACATTTGAAAGATTGCCATGCACCTTTCTCATTCCCATGAATAATGGCATCAACATGCTTATCTTTCAACAGTTCCCTTATCTGTGGGCCTACAAATAATCCTTCCTTTATTTTACCATCACTAAGGTAATGCAATTTTTTCATCAAGTACTTAAATGCCTCTCCCTCCCTATTCATGTCCTTGATAAAGTTCTTCATTAGCCCCAATTTAATATGAAGAGGAGGTAGAATTATTTTATTTCTATCAACCAAAGAAATTTGCTGTACATTCTTTTCACCAGGCTCCATAACCTTCCTATCAGGTCAAGTTTTCCTAATGTAATGAGAAGTTCTCTGTCGACTGTCCCATTCACACAGAAAGCAACAATATTTTGTGTAACCTAATTGCATGCCAAGTAAAATTGCAATAACTTTCAAGTCTGCACAAATCTGCCACTGATGATCATCATATTTTATTGCTTTAAGAAGTAGTTTCATATTTTCATAAGTCTCCTTCATGTGGACAACATGGCCTATAGGGACAGAAGGTAATGAATTGCCATTGTGTAGCAAAACTGCTTTCAAACTTAACTTTGATGAGTCAATGAATAACCTCCACTCTTGTTGTATGTGCTCTATTTTCAAAGCTTCCATAAGCCCATTAACATCATGGCAAGCAACAATGCTATTATTCATTGTGAAAAATGGAGTTAGAGATTTCTGACATTCTCTGTACATAGACACCTTAACATTTTTATCCAGGAGATTCCACTGCTGAAGTCTTGATGCAAGAAGTTCAGCTTTTGTTTTAGATAAGTCAAGATCTCGAATTAAGTCACTTAGTTCATTTTGAGAAATTATATGTAGAATATCAACAGAACCTATTGGTGTGAATTGAGTATCTTCCTGTTCAAACTCAGGTTTTATTTCTTGACCACAATCTGCATCAAGCTCTATAACTTTCTGGTTGGGTGAGGTAGGAACAGGCAGATCTTTTCCATGTGGTACTGGCCGTATAGCTGATGGAATATTGGGGTAATTCAAAGTCCACTTCTTCTTTTTAGATATTCCGTGTTGGAGAGGAGGCACCATACAAAAATAGCAGTCACTTACATGATCTCTCGGCTCTCTCCATATCATAGGAATCGCGAAAGGCATTGACCGCACTTTGTCATTCAGCCAACCACAGAGTTTCACAGTACATGTAATACAGCAAATGTGAGGTGCCCAGGGTTTGTCTTGATCACCTATCTTACAGCCGAAGTAAAGATGATATGCAGTTTTAATTAAAGGTGTAATTTTCCGTTTTTGAGACGACAACGTCCCCTCGCCACAAACATAGCAAAAATTGTTAGCACTATTAACGCACTTTCGTGACATTATGGAATCCAATCTTTATACAAACTCAGACATTTATAGCACTGGAAAATAAAATATATATATATACTACTTGAAAATATTAATTATATACACATCTTGAAATATGTGGTTTGTTTTTTACATCAACACACGATTTAAACAATATAGCGGCCATTGAGAGAAGTCGCACGGTGTCAACATGCATTCGTCACTGAATAAATTTTTCTTCAGAAAAATTTTCCACTTTTTTCGACACAATAAACAAGGAATCACACAACAATAAGAGCAAACTGAGAATTTTTAATGTGATATTCGTTTTTCTCACCATATTTTCAGTAGGAAATGATTATTTTCATGTCTGTAATTTTTTATTTGTTGCGCAGTGTAATTAGCATTATTTATTAGAGGGTATGTCAAGTATAATTTTGCATGTAATGAGAAAAGTAAAACTTGAATATTTAATAAGTACCAGAGAGATCAAGGGGGGAAGAGACAGAGGAAGACAAAGAGAGAAATGTCTGGATGGTTGTCACTGTGCCACAAAAATATCTCACCGTAATGGAGACACCGGTCATGGATTCATTATATACTTGGAATAGCATGCCAAAAATAGTCAAGTTTACTCAAAGTATATAAATAGTAACCAATGGAATCCGTGAAAATAATAAAAAACCGTACCGAACAACGACCTATTTACGTTTACTAGATAATAGGTCTTCTATATATATATTGCCGATCACGAATGTGCCGGGTGTCACGGACAGGGGAGCCTCCTCTCAACTTAGATTCCTAACCCCCGACTGATTTCACTATACACTCACACCCTGCGCAAAGCTCTTCTGTTGTTGAAGGTCACTCCTGACTAGTACAGTGTTGACATATTCGCCTTTCTAATGGTAATTTTTACAAATTTTGGCCCTTTCAGTTCTGTTTGCTATCATGAAAATTGGTTGGTTATTGGCTTTGTTTATGTTTTTGTTTTCAAAATTAGTAGTTAGTTAGCTAGTTAATCGTGTGATCATCATCACTGTAAACTGGGCACTTCCATAGTTTCTCCGATCTCTCCTTGATTGTATCTGCCATTACACTTCTGCTGACAGTACCGGTTCTATGCTGGTTGACCATCATTCTTCTGCGCGATCCAAAATGTTCACTTCTAGCAACACCACATTTCAATCCCTGATCTTTAATCCTGGCTATTTAAAAGCAATCATCATCCACATTAGTAGTAGTTAAATAATGCAAAAGAAACGTAATCTCTAATTATGTACGCTACAACGAAATTCCGATATTGTGGTTTCTTCGTTATAAAGTATACATTTAATAGTGAGACATTTACATATTATATAATGATTTTACGCGCGTATGTTGCTACGTTGATAGAGACACCGACTAAGCAAAAGGTCAAGTGATAAGGACCTCGATTAGATTTCAAATAGGTCATCTGTTTTAAATTTCGAGCATCAACTGAGATGTACGTTTGGCCTACTAGTGATATGGATACAGGCGTCATCTGTTCAGAAGAATAAAGAACTTGACGTATTTAGGTGTCATCGCCGAAGTTGAATGTGTCAGGGCGTAAACAAAACGGCGATACACCGGATTTCTAGACTAGATCCTGCTAAACTGAGTGAGTCCATCTTCCTACTTTAAGAGAGACCCGGTTTTGTATGAAAACGATTGCACACAAACATTGACATTGGAAGCGTTCATAACATTTCCTGATTCAATATTGAGTAGGAAGTATAATGAAAGTGAACTAGTACAACCAAACAGCACAACATCGCGTTAATGTCCAGAAAGTGAACTAGTACAAAAAAACAGCACAACATCGCGTTAATGTCCAGAAAGTGAACTAGTACAAAAAAAACAGCACAACATCGCGTTAATGTCCAGAAAGTGAACTAGTACAACCAAACAGCACAACATCGCGTTAATGTCCAGAAAGTGAACTAGTACAAAAAAACAGCACAACATCGCGTTAATGTCCAGAAAGTGAACTAGTACAAACAAACAGCACAACATCGCGTTAATGTCCAGAAAGTGAACTAGTACAAACAAACAGCACAACATCGCGTTAATGTCCAGAAAGTGAACTAGTACAAACAAACAGCACAACATCGCGTTAATGTCCAGAAAGTGAACTAGTACAACCAAACAGCACAACATCGCGTTAATGTCCAGAAAGTGATAGTCATATAAGACGTAGGTAAACATACATTTTATAAGGAGACATTTTGTTGTTTACCAAATAAACAGGACGCTATATTTATAATCATGTCTGCAATGTGAAATCTCGAACATCGAACATTCACTTAACATTTAATTGTGATAAAACAGCAGGTGTTTTAAAATAGAACGTGAATGGTATTGTGTGATGTGGTAAATTGTTTTCATCTGATATTTTTACTGTCATCAGTGAAAATGAATATACATTATCAATGTAATTGGAAGAGTGGGAGTCTTATTATTCTGATGTTATATTTCGATCGCCAGGGGTAGACCAAAAGAAACACTCAAAAGAACGATACTTAGAGAAAGTCAAACAATTAATATTCATTCTATTCAAGAACTGCACAGAATAGCTTTGAACAGATATAATTGGAGAGATCTGACCTCTGCCCTATGCGCCAACTTCAGCGCAAAAGGAAAATTAATGAATATTTTGATTATAATTTGGTTATATTTTGGTTTAATTTTGTTATGGTTTTATTTTCTTAATTGAATTTGTTTCTTGATGAAGGTCCCAATAGGACCGACACGTCGACAATTCTATTTATTCCTTGTTTTATTGTTATTTTCTATTAATTTATTATTTGATATTGAAAGTTTTCTTCAGTAACCTTTCTACCTTATTTAGTATTTACCTTTATTTGTCTGGTTACTACAGCACTTCTATTTTGTCGGAAAGCCTTCGATATTTGTATTTATATTCTGAGGTTACTTATTATTAAAATTAAGGGAAGAGGGTCCATGTTTTTAGTATAATTCTGAATCGATGACTGAGGGGAGAGGTAAAGTCGATCATTCTTGCTCATTGTATTTTGTCTTTTTCAAGTGTGTTTAGAGTTTGTTTGTTTGTTTGTTTTGCGTTCGCTCCATTGTAACCAGCACTGATATATGTGTGATTTCCGTCGGGAGCGTGATTATGTTGTGCCACCGTTATGCGCTTTGTAGGCCTAGCACATCCGATTTCGGTATGCCTTGACAATTCGGCTGGGATACCCTAGCATGTGACAGCCTTCCTATCTGTCGCCAGATAGTGAATGTGTACTGACGCTATGTCGAGACGGTTTGTCCTTCACGTTTGTCCTGCCCGAGGCGTTCCGCAGTCAGTGAACATGCCTCGTGTAATTAGACGTATTGTGCCGGTGCTCATCGGGTACTAAACCTTTTCTTTTCCTCAAGCCTGGTTTCGATTTAGGAAGAACTTGACAGAAGAGTTGGGCTCGGGCTCGTTCGTCTTCTTAGCCGATGAGTTGTTCACCAACTTCATGAGCCCTTGACCAGGTCTGAATCTGTACACATATTTAGGAACGTTAGGGACTTGTGTTTTGTTCTAAAGCTGAACAGTGCTTGTCACCTCGGACTGGTATGCCTGTGCCAATCAGGTACTGAACCTTTTCTCTCAGCAAGCACGCGTGCGGTATAGGAAAGACTCGACAGTAGAGTTGGGCCCAGGCTGGGATAACCGGTAACTAGAAGCTTGTCTCGAGCAAACAATGCTATAGTTCTAATTTCATCCAGGGCCGGCTCTAACAATTGCGTGGCCCAATGTGAAATAGATTGCGCGGGGCCCAGTCTGGGTAGGAAGAGGATAATAAAATAACTTCTAATATGAATTTATGGGCCTATGAAATGCGGGGCCCAATGCGGCCGCATAGGTTGCAATGGCCTAAGACTGGCCCTGATTTCATCTAACCGTTTTCCGTGATTTTTACGCATGACGCTGCCCTCTAGCACTGTGCATCTTTTCTCAGTGTACTCATTGTGCTTTTATTTTTATTGGGACATCTGCCTGCTTCATACCGACTACATTGGCTGCCCTCCAATGCTTCTACCAGACTTTCTATCTTCACTGTGTGTCGACTGTGTTGCTGTATGTGTTGGCACAGAGGTGTCGGAGATATTGCCTGTCTTTTGCAGTCAAATCGCATTCCATCTATTACCTCCACATTCTCGGACACGATCCCTAAATGATTTGGCCAGAATCAACTCGAGCCGCTGTATTTCTGTTACCAGGGTGCGCCACGAGGAGGCACTTTTGAGATCTTGGTTATCTGCTAACCCTGGGTCCGCCAAGAGCAATGCGTTCCCTTTGCACCCCTGTGTATAGAGTGATAACTTGTTTTACCCGTTGGACTTTTTTGGGCCTGTTTGCAAAATTAGTACTTAATAATGCAAAAGTACATTTGTAATCTATATTTCTATACGCTAAATTGAAATTCGGATATTCCGGTGTCTGTGTTTGAAAGTATAAATATAATATTTTCAGATTAAATATTGACTTTGTGAGCGTCTGTCGCAAACTCGATAGAGACACAGTCAGGGCAAAAGGTCAAGCAGTGATATTAAATCGAATATCGTCTCAGTTCTTTAGTATAATCCTGAATTCTGATTGATGACTGACAGAGGGGAGAGGAAAAGTCGGTCACTAGCATTCATTGTTACAAAAAACAAACTGGAAAGCCTTAAATAAAATGTTGGATCTCAAAATATTTGTTATAAAAGGGAAAGCAGAGCAGGGACAGGAAAAAAAGACTTGTAGAAAACATAGACATTTGTGGTACATGTTAACACCTGCATGTTAGAGGATTTCTTATGAAAATCTAGTTGTGATTACACTACTAACCAAGCCACCTGAAATTCTAGCGTGTTTCTATTTTGGATGTAGTGATATCAAGACATACATTTATAACTGGAAGTGAAGTTTTACTTAGTTTTTGAGCTTTCATTTTTTAGCTAGTATGTAGGAAAGTGTGTTTCAACAGATAATTAATACTGTTCACCCATGAAGACGTCATCACAGAATATGGAAAGCTTCAAATGTTGGTAGTGGTAAATACAATAACCATCATCATCATCAAGCGATGTCTCAATAACGAAGATTGGCTGCCACTGGCCTGCAATATTATCTGTCTCGTGTTCTGGTGATGCACTCTGCTAGACTGTAACATGTCCACTTTTTTATATGACTCTTCCACTTGTATCTCTGCCTACCTCTTGCTCGTTTTCCTTCGACTCAACTAAGGTCTTCAACAAGGTGATGTATCTTTTAATGTGTCAAAAAATTGTATTTCCCATAATATTTCTTTGTTTATGTTAAGTGTTGTTAGAATATCTTTCTTTGTTCTCTTCTATAATGCTGTCCCTATTCTTCTATATATCCACATATGAAAGGTATCAATTCTCTCTTCTAATTGTTTGTTTAGTGTCCACATTTCTGAGCCATATATTAATATAGAATTATAGAATAGATGTAGCATTTTATAATTCTGATTGTGCAACTTGTTAGTAATTTGTGTAGATGTCAATATTTTCCTGACGTCACTGAAACTACTTTTAATCATTCCTATTCTTCTTCTTCTGTTTCACCTTTTCTGATTACCATGGTATTTTAGACGCAGGTATGTATGTTGGGTGAGTATGATTAGAAAGGTACAAGTGGTCCTCGTTCGCGAACATGGATTGAGACCCCGAGAAAGGCGAGCCTGAAAGTGGTTACATTCATTTTCGTGTTGGTACATGGGGGTGTTCGAGGCAATGAAAGAGCAGATCAACTGCGGTCATCCACGATTGTGACACAGGGCGATAAGTTAATCGAGCCGAAGTTTTGAACTCTTTAAGAGATATAGCAGGCGAGAGTGAGACTAATGTGAATGATGATTTCTTTTCAATGTCCAGGATTAAAAATCAGAATTTGTAATGCGGTGTTGCTAGTAGTGAACATTTTAGAGGGCACAGAAGAATAATGGTCAACCAGTATAGGACCGGTACTGTCAACATAAGTCTAATGGCGGATACACACAGGGAGAGATCAGAACAACTATGGACGTGACCAGTTTGCAGTGATGATAATCCGTCGCCTAGCTAGCATGGTATTTGTTTTTGTGATAATTATATTCAGTTCTTAATCTTTACTTGATTTATGCAAAAAGAACAGCGTCATCTGCATATTTCAGGTTTTTCATTATTTTTGTCAATTGATCTTGAGGCATAGCATCACTTCTATATGATTAACGATATTGTCTGTGTAGATATTAAACACAATAGTAACTGGTAAAAACAAAACATACATTTGGCTTAAAATTTGATGGATCAGCAGTTTTTGAACTTTTTAATTTAACTATTATTCCAAAAATATGCCAACTCGCACAGCAGGAAAAATAAAGCAATAACATAGATGAATACGCCGTAAAACAGCCAGGTACAAGGCGAAATCAGCCAAAAACAAGGAACAAAATGCAACTGAATTTACTTGATGTGATTATAAGAATAAGGACATACATTTTACTTTAAATAAATGTTGTAGGGATGAAAATGACATATATTTTGGGAGATTAATGCACATCTTAGCCAAAATACAGAGAGAATATAACGACCTTTCCGCGACACAAGAAACAAGGTTAATGACAACGGATATAAACTAATAGATACATGCATTCAGCAAAACATCTTGATAACGAATGCCTTCTTTAAACATAGACATGTAACAGTAACATGGTCTGCACTTGGTTTGACAGAAACAACTTGTTACCGAAAACATATAGTTGACTGTCTGTCCTGGACAGACTAGTGTGACAGAAAGAAGATCTGCAGCGTCACAATAATTGGCAACGGAAGAAAATGCCTTTTAGGACTTACTGGAATACTGGTGCTGTGACCAGGTCTAAATCTGTGTAATACTGCTCGACATCAATCAGATAACCAAAGCACTCCATCCCAATAATATGAGGTTTATTTACACAAAATGATATACACCAATTAATAGCATCATACCCATAAGAGAGGCAAATAAACACAAGGCACATGTCCCAATCTAGTATTATTCGAGTCCGTCCTCAACTCTGCAGACTAATCCTAAATTATCTGCAACTGGGCAATAATATAATCAACTCATTTTACAAAATTACGCTAGCACATCCAGGAATTGCTTCACTCGGGTTATAAGCTAAGTCTTAGATAGTATAAACGGACTAACTATCAGACTCTGACTCTTCGTCTTTCATAGGAGACCGAAGAATCTGACTGTTGCGAGACTAACTAGGACTTGTCTCTCCTGTGAGACAAGTACTGACTGTCCGAGACAAGCCTGATAGAGACTGACCTCTAACCTGGGAACTGACTCCAGGGACTGCTGTGGCTAGCACTGCTTCACCCTCTTTTTGTGTGCTCCGGTGAGGTCCTCAACCCCGCCCTTATTCTTACTCCCCACCTATCGTCTTCTCTTCTCGGTCCGCACTTCTGCTGCTTCTGACTCCGCCTCTACAATATCACCTGTCAGACTCCTGTATGCGTTTATTAAACTATGCGTAACGTTAGATGTTCCTCTCTGGTAAGAGGATATGCCTCTATCGTTGCGTAACTTAATCGTCTTGCCGATTCTATTGTCTGGTTGTTGTGCGTAGCAACAATTTCAGTCGGACTCTGTGTGAGTTTGTAGACACTCGTCTATTGCAGTTCAAACATCCCATTGTCCTTCCTGAGATATGGTATAGAAGCGTCACAATAGTTTTTCTGCTTCTGTAGTTAGTCATGTCTACCTTCCGTGTCTAGAGTGCGTAAGATGCAGACTCGTGATAAATAATATTGCCTTTAGCTAAAGCGTAATAGCTTGTCTCAGATCTTTCTGTCTGACATGTGTGTGAACAACTCGTCTGCAACTTCCAGTATTAGTACAAACAATCCGTCGGCCGTTCAGTATTAGTACAAACATGTCTGCCACCACGGATACTATTACAGACAGTCTCAAGTCTACACATGGTATAAATGGATCAGCTTAGAATGCAATAGCCAGATAGACATTATACTCACACACACACAAAAAACAATAGACGGAAAATAACGGACGAATAATACATAACATGTGTGCAGACACTGCCCATAAGGCAGTAATATTAACAGTGAAAACGAACATAGCGAAAAATACAAGCACAAGAAAAGAACGAAGCACCAATGGCAACTAGATATACTGATATTGGAAGCAATAAACACACGCGAAAAAAATATATCCAAGAAGTCAACTAAGAATTCGTCAAGCTCCCAGAAAACACCCAGCACATAGAAGAAGAATGAAAATATTTTTCTGGAAATATATACTGCTATTAAAATCCATAAATGTAAGAAACAAAAGATTACAATTTGGTGGGCAGTAGAGGTAAATAATGCATCGAAATATAAAAACAAAATACAAGAAATGGGCAACAAGTAAAAGACATGAAGATTACTTAGCATACACGACAGCAAAGATTAACATAAAGAATATATCAAATCTGCAAAAGTTAAATCATGGCAACAATTTGGAGAAATACTAAACACGGACAGTCAAAATGCACCAAAGATGTTCTAAAAGAAAGTGTAAAACATGAGAAGTAAAAAAGACGAACTAACACAAATAATCACAGATGAACACAGCAACATACTAAATAGGCCCCAATAAATTATTAAAAGATAGAAAATTACTTTAACTCTTTCAGGACTTGATTATTTTTAGGTTTGGACCAAATTAATTTTTAGGAGCAGAAAAATTTCCTTATATGTGTTTTTTTTATTGTATCACTTGACATACTAATATTGATAAATAATATATGTGTAATATATCATTAGAAAAGGGAATGGATACAGAATATGAATATATAAGTACAAATATGTACATTGATGATATTTGATTACTTTACAAGGTTCGAGTTAGCCTTGTGAAGTAATCAAATATCAAAGAAAGCCAGTAAAGTGGTGAAAGGTCCTGTAGAACCATACTATAAAGCCAGTATAGTGGCGATGGTCCGAAAAGAGTTTTAATCAACTGTTAAACATAAAGGGCGGAGAAGTGATTACAACAATAAATAAAATGGTAAAATACGTAGAACAATACATCCTTAAATCCGAAATCGGTTAAATATGCACCAAATAACAAAGGACGAGGAAAAGACGGCACATATATAGAACTAATAAAAATGCTAACAACGACAGATATACAGTGGCTACACAGACTGTTCAATGTGATATGGAAGATACAAAAGACGGCACAGGAGTGGAATACATGACTGATTGTTTCCATCTGGAAGAAAAAAAGGCAGTAAGAGGGACTGCACTACGTACAGAGGCACATCACTCGTACGCCACATAGGAAAAATCTTTAGCAAGATACTAGAGAGAAGGATTCTCGCATATATAGAACCCCGGCTCATTAACACAATATTGGGTTTTCGGAAAAATAAAAGCTATACAGATGCAATCTTTGCCCTAAAACAACTTTCAGAACATAGCGATAGAACATAACCAGGACTTATATCTGGTTTTCGTGGACAAAGAGAAAACTTTTGACAGAGTGAATAGAGCACAACTATAGATAACAGTACAGGCATATGGTGTACCCCAACATCTGATACGCCTTTGTCAGAGCATATACGTCAATAGTCAATGCGCAGTAAGAACGAGCACAGTTACATCGGCTAATTTTCAAACTCACTCGGGTGTGAGACAGGGGTGTGTACTATTCCCTTTAATGTTCATAACACACATAGATCACATCTGTAAAGTAGCAAACACAACGAAAGAAAACAATCTGACGGATAACTTACACGAACTACTATTTTCAGATGACCAAGCACTAGTGGCATCTTCAAAAGAGAAACTACAAAGACAAACAGATATATTACATCAAACATGTCATGCCTTTAATATGAAAATAAATATTGAAACGGCCGAAGTGATGAAGATAGGAAGAATAAAAATAAACATCAATATACATATTGGAAACACCATACTTAAACAAGTGACATTATTCACATACCTAATTGACATAATTCACATACGTAAGTGACATAATTCACATACCTAAGTGGCATACCTAAGTGACATAATTCACATACCTAAGTGACAGAATACACATACCTAAGTGACATAATTCACATACCTAAGTGACAAAATACACATACCTAAGTGACATAATTCACATACCTAAGTGACATAATTCACATACCTAAGTGACATAATTCACATACCTAAGTGACATAATTCACATACCTAAGTGACATAATTCACATACCTAAGTGACATAATTCACATACCTAAGTGACATAATTCACATACCTAAGTGACATAATTCACATACCTAGAAATAAATATAACAACAGACGGCAAGATCAGAATAGATATACACAACAGATGTAGTAAAGCATTTCAAGGCCTAGGACAAATGACACCAATCATCATACACACATATATATATTTAAACACCAAAATAACACTATTCAAACCGATCATTACGCCAATGCTGTGCTACTAAAGACGAACATGGACATCTACAGAACACGACAAACGTAGACTGTAGCTGCTGAAACGGAATACTTCTGCAGAATCTTAGGAATATCGCTACAAAACAAAATGAGAAATTAGGACATTCGACAAAAAACAGGCACATTCACAATCTTGGAATACATCAAGAGACAAGAGATCAAATAGTTTGCACACATTGGCAGACAATATAAATATATAGTTAGATAGACAGATATATATATATATATATATTAGATAAATAGATAGATAGATAGATAGATAGATAGATAGATATATAGATAGATAGATAGATAGATAGATAGATAGATAGATAGATAGATAGATAGATAGATAGATAGATAGATAGATAGATAGATAGATAGATAGATAGATAGATAGATAGATAGATTGATAGATAGATAGATAGATAGATATATAGATAGATAGATAGATAGATAGATAGATAGATAGATAGATAGATAGATAGATAGATAGATAGATAGATAGATAGATAGATAGATAGATAGATAGATAGATAGATAGATAATAGATAGAAAGATAGATAGATAGATAGATGATAGATAGATAGATAGATAGATAGATAGATAGATAGATAGATAGATAGATAGATAGATAGATAGATAGATAGATAGATAGATAGATAGATAGATAGATAGATAGATAGATAGATAGATAGATAGATAGATAGATAGATAGATAGATATAAAGATAGATAGATAGATAGATAGATAGATAGATAGATAGATAGATAGATAGATAGATAGATAGATAGATAGATAGATAGATAGATAGATAGATAGATAGATAGATAGATAGATAGATAGATAGATAGATAGATAGATAGATAGATAGATAGATAGATAGATAGATAGATAGATAGATAGATAGATAGATAGATAGATAGATAGATAGATAGATAGATAGATAGATAGATAGATAGATAGATAGATAGATAGATAGATAGATAGATAGATAGATAGATAGATAGATAGATAGATAGATAGATAGATAGATAGATAGATAGATATATAGATAGATAGATAGATATATAGATAGATAGATAGATAGATATATAGATAGATAAATAGAATACTGTAACTTTGAAAGATCCAATGGAAACTATATTGTGAATAACTTCTCAGAATATGTTTAGAAATAAGCAGGCTGACACACTATCCAAATCTTGCCTCACCCCCTCCTTTCCAAACACTGACAAATGTGAAAAATACTTATATTATTTAAGTTAACAAATTAAGACACAAGCTAAAGGTAATGTGTTCATTAGTTTATTAGATGCCGTTTTTCAGTATAAACTTTATCAGAATTGGATACAGGCATACATGACTGACTATTTCTGAAGATTTTCTTTATATCTAAATTCTAATTATCATATCAATAAGACAATACATATCTTTTAAGTTTAATCCATCCGTTTAATTGTTCGGGTGACTTTGTGTGCACGATTTGAATGAATTGATGAAATCGCATCTTTTTTGGAGATGCGGTTAGTCAAGTACGGAAAAACGCGTGTGCAATTGTTGCTAGGCGATTTGGTGCCGTAGAACGGACTGGTTCAATTCCCGTTAGTCTCAAGAATTTTTAAAATTGTCCTCTGGCTTCCTACTTAAATTTACTTGTATAATCAGTTTCAAGAAAATGTTAGATAATGAACGCATACACAATTTGGGCTCTATACCATCAGAGACAGATCATCCATCGCCATACATGATATAAAGCTGATCTTCAGTTAATCCATACAAGATATAAAGCTGATCTTCAGTTAATCCATACATGAATGGAATAAATAGAACGTGTGTGCGAAGGGAAACAACAACATGTTGACGAATGACTTGTCAATAGTGTGGGTCGTACATGAACAATCATTTCCTTTAAGAATATATTGATCTAGCTATAATGTAAAAGCTCCAACAATAACATTGTTATTAGAAATTGGTCAGCACACTTGTAAATGTTTGGTCAGCACACTTGTAAATGTTTGGTCATCACACTTGTAAATGTCTGGTCAGCACACTTGTAAATGTTTGGTCATCACACTTGTAAATGTCTGGTCAGCACACTTGTAAATGTATAAATAAGAGTATTTTATAACTGCGGTTAAGTTCTGCAGGTTCGACGTCAAAATGATCTATCACTGCTCGTGATCGCTGCAGGACAATTACTTTCATCATCTCATCTCCATATTCGATGTGTCCAGTTGTCGTTGAGGCATCTCGTCCGTGAACATTTTATTTTCCTCTTAAATGTTGAATTCTGAACAGACATCATTTCTCAGCAGTGAAATGTCCCTCATATCCAAGTGTAGAATGAAGAAACAACTCGGTGTAACGTCATTCACTCTACTCGTCAGCCTATATTATCTGTGATCAGATCTATACATCAGTAAATACATCACATCTGTACTATTTCTGAACTTTGGAAGCAAGTAAGCTCCCACACCAATCACAAAATATATTACAATAATATCACCGAGGCCGTCTCCATATCTTGACCTAGAGACGTTTGTTAACTACTGTCATTCTAGGTTCACTGTTCCTGATCAGAATGAATGTGTAAATGCCCACCCATCTACCCCCTCCCATCCGAGGGTGTTTGATCACATTCCCCTATATATTCATATTCCAGCCTCGAATATTCTGAGCATATTTAAGTTTCGCTTCTGCACCCAACATCCGAACATCAGGTGATGTCTGTCTAGAGAATTAATTTAAAAAAGCACTCTCTACATTCCCATGTCCACATGTGTTATCCAGACAGACATTATTACAGTTTCCTACAGTTTATCGTCCTCTTCCCGTTTGATAAACGTCAGTTTGGTCTGACACTTTAGTCACTGTCTGGTTTTCATTGTCAAAACAAACTGAAAATACTTGTCTGAACTAAAAACTAATGATATTTGTAAACTATGTAACTATTTCATACATAGGCCTACATTGATGATCGTATCAGTATTATTGACATGCCTGGGGCAGAATTGCTTCGCTTCAAAAACTTTCTCAAAAATGTTAAACCTGCTATTCAATTCACATCTAACATTTCTCAAAAATGTTAAACCTGCCATTCAATTCACATCTAACATTTCTCAAAAATGTTAAACCTGCTATACAATTCACATCTAACATTTCTCAAAAATGTTAAACCTGCTATACAATTCACATCTAACATTTCTAATACTTATGTTAACTTTCTTGACATTATTGTCACTATTCATCCCTTACCCCAGCACATCTGTTTATTACAAACCTACTGATGCACATGGGTTTCTGTTTTACTGTTCGTTTCATCCTCCTGCTTGTCGTAACTATCTGCCATTATACCAACTACTTCGCCTTCGTCGCTTATGTTTATTATGATGACGACTTTCTTGATAAATTCTCTGCGATGAATTCATAGACACTGGTTTCCTTACAGTATCATTTCATCGGCATCGATTCGTATCCGTGAATTCTTTCGCTATGTCACGTTGACTAATATTTAGGTATTTCCTCCTCTTCTAATAGAGTTAAACATGTCATCACTTTTCATCCCTTAACTCCACCCTTGTAGTATCTTGTTCAAGAAGTATTCATTTCTTCAGTCTGACCCTCAACCTCATGTTGACCGCCAGGACTTTCCTCTGTTTGCCTAAAGGCGTTACACAAATCTTAATGATATCTTAGTTCACAGTCACATTATGTCTTATGTTCCGGAACATTTTGTCAGTCATTTGACCTTTTCCTTCGTTGTAAACACGATCGTTGCTACACATGTCCCTGTGTAGTTCAGATCTGCTCTGTTTTATTTCCTAAAGTGACTTTTATTATTGACGATGTTTTTAAATGTAAATCATGAAGTGTTATTTGCGTTATCATATATAAACACCGCCGAAGACGGATAAGTCGGGAAATTGCTGCACATAAAACGGCGACACAACACATTCCATTCTCTGGACTACATCTTGCTGGAAATCTGGTAGAGCTATTGTCGTGCTATAAGAGAGATCCAGCACGAATTTGAGAATGAACTGTGAAGAAGAAGAAACAGAATATGTAAACGTTGTGACAAAAAGTACATAGGAGAAAGTGGCTTAAGATTGAGTGACCGCTTCTGTAGCAGCTATATTCGTGTCATTAAACACAGCATCATCGTGGTGCTTATGAGATCAAGGTCTCTATATCACTGTCGTAAAATCCTGTAAAACAGATATACATCCAGCTATAGCCCTCTCAAAGCAGTTTCTATTTTGGGTTTGGTACCAATGCGCCTTCGATCCTTAATTCTGATCTTTCGTGTATTTAAAATTTGAATACTGTAGTCCTCGTTATTATTGCTGTACATGTTGTTTTCAGTAATAGTTGTTTTTTTCATACCATTATCATTTCCCGATTCGTTCTTCAAGAATAAATTATCCGGCTCCACGTAAAACAGTGTACGCCTATGCCATTGCCACTTTGTATATCTGGCTGTTCAATATCTGCATTAACATGCATTTGTGATAGTATTATTGTTGTTACTGTTTTTATTACTGTATACATGCTGTTTGTATTGTATTTTCCTGAAAAAAGATCTTAAGTTTCAAATGTTGAAAATGTCATGCGTATTGTAATTTTTATAATTTAGTACACATATCACACAATCCAATAGTCTGTTGGTCATCTTAAAACTACCACACAATTTATTGTCTACGTAAGTATCATTGTTATACAGTTTTAATGATGTCTTATCGATCTAGTATCGATCTTCTAAACATTACGCATATTTCATATCCAGAACACTGCAACTATTAGAAGTTTGCAGTACTTTGTTTCATAAAGTGACCAATAAGTGTAGGCTGCTTATTATGAGGAGGAAAAAATAACTTTCTTTTGGTAGCGATCTCAATAAGTTCTTCCTGAATAGTTCAACCGATTCATGGCATTGTAAGATTTCTTCCATAGAAACAAATCTCTACACCCTACCAGTTCCTACTTTCTCTCAACAATTAGATATCGTCCTACTTGTTGTCGGTGATCGCTGTGATAACGTTATTCAATGATTCATTTCAAGACTGATTCCGCAGCTACTGTTATATTTGTCCATACAGACTACATTAAACACTGTAAATGCACTATGTAAGAGTGTTGACCGCTAGTCACTGTGTAAGAGTGTTGACCGCTAGTCACTGTGTAAAAGTGTTGACCGTTAGTCACTGTGTAAGAGTGTTGACCGCTAAGTCACTGTGTAAGAGTATTAACCGCTGGTCACTGTGTAAGAGTGTTGACCGCTGGTCACTGTACTGTGAAGCTAGATGTATCTTAATGATGACACTTCATATCCACATCAATTTCCTATTTTCATATCGTATGTATTTCATAAATTCATAGCAACTTGTTACACATGTCTATTATTAATATGACTAAAATCATAAATATTACAAAGAGAAACATTCCCTTTTGTGAATAACAATTATAACTTATGTGTTTTTACAATTTTCACCCTTGTAACCAACAGCACACCCAGAGGGACATCCACCAGTACTAACGAAACATGGATCACTTGTGTTAGCACAGTTACATTTGTGCTCACAGTTTCTCCCAAACATCCCATTAGTGCAGTGTGAATCTGGAAAAGAACAATTCATATATACGTAAATCCCATGGTACACACAGTAATAATACAATAATGTCAAACATTCATACAATCTCCATACAAGTTCTAAAATGGAATGGTAAAGCAATGGAATGATTTACAAAAAATATTTCTAATAGTCCCTACTGCCTACTCGTACCATATGTATATACTGCTTTTTTCGAGAGCTAAAATGTGGCTAAGGGGTTAAACAAAAATAAGTTTATAAATCGGTAGCAAAATGTGGAGCTAGAACTCGGATTACAATATTCAGATACCAATCCCGATATAAGAACGTTATATGTGGCAGCAGGTGCGGAATGGATGAGTCTACCTACAGATTTCGAAACTTGTTTGAGAGTAGAAATAACACTTAGCATGGAATGCAGAGAGTGGTGTCCTACAGCTGTTGAGAACAAAGTGCAGGCTTTGGTCAGTGAGAATACCAAAGAAGGGGATGTGATTATATACACTGATAGATTTGTGATTAGACATGTTCGCAGTGCTTGGGTCGTCACAGTTCAGTGCGCAGGTAAAACGATCAGGGAGGAGAGTGGTGCCTTCACTACGAGTAGCATGACCATGGACACTATGGTGGTGACCAGGGCATTTGAGTGGGTATGCACACAGAAGGTAACGCAGGTCTACATCTTGGTACGATTAGGAAGGTGCAAGTGGGTCTCGTTCGCGAACAGTGAATTAAGGCATTGGGAATGGCAAGGCTGAAAGTGGTTACATTTATTTTCGTGCTGGGACATGTGGGTGTTTGAGACAATGAAAGAGCGGATCAACTGATGTTAAGCGCGATTGTGGCATAGGGGCAATGTATCACACTGACATTTTGAACTCCCTAAGAGATATAGCACGCGAGAGTGAGACTAATGTGGGCGATGATTCCTTTTCTTCTTCTTCTTATGCGCCATTCTCAAACTCCTGCAGGTTAGCATGATGTAGTTCGAAGAACAGAATGCGTTGTGTCATGGTTTACAGCATTACATCATTATTGCTATATCTGCTCCTTTCGGCCTGACACATCCGACTTCACCATGGGTTTGGATCGCTGACATATATGGGATAGTCAGCTCCATCCCAGAAACTCCTTAGTCGCCTCTTACGACATAATTGGAAGGTAAATAGTGTTGCTATTCTTTGCTCCCCTTTCGGCACACGGCAACACACGGACGATTCCTTTTCAATGGCCAGGATTAAAGATCAGGAATTAAATGAAGTGTTGCTAGAAGTGAACATATTAGAGTGCGCAGAAGAATGATATTCAACCAGCATAGGACCGGTACTGTCAGCAGAAGTAAAATGGCGGTTACACTTAAGGAGAGATCGGAGCAACCATGGGTGTGTTCAGTTTGCAGTGATGATTATCCGACGACTAACTAACTAACAAAGAACGTTTGTAAATCTGATCTAGAAAACAGAATTCAGATATTAACCACGATATAAGAACATATGTAAATGTTGAGATAGAACTCAGAATGCACGATCCATATGTTAACTTTGATATAAGAAAGTTTGTAAATGGAATGCAGCTTCAACCTTCTCATTGAAGAAAGTCAACAATACCATTATATTTATAATTTATTTGGACAATATAATATTATTCCTTCTTCTAAGCTACAGAAACGAAATTTATCACCGGAAAAGCAATAAAGCGGAAACTCAATAAATGCAATATGGGATACATATTACATAAAGTACTAAGGTTACTATTCAAGCCTAAATATCAATGTCAAAATAAAAACAAATAGGAATAACCAAAAGAACATGGACTATTCTACGTTACGTTCCACAATGGATCATTTTCAAGAAACACATAAACAAGAAACTAAAAATTATCAAAATATAAGAGTCATTATTCGCTGTGTCTTGCGGTGAGAAATATATTCGATAAAACAGAAAGTACTCTGTATTTAAATTGATAGTGAACTTAGTGAGTCTGGCTTGTCCCACAATTTGTGAACGCTAGAAACTTGTATTATATTGATATTTGCTGAATGACGTTGTGCTAGAATGTAACAATATCAATATAGGCCTACAGTGAAAACAATTATCTGGCTTACTATTGGTTGCAAACGTCAGAGATGTATTCATGTTGAACGGGAAACAGAAAATTAAGTTTATTGTTTATTAGCACTACAGTACCACTACATTTTCAATTGTTTACTATCGTAAACACACACATATACACAATTTGGGAGAATTGTCAAGTATGGGATTATCCTGGCTGAGGGATCATTGGAAGAAAAATGAAAGAATATCCACGATAACAAAAAATCCAAGAACCGACATTTTAGATAATCTCTTTTTTTTATTTTACAAGAAAACCGATAGGAACGTGGGTGAGAGGTTTAAACACATAGGTCCGATGTGTAAGAGGTTTACACACATATGTCCCATGTGTAAGAGGTTTCAACACATATGTCCCATGTGTAAGAGGTTTAAACCAATAGGCCTCGTGGGTGAGACGTTTACACCATTCTCTTTCCATTATTTCTTAATATAAAATGGCATGCACTATTTCCTTAATTGAGTGCATGTGTAATACTCCAGAACTCACTCCTCGCCCTTTCTTAATCTGCTGGCTTGATTTGAATGTTTCTTTATTAAAAGCTCCTTCTTTCTAAACTTTGTCAAATTCTTTCCTGAGGTCTATCCATGCTGCTAGTACCAGTTTCTTATCTTTGAAGGCGTGCGCAATCTCTTTATAGAGGTAGGTTTCTTGATCTTCAGTAGAGTAGCACTGTCTGAATTCTGCTTGCTGAGATACCAGAAGATTTTCACTTTCAAAGTACCACTGCATCCTAAGATTGTGTTCCATTGTTTTACATAAACAGCTTGTGAGAATGATGGGCATGTAGTTGGCCACTGTGTTGTCATCTTTTCCTGATATGAGGTGTAATATCATTATTGCTTCTCTCCATGATAGTGGAACATTACCTGTGGTCCAGTTTGTATTGAAGATCTGCAGTAGATTTGCTCTTTCTGCAGTTCCCAGAATTTTAACCATTGCATTGGATACTCCATCAGCTGCTGTGTACTTTTTTCCTATTTAATTTTGATATTGCATGCTCCAGTTATTTCATTGTGATTGGTGCCTCCATGAATTCCGGTATAATTTCGCATTGTCCTGCTGTCTAGATGTTTCCGTCTCATATTGCAGCTTCTCTAACTCATCATTCCAGTATGGTTTGTATATTTTGCGTTCCCCCCTGGGTATGGTTTTACTAGCAACATGAATTATGCACATATTAAATTCACTCACTATTCTATTGATGACTTTGTTTAAGTTTATGTCCTTAGCTAGAACACTGGTTAAATGATGGTACATTTTCCAGTCTGCCCTCTTATAGTTCCACCTAGTGAGTGTGCTGCTTTCCTTGATAATTTCATTGTCAATTTACAAAAAAAACAAAGATTCTGTGGTCACTACCTCCAAACTGCTTACCAACGACACGTGTGATTTTCCATTTCAGGCCTGGTGAGTGGAATGCCATGTCTGGTGTAGAGGTCATGTGCTATTCTATCGAGTAGAAGGTTGGTGAGTCTGCTGTCTGATTAAAAAGTATGAGATTATTTTCATCTTGTCAGCTCTCATGTTCCTCACCTCTCTTGTCCATGTGACCATAGCCCCAGCTTTGAAAGTGGCTTTTGAAATCACCACACACCATAAGTCTATCTTTTTCTGAAATTGTATCTAGTGCCAATGGTCTATCTCTTGGGCAGTAGTAGTTCAGGAGATGGAATTTTGTACTGTCTTAAGGTGGATCATCTGGTATTCTGCTCACTCCATATACACTTCCAGCTGGCATGCAGTAATATTATCTTTAGCAAGTGTCAGAATTCCACCATTTCGTCTGTCCTTTCGATCTGATCGGTAGCACTGGTAACGTCTGATTTTTAAGGCTATATCGCTGTTGAGATGTGTTTCTTGAATACATCATATATAACTTGTTCTTCACACATAATTTTTTCAAACTCCACATTTTACTGTATCCATCTCTTTTGCTGTTCACACCCTCGGCATTCCAGTGCATTATTTGCATTCGTCGTTGGTTTGTTTAGACAGTAGCTGTATTCCCTTGCCTCCTGGCTCCCCGGGGAAATTAAGAAGGACTTCCAGTATTTGAGGTTGGGCCGTTTCAAGGTATAGGGCAAGGCACCGTTCCTGCCTGAAAATCTGCCACAGTACAGGCACCATAACTATTTTTAGATATTTACCTGTTTCCATTGTTTTTTGTGCGTGACATCCTGATTCATTGTGCGCCGCATTGTCTGGTTACCTCCGTCTTCAGCACATTGCTTACTTGGGCAGGACTGTGGTCCTACACGAGTGGGAATACCCGACCAAATTAGTTTCCAGCCTCTGATGGCTGAACTAAGCCCCATGACCTCTACAAGTTGCTGGCCTCGACGGTGAGTCGAGAGATGAGAGTCGAGGGATAGTCGAGAAATCTGTCGGGAAGACTGTCGTGAGTAGATATTTGGAAGGTTACAGCTGGACAGGACGGTCCAGAGTTCGATAATCAGCAGCAAATGAATAATTGACTGTATAACAGTTTGGACTTAGCTTCAGGCTCGAGTTTGGAGACTCGAGTAGAACAATTTAAGTAACTATATTTTCGAGATCCGGATCGAGAGAAGTAGCATAATTCGCTGAAATAAATTCTCTGAAACCCTCTGTTGCCACTTGGCGCCAGGGGTAGAACAATTTCTGGAGACGCCCTCTTGTGTGCTGAGTATATTGTGGAAGTTATCGCCTCTTATAGTTTAGTGGTCCACAGTTTTCGTGGACGGCCTCTGGATCTGCCATCGCTGTAACTGCATAGCATAGCTTGCTGTGGTATTCTGTCTGATTGTAGTCTGTTTATGTATGTAAACCATTTGATATTTTGTCTAATGACGTATTTTAAGATTGAGATGATGCCGGTTTTTTTTTTGCAGGATAGTTACAAGAGTAAATTGCTAAGTACAAGTGAGATCTTGTCAATCACCAGTGAGATGAGTTCTACACTGTAGAGAGAGACGGTTTAAAGTCTCTCTAATTAGCTATTATAGTGCGGTGCATACATCTTGGATGTGCTAGAATTAGTTGTATAAAGCAAGTATTGTTATATTATATGGATGCTTTTAAAAATATTTCAGAATCCACGAGTACAAATGATGATTGCTGTAATTGTGCAATTGAATATTGAATCGTATTAAACGACTGGTATACCCATGACACGTAATGTCTGAATATTATTTTAAAGTATAAATTTCGCCCGTGTTTTGCGTGGCCCGAAAGGGAGAAAAGAATAACAACACTGTTTACCTTCCACGCATGTCGTAAAAGGCGACTAAGGAGGTTATGGGATAGAGATAAATGTCATAGGTCAGTGTCCTAAAGCCATGCTGAAGTTCGATATATCAGGCCGAAAAGCGCAGATATCGCAGTAATGCTAAAAATCATGACACAACGCATTCCGTTCTCTGGACTACATCCTGCTAATATGCAGGAGTTTAAGAATGAACGAAGAAGAAAAATAAGAAGGAGTATTAATTCAGCCACAGGAATAAACCTGGTCACAGCACCAGAGTTCCAGAAAGTCTTGTCTATGACGTCTGTATACTTGCTTGTCAAACGATATACTATCTATTGACAGTTTCAATAGTGTCACATCTTCAGCATTGTCACACTCTATTGTGACGTACCAGTTTATATTTGGTCACACTTTGTGACTGACAGGAAGACTATATCTATCACACTTCCTTATATAAGGTATAGTAGCAGAATTAAGGGTCTTGTCATGATCCTGCCTAGCCTTGTCCAGCTCTATGTTTTTCCTTCTGTAATCGACATAAAAGCGACTATGTTTTTCCTTCTGTAATCGACATAAAAGCGACTATGTTTTTCCATTTTGGTGGTCATTGTTCCTCCATGATCATCATTGATTTAGCGTAATGTTTTCTTATATAAGGTATGTTAATATTGGCTAGAGCCTTAGCACGTATTTGCCTAGCCTTTTAAATACTTGTTTTCCCTCTGTAGGTTATATCAACCACCATCTTCCACAATGTATTAGGATTATAGTAATCTATGATCATGTCAGAGCAGTCACGTCTTCCACAATGTATTAGGATTATGGTAATCTATGCATGAACTCATCATTTTTCAGGTAATAATATTAATTGTTATATTTTTTTTTATTTTTTACATTCGTATTTCCGTTGAGAAGGTTGCAATACTTTATAAACGGTATGGCCGCTTCTTCGTCACCTGCTAAATTTTATTAAACTTCAAGTCGAGTATTAATCATGACTAAAGCGGTTTGTTTAGGTTATCTTCTTTAGTGATGCTACACAACAAATGGTGACTCTACTTTACTGCTAGTGAATATCAATTGATGACTCTGCTGTACTTCTACTACACAACAAATGATGACGCTACTATACTGCTAGTACACAACTTCTGCAATCAATTGTGAAACATCCAATCCAACATTAGTCATATATAGAGCGGTTTTTTTGTGGTCATCGTGGGTTCCTCACAATTTCTTTTGCAGAGGAGAACGTGTGGGCGAGATTGTCGTTCTGTGAACAGTAAAACTGGAACAGTTATGTAGTAGGTGTTCGTGTGTCTGCGTGATATTGCGCAGATGTAGTGCTTCGCATATTTAAGTGGTTTTTTTTGTTTTTTTTTTTAAAACTGGTCTCGTAAATGGGAAACGTTCAATGTGTCCAACCCACAGAGACGGACATAACTTTAAGGTCAGTGTATATATAATTACAAAGAAAAGCCAGAAATGTCTCAACGATCAGGTGTGGGTCGCAGTAACACAAGCAACAAATTAATAATATTAGAGAATTAAATATATGGTAGGTATTTGTAGCACATATTTCCCTGCGTAATATATGACATAATCACTTAAATAGAGGCATCTTGTTATTCGGTGTTTCAGATATTCACTGTTGAAGATATTTACTGTGAGATACTGCCACTTTCCCTCAGGAAGGTCAGGGTCATATTTGGTTGCTCCACTTCTGTCAGTCGTGCTCACGTATTGCTCTATAAGCTGTAAGATTTTATGAAACTGCGCTCCCTCCCCCCCCCCCCCCGGCAACGACTTCGATTAGTCAGATGAACTACACAAAGCTGCTCAGCTCAGGGACGTTCTCCACTACTATACACATAGCTGCTGGTGGAGAATGTGGAAAACCGTATTATCGACTTCTTCAAAAGCTGGAGTTGTCATTCCCTGCATTGGACTGAGGACACATAAAGGAAAGTACCATAAACGACCAGAACCGACACAAAAAGCATTGACAAACAAATTAAAGGCATACAATGCTAAGAATCGCAAGATGGCTACATAAAAACGAAGTTACAATGATTAAGAAGTTATATTTTTCTAGTGGCAATATATGGTTGTGACATGTGTACGTAATGACATCAACAACGGAAAAGAAAATAGTAGCATTAAATATGCACAAGTGATGATGAGTAATTTCTACATCCACTTTTGAAATATCAGTTCGAATTATGTTCATGCATAATAGTTTATAGAAGACTAATGAACCCTCTTCGAGTTGTAAATGTCCTTGGACAGTTCGAGCATGGAATAACCACTAGAGACAGATGTTGGTCTATCCGTGAGATAGAATTTTATAGAAAGGCTAAAATATCATGGATAGCAAAATGAACCAACACAGACACCCACAAAGACCTGAACATAAAGGCCGAATGGATCCTCAAAATTGTCAAAAAACCAAACCAAACATGTTTCATACATAATAAACAGACACATTGGTTTAGACAAACAAACCATGGAGTGAAAGCTCAAGCAAAGAGAGCAAGTGCCGACCAAGTCTACATGATATCAAAGACATTATGTACATGACACTCGAAGAGGATGTGTAGTTCGCACAGAGTCGAGAGGCTTACAGAGTGGCAGTGAGAACAACATCCAAGAGGTTACGACATTGTTCTTACACCATTGAAGCCCAAAGTTCGATCGCTGGTAAGGACTGCGTTTTTTCTGTCTCAGAGTTACTTTATTTGTTATAAAACGTACACTGTACATGGCGTGGAAACAGCGAAGGCCTTTATCACACAATCCGCACAATCCCTCCCTGCAACACCCTAACATGAAACATGCAGCATTTTACAGTTTGACAGTGAGAACTACGTTCTGTAATGGAGACGTCACACAGATAGAGTAGACATATATTCACCGACGTAACATGCTCCATAAATATCAGAAAGTAACGGTCAGTAGGTCCCCAGTTGTTTTATAGATATTAATTTACTTGACAATGCTGAATAATGTAACAATAGAAAACAATATATAAACAAAACTTACCTCCATAGATTTCCACTTCACACATCGTCAGATGTCCCTTGCGATTGACTAGTATTGTTACTTTAGAGATTGTGATAGGTGATGTAACTATTGTGAACGTCGGTTGAGTATTCACTTGGTTATTGTAGGTATAAACCTCGGAACCTCCATCATCATAACTTTTTAAAATAAACTCTTTCATTAATGGCCGTTAGGCTAGAGTAAACGAGACATAAATATACGGTAGTGATACACAGAAATGTACGAGAGTGATACATACATATGTATGAGAGTGATACACAGAAATGTACGAGAGTGATACATACACATGTATGAGAGTGATACACAGAAATGTACGAGAGTGATACATACACATGTATGAGAGTGATACACAGAAATGTACGAGAGTGATACATACACATTTATGAGAGTGATACACAGAAATGTACGAGAGTGATACATACACATGTATGAGAGTGATACACAGAAATGTACGAGAGTGATACACAGAAATGTACGAGAGTGATACACAGAAATGTACGAGAGTGGTACATACACATGTACGAGAGTGATACACAGAAATGTACGAGAGTGATACACAGAAATGTACGAGAGTGATACACAGAAATGTACGAGAGTGATACACAGAAATGTACGAGAGTGGTACATACACATGTACGAGAGTGATACACAGAAATGTACGAGAGTGATACACAGAAATGTACGAGATTGGTACATACACATGTACGAGAGTGGTACATACACATGTATGAGAGTGATACATAGAAATGTACGAGAGTGATACACAGAAATGTACGAGAGTGGTACATACAAATGTACGAGAGTGGTACATACACATGAACGAGAGTGATACACAGAAATGTACGAGAGTGATACACAGAAATGTACGAGAGTGGTACATACACATGTACGAGAGTGGTACATACACATGTACGAGAGTGATACACAGAAATGTACGAGTGTGATACACAGAAATGTACGAGAGTGGTAATTACACATGCACGAGAGTGGTATAATCTTCCTCCTTCGCAAGCGAAGATGAGCAAGGCATCAAAAACAAATGAATGCGATTTATTTTAAAAAAACCAATAAACTGGCAATTATATAATTTGGCTTATGAGTTCGTAGATGTCCGATGAGTCCGATTCGTGCAAAGAAAGTTATATTGCAGTTCATGATGGAGTGCTGAAGGTTCGTAGTAGTAGAACCTTCGTATCTGTCCTTCTGCTTCTTGCGCTCGTGGAGTGTCCGCAGTGTTCTTTCATTTTCATATTTCGTGATGCCGGCATTGATGTGGGTGTGCCAGGATGAGTGGACAAGTGCTGTAGTCTCCCACGAGCTGGGATCGATGCTGCAGTACTTGAGAGAGTTTTATATGTGATCCTTCAAGTGCGTTTTCTGCCCTCTGCTTGAACGTTTACCTTCGCACAGCTCCCCATAGAATAATTTCTTTACAAGACATCTGTCTGGCATACGGACGATGTGGCCAGTCCAGTGTAGTTGGGACCTAGTCAGCATAACTAGGGTGCTTTGCATACGGGACTTCTGAAGGATTTCCGTGTCTGGTACTCAATCCTGCCAACGTACTCCCATGAGGTTTCGTAGGCACCGAAGATAAAAAGAGTTAAGCTGTCACGCGTGTGTCACATAGACAGTCCAGTAAGACGCAGCATAAATCAGTGTTGGTAGAACCACTGCGCGGTACACGTCCAACGTAGTTGTCAAACTGATACCACGACTGATCCAGACGTTGGCACCAATGCTCCAGAATACTGCACTGGCACAAGCATTGCGCAGGACAACATCCTCGTCAATTGTCGCAGTTTGCGATAGGGTGCTGCCGAGATATACAAACTTACAGTGATCACTGGTTCTGTGTAGGGGACACCTGGCTCTGGTTAATACATTACTAAAGTCTTCGCGGTGCTGATGGTGAGACCGAACGCATCACAGGCAAAAGAAAATAGGTCTATGCTATCATGCATGTCTTTCAGACTGGTAGCATTTAGTGCACAATCGCCGACTAACAAGATGTAGCAAACAGTATCCGTTTTAGTTTTGGTCTTGGCCTTTATTCTACTAAGATTGAATAGTCCTCCGTCAGCTCGATAGCGAAAATAAATTCTTGCACTGCTATTTCGTAAGGCATCATTTAACATGGTAGAGAACACGTTCGAGCCAGGTCGCAACCCTGTTTCAAAGGGTTATTCACTGTTAAAGGGTTTGAGTGTGCGCCGTCATCTTGCACATGGGATGTCGGAAATTGTTGTTACATGTTGGTGAACCATGTTGGTAAATATTTCAGGTCATCCAGATTTGGCCATGATCTTCCATAGTCTTTCGTGATTTACAGTGTCGAATACCTTAGTTAGGTCTACATATGTAGTGTAGAGACCAATTTTCTGTTCGCGACACTTTTCCTGTAGTTTTCTGGCAGTGAATATCATGTCAACAGTACCTATGCTATGTCGGAAACCACATTGGCTCTCTGGGAGGAGACCTGCTTCAAGATGGGCTTGTAGTCTGTTTAACAGGGCCCTAGCCAGGATCTTGCCTTCTTTAGACAGCAAGGATATGCTTCGATGATTATCGCAAGCTTGGCGATTTCCTTTTCTCGTGTATAGTTGTATGATGGAAGCATCCTTAAAGTCTTGTGGTATAGCTTCCAGGTTCCACAGTGCCTGGAAGAGCTCTTGATTTTAGCAGAACTCACAGGGCCACTAACGGCGTAAACTTCGGTTGGGATGTAGTCTAAGCCTGACGCTTTTCCTGCGGACAAATTTGAGATTACTTCCTCCACCTCCTCAAGGCAATTGGGCTCTGATAATGAATGATTGATTGGTATGTGCGTGATGCGCGCAATCGCTTCCTCGTTGATGTTGGAGTGGCGGGTTAGTACATTTTCAAAAATTTCAGTCCAGCTTTTTAGAATATGAATTTTTTTCCACTCTGTCAGTGATGGTATGCTTTCCATCAGCGCTTAGAAGAGGAGACGATCCTGAAGACTGATGGGCATAAATTGCTTTTAACGCTGAATAAAATGTCTGCATATTATTACTGTCAGTATAATGTTTTATATTTTCGGTTGTGTTGCTAAACCATGAGTCCTTCATCCTCTTTAGTTATTTGTGTGTGCGTTTTTCTTTGAGTTCTCGTACAGCGTCTTTGTGCTGATTGTACTTGTTGTCCAGGAGAGCTTTGATCTGTACATCGTTTTGGTCAAGCCAGTCTTGATTCTTGCGAACAGCAACGCCCACTACTTCTTCTGTAGTTCTGTAGATAATGTCATGGAGGTTTTCCCACTTTTTTAAAATTGTCTATGGGATCGACTGTCAATGGTGCAATTTTGGTATCCATTGAACTGCACAGAAGATGTTTATAAAGTGGATCTTTCAATCTTTCAATTTGGAGACGTCGTTACGTTCTGAGTGTTTGCTATTTTGAGGTCGCCGGAGTTTCAGTATATGGAGGTTCATTTTGGAGGTTAGTAGTCTGTGGTCCGTCCAGCAGTAAGCGCTACACATGGATTTAGTAGCTCTCACATCCTGCTTATCGCGTTGTCTCACGATGATATAATCCATTTGATGCCACTGTTTTGATCGTGGGTGCTTCCATGTAGACTTATTACGGTGAGGTATTTGAAAGACCGTGTTGGAGATGTGTAGGTTGAATGATGCGCATATTTCGAGCAGTAGCTGTCCATTGCTATTGTATTTCCAATACCATGCCTCACCAGCACACCATCCCAGGATGCCCAGTCCGAACCCACTCGTGTGTTGAAGTCACTAAGGATGATGAGTTTGTCGGATTTGGGGGTCTCCCGTATGATTTTTATCAAATCGTTATATAACTTTTTTTTCTGTTCATCGGGGTTCGTCATAGTCAGGGCATATATTTTTTTTTTTAAAGTGGAAGGCGAACAGTCATCAGACAGTCACTTATGCCCTTTGGAAGTCCAGTCAACGTTCTGGCTAGGCTGGATTTCATTGCAAAGCCAACTCCAGCTTTGCGGTTCACTTCTTTATTTCTGCCAATCCAGAAGATGGGGTAACCAGCGCCTTGTTCTACAAGTTCACCCTCCTCAGACAGTCGTATCTCGCTGAGGGCAGCGATGCCAATTTTGTACCGTGCTAGTTATTTCGCTACAAGTGCGGTACGTCTTTCTGGCCGTGCAACATACACCCGATCCAGTATGGTGCGCACATTACATGCGCCAATTGTGAGTAGAATTACATTATTTTTATTTTCTTGAAGTTTCTACCGCTGAATAGGGATCCCCGACAGCCGCGGTAGCTGTAATGGGTCATGGTGAGACAGGCGACATAATGATGAAAGCAATGACTTGCGCTATGCAACCTCACTCTCTCGCCCCATCACATATGGTCACATTGGCAAGACGAGTCATGACGACTGAGTGTGTGTTGGGGTACAGTAGATGACCAGGTTCCTTACTGTCTCACTGTGCTCTTTGACGCTCTACGACGCTAGCTAAATGACGCCTTTCTGCCCATGTTAGTAGAGCTCCTTTGCGCAGTCCGCAGCATCCAGACTTTATATGCTGGGCAGACATGGGCCTATACATCAGAGACTATGTGCAAGGATCCCATTTGTCGCATTCACTAATTTAAACACGCAGAAGCGGTTTCAGAGGTGTGGTTGCTGTTTCATGCTAACTGTTATTTTGATCCACTCGTGAAGGCTAGATAGAAGAATAGTTGAAGGAGGAAGTTTCTGGGGTTAATGGCACTTGAACACGCCCCTGTTCTATCCAAGTGATTATTCTGATCGTTAAACATGGCTTGATGTTTCTCCGCCCCTGCTGAAGATTTTCCTATTAAAAAAGGCTTGATGTTTCTCCGCCCCTGTTAAAGATTTTCCTATTAAAAACCTGTAGCACTGTGCTCATGTGATAGGCACACATATATGCAATACGGTGATATGCACACAAATGTACCAGAGTGATGCACATTAAATGTATGAGAGTAACACACAAACCAACGAGTGAGGTAAATACAAATGTACGAGAGTAATACACATAAATGTATGAGAGTAATACACATAAATGTACGAGACTAATACACACAGATGTATGAGAGAAATACGCATACATTTACAAGAGTAATGCACATGAATGTATGAAAGTAATACACACATATGTTCGAGAGTAATACACATAAATGTATGAGAGTTGTACACATAAATGTACGATAGTGATACACATAAATGTACGAGAGTGATACACATAAATGTACGAGAGTGATACACATAAATGTACGAGAGTGATACACATAAATGTACGAGAGTGATACACATAAATGTACGAGAGTGATACACATAAATGTACGAAAGTGATACACATAAATGTACCAGAGTGATACACATAAATGTACCAGAGTGATACACATAAATGAAAATATACATTCACGTAAAATGAATATCAATTAGTGTCTAACACCCCCCCCCAAACACCTCTCATCGAAACGTCGCTAGTTTAGGAGATTATGCATGTTCACAAGGCCGCAAAAAATTCATGGATAAGATTGCTGGTTTGGTATGTAATAACTTTCCATATTTGTGAATTGCTTCCTGGTGTTCAAGGTCATATTGTTTTATTCTCCACATTAGTAGGATGAAGTTCGAAGAACGGAATCCGGTGTTGAACACTCACCTCCCCCCCCCCCCCCAATTCCCCATATTAACGGGCTTGGGCATCCGTAACTTTCACCACAAGTATTAATTCCTTTTCTAACAGCCCACTAATTTCAATAGTACCAAATCTATCTGTCCAGTATTATTCTACCAAAATATCCAAGATATCTCTGCGGTATCGCTGGCAATATCGGGAAAAGTACACCACCAAATAGTAAATTAGTATTAAATGTGAAAAACTTAAAGCACGTGAATAGTTTCAAATATTTAGAAACATTAATAACTTCAGATGGTAAATGCAAGACCGAAATTTTAAGCAGAAAAGGACAAGCGAAACCAGCATTTCATAAAATGGGGAAAACATATTATATTCAAGAAGTCCATATCGATGGATACTAAAATGCCTGTCCTCAAATGTTACATTGAACCAGTGCTACTCTATGGAAGTGAAGCATGGACAATAAATAAGACATTACAAAAATCATTGAAGACAGCTGAATAGTGGTTTATTCGAAGAATTCTACGCATTCCTTGGACAGCAAAGATTACTAATGAAGAATGTCTTAGAAGGATGCATGTGAAAAGATGCATTATTGAGAATATAAGAATAAGTCAACATTTATTGGGCACATAATTTGAAATATAGTGACAACAGGAAGGATAGAAGGGAAAATATCAATGGAAGACCCAGGAAAGCATATTGGACAGTTTGATTAAATGACTTTGATTTACAACATCAACAGAAATGATGACATATATCAGAGATCGATATACGTGAAGAAATATGATCGCCAACGCCATCCGGCACGGCACTTGATGATCACTGGTTTATGTTGTCACTATGTCCAGTATTTTTCTACCATCATCCAAGATCTCTCTGCCGTATCATTTGTTTATGTTGTCACTATATCCAGTATTTTTCTACCATCATCCAAGATCTCTCTACCGTATCATTTGTTTATGTTGTCACTATGTCCAGTATTTTTCTACCATCATCCAAGATCTCTCTACCGTATCATTTGTTTATGTTGTCACTATGTCCAGTATTTTTCTACCATCATCCAAGATCTCTCTACCGTATCACTGGTTTATGTTGTCACAATTCGCGCAAACATGACTATTTTTTACATACTCACTCACAAAATGAGATTTTCTTTCTATGATTATCAAAATCATGTGTTTCTTTAGTCTCTCTCATTTATCTTAATGGGGTCGTAAAACGTCATCAGAAAAGAATGGGATTGAGGTGGCAGTTACATGAGGGCAATTTCATTCACCTAATTTGTAACTAATGCTGTTTTGCACGCTATAATTTATGCCTATTGTTTGCAACAAATCGTTAAGAAGTGAAGGGATTTTACATAACCTGTGACTACGTTTCTAGTACTTAAAGTCATGCCTTGATTTCCTAAAGCACTAACTTATTTATGATCTTCCAAGTTAATCATCATTACTGTCAATTTTATTCTTTCCAAACTTGGCTCGCTGTAACACATTTCTCAACGACTATAATTATTGAGGTAACCACACTGCTCAATAACAATAATAGTAACACTAATAATACTACTAGTATAAATAATATTAATAAATGAACACCGTAACTAGTTACGGTCTTAATGTTGCTGCATTGAAAACATGTTTGCGAGAAAGTAAAAATGTGATAAGTGACTTACAAATTAGGTTATATATAACATATCTATCGACTGTGACAGGACGTGAAATCGTTACAGACCACCAGCTATGCTTTTCATTCCCACGTGTACACGAACAAGTATTAAAGTTTATAGCCTTATTTTTGTTGTTTCCATCAACTGCTAAATTTGCTGTATGAAGCATTAATGATTCAAACCAACTACTGGACTGTTTGGCGTTTTGTCGAAGAGCAACATTTCGACCTGCAGAAGTAAGAAATATTCATAATTTAGTAATATCACAACAGTCTCTAAAATACTCACTGAAATAAAAACAATGAAGTGTAATAATCTACAATATCAGACATGTGGGATACATTGAAAATCATCCTTCTAAAGTGACGCTTTTCGTAAACATTATTGACTATCAACAGAAAGTATAAGTGAGAAATAAAAATACTTGACAGAAAGTATAGGTGAGAAATAAATGTCCTGGGAAAAGAATATTTTGAAGGATGATCCCCGATGAGCAAGCGTAGCTGTATATTTGACGAAAGACACGCAGCGAATTGAGAGGTTGTATTAACTACATGTTTTTTATCCATATAACCATTACTAGTCACTGTCCGACTCTGTAGATGGGCGTCTATGATGGTCAAGATACCGATTCGAATGACGTCACAGGCAATTGTGCATCTGGTCCTTTGGAAAATAATATCAAATTGATAATCGTCTTTATATTGTCTAGAGAATCTCTCCCGATAAAAAATGTTGCATAATTAACTAAATTGTTAGAGAATATTCAACATGGTGGAATGTACCACAGTAACATAACTAAACTGTTCGATGATATCCAACAGTATTAGTGTACTGCAATAATATAACTAAACTGGTCAATGATATCCAACAATGTGGAGTGTACCGCAGTAATATAACTAAACTGTTGTAGGATATCCAACAATGTGGAGTGTACTGCAGTAATATAACTAAACTGTTGTAGGATATCCAACAATGTGGAGTGTACTGCAGTAATATAACTAAACTGTTAGCGCCAATCGTTAATCCTGTAGTTAAATTCATATATAACATTTGATTATATAAAAGATTGATTAAACGTGCATTGTAAGATTGTTTTAACTACAACCGAAAGTTCTATGTTCTACCATGGCATATAATAATACTTACCATGGCGAAGAATACTACTTATCATGGTATAAATTACTACTTGCCATGAGATAC
This sequence comes from Meghimatium bilineatum, assembly GCA_034231615.1. NCBI lineage: Eukaryota > Metazoa > Mollusca > Gastropoda > Stylommatophora > Philomycidae > Meghimatium > Meghimatium bilineatum. The sequence goes on from CM067306.1 coordinate 7,586,487, forward strand.
AATACTACTTACCATGATGTAGAATACTAGTTACCTTGGCATAGAATACTACTTTTCATGGCGTAGGATACTAGTTACCAAGGGGTACAATACTACTTACCATGACGTAGAATACTACTTACCATGGCATAGAATACTACTTACCATGGTATAGAATACTACTTACCATGACGTAGAATACTACTTACCGTGACGTAGAATACTATTTACCATGGTATAGAATACTACTTACCATGGGATACAATACTACTTACCTTTACTTAGAATACTACTTACCATGACGTAGAATACTACTTACCATGGTATAGAATACTACTTACCATAGTGTAGACTACTACTACATTCGTAGTAGTATTGCCAATTATGCCAACATCAGTGACAGTAATCACTATTAATCACTCTTATCTTAGAATACATGTATGCCATGCGCATGCGGTTGCGTCTGCGGGTCTCACCAATGGCCCGCTAGACAAACCACCCATGAAATAGACAATCTTAGAGATAACATGCCGTTATATTGAGGCTATCTTTTTATAGAATCCTCATGGCACATCATCTATACAATCCTGTAGTCGTAACCTTCGAAAAACTTTAACATGTTGTTCCGACAGGCCGGCGTTGTGCTTGAACTAGTTACGGGCACGGTGTGGGTGGTGGGAACAACAAAGAAACATGTCGCAAGGGCCAGAGTTGTGCCCTGATGTCGACGTCTGTTTCGGCGTCATTGGACTCGAAACATCATAGAGTCAGATGGCTGCTAGAACAGAAGAAGGTACACTTATGGGAATGCCCACATGCTTAGAGTCCAGTTTCTAATAAAGAATCAAGAACCCATAAGCCACATACTTGTAAGGTATAAACGATCCCACTTACACTTGGACACACAGAAAGTCGCCATTACATACACACACACTCACGCACGGACACACAGAAAGTTGCACAAACATTGAGGCTCTGGAATACAAAAAGTCGCATATACACACACATTCACACTCGGACATACAGAACGTCGCACATAAATACACATTCACACTCGGGCATACAGAAACTTACACACAAACATACACACTCGGGCATACAGACAGTTACACGTACACATACAATTATACCTTGTCGAATAGTCACTTATCTCTATAATATAATATTTAGTCTAGTGTATGTAAATATCTTGAAGAGGAAAAACAAATCAATAAGAACATTTTTTTTAAAAAACAATAAAGCAGCAGGTCAAAATGACATCACAGGTGAAATGTTAAAAGCAGCAAATGATAATACCTTGTGCTTTTTACTGGATATATTCAATATGATTTGGAAAAACGTATGCCCATCCCAACAAGGAAAAATTATATCATTATAAAACTACCAAAAAAGGAGACCTAGCAAACTGTGATAACTGGAGGGGAATCACAAGGTTATCCGTACCTGGTACAATTCTTTGTAATATGATGCTTGCAAGAGTAAAGTCATCCTTTCTTAGACAAAAGACTTAGAGATGGGCAGTCAGGCTTTAGACCAGGTCGTTCCTGCCTCGATCATATATTCACTCTTGGAACAATAATTAAAGAATGTCTAGAATTTAGAGCAAATCTCATAATAAACTCGGTCCCCCAGGGAGGAGTCCTGTCACCCACACTTTTCTTGGTTTACATCAATGACCTAGTTGCTGAACTACCACACGGGATCAAAGTGGCAATGTATGCTGACGACCTGGTGATCTGGTGCACGGAAGAACATGCAACAGTGGCCACTAAACAAATACAAAGAGTTATCGATGCCCTAACATTATGGGCAAATAGATGGTGCGTCAGCATTAACACAGATAAGTGCAGCACTACACTCTTTACCCTCTCACCAAAACAAAAAGCTGGTCATATCAAGATAGATGGAGAGCTCTTGAAAGAAGACAAACAACCCACATACCTCGGAGTTACTTTTGATGATAAGCTGACACGGAAGCAGCACATAAACAAAGCAACAACAAAAGCCAGAAGGAAGTTAGCTATCCTGAGAAAACTAAGAGGAACCACATGGGGAGCCAGTGGAAATATACTCAGTAAAGTTTACCAGCAAGGCATAAGACCACACCTGGAATATGGTTCAGCTGCCTGGTGTCCTGCATCAAACACCACATTACAAGGTCTAGATAAAGTGCAAAACCAGGAACTTAGAATAATGTTGGGAGCAATGAAATCAACACCCATAGCTGAGATGCAGAAAATGGGAAGAATGCAAACACTTGGCGAACGCAGAGACACAAAAGTACTAATTCAAGCAGAAAAGTTTCAGTGTATGCCAAGTCATCCAATGAAGGAAAGATTCCAAAATCTAGCAATGGGGCGACTGAAAAGGAGCAGCTTTATCCATCAAGCTAAACGACTCCGTAGACAACTTACAGACCTACCTGAAGTTGACAGCCCCTTAAGGTCTGTACGAGAACAAACCCCGTGGAGTGAAAGCCATGGAATACCAATATACATTCAGACCCATGTGAAAGGAATACTAAGCGAGGACGAACAGAACAGTGTGCAGCGAATGACAGTCACCCTCAGTTTCCTGGATGAGGAATATCCACAAGATATATGGGTCAGAGTGTACACAGATGGGTCAGCACAGAATGCTGTGAGGAATGGAGGTGCAGGTGTATATATAGAATATCCACACAAGCCTAGAGATACAATCAGAACACCGACAGGAAAATTCTGCAATAATTATGATGCAGAAATCCAGGCAATTAGTGTGGCTGCTAAAAAACTGCTGATCTCCAACTCTGGGCTACAGCCTGTGGTATTCCTGACAGATGCAAGGTCAGTGCTTCAAGCTCGCAAATCTGGAAAACTAACAGACTTGAAAAAACTACTTAGCGAATTGTCTTACCAGTATAGGATAACCATGCAGTGGATACCCTCTAACTATGGAATACCAGGAAATGAAAAAGCAGACCAACTGGCTAAGGAAGGTGCTGCCGAAGACCAACCAGATATACCAATCACCTACCATCAGAAAAAACAGATGATAAAGTCAATAAGAAAGCCACAAACACCAACACAAGATGACTATCACATTATGAACAGATCAGAACAAGTTATAATTCTACGTCTCAGAACAGGACACAACCGACTCCGCAGTCACATGTATACAAAGTTCAAGATTGGTAACTCGGCCATGTGTACATGTGGACAGGCAGCACAGAGTGCCAAACATATACTTCAAGAGTGTTCTGAGCATGAAACGCTGAGGCAGACATATTGGCCAGAGGAAACAACACTGGAATCAAAGCTCTATGGGCCACTGTATGAACTACAAAAGACAGTGAGTTTTATTAAGGAGACAGAATTACAGATATAGACATGTTTCAAGTGAACGAAAGAAGAAGAAGAAGAAGAATAAACTCCGTTGATTGAAAAAAAAACTACTTTCGACAGCATTTGCTAACCATCGCTTTGGGAAATTTTAAAAAAAATATGGATTCCAAAACAGATATATAAATGTGATAAATTCTTTCTATAACAATTCAAAATGCTGTGTTCGAATAGAAAAAGACAATTCAGAATGGTTCCCTGTGATTACTGGTGTTAAACAAGGCTGCCCTATGTCGCCATTACTATTCAATATCGCAATTGACTGAGCTATGAGAAAAAACACATCCAACGCAAATTTAGGAAACAAATGGATAAATAAAAGAACACTAGAAGACCTGGATTTAGCCGATGAACTTGCACTATTGAGTGAAAACCATCAAGATGCCCAAATAAAAACTGATAGATTAAAAACTCATCGCAGGACAAAGAGGTCTACAAGTCAACTCATCACATACAAAAGTTATGGCCTTCACCAATTCACCTAACGCAATTACTTTAAAAGGACAACAACTTGTAAAGGTACACAAATTCTCCTATCTAGGAAGCAAATTAACATTCGACTGTAATGTCATGACAGAAATTACGGCTCGCATTGCGCTAGCATCAAGTGCCTTTAACAGACTGTCTAATATCTAGAGGTAAAATTCACTTAGCACACGCACAAAAATGCGCTTATTTAATTCCTGCGTTATTCCGGTGCTGTCAAATATGGATGTGAGAGCTGGAAAAGCTCTTTATCTTCAGAAAAGAAATTGCTGAGTTTCGAGAACAAATGTCTTCGTAGGAAAACTAACACCCATTGGAGTGAATTCAAATCGAATGATAAAATCAGTGAAGAGGCACATCAAAATTTCATCACAGATGTTATCAGAAAACGCGTTGGTCCTACATCGGGCAAGTCCTACGCGCAGACATCAACAGTATACATCACCCTTCTCTTGAATGAATAGGTACAGGCTGTAGACCAAATGTAGACCAAATAGCAGGGGTAGACCAAAAGAAACACTCAGAAGAACAATACTTGGAGAAAGTACAACACTCAATATTCATACTATTCAAAAACTAAACATAATAGCCTTCAACAGACAGAATTGGAGAGATCTGACCTCTGCCCTATGCGCTAACTCCAGCGCAAAAGAAAAATGAATGAATGAATGAATGACTGTAAATACATATCTCTATAATATAGTATATAGTCTACTTGATGCAAATACTTATCTATATAATATAGTATATAGTTCAGTTTCTATAAATACTTATCTCTATAATATAGTATATAGTCCAGTGTCTATAAATACTTATCTCTATAATATAGTATATAGTCCAGTGTCTATAAATACTTATCTCTATAATATAGTATATAGTCCAGTTTCTATAAATACTTATCTCTATAATATAGTATGAAGTCTAGTTTATATAAATACTTATCTCTATAATATAGTATATAGTCTAGTTTATATAAATACTTATCTCTATAATATAGTATATAGTCTAGTTTATATAAATACTTATCTCTATAATATAGTATATAGTCCAGTTTATATAAATACTTATCTCTATAATATAGTATATAGTCCAGTTTATATAAATACTTATCTCTATAATATAGTATGAAGTCTAGTTTATGCAAATACTCGAGAACATACCTCCGCTGATATAAACTGAACAGAGAGAGCTGACTCCACTTCCTATGAGTGTGACTTGAGTGATCGACCCAATAGTATCACAATTAATGTCCAGTGTCATGTCATTAACTCTGGCTTTTCTTAGATTGTTACAGGTTAGTGGTGTCCTACTGTTGATGAAGGTCACAATAAAACTGGACAACTCGCCTGAGAGAAGATCAAATATTAATAAACACAGTGCCCTGCCTATGTTCTTGAGAGAAGATTGAATATTATCCAATACAGTGTCCTGCCTATGTGTTTATTTCATATCTAATAATGGCATACACTGATCAACATCAAATTTGCTGTCTATGGTTTTTTTAAATAAAGATTTAGGATAATTTTATTGTGCTGGATCAAAAAATCACGCTGGTTTTGTTCAATCAGATCATGTTTTTTATCTAGCACCACGTGATGTAATTTATAGGTGAGTCATTCCGTGTCAACTCAATCAGAAAAACGACAATTTATTTCCATATTTTCTGTCAATTTGATCAAAAGTGTTTTTTCCTCTTTAAAAGAACAAATGATATAGAAAGCAAGTATTTTATTGTCACATATATGTATATTTTCACGCCATACGTTGCAAAATTCATTAATATATCTTGGAATATAGAAATTCTGAAGATTTCACATGTTTTACTTACTAGTATTACAATTTTATTTTAAATATTTTTTTTAAGGTTACAAGTGATTCCAATGGCTTCAACTATAAGGTCTTGCAGAAATAAACCTAACATCTTCTGCTACATCTGCGGGGAATACACCCTCGTTTCTAATTGGAATCCAGTCACAACTTTCATAAAGCAAGCGTACCATGCGTATTTTGGAATAAAACTTGATGGCCAGGATAAACATTCGGCTCCTCCCATGGTGTGCAAGTCATGCACTAAATACCCGCGTCAGTGGATTAAAGGCAAAGAGAGAAATTTGGAATACTCATGGTTTAAAGGGAGCCCAGAAACTATGTCTCTGACTGTTATTTCTGCGCTATTGATGTGACTGGGATCAATAGAAAGAATCGAAATGTCCTCAAGTTTATCCTGATCTTGAATCAGCACGTCGTCCTGTAGCTCACTCTGATGAATGTCCAGTACCTGTCTATGCAGAACTCCCTGACATCAGTGATGAAGATTCTTCCAGTTTTCTAGAAGTTCAAGAGGAGAATGAAGAAGAAGAGACATATAGAGATGACGCTGCACATCCGTTGTTTACCAAAATGAGCTTAACGATCTTGTACGTGATCTCAAGTTGTCAAAGTCTTCAGCTGAGCTCTTGACATCCAGATTAAAAGAAAGAAAAAACCTCTTGTCTGACAGTGCACGCATCACTTTTTAACGCAACAAGCATCAAGTGTTACTCCAATTTTTCTTTGCAGAGAATGACTTGGTGTACTGTACATATAGTGTTCACCTTCTGCAGAAGATTGGAGTGCAATATTATGAGCCCAGAGATTGGAAACTGTTCCTTGACAGCTGCAAGCGATCACTAAAATGTGTTCTGCTTCACAATGGCAATTAGTTTGCTTCTGTACCCCTTGCTCACTCGACTACACTGAAGGAGAAGTATGAAGCGGTGAAGTATGTGCTGGATAAAGTTTCTTATTATCAGCACGAGTGGTATATTTGTGTTGACTTGAAGATGGTGAATTTCCTATTGGGACAATAGTCTGGCTTTACAAAGTACCCCTGCTTTCTGTGCATGTGGGATAGTAGGGACAGGTCTCAGCACTATACCAAGAAGAACTAGCCTGCACGAGAAGAATTGGTGCCCAGTAGATCAAAGAACATCATCAACAATCCTCTGGTAGATCGAAACAAGATATTATTCCCACCGCTGCATATCAAGCTTGGTTTGATTAAACAGTTCACCAAAGTCATGGGCAAGGATGGTCGCTGCTTCACTTACTTGTGCTGCGTTGTTCCAGGATTAACTATAGAGAGGTTGAAAGGTGGCTTTTTTGATGGTCCTCAAGTTCGTTAGCTCATCAGAGATTCTGAGTTTTAAAAAGTCAATGAACAAATTGAAATAGAAGGCATGGACAGTTATTGTTCTGGTTGTGAAGAATTTTTGGACAACACCAAAGCCAGTAACTATGAAGAGGTTGTCACCAATATGCTGACTGCTTTCAAACATCTTGGATGCAACATGAGCATACACATGCATTATTTATTTGCACATTTGGATCGATTTCCTAGGAATCGTGAATCAATGAGTGACGAGCAGGGAGAGAGGTTCCATAAGGACATAAAAGAGATGGAGACCAGGTATCAACGGAGTTGGGATACCGCAAATGATGGTTGATTACTGCTGGACTCTGAAGAGAGATATCCTTGCTGTTGAGCACACGAGAAAGTCGAAGAAATTGAAGTTTATGTTTTGAATAATGCTCATTGATGATATAATTTACATGTCCTCACCTTTTTCAATGTCTGCTCTTCATTTATATAATTCCATGTTTGTAACATTTAAAAAATACATTCTTGTTAAATAATTTTTATGTGAGAAATGTAACACATTCATCAACTACTAATATCACCAAAATGTAATTATGAATAGAAGGCTATAGTCAGAGAATAGATTTGTTTAAAATCAATTAAGAAAAAAAATTTGACTTGTTTGAGAAAAATGAATGTTATTTTTTGCTTCAGTGGCACAACATTCTACTAATTCAGAAAATTAAAATTATGGACACTTTCCAACTTTATTTCTTTTGTAAACCAGTGATTTACATCCGTGTATAGTTTACTGTTACAACTTGCATATATCCGTGTATAGATTATTGTTACAACTTGTATATATCACTGTATAAATTATTGCTACAGTTTGTATATATATATATCAATGTGTATATTATTGTTGCACTTACATATATCAATGTGTATATTATTGTTGCAACTTGTATATATTTATATTCACATATTTTGTGTGTTACTGGAAATAAAAAGAGATAAGAAGTATAGTAACACTGTCCATGCCATACATGACATGAGAAACGACTAATAGCATAGTAAGCCAATATCTATTTGACGTGTGATTTATGGAATGTTGAACTCATTGTCAATCTGTAAGCCCCTCCGTTTTGTGCGAGCTGTCCAGTCTCCTTCAACGTTATTTTCAGAATGTTTTCAATATCCTGTACCCATCATAGTCTTGGTCTGCCTCTTGTTTTCTCTCCTGACACTTTCCCTCCTTGGTTAGTGTCTCTAAACTATTGTGTCTGATTATATGTCAGAAATATTTTATCGACGTGTTGTTTTATTGATAGTTTTGATGAGCCAGTCTTTTTCCATGTTCTGGTCTTTCCGAGTGGTTCGTCTTTCTGTCCAGTATATTATTGGAACCTTTCTATAACAGTTTGTTTATTATTCATCACTCTTTAGTCCAGTATCAGATTACATCACCAACATCGTCAATGAACTGTGTAATTCGCTTCAGGTTATCCATAAAACTTCTCTGGTTCGGAAGAGGGTGCCGTCCTAGTATGTCATATATTTTTCATATTTTCTTGATGGGTTGACACACATCAATATTAAGTTCTGCAGTTTCTGGACTGAGTCCACAGTTACACAGGTCTGTCTCGCTTATTTTAACTTCCTGAACATGAGACTTCTCCGTCTGTTGCCGCCAAATATTAGTCGAAGATAATGGTTTGTTACTTGCAAGACATTTGGCTCTGCAGTTGGGTTCGTCTGCTTCCACTTTTCCTTATCAATCAAATAACCCTTCAGGGTCGTAGGGGTACCACATTGGAAGCTTCAGCACACAGAGTCCTCCAGCGAATTCTATCCTCAGCGATGCGGATGAGTGTGGAAATATCTAGCCCTGTCCATTCCTTGATGTTGTATTTCCATGTCTTTATTTGACCTCCTCTGCTTCTTCCACCCTCGACAGTTCCCTGCAGTTCTGTTTTTGACAAGGAATCGTGCCTGCATACATGTCCGAACCATGCTAGTTTTCGTCGTTTCACTATTGAAAGCAATGGCTACTGGACACCTGCACACATCTCTACTTTATTTCTTACGTACACATTGGTCTTATGTTCCCTATAGGAAATTCGTAGAATTCTTCTGTAGCATTTATACTCGAAAGCCTGTAATCTTCTCTCCATGTCCGCAGTGAGTGTAATATATTTTCCTTATACTTTGCTTTTATTATAGTCTCGCATTTATAGTAAGTAATATCACTTTGTATTTGCTCTAGTGATTTCATTTTCTTGTCAGGAGATCAGATTTTGTTTTTTCATATTCAAGTATGCCCACATTGACCAGGAATTCACTGCATCACTGTTTCTTTGGTAGTACTTCTGAGTTGTAGTCAGCCGTCACCATCTCCGGTACTATAAGACCAAACTGCGAAAAGTAAACAGCTATTTCGTTGGTACGTTTTTCATTATGGTGATGTTTTCCATTGATTATTATTTATATACTTAGTGTAGCCTTGACTATTTTTGGCATGCGGTTCCAAGTATATAAATATTGACCTACGGAAAAGACGGGAGGCATCAAGAAAAGGAATGACGGCTTAGTTAATTCCGAGAGCAGGTCTTCTACCGCCGATTGATGCAAGTAAGCAGCCCACGAGTTCACCCAATATGTGAGGTGGAATATGCACTGGCAATTCTGACTCTTAGCCAAACTCAGATCGAAAGACTGGATAGAGTCCAGAATGCAGCAATGCGTATCATTCTGGGATGCACAAGAGACACATCGACAAGAGCTATGCGATACCTACTTGACTGCCCAACAGCTGAGCATAGATTCCAGCATTGCCGTGCACGGGCGTACCTTCAAATACTTGCAGATAATGAACACCCGTTGCATTCCGAAATACAGAAAGTTAAAGGCAGCAGACTCAAGAGAGGAAGGTCGTGGATGGGACGTGCTGAGGCTGTAATACAAAGCGTGTGCAGATTACTGGATGTGGCAGCAGGTGCGGAATGGATAGGTCTACCCACATATTTCGAAACTTGTTTGAGAGTAGTAATATCACTTATCAGGGAATGCAGAGAATGGTATCCCACAGCTGTGGAGAAAGAAGTGCAGGCTTTAATCAGTGAGAATACCAAAGAGGGGGATGTGATTATATACTTTGATGGATCTGTAATTAGGCATGTTCGCAGTGCTTGGGTCTTTACAGCTCAGTGCGCAGGTAAAACGATCAAGGAGGAAAGTGGTGCCTTTGCGGTCACTACGAGTAGTATGACCATGGAGACTATGGCGGTGACCAAGGCATTTGAGTGGCTACGCACACAGAAAGTAACGCAGGTCTGCATCTTGAGTGACTCTATGAGTATGATTAAGAAGGTACAAGTGGGTCTCGTTCGCGAACAGTGGATTGAGGCCTTGAGAAATGCGAGCTTGCAAGCGGTTGCATTTATTTTCGTGCCGGGACATGTGGGCGTTCGAGACAATGAAAGAGCGGATCAACTGGCATCGTGTGTGATTGTGGCAAAGGGCGATGGGGCAATGGATCGCGCTGACGTTTTGAACTCCTTAAGAGATATAACACGCGAGAGTGAGACTAATGTGGATGATGATTTCTTTTCAATGGCTAGGATTAAAGATCAGGGATTGAAATGCGTCGTTGCTAGAGGTGAACATTTTGGAGGGCGCAGAAGAATGATGGTCAACCAGCATAGGACCGGTACTGTCAGCAGAAGTGTGATGGCGGATACACTCAAGGAGAGATCGGAGCAACTATGGATGTGTCCAGTTTGCAGTGATGATGATCCGACTAACTAGCCCAAGAGTTCATTGATGCACCTGTTCCTTGGATCTTTAACTGCCTGCATTATTTTATTTCAAATTCGTATATATTCTTTTCCTGTGAGGATGGCATTGCTCACGTCTCACAAGCACACGTTGCAACTGGAAAATATATCTTCTTAATATCTGTAACTTTATTTTTCTGTTTGCCTCATGCCATATATTTGTTCATGTGATGATATGTTGTAGAACTATTACTAATCTCTTTCTCATCTCTGCAGAGCAATCTCCTGTAGTTTTGGTGGTTGTTTCAAGTTAATAAACGTTGCTGTTGTTTTTTTCTAGTACTTCTTTGTTCGTAATAACTATTGTATATGTAAGGTTATTTCTGTTGATATGAATTATTTTTGTAGTTGTCTCATTGTGGAAAAGTGTGTGTGCGTTGCTATGTTGTTTAACTGACATTATCATATTTTCTAAAACAGTGGGGGCTCCTTGATTTTAGGTTAGGGACATCCGCATAAAAATCAAGACTGGTATTTGTAAGAAATCTAAACTAACAAATAATAACATTCTATAAAATATAATATAATAAAATAATATTCCAACTGTAGATGATGAAGTGGGAATTTCTCCCATTCTCTTAAATGACGTCACTGTACGCAATATGATGTACATTCCTTTTAAATATGTAAATCAATCAATGAAAGTTGTCGGGTCAATAACAGATCACATACTTGAACATATGAATATAATTTGCAATAAAGTTTTGTAAGATCCAAAGGCGTACCTGGGGTAAGTGCTGCCCGGTGCGACGATGATTTTGATGCCCCCCTACCCTCCAGAAATTGATTTAAGCAAAAACAAAAACAAACACCGAGTAACTTTTTACAGGTTAATTATTATTATCGATTTTATCAACTTTTAACATTTTAAATTCACTTTCCTGAATGAATTTTGTTTCAATATTACTGAATGAAGTCATGTAATTCCAAAGGCTCTTGTCATTTTCTTTAAATTCTAGTACACTTTAAAATTCTTTAAATTCTTAAAAATTTTCTCACAATTAAGGAGTTGTTTTTTCTTTCGAATATCCAGAAAACACTTGTACACAACTCTTTTTACACTTTTTCACATTCTGTTTTCTTCACTGCTTATAGTTAGGTTATAGAACTTTGTGATGCGCTGAAACACGAGCCTGATTGTGCTTGCCAAAGTTTAAAACTTGATTTAAATATTTGATCTTAATCGATGATAGAATCGTTGTCGTTGAATGCTATCATTTACCGCTAGAATGCTAGCAATAAACTTGATTTGTCATCGAACTCAAAGACTGCGTATGACGAACATTTACGGTGCTAAGTGAACGACTTAATGGATTGACGAACGAAACTGAAACTTAATTTTCGTTTTTCTTACAAGCTAAAATATAATTTTGAAGTAAGTTGTGGGAGTGTCTTCTTTCGAGAGAAGCTAGTTCTACTTATTATTTAATTTTAATTTTTTAGAATATGTGCCTAAAATGTGTTATTATCTAGTTGTCTAATAAATGGGCTTAACAATAATTTTTTTAAAAAATTATTTAACAGTTTCGGGCATCAATTTTGGCACGGTAAAGGCACTTAAATCCCATTTCGAAGTTTTCATTTTTTAGGGGCATTTCGATTCCCCTCAAGCTTTTATGTCCATTGCGGCCGCACCCCCTTACCACCCTCGGTACGCCACTGTTAAGATCAAGTCATACACTTGAACACATGAATACAATTTGCAGTAATATTTAGCAAGATACCTTGACAGGTACCAGCAATGACTTCTGTTCAGAAATAAATAATTACTGCGATTCACTTTGTTATGCAAACGGCCGGATCTAAGGTCTAGTCACAAAAAACACCTTTCACATATATCAAATGACTTACGCTTTCTACGGAATCACGGTTGGAACATTTCTGCCATGAGCATATTGAAATATCAAGTAGATGGAATACTTACACACACTCACACACACACACACACACACACACATATACATATATATATAATAAACATTGATAATATAACACATTGCGGGGTGTACGCAGATGAAGCTATGTTAACATGTGAATCTCTCACATATTTAGTAGTATTACTTTATTAGTGTAATTATTTACCAAATAACCGTTTTATTTATACATTTTCTTGTCCCGATGCATGTAGTTAAACTGATACATATTCCCAGTCTTTGTTACTACGATCAATCCTGCACATAACGTAGACACGGGGTATATTCAGAAATCAGACTATTACAGTTAGAACCGAGAATACTTCAATTAGTACCGAGAATACTACAGCTAGTACCGAAAATGATACAGTTAGTACCGAGAATATTACAGTTAGTACCGAGAATACTACAGTTAGTACCGAGAATACTACAGTTAGTACCGAGAATACTACAACTAGTACCGAGAATAGTACAGTTAGAACGGAGAATACTACAGCTAGTAACGCAATTACTACAGTTATTACCGAAAATACTACAGTTATTTCCGAGAATAGTACAGCTAGTACGGAAAATAGTGCAGTTAGTACCGAGAATATTACAGTTAGTACCGAGAATACTACAGTTAGTACCGATAATACTTCAGTAAGTACCGAGAATACTACAGCTAGTACGGAGAATACTACAGTTAGTACCGAGAATACTACAGTTAGTACCGAGAATACTAAGTTAGTACCGAGCATACTACAGCTAATACCGAGAATTGTACAGTTAGTACCAAGAATATAACATTTAGTACCGAGAATACTACAGTTAGTACAGAGAATATTACAGCAGAAACCGAGAATACTACAGTTATTACTGATAATACTGCAGTTAGTACCAAGAATACTACAGTTCTAAGCAAAAATACTACAGTTACTACCGAGAATATTACAGTTAGTACCAATAATACTACAGTTAGTACCGAGAACACTAAAGCTAGTACCGAGAATACTAAATATAGTACCGAGAATACTACAGTTAGTAGCGAGAATACTAAAGCTTGTCCCGAGAATACTATAGTTATTACCGAGAATACTACAGCTAGAACCGAGAATACTACAGCTAGAACCGAGAATACTACAGCTAGTACCGAGAATACTACAGTTAGTACCAGAATACAACAGTTAGTACCGATAATACTACAGTTAGTACCGAGAATACTACAGTTAGTACCGAGAATACTACAGTTAGTACCGAGAATACTACAGCTAGTACCGAGAATACTACAGTTAGTACCGAGAATACTACAGCTAGTACCGAGATTACTACAGTTATTACCACGAATACTACAGCTATAACCGAGAATATTACAGTTGGTACCGATATTAATTTACTTAGTACAGAGAATACTACAGTTAGTACCGAGATTACTACGCTACAAAGAATATTGCTCTTAAATACCGAGAATACTACAGTTAGGACCGAGAATACTTCAGTTAGTACCGAGAATACTACAGCTAGTACCGAGAATACTACAGTTAGTACCGAGAATACTACAGCTAGTACCGAGATTACTACAGTTATTACCACGAATACTACAGCTATAACCGAGAATATTACAGTTGGTACCGATATTAATTTACTTAGTAAATAGAATACTACAGTTAGTACCGAGATTACTACGCTACAAAGAATATTGCTCTTAAATACCGATAATACTACAGTTAGTACCGAGAATACTACAGCTAGTACCGAGAATACTACAGCTAGTATCGAGAACACTGCAGTTAGAATCTGGATTACTACAGTAGCGAAAATAATGCACTTAAATAGTGAGAATACTGCATTTAGAACCGAGAATATAATAGTTAATTTCGAGAATAATACAATTAGTACAAATATACGACAGATAGTACCGCAAATACTACAGTTAGTGCCGAAAATACAACAGTTAGTTCCGAGAATACTACAGTTAGTACCAAAAATACTACAGATAGTACCAAAAATACTACAGATAGTACCAAAAATACTACAGTTAGTACCAAAAATACTATAGTTAGTTCCGTAAATCAAGTGTTTATCCCCCACCCCTCCCGTGATTTTTCGAAAATATTCAAAGCAACAGCCGAAAATGAGAAAACTCTACCCCCCCCCCTTTCCCCCATGAAAAAAGGGGAATTGACTATTGTTATAGATAACAATCCCCCACCCCCCAGGTCGCTAAAGACTTCTCTACGACCATCACCAAATTTTAAAACAATTAGTTAATTAAGTAAACCTCTTCTCAACCATGAATCAGTTGATGACTTGTAATTTAACCACTACAAAACCTAACATCTATGATATAAGCTGTTATGTTCCATTTTAAATAGTAATTTATGTTATTCGTGTCTCAAAGGCAGACACATTTATTGTTACCTCCCTTTTCGTTTTAGGAACGAAATATATATATATATATATATATTTATAAACCTTCATGAATAAATATATGTATATGCATATCAATAAACAAGTACCCATGAGGGAAGTTGGTGGTAACACATTGGATGCAGCAAGACATAGTTCTCCAGCGATGTATATCTTCAATGAAGTGAATGAAAGAGAAAAAAATATATTCTCCTGACAACTCCTTGGTATTGTCTGTCCTTTCTTATCCTGTGTCTTCATCGGCTTCTTTCGCCTTTGAATTTGTCGTATGCTCTCTATTTCTTCTTCTCGGATTCCAGGAATTGCGAGTGATTAGCTCTTACTCCCTATATGCAGTGGGGATGCATCGATGTGCTTTCTTTCATACCCAGGAAGTTTCAGCTTTAAGCTTAGTGCAATTCTCATTGAATGAGACTTTTACTCAGAGGTGGTACATGTCACGAGACGAGGTGATATTTTGCTTGGGTCACCCCAATAGCGTTTGTTTCATTGTGTGTGTGTGTGTGTGTGTGAAACACCCATTGTGTGTGTTTCATCCGACGAGGCGCTTCTCAGCCAGTGAGCTATTC
Organism: Meghimatium bilineatum; assembly: GCA_034231615.1. Lineage (NCBI taxonomy): Eukaryota > Metazoa > Mollusca > Gastropoda > Stylommatophora > Philomycidae > Meghimatium > Meghimatium bilineatum. Next base: position 7,602,177 of record CM067306.1, read on the forward strand.
CTCGTGAGGAAGGTCATTCCATTACCATCTTTTATGTCCCAGATCTAATTTATTTGTATGAGCGTGTTGGGCAATGTCGAAATTCGAATTGCACTCAGAGTTGATACACGTTCCTAGATGAAATGATGTTTTCTTGAACAAGCTAGGGTTCTGGGATTAGAACTGTGCATTTCTCACACACTCGTCTCGTCTGTTTGTGATGGTCTTCCAATTCATCGCCAGGCTCGAACTATGTTTTTTTACTCTTCGCCATTGCACATATCACCCATAGTCGTTGGTAGATTATGCCTATCTAGCGAGAAGAGCTTAGCAGTGGGACCTTGGGTACAGAATCCAATTCTGTATGTATTAACCGTGTCGGGCAACGGCGACAGTCGATTTGAGCTAGATTTGCAGTGTTCTCAATGACAAGGATTTTCTCCCCTCTCTACTTTTCCCATAGCGTCCAGAGTCCGAGTCTCAACACTGGTTCGGTATGAAATTTGAACAATGTGCTCCCCGACATTTGTTCAATGTTTCTCATGTTTGCAACGAGGAGCTGCATTCAAAGCTTTTTTTTTTATTTTCCATACCCACGAGCGCATGTTAAGTTGGCGATACCGCGACCTCAACCATGAAATCCTACTGTCAATGCTGTCAATTTGTGATGGGACATGTCGGTGTCTGTGTGTTCTCAAGTATGAGCAACACTTCTACCAGTCGGTCTCGTGCCGGACAATTGCATCTTCGTTGTCACTATATAAATTCACGTACACAACGCTGTCCTCTAGCACGTGATGCCTTTTTCCAGATTCGGTGTGTACTCATAGAACTACCGTATTTTACAGGAATCTACACATATCTGGACATGGACCCCCTCTCTAATGTTTCTGCTTTATATTGGCTGATTGGAACCTACTGCACATATACCTTACGTTGCTTTGTGCCGATATAGTGCTGCTGGGTGTGTAGGCGTAGAGATCTCAGAGATATTGCGTATCAATGCAGTCAGTTGTCATTCCATTACATCCACCACATCCACAAACACGAGCCTAAAATTGTTTGCCAGAAAGACATCAAGAACAGCTGTCTTTCTGTTTCCAGTGTGTACAACGGGAAAGTTCTTTTAGAATCTTGGTTTTCTGTTAATACTGGTCCGCTGAGAGCAGTGTGGTACACTTTGCACCCCTGTGCTCTCTATAGAATATACACATGTTAGAGCTTTGTCATTTGTTCTCTTTGTATGATTATCCATCGTAATATTTCAGTGGACGTAAGGTCTAGTTGGTGGCAATATCTCCTCTCCAGTTTCCTTTAGAACACTATGATATACTGAATATACATATATACGGTGCTTCGCAAAGACATGCAATTGTGGACATTTTGTTTTGAACAGATGGTGACGATGACATACTCTCTTTATCTTGACAGCGCATAGCCTTACATACAAATACACCAATTCGCCTCAATTGTGAGGTTGTCGCAAAGTCATGTTATGTATCAATGTAGTGTGGGGTGGGGGGCTATACATTCTTATTTAATCCCAGAAAGAATGCATTTCAGTCTACCAGTATCCTACGATTACCACGTCCTGCCAGGAGCGTAGCACACACATCTGGACCAACTATATCATCATGCTTCTATCAGATCTGTTGACCCATCGGCTGTGATGACGCCTTCAACATTCCCCAGTCACCTAGACGGATGTCAGAATATAACAAAGTTGCAATTTCCGCTTGCAGTCACCTCTTCGTCATCCATGGAGATTATTTGACACAAGACAAGTGTAAAAATTGTGACAATATGAAACAATGATATTTAACTTGTTACTGTTTATCTAAGTATCCCCAATTTTCCATAGTCGCCTCATACAGCTTGCCTGGAATGAATAAAATTATCATATTCTTTACATCCTGAACTAAAATTATATTTTTATACGCGGCGGTTTTTAGCAGAAAGGGAGATAAAAAATAAGAAATGCCATCTTTGAAGCCACTTTGTCTCTACCCAATAAATAAATTGAATTCAACGCATTGTTTATATCTGCTGAAAAGAATAAATTGTTATATTCTGACAGAATTAGACTCTTTGAATTGTGAAATTAAAGTTTAATCATTTCATTTCATCAATACTTATTTTTACAGGGTGTCTATAATGTCGCAATTTACTGAATATGCAGTGAGTTATATGTGCTCAAATCGACGTTCTTAAACTTTGTGTATTTCCATCATCCAGTGTACAACGTCACACAGCAGCTTGCTGATCGCTACAGAGTTAATTTGTTATGGTTGAGGAAAAATGTTATTAAAAATATAATTGAAAAATATATTAAAGAAAATTCTGCCGTATAAATACATCGGTGCTATCTTCATTACTTGAAACATCCAAACTTCATATCATGTAATAATATTACTACAGAAATGTCAGCGATGCGAACCGTGTTGAAGCTATGCAGTCATATGTATTATCCCAAGTACGTGAACAGGTGAACAATAGAGAGGGAAATCATTATGGGGGGGGGGGGTTGTTACCAGTATTGTTTATTTACTTTCTATTACTTACTTATTGGATTCATAGTGTTGCGAGATTTCACTTTGTCTTCACTGTGTCAGGTGGCGACAGGTGCATGTCGTCAATTGTGTTGTGCATGTATAGAGGATGTTATGGGATGGATTTGGTGGTAGTAGTTCTTTAATGTAACGGTATTTTACTGTTTCCTCCTTTTGTCTATTGAGGTGGTTGCAGTAAGTAATGTATTCTGTGGTAATTATTTGTAAGCATTTACTAAGTTGTGCATATGTTGTTCGCAGCCAAAACATTGTTGTTTCATCTTTGCGGTGTATCGTATTTGTGCTGTAATGTTGTTTTGTTTGGGGCATGTCTGCATATGATATGATTCCTTTTGAGACAGTGACCTAGCTGTCCAAACATTATTGTTTACAGTTGTTGCGGATAATGGGATTAGCTGTTCTAAGGTTGGTGGCAAATCCTGGTTGGTGCATACTTTCTCCATTATTGCCGGTTTATAAGCACTTTCAATTCAGCTGATACCTGGATGGACTGGTATCCACTGTAGTGTAGTATTGATGCCATATGAGGCAACTGTGTATGAGATATGGTAGATATGTGTTTGTGTGTGGGGGGTGGGAGGAATTAAATACTCTTTCAAATTTATATCTACTAGTAGGTGATGTTTCTTGTTCAGTTTTTCTGCTAGTTGAACCTGGTGATTTTTGTTTTAGTCAAGCTTTGGGTGTTCCTTTGTTGACTAATTCTCTGTTATAATGGGTTTTTTTTTGTGTGTTCTAAGATCTTGTATATTTCAAACAACTTCTATAGTTACCTTTTCTAATGTGCATTGGCTCTATGTTTGTATAGATTTCATATGACACTGTTACAATACGTTGTGAGAAAGTTCAAAGTCTCTCGGTTGTCAGGAGCGAGTCCGATCTAATTACATGTATGACAAGAATATCTGCCAACATGGCGTCGTGTGTGTATTTGCGTGCGCGTGTGTGTGTGTTTGTTTGTTTTTCGTTCGCTCCATTGTAACCATCGCAGATATCCGTGCGATTTCCGCCGGGAGCGTGATTACGTTGTGCTACCGTTATGCACATCCGATTTCGGCATGCCTTGATAATTCGGGTGGGCTACCCTTAGCCTGTGACAGCCTCTATATCTGTCTCCAGGCACGCGTAGTGGTGACTCTTCGCCCAGACGATTTTTGCTCTCGTCTGACTCGCACAAGGTGTTCCACTGTCTATGAACTTGCCTCGTGTAATTGGACGTGCTGTGCCTGTGCCCATTGAGTACTGAACCGTTTCTCATCCGTGAGCCTGGTTCCTTAAGGGGAAGAACTCAACAGAGGAGTTGGACCATGGCTCTTTCGCCCTCTTAGCCGATTTTTTTCACCCTACTAGCTTCTAGTCACTGTTATAACCTCCATAGTCGTGCTGATTGTAATCATTATTGTAATCTCCATAGCCACGCAGCTTCTAGTCACTGTTATAAACTCCATAGTTACGATGCTTCTAGTCACTGTTATAAACTCCATAGTCACGCTGCTTGTAGTCACTGACATAATCTCCATAGTCACCCAGCTTGTAGTCATTGTCATAATCTCCATAGTCACCCTGCTTGTAGTCACTGACATAATCTCCATAGTTGCCCTGCTTGTAGACACTGACATAATCTCCATAGTCACCCTGCTTGTAGTCACTGACATAATCTCCATAGTTGCCCTGCTTGGTGCGAGAGCAAATGCATAACTCTCCTCGCTGATGTTGATGTACAGACTGATTTGTGAAGTCTATACATTAACAAGAAAAACTTCAAAATGAAAGATCAATCATTATCTACTAACCTGGATCTTTCACGTTTATTCTCAACCACTTAAAAGAAAAAGCCGTGGTCCATGTTACATTTATTATATCCAGATTCATATTCCCAGTCCAGCATGTGGCATCATTATTGTTAGTTCTGACGACAGCGGCGGCTGAGAAACTTGGACCAAGTCGACTATAGAAAATATATGCAAATATTTCGTGAAATAATCAGTCAATTGATATGTCTATTATTTTATTGAACTGTTTAAAGAAATCTATTAGATTGTGTTAAGCAAACAGAAAATGTATAAGAAAATAAATGCACTTTTATTGAATTGTAAACTCCACTAAAACATCCAACTTTTTTTACCAGTATAACGTGAGCGATAGACAACACTGAAACGTTCATGATGTAGTGAACTCAGAAACGTACTGTGTTAAAAAAAGAAAGAGTTCAAACGTCGTAGTGGAGTGACTTCACTGTGCTTGGTTTCCCATATGTACTATGTCACTCTCAACGCTCCTGCCGAGAGTGCAACTCATAGCACGTAACTCCGTAGCTTCAAATGATAATCCACAGGGATCTCCGAAAAAATCAACTTTATAAACAAGACGACACGAGCCGGATTTGAACGCATAACCTCTTGAACACAGCTTGATCACTATTCTAGAAAGACCCCCTACTGTGGAGATGACAATGACTATGGAGATTGACAACAACGTACTGCGTGAGCACTCTCATCAGTGGATGGTCAGAGACGTGTTCGCCTCAACGCTCGATTGACAACATGCTAGGATGTTATAAAGTTGGTGGTGTCATGTTGGACATGTCTCCAAAATTAATGACAACTTGTACACGTTATGTCTGATTTTCAGCGAATAAATACATAATGAAATACGATAATTTATCGGCCCACCGAGTATGAAGGCAAATTCCAGCAACGTGGTGTGGTACACATAGAACATGACGAGACTCGTAGAAAACTATGGTCATCTACTGGATCGACTTTATTTCCAGTCGTCTTGATTCGTCTTTGCACAGGTTTTAAGGGCGGTCCGACAAGAGAATGAGGTCGTGTCTTATTGTACAACTCTTCCTAACTTAAATCAAAATATCCAGTGCAAGTTATTCTCACATCCACGAAAATTCACTTAAAGGAATAATGTTATAGCATTAACTTTATGTGCATGGAATATATGCGAACATGAAAAACAACATGAACAACAAATAACAACAGCAAATAACAACAACAAATAACAAAAACCACGGTTCATCTATTTGGTTGACTCTTTCCTTGTGTTCGGATCATATATCTAATAGATGGGCAAATATATCTTCAAGTCGAGAGTTTTCCCAAGAATTTCGTCCAAATTAATTCTAGGTATTTCATTTGGAAATTATACTTCTGTGACTCACGTGGTGTGTATTTCATGTGTAAACAGTATACGGGAATTATTGAGAATTTCCATAAGCTCGGGTTATTCAGTTAGAGATGATGTTTTTCAATCGTCAAAAAACAGACAGTTATGATAACGGGGATTTCCCTCTTACTGTTTCTAGATGTAGTGGTTGTAGAAATAGTGATAGAACTACTGATAGAAGCAGTGTTAGAACTAGCGGTAGAACTAGTGGTAGAACTAGTGCTAGAACTAGTTTTAGAACTACTGATATAACTAGTGGTAGAACTAGAGGTAGAACTAGTTGTAGAACTAGTGCTAGAACTAGTTTTAGAACTAGTGGTAGAACTAGTGTTAGAACTAGTGGTAGAACTACTGGTAGAACTAGTGGTAGAACTAGCGGTAGAACTAGTGTTAGAACTAGTGGTATATGTATTTTATTGTTATGTCAAAATATTACCACTTTATTTAATAGTTGAAACAAGTCTCACTATGTTTAGGGATTTCTTTTCAGTTCAAACAAAATAATAAACACATTATATTAATAATTTCATTCAATTCTGCAACTTTTAGTACATAACAAAACATGATTGTACGCGCACAAATAAATAATATATTATGAAAACACTCTAGTTACTCAGACTAATATTTTTATTGCCCAGTCAGCGTGCGGAAATCAAAAATGTGATTTTTGGGCCCGTATACTAAGTGTTCAAGTGTACATAGACGAGAAATAAACGAAATACTTTTCCAGGACACTTTCCGAGACGGACTGTTCATATGCGTGGATGATTGTTCATATGTTACCACACGATGTTCGATGTTAGACACGTATTGTGGGAAAACATGGTAGAACTTCTGTACATAAAAGAGAACAAGAACAGTGTTTCAAAAACAAGGCAGCCAGTTCATTACCAACTGTTGACACTAGGAAATAATTTTCTCTCGGCTTGTAGAATAACAGACTCTCTTTCGAGTAGATACAAGGGAGTCGCGCTGTATTCTAACAAAGCGCTCATCAGGAATCGTTAGCAAATATCCGATACATTCTTCAGTGTCTTAGTGACACAGTTATACTTAGAGAAAAGTACCTGCACACGGGATACAATTTCACATGTTTAAAACTATAGGATCAAGCTACCAGCAAGAAGAGGGCAACACTCAGGATTTAAATTCACTTAGGAAATTAATCTCATGACAAAGGCGTCCACTTAATAAAAGGCTTCTAATAAAGAAAAACGCACAATAAAATATGAATACGATGTCCCTCTAAACAGAGAAACGAGCTGCCTGACATAGAGTATAGTTCAAGAACACTTGATGTTGTATCTGAATCTATAATCTCCAGGAACTTCCAAGAACATCGCACATGTGATCCAACCAACTCAAGTTAATCTTTAACTAATGATCTTGTTCACATAGAGCAAATGGCTTGTCCTTTAACTAGTGATCTTGTTCATATAGAGCAAATGGCTTGTCCTTTAACTAGTGATCTTGTTCATACAGAGCAAATGGCTTGTCCTTTAACTAGTGATCTTCTTCGCATGGAGCACATGGCTTGTCTTTAACTAGTGATATTGTTCACATAGAGCAAATGGCTTGTCTTTAACTAGCGATCTTGTTCACATAGAGCAAATTTCTTCTCCTTTAACTAGCGATCTTGTTCACATAGAGCAAATGGCTTCACCTTTAACTAGCGATCTTGTTAACATAGAGCACATGGATTGTCTTTAACTAGCGATCTTGTTCACATAGAGCAAATGGCTTGTCTTTAACTAGCTATCTTGTTCACATAGAGCAAATGGCTTGTCCACTTTACCCTAGCAACATAAATATTAAATTTAAGAAAGTGTACGAAATAAAAAGTTGTAGGGATGCTGTGAGAACATGGAAAAATTGTCTAAATAACAAAACACAGGCTAGATAAAGTTAAATTATATATACTAATATACTTGAGGGAGCGCACATGTAACGAAGTACTTACCGTACTGACAAGCTGGACCAAACCATCCTTTGTCACAACTCTTACATTGATCATCTGTATTTGGACATGTGCCCCCAGTACAGTGACACTTGTACTTGCAGTCTTTCCCGAACCATCCACTGTCACAAGCTGATAAGAAGATCATTTAACAATATACAGATATAGTCCAAACTATCCACTGTTTCAAGCTGACAAGAAACTCATATAAAAAGAAATATAGCTCATACGATTTACAGATAACAGGTGGGCAGCACTATTTAGAAAAAATCCGTATCTAGTATCTTGTAGAGATCTTGTAACACTTCGGTCAGACATTTTTCTAGTATATCTTGTAGAGATATTGTAATACTTCGGTCGGACATTTTTCTATAATATCTTGTAGAGATATTGTAACACTTCGGTCGGACATTTTTCTAGTATATCTTGTAGAGATATTGTAACACTTCGGTCGTACATTTTTCTAGTATATCTTGTATAGATATTGTAACACTTCGGTCGGACATTTTTCTAGTATATCTTGTAGAGATATTGTAACACTTCGGTCGTACATTTTTCTAGTATATCTTGTAGAGATATTGTAACACTTCGGTCGGACATTTTTCTAGTATATCTTGTAGAGATATTGTAACACGTCTGTCGGACATTTTTCTAGTATATCTTGTAGAGATATTGTAACACTACAGTATGCTCTAGATCTCAACGAAAAAGTGACAAAGTTGTTATGGTAATCGCGTGAGCTGATGTTGAAAATGAATCTATGTCCATATATTTTTTTAACACTTTTGTTACTAATTTTTGACATCTTGCCTTACATGTCATGATAACATCTACTACATGTCACGACATCTTTACCTACATGTCACCATGTCACGATAACTTCCACTACATGTCACGACACCTTGCTCTACATGTCACGATAGCTTCCCCTACATGTAACGACACATTGTCCTACATGTCAGGATAATTTCTCTTACATGTCACGACAGCTTGTTGTGCAATTCACTATAACTTCCCCTACAAGTCACGACACCTTGCCATACATATCATTCAACTATTTATGTGTATATCTACACAAATCGTTCAAATCTAAATACATTTTATGTGTACACAAATCGTTCACATCCAAATAAGTGTATTAATGTGTACCAACATCTTTGACATCCAAATAAGTGTATTAATGTGTACAAACATCTTTCACATCCAAATAAGTGTATTGATGTGTGCACAAATGTATTGTGTACGCCAATTTTTGTCCGCCACACACTTTCTTGAGAAGGGTAGCACGTCAAAAATACATTAATATACAACTTTTCCTATTTTTTAAAATAGTTTACACATGCCAGAAACTATAACACTTTAAAAATGCACGGCAAATCTCAAGTATAGAACTCCGTTGTGACCTTTGTTCTACTTTAGATGTATTACCTAGCCTTTGCAGTGTTAGATAAGTTGAGTTGGGATTTAGATTTTCGATAGGGGTGGGGGTGTAAAAGGATTAGAATTACTTTAGATATTTTTTTTAATTGGGGGGGGGGGAATTATAATTAGTGTTTAGAATTAATAATTAATTCTCTAAGAATTCTCGTTTGAGGCGTGAATCGATATGATTTGTTGTTCAAGGGAAATCCGTGACGTTAATGTCATTTATAGCCCAACGGAGACCTATACTAAATTTTCACCATATTCAGTAATCATATTTTTATCATGGAAAACCTTGAATTATTTAATAGAGGATTGACAAGGTTAGCCTGCATTTTGCATGTTTCTTAGTAACTAATATCACTTTGCTTCGCCGACTTGTGGGGGGTGGGAAGTGAATGGCTAAACCCCATACTGTCCCCTTTCATACTGTAACAACGTCCTCGCAAATCTGTCTGTTTTGATTTCATAATGAAGTTGGGAATATGAGACAACTGAGGAGAAAGTTCCATAAACCATGAACTTTTTGTACTAGGTGGTAGTCGATGTCATAGTAAATATAATCAGGTCAAGGCAATAAGTAATTGTGAAATATATTTATGAACATTATGTGAGAGTGACGTAAGTTAGTATCGTAATATTTAAATTATTGGAGAATCTAGATCAGGGTCATAACTTCGTCGACTCAATGTGCGCTAAAAACATCAAATTGGTAGAATACTTATTCTAGCAGAGAATATGTGGGTATGATGTCACTTGGAATAGCCAATGAAATTGGTTAGGGAAGTCACGTGCTATATGAGCAGACTAGAGAACAAGCTGGGTTTTGAACTTGGAGGAATGAAACGGACAGTTTTTAGTTGTATTTGAAACAAGCAAGACGTAAGGTTCCCGACTACAAAATTCCGCAATGGCTTGTCGAAAGCCACGCACAGTTATCAAGTATTTATGGATGTCTAATGTTTCATTAGAAACAAGTCTTCAATCAAGTGAAATGCTTGTAGGGAGTGTATAATGAAATTCATTTCTGTAAGTAGCCATTTTTTAATGCATTCTTGTGTCGAGCGTTTCAACAATCCAGATAGGAATTGGTGAACCAAGAAATGTTGGAAGATGAAGGAAAGTAGAATTGCATTCAACGACAACTGTGTCATAGTAACACATTATAATATTATCATGCTTGTTGCATGAATGTAATTGGTGAGAGTATCAACTACATCCTTTCATATGTGATCAGTTGTGTTAAGGAATAGCAATCTTAACCATCTGTTAAATTCAACGACAAATGTGTCATGGCAACACATTACAATAGTATCATGTCTGTGGGGTGTAAGGAGAACGTATTGCTCTAGGCGGACCCAGTGTTAGCAGATAACCAAGATCCCAAATGTACCTCCACGCGGTGCACCCTGGAAACAGAAATACAGCAGCTCGAGCTGATTCTGGCCAAATCTTTTGGGGATCGAGTCCCAGAATGTTGAGGTTATAGATGGAAAGAGATTTGACTGCACAAGAGACATAAAATATCTTTGACACCACCAGCATCACCACATATAGCGACACTGTCGACATACAGTGAAGCTAGTCAGTCCAGTCCGAACATTGGAGGGGCAGCCAATGTAAAATGCACGTAAAGGTAGATGCATGGCGAGAGACAAATAGATTTCACACTGAGTACAATGAAACAATGAAGGGCAGATCAGCGCTAGAGGGCAGCGCGAACTGCAAATAGAAAGTGAAAAGTTCCTAGGAAAGGGGAACTACAAGCTCCGTCAGCTCGAGTTACCTGTGCTCCTTACAGACAGAGACCTAACCCAATCATTGTAATTCGGAAAAGCAAGAAGACCTAACCCAACTCTAATGTCCAGCCTTCCTAAACCGGAAATATGCTCGCGAAGAGAAAGGGTCCCGTACCCGATGGGCTTAGGCAAGAAAAGGACAACGATGGCATTCCTGGCCCAACTCTACTGTCAGGTTTTCCTATACCGGAAATACACTTGCAGAGAGAAAGGGTTCCGTACCTGATAGGCTCAGGCGCTATTGGGACAAGGTCGCTCAGCTCGAGAACGCCTTGCTCTCAAACGCGTGGTGTGAGACTCGAACTGGACAAGGGGTACACGATGTCGTTGAATGACACCTCGGCTAAGAAGGCGAAAGAGCCAGGGTTCACCTCTTCTGTTGAGTTATTCCACTTAAGGAACCAGGCTCACGGATGAGAAACGGTTCAGTACCCGATGGGCACAGGCACAGTACGTCCAATACACGAGGCACGTTAATAGACAGTGGAACACCTCGTGAGAGACAGATAAAAGCAAAAATCGTCTGGACGAAGAGTCACCACATACACGCATGCTTGAGACAGATATGGAGGCTGTCACAGGCTAGGGTAACCCACCCGATTTGTCAAGACATGCCAACATCGGATGCGCTAGGCCTACAAGGCGCATAACGATGGCACAATGTAATCACGCTCCCGGCGAAAATCGCACGGATATCCGTGCTGGTTACAATGGAGCGAACGCAAAACAAACAACAAACAAACATGTCTGTTACATGAATCTATTTGGAGAGATGACCACATCCAATCATCTCAAAAGAGCAAAGCTATATAAGGGGAACGATGACCCCGCTCAACATCATCGTATGTCAATACTTCAGAGGAAAACAAATCAAAGAAAAGTCAACAATTTAAATTAATGTAAATCATGCGAATATCGATATACTCAACGCAACCCTAATTAGTTTTACTTCATGACAACCACTGAATGAGGCAGATTTAATTGTCCAACTAATGAGAAGCTTTTCAACTTATTTTGACTCCAATCAACCATCAACAATAAAAATGACAGAAGTTATTTCAAATCATTTGTCTAATGAATTTTCATAGCAAGGCAGCTGGTGAGCTATTGGTCTTGAGGAACCAGGATTGGACGTTGACCACCATACATGATACGTATTATTTAACTGCTAGTTAAATATATTGGTTAATCATTTTCTTATTTTGATAGGAGGAGTAGGAACAGGAGGGATATCTGTTGTGGGTAAAGTCCTAAGAGGGTTTTCATTCCATTCATTTTCTAGCGGTATCTCTGTGAGTCATTGTGAATGACATGATTTTGTAAATTGATGGAGTTACCATTAACCAAAAGTTAATAAAATTCCATACTATCTTGTAACTCCAAGGTTACAGTGTTATCTATCAGGTCAGTTCATCTGGTAAATGTATTTCTCCTTTTTGTTAACAATGTTCTTGAGGTCATGTCAATGATTAAATATTGGAAAGCCTGATGTGACTGTTATACCGAGCATCATGTATCCAGAATCAGGAATACGGAGGAATTAGGAGGAAGGACAAAAGAAAAGCCACTATACTACACTGCTGCATGAGCAATGGAGGATTGAGACACACAACCGAATAGGAACATCAAAGAAAAGCGTAGAGGAAGAACACAACGCACCTCTATACTCTTTGGAACATCATACAATAGGAACATTCTTTATTTGATGCGGTGTAATTAAGCCTTCTTTAATACGACCTTGATTATTTGCACACCTTTAACCTACCATAACTTACCTGTTGCTACCTGAGTTGATAACAGGTGAGTTACAAATATCCATAAGAAGAACTGAAGCAGATTTCTATTCAACTGTTTGTCTGACGACGCCATGGCTAAACCGGATACAGAAAAATAATATCAGTCTCTTAAATGTGTGTTCATTGTATCTAAGTCTCATCAGTGTCCCATCAGACAAACCACAGTACAACACCAGTGTCCCATCAGACAAACCACAGTACAACACCAGTGTCCCATCAGACAAACCACAGTACAACACATGTGTCCCATCAGACAAACCACAGTACAGCACCAGTGTCCCATCAGACAAACCACAGTACAACACCAGTGTCCCATCAGACAAACCACAGTACAACACCAGTGTCCCATCATAAAAACCACAGTACAACACCAGTGTCCCATCAGTCAAACCACAGTACTCCAATAGTCTTCGTTAAACATTTCATGTGACAAGTTTTGATCTTTGTCTTATGTGTAGATATCATTTGCCAAGTCTGACATTGGTAACATAGTTTTGGTATAAAGATGGTCTTAATCATGTGTTTCTTTACTTCCATGTTGATGTTTACGTGCAAAAGCAAAAGTAACAGCTGGTATGTCAGAGCATTTGCTTTTTGACATCTTGTTTCTATCTCCTTATAGAGTCGTCCGTCTTCTGTGACGATACTTCCTAGATACTTGAACTCTTTGACTTGTTTTATATTTGTTTTCTCTATATGAATATGTAAATGATTTGTTAATCTAGCTTGTGTTCTAGAATATTATTCATGTATGTCCACTGGTAAGGTAAGTAAGTGGAGATTTTATTGTTGCTGTATTGTATTGTCTCCTATCTAAATCACATTATAATTATTTGCAACAATTATTATAAATGAATAGTTTGACTATTTAGAATATAAGGCATATAATATACTACATTATATGTCTATTATAGTAGTATATAATTATATATACGCATGTATGTATATAGGCCATATATGTAGGTAGTTGAACATCTGTGATTAGCTTGTTTGGAAAATTTACGACTCCGTAGACAGCTTACATGCACACCTAAAGTTGACGGCCCCTTAAGGTCTGTACCAGAACAAACCCCTTGGAGTAAAAGGTATAGAATACCAATATACATTCAGAGTCACGTAATAGGAATTCTAAGACAAGACGAACAGAACAGTGTGCAGCGAATGACAGTCACCCTCAGTTTCCTGGGCGAGGAGTATCCACAAGAGTCAGAGTATACGCAGATTGGTCAGTGAGGGATGGAGGTGCACATGCATATAAAGAATATCCATACAAGCCTAGAGATACGATCTGATCACCAACAGGACAATTATGCAATAATTATGATGCAGAAATCCAAGCAATACGGGTGTCAACTGAACGACTTCTGAACTCCAATCCTGACTCACATCCAGTGGTATTCCTGGCAGAAGCAAGGTCAGTGCTTCAAGCTTTCCAATCTGGAAAACTAAAAGACTTGCAAAAATTTCTTAGGGAATTGTCGTAACAGAATAGGGTATCCATGCAATAGATACCTTCTCACTGTGAAATTCCAGAAAATGAAAAAGTAGATCAAAGGAAGGTGCTGTCGAAGACCAACCAGATGTACTAATCAACTACCGTCAGAAAAAATTGATGATCAAGACAATAAGAAAGCCACAATCACCAACACAAGATGACTATCACATTATGAACAGATCAGAACAAATTGTAATTCTACGCCTCAGAACAGGACACAATCGACTCCGCAGTCACATGTAGACAAAGTTCAAGAATGAAAAGACGGCCACCTGTACAAATGGTCAGACAGCACAGAGTACCAAACATATACTTCAAGGTTGTTCTGAATATGAAACGCTGAGGCAGACATATTGGCCAGAGTAAACAACACTGGAATTACAGCTCAGTGCGCCACTGTATGGACTACAAAAGACTGAGTTTGATTAAGGAGACAGAATTACAGATATAGACATGTCTCAAGTGAACGAAAGAAGAAGAAAAAGAAGAACATGTTCGCTATAATTTGTCGTTTTACACCACCATCTCTGAGAAATTCTACATTAGTTTAATTCTATTGAAGATACTTTTATACTTGGCATACCCTCTCATAAACACAAGCTAATTAGCAAACATAACAACTACGATTTGACAAACAATACTTAACAAACACTACTTAACAAACATTACTTAGCAAACAGTACTTAAAAGACAAATAAACTCGTCTGGCAGTAAATATACACATTTGCAGGTATCAAGAACCACGTTTAACAGTGGTGACACGGCATACATATGCTTGGTTAGAACAGGTAAAAAGACACGATTCACTTCCAAATATTATTGTGCAAGGAACAGTCATGGGTGGAAGGAGCTACTGCGAGTAAGAACTTTGAAATATGCGAAGACACATGGTAAGGACTTGAACAAAACACAACTACATGGCGTTCTACATTGAAAAAAACAACAACGGTGCAGCATCTGGTGAAACGAGGAGAAATGTAGCAGCTCACCAGTTAAGTGTAGTCAGACAATTACAATACATCTACATTGGTCATCACATGTTCGAACTGTCCGAGGATATTTGTGGCCAGAACAGGGAGTGTTAGCCATCTACGAACTCAAAAATATGTAAATTCTATTAAAGAACGGAGTAAAAAACAAAAGTTATTTCTGAATGAAACTAAGACGAAGATTATGACACGTGACTAAATCATTAACACGCTCTCTATCTCGATCAATAACAAAGAACTAGAACGATGTACTAGTTTCAAATACCTTGGTTGTTTTGTAGACAGAAACGGGGATTACTATAAAGATGTCAGATCGACGTTGACCATTGAATAAAATAAACTTATGTAAATGAAAAACATCTGGTTAGGGTGCAACACAATAACAAAAACTAACGTTCCCTACAGCGTACATGTTTCCAGTTGTAATATACATATGTTAATATATACATATGCAATATACATATGTCTTTTCACAGCAGTCTATTTCGTATGCGACCAACCATTTCTGATACCAATAACTCATATACCACACTGCCGGGTTGTTAGGCATCTTCTCCACATCAAATACAGTGCAACTTAGAAAACATCATAAATGGGGTGGGGGATAAGGTCAAGACAACACAAATGAGGTAGGCCATAAATAAGATATATCAAAGACCATCTGAACATGACACAGAAACAGAAAGATTGACTTAAGATCATCAGAAGTTTCAAAATGCAGTGATGATTGCTACATGATGTTCTTGTTATGCTTACTTAAGGATGATGACTGCTACATGATGTACTAGTTATGCTTACTTGATGATGATTATGACTGATACATAATGTTCTTGTTATGCTTACTTGAGTGTGATTACTGCTATATTATGTCGGTGTTATGCTTACTTGATGATGATGACTACGACATGATGTCTTTGATATACTTACTCCAGATGCGATCAGATCCTGCACCACCGATGATAGATCTAGGTATGCCCTAGAAAATCGTCTCTTTTTCGAGTTGGGTACCATCAAGCCATTTGGACTCAATTCCGATCACACTTTCGCTTAGTTCTCGGTCGTATTGGTCTTTGTTGTTTTTATTCTTTTTGTGCCGCCATTTACGTCATCGTTTTGTTCCTCTCGTTCCACATGTATTATCGTCTTTGTGTACTTCCTGTTCGTGTGCATCCGGTATCTAACTACCATATTTCACTCGGACACGCAATTATTTCTACTTGTGGTTGTTTTTTTGTGTATGTTATGTCCTTATTTTAAAAAAGGTATAATGGTCTGAAACGTCGACTTTGTCCTGTGTATTGTCATTTGTATGATTATATTCTGTGTTTTGTTTTGGTGTATGTATCATATTCATTCATGCAAACATCCGCTAGTAATAGTGTGTAGTGTTTTAGTCATCATTCAGTAGGACTTTATTACCTGTCTGGCACGTGAGTATTATTGTGGTTATGTTCTACTAGCAGTACCACCTTCTATTGACTACAAGGAAGTAGTGGTTTGATTTTAGAGTGGCCTTCTTTTAGATGAACTGTCCTCCCGAAACTAACGAACTCCATCTATCCGGAGTGCACAATGAAAACCATCGCCGGTCGCCATCTTTCGAACTATTGTGTCACACTAACAAACTAGGTCTTTCATTGCCCACACGCACAAATCGCACATACACAAATGTCAATGTTCTATTGTAAGTAGAACTTGACAATATCCATTATGTCGACGAAATATATCACAATAGCACAGGGAAAACAGCTTCAGATAACATTTTCTTGCTTAAACATTCACAAGTTAATGGGTGAAGATATTTTCACTTTCGTATTACACTTAGGTAGTTACTTATATTTACCTTATATTTCCCTTAGTTAGTTACTTATATTTAACTTATATTTCTCTTAGTTACTTATATTTAACTTATATTTCTCTTAGTTAGTTACTTATATTTAACTTATATTTCCCTTAGGTGGTTACTTATATTTAACTTATATTTCCCGTAGGTAGTTACTTATATTTAACTTATATTTCCCTTAGGTAGTTACTTATATTTAACTTATATTTCCCTTAGGTAGTTTCTTATATTTAAACTTATTTTTTTTTAAAAATTTAAACGCGCGCAAAAAAAAATCATCTTAACGGATAAAACAACACAACCAAAAATCAGAAAATACAATACGGAGATAGAATGTGTGGATAAATTCGAATATTTAGGACAAGCATCAACGGTGCAGGAGACTGCATGGTAGAAATAAGGAACAGATTGGAAATAACATATTGTAAAATAACAAAGTTGAAAAACTAAAGGAAAAAAACACAAATTAGAAACTAAACTGCTAATGACACGGACCTTTATTTTTTTTCCGTTTGCAACATACGTCTGTGGAACATGAACCCTAAGTAAAACAGCGGCAAAGAGGATCAACGCCATTGAGATGAAATGCTACAGGAGGATTAGTTAGAATATAATAGATGTGAATAAAATAGAAACTCAGATATTATAAACACATTGAAGATTCCAGAATGTTGCATACTAAATGCAATAGCAAACATAAAACTACAACTGTGTGGTCATATAAAGAGATACAACTGTTAAGAAAGAGAAACAATGGAGGGCAGAGATCCTGGGTGGGGGGAGGAAAGGCAGACCAAGACGATGATGGACTGACGATATTAAAGATAACATGAATACGGCGTTGGAAAATGCAAGCGGCATCGCCCAAAGCAGAGAAGGGTTCAGGGATTTCATTGGAAAGTCATTTGTGGCCTGTCCGTGACTATCTTTCTGTTGTCCGTGGTTGCCAGCGGAATTTCTCCTCTATTCACAAAATGATGCGTCCTTTTTGATTGCAGAGTGTCATGTAGATATATATTGTGTACGGTCTTCTCATGTATCTTGTTCTATTTCAAAGATTTTCAGTGAGGTCTTTAAGGAGTCCTTGTAGCATTTCTTTTGCCACCTTGAGATCGTTTACTCTTCTACAGCTCACTATAGATACGTATCATTGGCAAGCAATAGTCTGACATACGTATCTAATGACATGTCCAACGAATCTTCATCTGTATCAGAATAGTGTTGATGCTAGGGATATCAGATCTTTCAAGGATAGCGGTATTAGGAATGTTGTCTTACCATCTGATGCTCATAACTTTACTGAGATAAGTTGTTTGATATCGACTGGGGTTTATCACATGACGTCTATACACAGTACAATGTTCACTATCATATAACTTTCAGTCAACTGATACACTAAAAGTACCACTGCTATGTACATTATACAGAAGTTCAAGAGAAGTACCACTGCTCTGTACATTATACGTTATATTTATATAATCATTCTACAAAGACAGAAACCTACATGAATACCCACATCAAGAAAATGCTACAAACACAGAAATCTACACTAATAATCACAGGAGAATGCTACAAACACAGAAACCTACATGAATACTCACATCAAGAAAATGCTACAAACACAGAAACATACATGAATAATCGCATCAATAGAATGCTACAAACACAGAAACATACATGAATAATCGCATCAATAGAATGCTACAAGAGAAGTACCACTGCTCTGTACATTATACAGAAGTTCAAGAGAAGTACCACTGCTTTGCACATTATACAGAAGTTCAAGAGAAGTACCACTGCTCTGTACATTATACAGAAGTTCAAGAGAAGTACCACTGCTCTGTACATTATACAGAAGTTCAAGAGAAGTACCACTGCTCTGCACATTATACAGAAGTTCAAGAGAAGTACCACTGCTCTGTACATTATACAGAAGTTCAAGAGAAGTACCACTGCTCTGTACATTATACGTTCTATTTATATAATCATGCTACAAACACGAATATTCACATCAAGAAAATGCTACAAACACAGAAACCTACATTAATACTCACATCAAGAGAATGCTACAAACACAGAAACCTACATTAATACTCACATCAAGAGAATGCTACATACACATAAACCTACATGAATACTCACATCAAGAAAATGGTACAAACACAGAAACATACATGAATACTCACATCAAGAGAATGGTACATACACATAAACCTACATGAATACTCACATCAAGAGAATGGTACAAACACAGAAACATACATGAATACTCACATCAAGAAAATGGTATAAACACAGAAACATACATGAATACTCACATCAAGAAAATGGTATAAACACAGAATCCTACACGAATAGTCACTTCAAGAGAATTGTATTTAACAAAGATGTCCAACCCGTTATACAATTACTCTCATTACAAGTGACTGCTCGGTGTTAGTTTAGCAGAATTAGTGGGCAGTAATTTTCTAAGTCACTATAAATCACGCCTTATTGTACATGTATAATCAAAACATTAGATTTAATGATGACAGCAGTAATTTTCTAAGTCACCATAAATCACGCCTTATTGTACATGTATAATCAAAACAGTAGATTTAATGATGACAGCTGTAACATCATAAATGTCTGGCTCTATAGTTTATTCCTATTTGACTTTCTAACTAACATTTAAACTCAATCAGAAAATCTGGATTAATGGCGTGTGTTTGTTTATTGGTATTTGTTCGTTTATTGATTTATAATTTTTTACTTAACTTGAGCAAGTCCTGCTCTATGGCGGTATGGTAGAGCTCGCGTATGTTGCTGTCAAGGTAATGGGTTCGAACCCAACCAAGGCATAATTGTGGATCCGTAATTTTTCGAAAGCAATGACAAACTCATGAACGTGATGATGTTCGTATGTCGTGATCGACGATGACCAAAAACTCAACCATAATAATAATAACAATAAATAATAAAATAATAAAGTTAATAGTGCGTTTTTAAATGACTAGCAAGTCCAATGCGCGCACAAAATGTTCTTTTACAGAATTGACAACAATAGAAGGTATCTGTGTGAGGTTGAGATGTTTTTTCTTTTCTACATGTCCGCTTCTGTCTTGCAGTTTCTTGTCTGAATTCTTCCGCCGCTAGTGCTCCCGTTCTAATGCTGTAACGCCATGCTGTTCTATCCTGAGCGAGGCTCTCCCAAGCGCCTACGTCAATGTTAAGATGTTTCAAGGATGACTTGATCGTGTAAAAAAAAAACTCCTGAACGTAACTTGATATTGAATATAGCACAAACAGACAGTGTTGTTGGTTACATAATGAATAGCATATGCTATATGAAATTGTTTGGTAGCCAGTATCTGCTAAGTAGTATTTGTTATGTAGCGTTTGTTAAACGGTGTTTGTTATGTAGTGTTTGTTATGTAGTGTGTGTTATGTAGTATTTGTAAATTAGTATTTGTTAAGTACTGTTTGTTAAGTACTATTTGTTAAGTACTGTTTGTTAAATATTGTTTGTTAAGTAGTGTTTGTTAAGTACTGCGTGTTAAGTAGTGTTTGTTATGTAGTGTTTGTTAGGTGGTGTTTGTTCATTAGTATTTGTTAAGTACTATTAGCTAACTACTGTTTGTTAAGTAGTTTTTGTCAAATCATATTTGTTATGTTTGCTAATTAACGTTTTTTTATGAGAGGGTATGTCAAGTATAATATTAGTTTCATTATTATTCAACTAATGTAGAAGTTCTCAGAGAAGCTGGTGTAAAACGACAGATTATAGCGACAATGAGAAACAAACAAGATCTGTAGGGCATGTGATGAGAAAAGTAAAACTTGAACATTTTATAAGCACCAGAGAGATCAAAGGGAGAAGGGACAGAGGAAGACAAAGAGAGAAATGTCTGGATGTGTTGTCACTGCTGAAACAAAAATACCTCACCTTAACGGACGTACCTGTATTAGATTCATTTGTGACGTCACCGGAAACTATATCTACGCCGTGGCTATCGATTGAATACTAACAGGCTTTCATGCTGAATTAATGAGGCCTTCTATTATTACTTCTCTTGATCAGTTCCATGTTTTCTATTGGCAAATATTTATATACTTTGAATCGTATGCCAAAATTAGCCAAGGCTACCCAAAGTATATAAATAGTAATCAATGGAAAACGTGACAATAATCAAAAACGTACCGAACGAAGGCCTGTTTACTTTTAGTAGTTACCCGGTACGTTTTCTATATACTCGGTGTTCAGGTCAACGCCAGCTGTCTTGGACAGGGTAACCCCTTCTTAACTTAGATTCCTGACTCTCGGCCGTCTGCAGTAAAATCAAACGTATAAATCACTTTAACTCCCACTTGGGACCAGAAATAAATGAAATAGAAGAAAACATTGAACCGTTCGGAGACAAAAATAAACAAGATAAATGGCAACGGCTACAGATGAATTGAAATGTGTATTCAGAACAACTTATTATAACAAACACATTCTTCAAACACAGATAATTACAAGTTCCCTCCTGGTACAGGTGTTACGATTTAGACTTCAAAAGCCAGACTTTATATTAAAAAGAAAAACCAACAGAAGGAACATAACAGACGCAAGAGTTATACCAAACATGTGTGTAGACACCGACCATAAAACAGTAATAGTATCTGTTAAAACAAACAGAAAGAGAAAGAAGAAAGACAACAACAAAGAAAACAAACCAACAACAATTAAAATACACAAACATAAGGGCGACACGGTGCGTGAGCAATACGCACAAAAAATCACAGAAAAATTACAAGTAGATACTACAACAACAGAAGAAGAATGGAAACTATTCAAAGACGATATAACACACGCTGCAGGAGGAGCATGTGCGGATACAAGAACAATAGTGTAAAGAAACCAAAAAAATAACAGCATTGTGGAATGAAGAAGTCAAAAAAGTAACACAAAAATAAACAAAAATATAAGAAATGGGTCAAAAGCAAAAACCAAGTAGATTACATAGAATACAAGACAGCAAAAACAAATGCGAAGAAAATCATTAAAACTGTCAAAATAAACTCATGGAAAGAATATGGAAACATGCTCAACGCAGATGATAAAAAGGCGCAAAAGAGGTACTACACGAAAATCAAAAACATTAGATACAAAGAATATATATATATATATATATGAACCAACACAAATAAAAAATCATGAAAACGGTAATGCACTGTAAGAACCGAAGCAAATAATGTAAAGATAGCAACAATATCTCAAGGAACTACTAAATCTAAAAGAAGGAGATGAAGACACAACGATAAATACTACAGCAGCGAACCTAGGACCAAATATACTACTATCGGAAACAGAATATGCAATAAACAAAGCACCAATAAACAAGGCAGCAGACTCTGATAACATACAAGCAGAACTTATCGAAGCAGCTGCAGATAGCGAGAAAAATATGGTTACACATACTTTTTAATGTAATGTGGAAGAAACACCAGAAGACTGGAGGAACACGACAATCATTCCCATATGGAAGAAAAAAGGCAGTAAGAGAGACTGCACAAATTATAGAGGGATATCCTTACTAAGCCACACAGGAAAATAGTTTAACAAAATATTGAAACAACGATTACGATCATACATTGAACCACAACTTCAAAACACCCAAATGTGCTTCTGTAAGGACAAAAGCTGTACGGATGCTATCTTTACACTTAGCTAACAGAAAGAGACGCAGAAAAAAACAAAGAATTATACATCGAATTCGTAGACCAAGAAAAGACATTCGACAGAGTATGGCAACAACTACGGAAAACACTATCAATATACGGAGTACCAGAACATTTAATCAACATATGCAACGGTATTTATGCTAATAGTCAATGTGTAGTAAGAATAAATTCAGGTGTGTTCAATAAGATATACATTCAATTAGGAGTTCGCCAGGGGTGTGTCCTATCCCCTCTACATTTTATAACATATATCGACCACATCTGTAAACTAACAAGTACCAACTAACAAGATAACATAAAAGACAAATTGAACGAACTACTCGTAACAGACGACCACGTACTAATAACAGTATCAGTAGAACAATTGCAAGAACATATGAACAGACTTCATACAACATGTCAAAAAATAAACATGACGATGAATATTGAAAAGACCGAAATAATGACAGTAACAAAGTAAGAAAAAAATATCACTATCTCCATCGATAATAAACACCTTAAACAAGTTAAGGAATTCACGTAGGGAGCATTATAGAGAGTGAAGGGAAAACCAGTAAAGATAAAAAAATAGATGTAACTAAACGTTCCAGATCCTAAGACAGATGAAACGTATTTTCAAGAACAGAAATGTAAACATAGACACCAAAGTTTTATTATACAAGATTATTATTATTATTCCATCACTGTGCTGCCAGTGCCAAACCTGGACAATGACAGCACAAGACAAAAGAAAAATAGTGACAATAGAGATGGCATGTCTACGAATAATACTCAGAGTGTCATTATGAGATATAATTAGAAATGATAGCATCAGACAGATAACCAAAACAATACCACTATTTTAACACATCAAAAGACAACGGATAAGTGGTTTTCACACGCTTCCAGACTACCGACTGATAGCATGCCACAAATGGCCATGACACATAGACATAACGGCTATAAAGCCACAGGCAGACCATGTAAACGATGGATCACAGAAATCAAAGAAGCCACAGGAACAACCTTACAAACAGCACACAAGAAGGTCATCTCCAGAGAACTCTTCTACCACTGACGCCGCAAGGCAAACAAGGGCCACAGCGTTTATGTAGATAGACAGATAGATAGAGGGGTTTTTCATTGCTTTCTGAACGGTCCGGATGGTTAAATGCCTGTGGGGGCGATCGAACTCCGTACCTTGTCCGTCACAGACGCCCTTTGTACCACTTCGCCATAGGGCCGGGCATGTTCACAATTAGTAAGTAGTAATACAAAAGTAAATTTGTAATCTATATTTCTATACGCTGAAACAAAATTCCGATATTGCCGTGCCTTTATTAGAAAGTATCTAAGTCGATAGAGACACCGACAGAGCAAAAGGTCAAGCGGGCAATTAAGAAGAAGAGTTCCTATGGTATTTAGTACAATTCTGAATTCTGAGTCTATGACTGACAGAGAGCAGAGGAAAAATAAGCCATTCGAGTTCACTGCTGAAAAAAACAAAATAAATGGAAAATCTTAAATAAAAATGTTCGATCTCAAATGGTTGTTATAAAAGAGAAAGCAAAACAATGACAGTAACAGAAAAACGACGTGTAGAAAACTTAGACATTTGTGGTACATATTAGCACCTGCATGTTAGACGTTTTCTTATGAAAATCTAGTTGCGATTGTACTACTAACCAAGTCACTTGAAATTCTAGCGTGTTTCTATGTTGAATGTAAAGCTACCAAATCATACATTTACAACTGAAAGTGAAGTTTGACTTAGTTATTGAGGGTTCCTTGTTTACCTAGTGTGCTGATACATGTGTTTCAAAAGATAATTAATAATTATAATCTCTTATTTTAAATATAGTTCAAGTGTAAACCATAAGAAAAGTCAATAAGTAACAAGTATTTTACATGTGTTTACTAACATTGATTGAATTATAAAACACGTATTTTACATGTGTTTACTAACATTGATTGAATTATAAAACACGTATTTTACATGTGTTTACTAACATTGATTGAATTATAAAACAAGTATTTTACATGTGTTTACTAACATTTATTGAATTATAAAACAAGTATTTTACATGTGTTTACTAACATTGATTGAATTATAAAACAAGTATTTTACATGTGTTTACTAACATTGATTGAATTATAAAACAAGTATTTTACATGTGTTTACTAACATTGATTGAATTATAAAACACGTATTTTACATGTGTTTACTAACATTGATTGAATTATTCACTTCAAAGCCGTTTTAAGTGTTAGATTGTTTTAAATATTGGTATGTCATGAGTATAATTTTCTTTTTAACAGAATGCTATTCCTGCCATCTAATGTCAAGTGCATATATATATATATATATATATTATAAAAATATATATATATATATATTCTCATTGGTACAAATTAGATCGCGGCTTCAGCTTGGGCCTTGACAACATGTGTACATCCCCACTTCTAGGTGGAGTATCCGATTATCATTTCAGATATCGAATTTAGTGGTTTGAACGATATTTATTGCTATCAACATATACATGGAAGCTTTGTTGAGAGGAATACAGTACCATAGTACCAATGAGGAAATGTTAACACAATCAATTCTTATCTCTGTGTCTTAGGATTCTCTTTGCCGGATGTGTTTTCTTCTTCTTCTCGTTCACAGTTTGACATGTCTACACAGCAAGTCCTGCTTTCCTAATGAATAATGCTGTATTTGAAAGCTCTTCAGTGCTTCCATACATCTTTCTGTGGATATCCATCTGTGTGGGCCAGAGTTCTTCCCTTAACTGGTGTAGTGTACTGCAGTCTTGCAGGATATGTTGTGTGGTCTGTTCTGCCTGCCCACAAGGACACAGTGGTGATGGGACCAATCTTAGCCTATGTAAGTTGTGTCCTGTTCTGAGGCGGAAAATAAAAACCTACTCTGCTTTGTCGAGAAAGTGGTAATTGTACTTTGAGTGGTAGACTTTCCTGATGGCTTTGATGAGGGTCTTCTTTTCTTGCATTGTACAATCTGCCGACAGAGGGAACTGGACAAGCAATGGACCGGGCTGATTTTCCGAATGCTCTTTCGAGATAGGAGCAGGTGCCATTAAAATGTTTTGTGTCAAATAGCGCAGCTACCGCAAAAACCGGATGTAACGGGTCATTAATGCAAAAAAACATAGACATGACGTATTTCCATTCACTGGACTGCGTGTTGATGAAAATCTAGTAGTACCAGTGTCCTGCTACAATTAAAAATAATACCAACCAGGGGTTTGAGAATGAAACCTGAAAAAGAAATACGGCAGCCACAGACGACAATGTTACAATACAACTGCATGATATAAGAAATATGACAGCCACACATGACAATGATACAATACAACTGCATGGTATAAGAAAGAAATATGACAGCCACACATGACAATGATACAATACAATTGCATGGTATAAGAAAGAAATATGACAGCCACACATGACAATGATACAATACAACTGCATGGTATACGACAAATACATTTACATATTTTTAAAAGTGTCAAACAAAAATAATGTCCAGTGAAAAACGATTATGGATCTGGAAGAAAACCTCTACCGTCAGAAAGAAAGATCACATCCCCACCACCCCCCCCCACATTTCATATTCGGTCATAACTACACTTCGTTCTAATGACCCATATCATCGAACGGTGTATTAAAAGTTATACACGTCAGAGTGTTAATCAGCCACAATGAAGAACCCCACGATGGTCTCGTGATTCCATTACATGAGATTCTTAGATGTCATGTTCTCAATCTTGTTAGGAAATGCACTAATTATTGATGTCGTACCTCACGACAATGCCTGTCTACACCTCAACACCCAAACACATCTTACAAAACACTCACACTTTTACAGTAGACTAGATATTAATATCAATAATACCAATGAAATATATTCACACTCATCACACACTTACCAACAATCAATACATGAACTCCCTGGAGACAATATACAATACATGAACCCCCTGAACAGAGAAAAGATAGATAGATAGATAGATAGATAGATATATAGATAGATAGATAGATAGATAGATAGATAGATAGATAGATAGATAGATAGATAGATAGATAGATATATAGATAGATAGATAGATATATAGATAGATAGATAGATAGATAGATAGATAGATAGATAGATAGATAGATAGATAGATAGATAGATAGATAGATAGATAGATAGATAGATAGATAGATAGATAAATGCATCAGACGAATCATATAAAATAGAGTGAAATAACACCTAAGGCAGTTAAATGATGTAATCTACCTTTACTTATTAACTTAACTTGACATTTCCCTGATTTAATGTCATTTCGATATACAAGGTGTCTATAAAGCTGCCGAGAACTGATTTTTATTGTTTTAATGCCGGACAGATATGGTATCCTTATTGATACTATTCTCCTGTAGACAGATTTGTTGAGAAGATCATGTGGTACGTAGGTATGATCATCGCTTGCTAAAGATATTTCTCTATGGTGAGTTGCAGAGCTGCCTACGATCTCATGGTTGCCAAAAACAGCGCTCCACAGACTCGCTAATGTCCTTACGGATAGATTTTGTAATGTATCAAGATACATGAAAATAACTAGCAAGAAATAGACTTACATGGCGCTCTACAGTCAAAAAGACGCGATATCTTGTGAATAGAGTATAATACAGCAGCTCAACAGCGGATAATATCTAGTAAGTCACGGGTAGATCAAAAGCCATTGGGTGCAAAGGGTACAGCACCTCTTTCGACAGCTGCTATTTCTGTCTTTCTGGCTAACACTTTTAGACTTATGTCCGTGAGTATAGAAACTGTAAATGGAATGATATTTTCCTGTAAAATGACAAGTAATATCTCCGAGACCTCTACGACAACACACACAGTAGCACTTTCGGCACACGGTGACTATATAAATGACTATATTTCATCAAGCCCCGTCAAGGCGCTATGGAGCCGGGGCTTGATGAAATATATTCATTTATTTTGTTTTTTATTTTGTCAGTTTTCTGTTGTTTGTCACTTGAAAAAGGTTCAATTTGAGCCGATACGTGGAGAATTGTCCTGTTTAGTTTTATTGTATGTTTATATATATATATATATTTTTTTCTTTTTAAATATATATTTTTATTAATAGGCAAGGTAAGTGTTTTAGTAACCTGTTTAACTCATTTTGCTTTACTATTTGTTCATTAGGTTACTGCGGCACCATCCACTTTGTCGGACACCCTCTGACCATTTGGTTATTTATATTGATATTGTCTTCCCATCTTTGAGTCTTATACAAATTTCACCTCTTCCATTCCTTACTGCTCCTTCTGCCGATCTATCTGTGTAGACATGTGTCCAATCCTTGGGATTGTATTTTATTTCTATCATCCCCAGTGTCAATGCTTTTAGTTGAGGTGGAGTTTGGTAATCCTTATTAATTATTCCAGGAACCTGTGTTATTATGGAGACATTCTGGAGACTATTGCCTGGCTCTTCAAAGTCCGTTAGTGTTTCAATTTTATTTGGGAGGTTTGTGAGGATTTCTTTATGTTGTTCATGGATATCTTTAGAGATGTGACAGAAGCTGGTTCTCTTCAACCTGCTTGTGGTTAATCTAGAAATTTGCGCATACATCGGATGGTTTGGCATGCGCTTAATTTTTTCCCTTTGAACAAGCACTCTTTCTTCTCTTCTGTCATCCAGTGGGCGGATGTTTGCATGTTTTTCCATTGCATGGTTAGAGTGGTTTTCATCCCTCCAGAGATAAGTCGAAGTCCTGCATTTTGTACTTTAGATAGGCGATTAGTGTTTGATGCTGATGCCCAGGCTATCATTCCATATTCTACTACAGGTCTGACTGTACCCATGTAGACTTTTCGGAGAATATTTCCAATTGCTCCCCAGCTTGTTCCTGCAAGTTTCTTCATCAAGGATATCCTCCTGGTTGCTTTTTGTTCTGTGGTTATTAGGTGTGGTTTCCAGGTGAGTCGCATGTCTAGTGTGACCCCTAGATATGTAGGGTTCTCCACATGTGCTAGCTTACTTCCATTTATTTTAAGATTTGCTTTTTCTTGGTGGTTTGAAAGTGAGAATATGGTTGTCACCGTTTTGGAGGAGTTGATCTGGACTCCCCAGTCAGATGCCCATTCACTTAAGGTGTCAAGTGCTGTCTGCATTCTGTTTTTTGCAGTGGATAGGTTTCCTGCCGCACTCCAGACAGCAAAGTAATCTGCATGAAGAGCCTTTGAAATATGATGTGACAGTTTCTCTCCCATATCATTGATGAATACCAAAGAGGGTAGGAGAAATCACTCCTCCTTGATATACTCCTTGTTGCAGAGTAACACGTTTGCTTAGTTTACCATCTACTTTCACTCTTGCAGTGCGATAGCAGAGGAAATCGTTTATCCAGCTAAACATCCTGCCTTCAATTGTGTTTTGGAGAAGCTTTGGAGAACTCCCTCTTTCCACACCTTATCGAATGCCTTACTTAAGTCCATTAAAGTAGCCAGCACTTTTTCCTTCTTTTGGAAAGCATTTTCGATTTCCTGTGCTAGGTATGTAAGCTGGTATTCAATGCTTTGATTTTTCCTATAGGCCTACTGTGTCTTGGTGAGCTTTTGGTTTTCTTTTTCGTATTTTATCAGTCTAGAGTTGACCATTCTCTCCAATGTTTTCCCTGTGGAACTCAAGAGGCTGACTGGGCGGTAGCTTGACTTGCTTGTTTTTCCTTTTTGTTTTTTCCCAATTGGGATGATGACAGCTTTACGCCACAAGTCTGGAATTTTACCAGTTTTCCATGATTGGTTGAAGATGGTAAGGAGCTTGTTTCTGCTGATTGGCCCTAGGTTCCTGATCATATCATTGGTTATGCCGTCTTTTCCTGGGGCCTTTTTGTTTTTTAGTTTTCATATGGCACCATTTAGATCTGCGATGGTCAAGGGTGTCTTCATGCAGGGCTCTGGATTTTGATTCTTCAGTTTTCTTTTAATTCCTTTTTTGACTTCTTTGATACGTGTATGAGAGAGTGTTGTTGTGCTTTCTTCCTTGTAGAAGTCAGCTAAAATGTTTGCTGCCATTTTCCCTGTGTGGAATTTTCCTTCTTCTTCGATGACAGTCTTGTAGTGTGAATTCTTTGTTTCTTCATTTAGAGTTCTTGTAAGGTTCCATAGTTTACTTGTGTCTTTTGTCATGTTTAGACTGCTGGTCTTTTCATGCCAGCTCTTTTGTATCTCTGTTCTTTTCTGCTCATTGAACGTGTGTTTGATTTCATTGTGTTTCTTTGTGTTTTCTGCTGTAGAGTTTTGCTCTATTGTATATCTTGCATCATTCAGCTCGTTATGCAATTTTTCTAGAGTCTAACTCCAATAAGACTTGTATTCTCTTCGTCTATCCCTTGGGATTGCCTTCTGTGCGGATTGTAGTATCACTTTGTTTATTGGTGAGATGTTGTGGTTTATGTTGTTAGTGAGGGTGATATTCTGGCAAAGCTGGTCTGTTTGTTCACCGAAGAGGGTCCAATTTGCTTTGTTGAAGTTCCAGCTTGGGGACATTCTGTGATGTCCTGTACTTCCTGACTTGGCGATTTGCAGGATGACTGGTACATGTTCACTTCCTCCCAGTTGACTTTCTACTGTTCTGAGCTAGTTTTATTTCCAGACTCT
The DNA here is from genome assembly GCA_034231615.1 of Meghimatium bilineatum. NCBI lineage: Eukaryota > Metazoa > Mollusca > Gastropoda > Stylommatophora > Philomycidae > Meghimatium > Meghimatium bilineatum. Next base: position 7,632,569 of record CM067306.1, read on the forward strand.
GGAGTAGAATGTTGGTGTATCATCTGGCTGGTTTATTAGAATTAGTTTATTTTCCATCATCCAGTCTTCAATCTCTTCACCCCTTTGATCCATATCCTCGTAGCCCCAGCTTGGTGAATGGCCATTGAAGTCACCCACTATTAGGTGACTCGATCCCTCTATCTCTAGTTTACTAAGTTCCATTTTGGTGGCAGGAGGGCTGTAGCAGTTTGTTATTGATATTTCTCCACCAGGTAGCAACAATTTTACTGTTATATGTTCCAGTTCTCCTTCTCCGGATCTTTTAACTTCTGCTGCTGGTATTGATGTTTTTACTAACGTCAGTATACTTCCTTTGACTCTTTTGAGTCGATCTTGGCGGAAGGACTCATAACCTCGAACAAAGAATCTATGTGTGTCCTTTAGGTGCGTCTCTTGAATGCATATTATGCCAATCTGGTTTTTCCTCAGGAATCCCTGTAGCTCAGGCTTTTTGTTTCACACTCCTTCTGCATTCCACTGAGCTCTGAGGCATTTGGTTTGGTTTGGTTTGGTCAGTAGCAATACTCTGCTTTCCCCTGACCTCCAGGTTAGAAGAGGCACCGGTCGCTAGGCAATGGTCCCGGCTCCGCGCCTCCTCGGTTTTCGCTGGAGCCACGCCATGATGACAGGGTTGATTGTCGCATGACCACATTTCTGTAAAAGCGTGTGTGTTCTAATTTATCCCAGTATCTGCGCCATCGCTGGCTAACACACTCCGTCTTCGGCAGGCTGGGTTGTTATTTTTCTGTCTGGGTTGTCTCACAAGTCCTTTCCATCTCCCGATGGTGATTGCAAGGCAACAATTTTTTTTAAAATTCCCCTCCCCTAGCACGCTCCTGACTTGGAGTTAATAACTCCATGCCAGCAGCTTAAGCGTATAACGGCTCATACTCGCTTGAAGCTGCCCGTCACTGGACACATGGAGTATTTCAGTGGGGATATCAACACCGACTGATATACCGCCCCGTCCTGTTGGGCAGATACACCAGTTTGGTCCGCAGCTGCATAATTGCAGCAAGCACTCCATATATAGACATATATGGAGTGCCCTCCACCATCCGCCACCTGTGGACGCGTCTGGTATATTCGGTAGCCCCCCAGGCTCGTTGTCTGAGAAGCGCGTCGTCGGAGGAAAGACACACAATGGGTGACCCAAGCAAACTATCAGCTCGTCTCGTGACATGTGCCAACTCTGAGTAGAAGGCTCCTTCATTGGGCATTGCAATAAACTGACAGCTGAAGCCTCCTGTGTATGAAAGAAAGATTGGAGAAACCACCCACTGCGCCGCATAGAAAGTAACAGCTTTTCGCTAGCAATTCCTGCGGTATGTAAAGAAGAAGAACCAAAAACCACCTGCAGGGAACATCCAGTGTCCAAACTGTCCAAGGACATTAGCGGCCAGAATGTGGCTTACTAGTCATCTACGAACTCATAGTCAACTAGTCAAGAATATAATGATTTTTTTAAAAATGAATGTAACAAATATTCATCATCACTATGTGACGTAATAACAACACACATCTGCTCATAATGAGAACAAAGCACAGCTGCACATAATGAGAACAACACACAGCTGCACATAATGAGAACAAAACACAGCTGCACATAATGAGAACAACACACAGCTGCACATAATGAGAACAATACACAGCTGCACATAATGAGAACAACACACAGCTGCACATAATGAGAACAACACACAGCTGCACATAATGAGAACAATACAAAGCTGCACATAATGAGAACAACACACAGCTGCACATAATGAGAACAACACACAGCTAGCTGCACATAATGAGAACAAACCACAGCTGCACACAATGAGAACAAAACACAGCTACTCATACTGAGACCATTCTGCAAGATTTGATTAACAACTTGGCAAGGGGTTTTTGCGTTTTGTATCAATAAACATGCAGAAAATAGTAGTTTGTCACAAATCACATTTCTATGACAGCGAATGAGGAAAATTATTACCTTTTCTAATAAACAAGATAGAGATGGTGAAACTAGCTCCTTGTGTTAATTTAATAATTGTGTTTGTATATTTCCTTCGTATCTGTTTATTGATATGTTTGTTGTTGGACAATAACCTATAAAATGTACTTGCTTCTTTGTTGTTTTTGTTATTAATATTTGACTTGAGTTTTATTATTTGTTAGTTATTAGTTACATTAGTCATATGAAAAAGGCGAGAGAAAGGCGAGCCTGAAAGTGGTTACATTCATTTTCGTGCTGACACATAGGGGTGTTCGAGGCAATGAAAGAGCAGATATACTGCGGTCATCCACGATTGTGAGACAGGGCGATAAGTTAATCGAGCCGAAGTTTTGAACTCCTTAAGAGATATAGCAGGCGAGAGTGAGACTAGTGTGAATGATGATTTCTTTTCAATGTCCAGGATTAAAAATCAGAATTTGTAATGCGGTGTTGCTAGTAGTGAACATTTTAGAGGGCACAGAAGAATGATGGTCAACCAGTATAGGGCCGGTACTGTCAACAGAAGTCTAATGGCGGATACACACATGAGAGATCAGAACAACTATGGACCATCAGTTTGCAGTGATGATAATCCGTCGTCTAGCTAGCATGGTTTTTATTTTTGTGATAATTATATTCAGTTCCTTTACTTGATTTATGCAAAAAGAACAGCGCCATCTGCATATTTCAGGTTTTTCATTATTTTTGTCCATTGATCTTGAGGCATAGCATCACTTCTATATGATTAAAGATATTGTCTGTGTAGATATTAAACACAATAGTAACTGGTAAAAACAAAACATACATATGGCTTAAAATTTGATGGATCAGCAGTTTTTGAACTTTTTAATTTCACTATTATTCCAAAAATATGCCAACTCGCACAGCATGAAAAATAAAGGAATAACATAGATGAATACGCCGTAAAACAGCCAGGAACAAGGCGGAAGCAACCAAAAGCAATGAATAAATGCAACTGAATTTACTTGATGTGATTGTAAGGATAAGGACATACATTTTACTTTTAAATAAATGTTGTAGGAATGAAAATGACATTTATTTTGGAAGATTTAATGTACATTTTGACGAAAATAGAGAGGGAATATAACGAATTTTCGGCGACACAAGAAACAAGGTTAACGACACGGTTATCAACTAACAGATACATGCATTCAGCATAACCTTTTGATAACGAACACCTTCTTTAAACATAGGCAGTCACTCACAAGTGTACACATGGTATAAATGGAACAGCTTAGAATGCAATAGCCAGATAGACTTTCTACTCACAAAAAGAAACAATAGACGGAAAATAACAGACGCATGAGTAATACATAACATGTGTGCAGACACTGACTATAAGGCAGTAATAATAACAGTCAATACGAACATAGCGAAAAATACAAGCACAAGAAAACACCCAGCACATAGAAGAAGAATGAAAATATTTGCAGGAAATGTATGCTGCTATAAAAACCATAAATGTACGAAACAAAAGATTACAACTTGGTGGACAGAAGAAGATATAAAAAAAGGAACGAAAAATATAAAAAATACAAGAAATTGGCAACAAGCAAAACACATGAAGATTACTTAACAGACAAGACAGCAAAGATTAACATAAAGAAAATATGAAATCTGCAAAAAAATAAATCATGGCAACGATTTGGAGAAATACTAAACAAGGACAGTAAAAACGCACCAAAGATGTTTTACAAGAAAGTATAAAACATGAGCAGTAAATAGAAAAGAACTAACATAAATAAGCAATGATGAACACAGCAACATACTAAATAGGCCCCGATAAATCATGAAACAATAGAAAATTACTTTAATTAACTGTTAAGCACCAGGTATGGACAGCACATATATAACTAATAAAAATGCTAACAACGACAGGTATAACGTGGCTACACAGACTGTTCAATGTGATATGGAAGACACACAAGACGGCACAGGAGTGGAATACATCGCTTATTGTTCCCATCAGGAAGAAAAAAGGCAGTAAGAGAGACTGCACTACGTACAGAGGCACATCACTCTTAAGCCACATAGGAAAAATCTTTAGCAAGATACTAGAGAGAAGGATTCGCCTATATATAGAACCCCGGCTCAATAACACAATATTTGGTTTTCGGAAAACTAAAAGCTGTGCAGATGCAATCTTTGCCCTAAAACAACTGTCAGAACATAGCGATAGAACATAACCAGGACTTAAATCTGGTTTTCGTGGACCAAGAGAAAACTTTTGACAGAGTGGATAGAGCACAACTATAGATAACAGTACATGTATATGGTGTACCCCAACATCTGATACGCCTTTGTCAGAGCATATACGTCAATAGTCAATGCACAGTAAGAACAAGCACAGCTACATCGGATAATTTTCAAACTCACTCGGGTGTGAGACAGGGATGTGTACTATTCCCTTTAATGTTCATAAGACACATATAACACATCTGCAAAGTAGCAAAGACAACGGAAGAAAACAATCTGAGGGATAACTTACACGAACTACTATTTTCAGATGACCAAGCACTAGTGGCATATTCAAAAGAGAAACTACAAGGACAAACAGATAGATTCCATTAAACATGCCATGCCTTTAATGTGAAGATAAATATAGAAACGACCGAAGTAATGAAGATAGGAAGAAAAGAAAGAAACATCAATATACATATTGGAAACATCATACTTAAACAAGTGACAGAATACACATACCTAAGTGACATAATTCACATACCTAGGTGACATAATTCACATACGTAAGTGACAGAATACACATACGTAAGTGACATAATTCACATACCTAAGTGACAGAATACACATACCCAAGTGACATAATTCACATACCTAAGTGAAATAATTCAAATACCTAAGTGACATAATTCACATACCTAAGTGACATAATTCACATACCTAGAAATAAATATAACAACAGACGGCAAGAACAGCATAGATATACACAACAGATGTAGTAAAGCATTTCAAGGCCTAGGACAAATGACACCAATCGTCATACACAAAAATATATATTTAAACACCAAAATAACATTATTCAAACCGATTATTACGACAATGCTGTGCTACCAAAGACGAACATGGAGAACTACAGAACACGACAAACGTAGACTGTAGCTGCTGAAACAGAATGCTTACGCAGAATCTTAGGAATATCGCTAGAAAAGCAAAATGAGAAATTAGGACATTCGACAAAACACAGGCACATTCACAATCTTGGAATACATCAAGAGACAAGAGATCAAATAGTTTGCACACATCGGCAGACAAGATAAATATATATAATTATATATATATATATAGAGAGAGAGATAGATATATAGATAGATAGATAGATAGATAGATAGATAGATAGATAGATAGATAGATAGATAGATAGATAGATAGATAGATAGATAGATAGATAGATAGATAGATAGATAGATAGATAGATAGATGGATGGATGGATGGATGGATGGATGGATGGATGGATGAATGGATGGATGGATGGATGGATGGATGGAGCGATGAATGGATGGATGGATGGATGGTATCACACTAGACGCAAGAGAATAATCCAGCCAGTGAATTAACAAAATAGAATAGTGTAACTTTGAAAGATACAATTGAAACTATATTGTGAATAACTTCTCATGTAGGGTATGTCTAGGAACAAACAAGCTGACACACTATCCAAATCTAGCCTCACCCCCTCCTTTGCACACACTGACAAACTTGTAAAATAATTGTATTAATTAAGTTAACAAATTAAGACACAAGCTATAGGAAATGTGTTTATTAGTTAATTAGATGTCTTTTTTCAATATAAACTTTATCAGAATTTATACAGGCATACACGATTCTGGCTATTTCTGAAGATTTTCTATATATCTAAATTCTAATTATCATATCAATAAGACAATACATATCTTTAAGTTTAATCCATCCGTTGTGTCGGCTACTTCCTGAATTGATTGTTGTTCGCAGCTGGTTGTACCCATACTGTCATCTCTCAGTTTTCAGGTTGTCCAGCATTCATTCAGTTTCACGATAAAGTTAGATAATGAACTCATACACAAGTTGGGCTCTATACCATCAGAGACAGATTATCCATCGCCATACAAGATATATAGCTGATCTTCTATTAATCCATACATGATTGAAATAAATAGAAAATGTGTGTGTGAAGGGAAACAACAACAGAACGCATGACTTGTCAATAGTGTGGGTTGTACAGAAACAATTAATTCCTTTAAGAATATATTGATCTAGCTATAATTTAAAAGCTCCAACAATAACATTGTTATTAGAAATTTTTCAGCACACTTGTAAATGTTAAGTCTCACTTAACAATCTATTATAACTGCGAATAGGTTCTACAGGTTCGACGTCAAAATGATCTATCACTGCTCTTGATCGCTGCAGGACAATTACTTTCATCATCTCATCTCCATATTCGATGTGTCCAGTTGTCGTTGAGGCATCTGGTCCGTGAACATTATATTTTCCTCTTAAATGTTGAATTCTGAACAGACATCATTTCTCAGCAGTGAAATGTCCCTCATATCCAAGTGTAGAATGAAGAAACAACTCGGTGTAACGTCATTCACTCTACTCGTCAGCCTATATTATCTGTGATCAGATCTATACATCAGTAAATACATCACATCTGTACTATTTCTGAACTTTGGAAGCAAGTAAGCTCCCACACCAATCACAAAATATATTACAATAATATCATCGAGGCCGTCTCCATATCTTGCCCTAGAGACGTTTGTTAACTACTATCATTCTAGGTTCACTGTTCCTGATCAGAATAAACGTGTAAATGCCCACCCATCTACACCCCCCCCCCCCCTGAATGTTTGATCACATTTCCCTATAAATTCATATTTCCCGCCTCGAATATTCTGAGCATATTTAAGTTACGTTTCTGCACCCAACATCTGAACATCAGGTGATGTTTGTCTAGAGAATTAATTTAAAAAATCACTCTCTACATTTCCATGACCCCATGTGTTAATCAGACAGTCATTATTAGAGTTTCCTACAGTGTATCGTCCTATTCCCGTTTGATAAACGTCAGTTTTTGTCTGACACTTAGAGTCACTGTCTGTTTTCATTGTCAAAACAAACTGTAAATACTTATCTGAACTAAAAACCAATGTTATTTGTAAACTTTGCTGTGTAAGGGGTCATAATAACACCCAGTCCAAAGTCGTCGTGTTTACGTGGATACGTTGTAAACGTAAAACGTTTACACTATATCTATTTCATACATAGGCCTACATTCATGATGGTATCAGTATTATTGACATGCCTGGGACAGAATTGTTTCGCTTCAAAAACTTTCTCAAAAATGTTAAACCTGCTATTCAATTCACATCTAACATTTCTCAAAAATGTTAAACCTGCTATACAATTCACATCTAACATTTCTCAAAAATGTTAAACCTGCTATACAATTCACATCTAACATTTCTCAAAAATGTTAAACCTGCTATTCAATTCACATCTAACATTTCTCAAAAATGTTAAACCTGCTATTCAATTCACATCTAACATTTATCAAAAATGTTAAACCTGCTATACAATTCACATCTAACATTTTTCAAAAATGTTAAACCTGCTATTCAATTCACATATAACATTTCTCAAAAATGTTAAACCTGCTATACAATTCACATCTAACATTTCTAATATTTATGTTAACTTGCTTGACATTATTGTCACTATTCATCCTTTACCCCAGCACATCTGTTTATTACAAACCTACTGATGCACATGGGTTTCTGTTTTACTGTTCGTTTCATCCTCCTGCTTGTCGTAACTATCTGCTATTCCCCGCTACTTCGCCTTCGTAGCTTATGTTTATTATGATGACGACTTTCTTGATAAATTCTCTGCGATGAATTCATAGACACTGGTTTCCTTACAGTATCATTTCATCGGCATCGATTCGTATCCGTGAATTCTTTCGCTATGACACCTTGACTAATATTCAGGTATTTCCTCCTCTTCTAATAGAGTTAAACATGTCCTCACTTTTCATTCCTTAACTCCACCCTTGTAGTATCTTGTTCAAGAAGTATTCATTTCTTCAGTCTGACCCTCAACCTCATGTTGTTCGCCAGGACTTTCCTCTGTTTGCCTAAAAGCGTTACACAAATCTTAATGATATCTTAGTTGACAGTCACATTATGTCTTATGTTCCTGAACATTTTGTCAGTCATTTTACCTTTTCCTTCGTTGTAAACACGATCGTTGCTACACATGTCCCTGTGTAGTTCAGATCCGCTCTGTTTTATTTCCTAAAGTGACTTTTATTTGTGACGATGTTTTTAAATGTAAATCATGAAGTGTTATTTGCGTTATCATATATAAACACCACCGAAGCCGGATAAGTCGGGAAATTGGTGCAAATAAAACGGCGACACAACGCATTCCATTCTCTGGACTACATCTTGCTGGAAATCTGGTAGAGCTATTGTCGTGATATAAGAGAGATCCAGCACGAATTTGAGAATGAACTGTGAAGAAGAAGTAAAAGAATATGTAAATGTTGTGACAAAAAAGTACATAGGAGAAAGTGGCTTAAGATTGAGTGACCGCTGCTGTAGCAGCTATATTCTTGTCATTAAACACAGCATCATCGTGTTGCTTTTGAGATCAAGGTCTCTATATCACTGTCGTAAAATCCTGTAAAACAGATATAGATCTAGCTATAGCCCTTTCAAATCAGTTTGTATTGGGTTTGGTACCAATGCGCTTTCGATCCTTAATTCTGATCTTTCGTGTGTTTAAAATTTGAATACTGTAGTCCTCGTTATTATTGATCTCCATGTTGTTTTCAGTAATAGTTTTTTTTTTCATTCCAATATCATTTCCCGATTCCTTCTTCAAGAATAAAAAATCCGCCTTCAAGTAAAACAGTGTACGCCTATGTCATTGCCACTTTGTATATCTGGCTGTTCAATATCTGCATTAAAATGCATCTGTGATAGTATCATTGTTGTTACTGTTTTTGTTATTGTATACGTACTGTTTGTTTTGTATTTTCCTGAAAAAAGATCTTAAGTTTCAAATGTTGAAAATGTCATGCGTATTGTAATTTTTATAATTTAGTACACAAATCACAAAATCCAATAGTCTGTTTGTCATCTTAAAACTACCACACAATTTATTGTCTACGTAAGTACCATTGTTACACAGTTTTAATGATCTCTTACCTATTATCGATCTTCTAAACAGTACGCATATTTCATATACAGAACACTGCAACTATTCGAAGTTTGCAATAATTTGTTTCACAAAGTGACCAGTGGCTGCTTATTATGAGGTGAAAAAATAGCTTTCTTTTGGTAGCGATATCAATAAGTTCTTCCAGAACAGTTGAAGCCATTCAAGACATTTTAAGATTTCTTCCATAGAAACACATCTTTATAACCATCAGTTCTTCCTGAATAGTTCAACCGATTTATGACATTTTAAGATTTCTTCCATAGAAACACATCTTTATAACCATCGGTTCTTCCTGAATAGTTCAACCGTGTCATGACATTTTAAGATTTCTTCCATAGAAACACATCTTTATAACCATCAGTTCTTCCTGAATAGTTCAAGCGATTCATGACATTTTAAGATTTGTTCCATAGAAACACATCTTTATAACCATCGATTCTTCCTGAATAGTTCAACCGTGTCATGACATTTTAAGATTTCTTCCATAGAAACACATCTCTATACCCTAACAGTTCCTACTCTCTCTCAACAATTATATATCGTCCTACTTGTTGTTGGTGATCGCTGTGATAACGTTATTCAATGTTTCATCTCAAGACTGACTTGAGCTAGATGTATCTTAATGATGACACTTCATATCCACATCCATTTCCTATTTTCATATCGTATGTATTTCATAAATTCAGAGCAACTTGTTACACATGTCTATTATTAATATGACTAAAATCATAAATATTACAAAGAGAAACATTCCCTTTTGTGAATAACTATTATAACTTATGTTTTTTTACAATTTTCACCCTGGTAACCAACTGCACAGCCAGAGGGACATCCACCAGTACTAACGAAACATGGATCACTTGTGTTAGCACAGTTACATTTGTGCTCACAGTTTCTCCCAAACGTCCGTTTATCGCAGTGTGAATCTGGAAAAGAAGAATTCATATATACGTAAATCACATGGTACACCCAGTAATAATACAATAATGTCAAACATCCATACAATCTCCATACAAGTTCAAAAATGGAGTGGTAAAGCAATGGAATGATTTACAAAAAATATTTCTAATAGTCCCTACTGCCTACTCGAGCCATATGTATATAGTGCTTTTTTCGAGAGCTAAAATGTGGCTAAAGGGTTAAAAAAATAAGTTTATAAATCGGTTGCAAAATGTGAAGCTATAACTCGGATTACAAAATTCAGATATCAATCCCGATATAAGAATGTAATATGGGGCAGCAGGTGCGGAATGGATAAGTCTACCCACAGATTTCGAAACTGTTTGAGAAGAGAAATAACACTTAGCAGGGAATACAGAGAGTGGTGTCCTACAGCTGTTGAGAACAGTGCAGGCTTTGGTCAGTGAGAATACCAAAGAGGGGGGATGTGATTATATACACTGATGGATCTGTGATTAGACATGTTCGCAGTGCTTGGGTCTTCACAGTTCAGTGCGCAGGTAAAACAATCAGGGAGGAGAGTGGTGCTTTCACTACGAGTAGCATGACCATGGACACTATGGCGGTGATCAGGGCATTTGAGTGGGTATGCACACAGAAGGTAACGCAGGTCTACATCTTGGTACGATTAGGAAGGTACAAGTGGGTCTCGCTCGCGAACAGTGAATTAAGGCATTGGGAAAGGCGAGGATGAAAGTTGTAACATTTATTTTCGTGCCGGGACATGTGGGTGTTTGGGAAAATGAAAGAGCGGATCAACTGATGTTAAGCGTGATTGTGGCATAGGGGCAATGGATCACACTGACATTTTGAACTCCTTAAGAGATATAGCACGCTAGAGTGAGACTAATGTGGGCGATGATTCCTTTTCTTCTTCTTCTTCTGCGCCATTCTCAAACTCCTGCAAGTTAGCATGATGCAGTTCGAAGAACGGAATGCGTTGTGTCATGGTTTACAGCATTAATGTGAAATCTGCTCCTTTCGGCCTGACACATCCAACTTCAGCATGGTTTTGGGTCACTGACATATATAGGATATTCAGCTCCATCCCATAAACTCCTTAGTCGCCTCTTACGATATTATTTGAAGGTAAATAGTGTTGCTATTTTTTGCTTCCCTTTCCAACACGGCAACACACGGGCGATTCCTTTTCAATGGCCAGGATTAAAGATCAGGAATGAAATGCAGTGTTGCTAGAAGTGAACATATTAGAGTGCGCAGAAGAATAATATTCAATCAGCACAGGACCGGTACTGTCAGCAGAAGTATAATGGCGGATACACTTAAGGAGAGATCGGAGCAACTATGGACGTGTTCAGTTTATAGTGATGATGATCCAGCGACTAACTAACAAAGAAAGTTTGTAAATCTGGAGCTAGAACTCAGAATACAAGATTCAGATATTAACCCCGATATAAGAACATTTGTAAATATTGAGCTAGAAATCAGAATACAAGATCCATATGTTAATTTTGATATAAGAATGTTTGTACATCCAATGCAGCATCATCCTTCTCATTAAAGAAAGTCAACAATAAAATTATACGTAAAATTTATTTGGACAATATAATATTATTCCATCTTCTAAGCTACAGAAACGACTTTTATCACCGGAAAAGTCTCACAACTGAATAAATACAATATGGGATACATACTACATAAAGTACTAAAGTTACTGTTAAAGCATAAATATCGATGCCAAAAATAAACAAATAGCAATAAACATAAGAACATGGACTATTCTACGTTACGTTCCAAAATGGATCATTTTCAAGAAACACATAAACAAGAAACTAAAAATTATCAAAATATAAGAGTAATTATTCGCTGTGTCTTGCGGTGAGAAATATATTCGATAAAACAGAAAGTACTCTGTATTTAAATTGATAGTGAACTTGGTGAGTCTGGCTTGTCTCACAATTTGTGAACGCTAGAAACTTGTATTATATTGCTATTTGCTGAATGACGTTGTGCTAGAATCTAGAAATATCGATATAGGCCTAAAGTGAAAACAATTATCTGGCTTACTATTGGTTGCAAACGTCAGAGATTTATTCAAGTTGGACAGGAAACAGAAAATTAAGTTTATTGTTTATTAGCACTACAGTACCATTACATTTTCAATTGTTTACTATCGTTAACACACACATATACACAATTTGGGAGAATTGTCAAATATGGGATTATCCTGGCTGAGGGATTCTTGAAAGAAAAAAGAAAGAATATCCACGGCAACAAAATATCCAAGAACAGAAAATTTTGATGATCTCTTTTTTATTTTACAGGAAAACCGATAGGCACGTGGGTGAGAGGTTTAAACACATATGTCCCATGTGTGAGAGGTTTAACACATATGTCCCATGTGTGAGAGGTTTAACACATATGTCCCATGTGTGAGAGGTTTAACACATATGTCCCATGTGTGAGAGGTTAAACACATATGTCCCATGTGTGAGAGGTTTAACACATATGTCCCATGTGTGAGAGGTTTAACACATATGTCCCATGTGTGAGAGGTTTAACACATATGTCCCATGTGTGAGAGGTTAAACACATATGTCCCATGTGTGAGAGGTTTAGACACATATGTCCCATGTGTGAGAGGTTTAAACACATATGTCCCATGTGTAAGAGGTTTAACACATATGTCCCATGTGTGAGAGGTTTAAAGACATATGTCCCATGTGTAAGAGGTTTAACACATATGTCCCATGTGTGAGAGGTTTAAACACATATGTCCCATGTGTGAGAGGTTTAACACATATGTCCCATGTGTGAGAGGTTTAACACATATGTCCCATGTGTGAGAGGTTTAACACATATGTCCCATGTGTGAGAGGTTAAACACATATGTCCCATGTGTGAGAGGTTTAAACACATATGTCCCATGTGTGAGAGGTTTAAACACATATGTCCCATGTGTAAGAGGTTTAACACATATGTCCCATGTGTGAGAGGTTTAAACACATATGTCCCATGTGTAAGAGGTTTAACACATATGTCCCATGTGTGAGAGGTTTAAACACATATGTCCCATGTGTAAGAGGTTTAAACCAACAGGCCCCGTGGGTGAGACGTTTACACCCTTCGCTTTCACTTATTTCTTAATATAAAATGATATGCTCTATTTCCTTAATTGACTGCCTGTTTAACACTCCAGGACTCACACCTCACCCTTTTTTAATCTGCTGACATGATTTGAATGTTTCTTTGTTAGCATTCTGGCGTACTTTCTTTTTTTCTATATCCAACATTGCTTACATTTCAACTGGTACATGTCTAATCATTCCTGAACGTAAGTCTGTGTTTAATTTCTCTTATACTACTTATTATCCTACTTCTATATTTTATGGCTATATGACCTAAAACTTGAGATGTTTTATTGTAGAATGTTATTTAAAAACGTGGTTTTATGACAATCTTGTCTCTGTTGGTTCTCCCTCCAAGGATTTATTGATTTATTGTTTTCGTGATTGTGTAGATGTTGACGTTGCTAATGTGTTGCATATTACTACATGTTGACTCAATTATTTCCCCATTAATCGATATTGAAAATATGTTGTTACAATATAGGTAGAGAACATATTATATGCACCTAGTGAGAACATAAGAATAATATATTGAGAATATACTGTGAGAACTTAGGTAAACAACATAGGGCAAATATAATGTGCGATGCTACTCTGAACCAAGATAGAACGCATAGACGAAGAGCAGCCTCGGAATATAGTTGAAGAACCTCGGGAGAACATATTGAGACCATAGTGAGGGAATGTTAGAAGCGTGAAAATATGCTGAGAACACAATGGAAGACCGTAGAGAGACCATAGCAAGAGCATAGGACAAACATGGTAGAACATAGTGGAAGAACATAGGACAAAAATGGTAGAACATAGTGGAAGAACATAGGACGAACATGGTAGAACATAGTGAAAGAACATGTTATAGATGATGAGCATAGAGAGAACATAGTGTGACTTTAGTTGAAGCCGAGACTGAGAACATAGTTGAAGCCGAGACTAAGAACATAGTTGAAGCCGAGACTGAGAACATAGTTGAAGCCGAGAACTGAGAACATAGTTGCAAAACCTAGCGAGAACATACTAAGAATATGTTAGAACATGTTCGGACACAAGCCGTTTATATTTTATATCTGTGTCATATTACATAGTGTTATAGTTACTGTAGAAAGTGTTACACGTCTAGACATGAAATTTAGTTACGTGTAATTAAAAGTAGCATATTTACTTATTACCCACAAAACCTTTAAACAACACATGGGTTTTCTGTGTTAGGGTATGAGACTTGTAACCGCATTTTGCCAAATATGTATCACTGTGTAATGAATGGATCTTGATTTTTGGTAATAGTTAAGACAAGTAAAGTAATGAAAATTGTTCATCTGTTGAAATGTAGAAGGCTGAAATAATAAAGTATGTAAGTATTTGTCATTCGGTACAATGTTGTAGAAGGCTGAAATAATAAAGTCTGTATTTGTCATTCGGTACAATGTTGTAGAAGGCTGAAATAATAAAGTCTGTAAGTATTTGTCATTCGGTACAATGTTGTAGAAGGCTGAAATAATAAAGTATGTAAGTATTTGTCATTCGGTACAATGTTGTAGAAGGCTGAAATAATAAAGTCTGTATTTGTCACTCGGTACAATGTTGTAGAAGGCTGAAATAATAAATTCTGTAAGTATTTGTCACTCGGCACAATGTTGTAGAAGGCTGAAATAATAAAGTCTGTATTTGTCACTCGGTACAATGTTGTAGAAGGCTGAAATAATAAAGTCTGTAAGTATTTGTCACTCGGTACAATGTTGTAGAAGGCTGAAATAATAAAGTCTGTAAGTATTTGTCACTCGGTACAATGTTGTAGAAGGCTGAAATAATAAAGTCTGTAAGTATTTGTCACTCGGTACAATGTTGTAGAAGGCTGAAATAATAAAGTCTGTAAGTATTTGTCACTCGGTACAATGTTGTAGAAGGCTGAAATAATAAAGTCTGTAAGTATTTGTCACTCGGTACAATGTTGTAGAAGGCTGAAATAATAAAGTCTGTAAGTATTTGTCACTCGGTACAATGTTGTAGAAGGCTGAAATAATAAAGTCTGTAAGTATTTGTCACTCGGTACAATGTTGTAGAAGGCTGAAATAATAAAGTCTGTAAGTATTTGTCACTCGGTACAATGTTGTAGAAGGCTGAAATAATAAAGTCTGTAAGTATCTGTCACTCGGTACAATGTTGTAGAAGGCTGAAATAATAAAGTCTGTAAGTATTTGTCACTCGGTACAATGTTGTAGAAGGCTGAAATAATAAAGTCTGTAAGTATTTGTCACTCGGTACAATGTTGTAGAAGGCTGAAATAATAAAGTCTGTAAGTATCTGTCACTCGGTACAATGTTGTAGAAGGCTGAAATAATAAAGTCTGTAAGTATCTGTCACTCGGCACAATGTTGTAGAAGGCTGAAATAATAAAGTCTATAAATATTTGTCATTCGGCACAATGTTGTTTAAGGCTGAAATAATAAAGTCTATAAATATTTGTCATTCGGCACAATGTTGTAGAAGGCTGAAATAATAAAGTATGTAAGTATCTGTCACTCGGCACAATGTTGTAGAAGGCTGAAATAATAAAGTCTATAAATATTTGTCATTCGGCACAATGTTGTAGAAGGCTGAAATAATAAAGTCTATAAATATTTGTCACTCGGTACAATGTTGTAGAAGGCTGAAATAATAAAGTATGTAAGTATTTGTCATTCGGTACAATGTTGTAGAAGGCTGAAATAATAAAGTCTGTATTTGTCACTCGGTACAATGTTGTAGAAGGCTGAAATAATAAATTCTGTAAGTATTTGTCACTCGGCACAATGTTGTAGAAGGCTGAAATAATAAAGTCTGTATTTGTCACTCGGTACAATGTTGTAGAAGGCTGAAATAATAAAGTCTGTAAGTATTTGTCACTCGGTACAATGTTGTAGAAGGCTGAAATAATAAAGTCTGTAAGTATTTGTCACTCGGTACAATGTTGTAGAAGGCTGAAATAATAAAGTCTGTAAGTATTTGTCACTCGGTACAATGTTGTAGAAGGCTGAAATAATAAAGTCTGTAAGTATTTGTCACTCGGTACAATGTTGTAGAAGGCTGAAATAATAAAGTCTGTAAGTATTTGTCACTCGGTACAATGTTGTAGAAGGCTGAAATAATAAAGTCTGTAAGTATTTGTCACTCGGTACAATGTTGTAGAAGGCTGAAATAATAAAGTCTGTAAGTATTTGTCACTCGGTACAATGTTGTAGAAGGCTGAAATAATAAAGTCTGTAAGTATCTGTCACTCGGTACAATGTTGTAGAAGGCTGAAATAATAAAGTCTATAAATATTTGTCATTCGGCACAATATTGTAGAAGGCTGAAATAATAAAGTCTATAAATATTTGTCATTCGGCACAATGTTGTAGAAGGCTGAAATAATAAAGTCTATAAATATTTGTCATTCGGCACAATGTTGTAGAAGGCTGAAATAATAAAGTCTATAAATATTTGTCACTCGGTACAATGTTGTAGATGGCTGAAATAATAAAGCATGTATTTGTCACCGGTTATATTGTAGTAGGTTGAGATAATAAAGTCTGGATATGGTTCTCACCAGATACAAAATGTTCCGTGTATATTTTTTTTCTTTTATTTGTTTTTTAAATAACAAGGCGGTTGAAGTTTCAGCCGGTTAGTTCCAGATAGCTTCTGAATCAGTTTGCACTTAGAGTGACCTGGTCATGGTTAAGAATTTTGGCTGATTCCGTATACATTTACTCTGTACTTTAGTTAGTTAGTACTTGAATTCTGCAAAACATCAGTCCTGCATTGTCGTTAAACTGGTCAAGGTCTAAGACATACTACTGATTAAGCAGTGCACTATCACTGACTTTCATATCTGGTTCACATAGTTATACAGCCAGGCTTGTCGTCTTTACAGGGATAGTTCACAGGGACAGTCTACAGGGACAGTCTACGGGGACGGTACACGGATAGTACAGAGATCATCCGACAGAGCATTCGAACTAGAAGAGTCGAGGGATAGTAGAGAGGTGAGAGTCGAGGGATATTCGAGAGATAAGAGTCTAGGGAGAGTCGAGAGATGAGAGTCGAGGGATAGACGAGAGTCGAGGGATATTCGAGAGATGAGAGTCGAGGGATAATCAAGAGATGAGAGTCGAATGGTAGTCGAGAGATGAGAGTCGAGGGATATTTGAGAGTTGAGAGTTGAGGGATAATAGAGAGATGAGAGTCGAGTGGTAGTCGAGAGATTCTTCTTTTTCGTTCGTTCACTTGAAACATGTCTATAATTGTCATTCTGTCTCCTTAATAACAGAGTAATAATCTCACTGTCTTGTGTAGCTCATACAGTGGCTCATAGAGTTTTGATCCCAGTGTTGTTTCCTCTGGCTAATATGTCTGCCTCAGCGTTTCATGCTCAGAACACACTTGAAGTATATGTTTGGTAATCTGTGCTGCCTGTCCACATGTGCACATGGCCAAGTTGTAAATCTTGAAATTTGTGTGCATGTGACTGCGGAGTCGGTTGTGTCCTGTTCTGAGGCGTAGAATTACAACTTGTTATATTCTATTCATAATGTGATAGTCATCTTGTAGTGGTGTTAGTGGCTTTCCTATTGACTTGATCATCTCTTTTTTTCTATGGTAGGTGATTGGTACATCTGGTTGGTCTTCGGCAGCACCTTCCTTAGCCAGTTGTTCTGCTTTTTTTATTTCCTGGCATACCACAGTGATAGGGTATCCACTGCAAGGTTACCCTATACTGGTAAGACAGTTCATTAAGTAGTTTTTGCAAGTCTCTTAGTTTTTTCCAGACTGGAGAGCTTGAAGCACTGACCTTGCATCTGTCAGGAATACCAAGGGCTGTGGGTCAGGATTGGAGTTCAGAAGTTTTTCAGTTACTACACTAATTGCCTGAATTTCTGCGTCAAAATTATTGCCGAATTTCCCTGTTCGTGTTCTGATCGTATCTCTAGACTGATGTGGATATTCTATATATATATATATATACACCTGCACCTCCATTTCTCACTGCATTATTTGCTGACCCATCTGTGTATACTCTGACCCATATATCGTGCGGATATTCCTCGTCCAAGAAACTGAGGGTAACTGTCCGTTGCTACACACCGCTCTGGTCGTCATCTTTCAAATGGGTCTGAATGTATATTGACGTGCCATGCCCTTCATTCCAAGGGGTTTGTTCTGGTATGACCTTAATGGGTTGTTAACTTCAGGTAGGTATGTACGTTGTCTATGGAGTCGTTTAGATTGGTGGATAAAGCTGCTTCTTATCATTCGTCCCATTGCTAGAATTTGGAATCTTTCCTTTATTGGATGACTTGGCATATACAGAAACTTGTCTGGTTGTATTTGCACCTTTGTGTCTCTGCGTTCGCCAAGAGTTTACATTCTTTCCATTTTCTGCATCTCTACTATGTGTGTGGATTTCATTGCTACAATCATTAACCTGAGTGCCAAGTTTTGTGCCTTATCTAGTTCTTGTAATGTGGTGTTTGGTGCAGGAAACCACACAGTTGAACCATATTCCAGGTGTGGTCTTATGCCTTGCTGGTAAATTTTACTGAGTATAATGGCTGGCTCCCACTGGATCCCCATGTGGTTCCACTTAGTTTTCTCAAGATAGCTAACTTCCTTCTGGCTTTTGTTGTTACTTTATTTATGTGTTGTTTCCATGTCAGCTTATCATCAAAAGTAACTCCGAGGTATGTGGGTTGTTTGTCTTCTTTCAAAAGCTCTCCATCCATCTTGATAATACCGTATTTTTGTTTTCGTGAGAGGGTAAAGAGTGTAGACATGCATTTATCAGTGTTAACACTGAATCACCATCTATTTACGTATACGGTTAAGACATCAATAGCTCTTTTTATTTGTTTAGTGGCGACTGTCACATGTTCTTCCGTGCACCAGATCACCAGGACGTCAGAATGCATTGCTAATTTCATCCCGTTTGGTAGTTCGGCAACTAGGTCATTGATGTAAACCAAGAAAAGTGTGGCTGACAGGACTCCTCCCTGAGGGAATCCATGACGCATTACAACTTTCTTGCTCTTGCAACCATCCAAATGAACTCTGACTCTTCTATTAGGAATGATCGCTTTTACCCATTCGTACATTCTTGAGTTAACCCTGCAGGTTCACAATTTCTTTAAGAGTCTGTCTTTCGAAACTTTGACAAATGCTTTCCTGAGGTCTATCCATGCTGCTAGTACCAGTTTCTTATCTTGGACGGCGTGCTCAATCTCTTTAGAGAGGTAGGTTTCTTGATCTTCAGTAGAGTAGCACTGTCTGAATTCAGGCCTTGTTAGCGGAATGCCATGTCTGGTGTAGAGGTGATGTGCTATTCTCTCGAGTAGAAGGTTGGTGAGTCTGCTGTCTGATTAAAAAGTATGAAATTATTTTCATCTTGTCAGCTTTCATGTTCCTTACCTCTCTTGTCCATGTGATCATAGCCCCAGCTCTGAAAGTAACTGTTGAAGTCACCACACACCATAAGTCTATCTTTTTCTGAAATTGTATCTAGTGCCAATGGTCTATCACTTGGGCAGTAGTAGTTCAGGAGATGGAATTCTGTACTGTCTGTCTTTAGGTGGATCATTTGGTATTCTGCTCACTCCGTATAAACTTCGCTTTGCTTTCGTATACACAAGCACATTGCTTACTTGGGCAGGACTGTGGTCCTACTCGAGAGGGAATACCCGACCAGTCTAAGTTACCAGCCTCTGATCGCTGAACTAAGCCCCATCACCACTACATGGTGCTGGCCTCGGCGGTGAGTCAAGAGATGAGAGTCGAGGGATAGTCGTGAAATCAGTCGGGAGGATTGTCGGGAGTAGAG
This sequence comes from Meghimatium bilineatum, assembly GCA_034231615.1. NCBI lineage: Eukaryota > Metazoa > Mollusca > Gastropoda > Stylommatophora > Philomycidae > Meghimatium > Meghimatium bilineatum. Next base: position 7,652,692 of record CM067306.1, read on the forward strand.
ATTTGGAGGGTTACAGCAGGACAGGACGGTCCAGAGTTCGATAACCAGCAGCAAATGGACAGTTGACTGTATAACAGTTTGGACTTAGCTTCACGCTCGAGTTTGGAGACTCGAGTAGAGCAATTTAAGTAACTATATTTTCGAGATCCGGATCGAGAGAAGTAGCATAGTTTGCTGAAATAAATTCTCTGAAACCCTCTGCTGCCATTCGGCGTCAGTGGTAGAAACATTTCTGGAGACGACCTTCTTGTGTACTGAGTATATTGTGGAAGTTGTCGCCTCTTATAGTTTAGTGGTCCACAGTTTTCGTGGACGGTCTCTGGATCTGTCATCGCTGTAACTGCATAGCATAGCTTGCTGTGGTATTCTGTCTGATTGTAGTCTGTTGATGTATGTAAACCATTTGATCTTTTGTCTATTGATGTATTTTAAGATTGAGATGATGCCGGTTTTTTTTCAGGATAGTTACAAGAGTAAATTGCTAAGTACAAGTGAGATCTTGTAAATCACAAGTGAGATGAGTTCTACACTGTAGAGAGAGACGGTTTAAAGTCTCTCTAATTAGCTATTATAGTGCGGTGCAGACATCCTGGATGTGCTAGAATTAGTTGTATAAAGCAAGTATTGTTATATCATATTGATGCCTAGAAATATATTTATAAGCCACGAGTTCAAATGATGATTGCTGTAACTGTGCAATTGAATATGGATTCGTATTAAACGACTGGTATACCCATGACACGTAATGTCTGCATATTATATTTAAGTATAAATTCCGCCAGTGTGTTGCCGGGGCTCGAAAGGGAGCAAAGAATAACAACACTGTTTACCTTCCACGCATGTCGTAAAAGGCGAATAAGGAGGTTATGGGATGTAGTTAAATGTCCCCTCACATATAGTGTCAGTGACCTAAAGCCATGATGAAGTCGGATGTATTAGGCCGAAAGGCGCATATATCACAGCAATGATGTGAACCATAACACAGCGCATTCCGTTCTCTGGACTACATCCTGCTAATCTGCAGGAGTTTAAGAATGAACGGAGAAGAGGAAGAAGAAGAAATATTAATTCAGCTACAGGAATAAACCTGTTCACAGCACCAAAGTTCCAGAAAGTCTGGTCTATGACGCCTGTATACTTGCTTGTCAAACGACAGACTCTATCTATTGATAGATTCAATACTGTCACATCTTCATCATTGTCACACTACACTATTGTGACGTACACGTTTATATTTTTTCACACTTTGTGACTGACATGAAGACTATATCTATCACACTTCCTTATTTAAGGTATAGTAGCAGAATTAAGGGTCTTGGCATTTCGTGTTCATCTGTATTTTTCCTCCTGTAAGTTAATAATAACCAACATCTTAATCGTTATTGGCCCTCCTCTTTTGAAGTTGGTTGTATTCGTTTTCCTTACATATGATATATAATCTTTGTATAAAGGGTCTTAGCATGACCATTGAACGCTCTTACCCCAACATTGCATGACCACTTCATGCCCCTATTTGAACTCTGCACAATCCTACATAGCTCTATACGCCCTCTGCCCGACCAGTGCACGACCGATTCAAGACCCTACGTAATAACTGCACGACCATTTGAAACCCGTGTAGGACCTCTCAACATATGTACGACCTTTACCGACAGTATTTTATTATATGAGCTATATTAATCTTAAATCCGTACCCTGACCTGTTACGGGTCAATACTCCACTTTATGCTTGAATAATATCCAGGCCCCTCATGCTCTACTCGTATGTTACTACATAACACCATCTTCCACTATAATCAGGATGGCGCGCCATGGGGTGTCACCGCGCGTCATCAACGGGCCAGTTTTGTATTATATGTTATGTTATGTTCCTCCAGGGCCATAGGCGGCGCATAGGGCAGAAACCATAGCCTTCAATTTCTGTCTTTGTGTTGCCAGGTCTTTCAATTGTTGCGTGTTGTTTAGGTTCATTGACATGCCTTCTCTATTAATGGTTCCTTGTAGAGTTTCTCTAGGTCTCCCTCTTCTTCTTACTCCAGGTGGCACCCAATATAGTGATTGCTGGGGAATTCTTAGGCTCTTCATTCTGAGAACATGGCCGATGTAAGTCCAACGCCTTTGTCTAATGAAGGAAGATATATAGGTTTGTTTGCTTTCCTCTCTTATAGTAGTGTTAGATTTATAGTCACTCCACTTAACGTTCAGAATGGTACGTAGGCATTTGTTTTCAAAGGAGTCGAGTCTTTTATCTGTGGCTTTTGTGGCTTTCCAACTTTCACACCCATATGATAGAATAGGGATGATGTTGGAGTTAAACAACTTGAGTTTTGTGGTGTTTCTTAGTGTGTTTGACGTCCATATGTTGCGTAGTTTATTGAAAGCACCCGCTGCAAGGGCAATACGGTGTAAAATTTCTTTTGATGAGTCTCCATCCAATGCTAGATTGGTGCCTAAATATGTAAAATTGTTGACTTTTAATAATGGAACATTTTGAATTTCTATGTTGTCGTTGGATCTCGTAAAATCTAGTATATGAGTTTTTGATGTGTTGATTTTCAACCCTATCTGATTTGAGTAGTGTTGGAGATTGTCAAACTTAGATTGAGCATCTGTGTGGTTTGCGCTCAAAAGGGCCAGGTCATCTGCGTAGTCAAGATCTTCGAGAACGGTATTAATAATCCATTTTATTCCTGTCAGCTCATTTTCAGTGCTCTTTCTCATGACCCAATCAATAGCGACGCAGAAAAGTAATGGGGACATGATGCATCCTTGTTTAACGCCCGTAACAACTTGGAACCATTCTGACTTCTCAGTGTTTGTTTGAACACAGCAATGTGAGTTGGTGTAGAATGCCTTTATAACATTGATTATTTTAGTAGGAAAACCGTATTGCTGTAGAATATTCCATAACGTAGGCCGATGAAGACTATCAAATGCTTTTTCAAAGTCAACAAAGTTGATTATGAGCGGGGATTGAAATTCGAGTGATTCTTCAATGATGATGCGAAGAGAAAATATGTTGTCTGTGCAGGAGCGAGCTGATCTAAAGCCTGCTTGTTCTTCTCTGAGTAGTTTATCAACAGCATTCTTTAATCTTTCCAATATGATGCTTAGGAAGACCTTGCCTATGACTGATAATAGGGTGATACCCCGCCAGTTGTTGCAGTCTGAGGGGTCTCCTTTCTTAGGGAGTTTGACCATGATACCGTCTTTCCATTGTTGAGGTGGATTTTCATTGCACCAGACATCATTCATAAGATACAGCAAGTTTTGTAATGTGTTATCATCAGAAGCTTTAAGCATCTCACTTGTTATTTCGTCAACGCCAGCGGCGTTGACGAAATTTGTATTATATATGTATTATGACAAAATTTGTATTATATAAGCTATATTAATCCTGTTCGGGTAACAGGATCCGGTAATGGGTCAACACACATCCCTATAATACTACTCTCACTACAATGTCCAGATTAAATATCATATGTAAGAGCAGATTAAGTACAAAAGAGCAACGTGTTTACATCTTTAATCATGTATATTATTGTGTAAGGATGTACAAGTTGGACAGTTACAGAGAAAATATAGAGAAGAATGTAAAGTAAGCATTTTGAAAGCAAATATTACGGGCGAATATTGTGTATCTATTATACAGAACATACAACCAACATATGCGTGAGGCAAAATAAAATACTTTTGCACATCAACAAGAACGTCTCATGGCAGTAGTGAAGAGCCACAAACATGTGTGGTTAGGCCACGTGATGAGGTAGGATTTCCTTTCCAAAAAAACAATCCTGCGAGGAACAGACGAAGGTTGGAGAAGAAGAGCAGAACACAATAGTATGAATTGATACTATTAAAGACTGGATACGATTAATATTCTAAGCACATTAAAACAAAAAAATGAGAACTGAGAAATATGGCAGGATTTTTGTGTTGATTTTCCAGAGTCACCCCTTTACCCTGAATGGTAATTTGCATGATAATTATAATGATGATGGTTATGGTGATAATGACCCTTTTGAAAACACCATCTATAATCATGTCAGAGCAGCCACGTCTTCCACAATGTATTAGGATTAAGGTAATCCGTGCATGAACTCATCATTTTTCAGGTAATAGTATTCTTGTGTTATATTTTTTTTTTATTTTTTACATTCGTATTTCGTTTGAGAAGGTTGCCAATACTTTGTAAACGGAATGGCCGCTTCTTCGTCGCCTGCTAATTTTTATTAAAATTCCAGTCGAGTATTAATCATGACTAAAGCGGTTTGTTTAGGTTATCTTATTTAGTGATGCTCCACAACAAATGGTGACTCTACTTTACTGCTAGTACACAGCAATTGATGACTCTGCTGTACTGCTACTACACAACAAATGATGACGCTACTATACTGCTAGTACACAACGTCTAATATCAATTGTTAAACATTAGTCATATGTTTTTTATAGGTCATCTTGGGTTCCCCACAATTTCTTTTGCAGAGGATAATGTGTAGGCGAGATTGTCGTTATGTGAATAGTAAAACTGGAACAGTTATGTAGTAAGTGTTCGTGTGTCTGCGTACTATTCCGCAGATGCAGTGCTACACATATTTAAGTTTTATTTTATTTTTAAACTGGTCTCGTAAATGGGAAACGTTCAATGCGTCCTACCCACAGAGACGGACATAACTTTAAGGTTATTGTATATATAATTACAAAGAAAAGCCAGAAAAGTCTCAACAATCAGGCAGTGGTCACAGTATCACAAGCAACAAATCAATAATATCAGACAAGTAAATATATGGTAGGTATTTGTAACACATATTTCCCTACGTAATATATGACAGAAGAATGCTGAGAATACCATGGACTGCCAGAAAAACTAATGTAGAGGTGTTAAAAGAGTTAAATGCGAAACGGACCTTAATCAACAATATAAGAAAAAGGCAATCTTCTTTTTTTTGGCCACTTCATGAGACAGGCAGGTTTAGAGAACATAATCACAACAGGCAAGATTGAAGGCACCAGAGACAGAGGGCGACAACGTGAGAAAATATTAGACAGTTTGACAACCTGGCACGGCAAAGAAACAACAACGACTTTGATACATAATACTGTGGACAGAGAGCTGTGGAGAGCCATGACCGTCTACGCCACCCGGCATGGCACCTGATGATGAATATATGACATAATCACTTAAATAGAGGCATCTTGTAATTCGGTGTTTCAGAAATTCACTGTTCAAGATATTTACGGTGAGATACTGCCACTTTCCCTCAGGAAGGTCAGGATTATATTTGCTTGCTTCTGTTAGTCGTGCTCACGTATTTCCCTACGTGTGAGCTGTAAGCTTTTATGAAACTGCGCTCCCCCCCCCCCGGCAACGACTTTGAATAGTCAGATGAACTACACAAAGTTATTCAACTCATGGACGTTCTCCACTACTGTAAACATAGCTGCTGGTGGACAAGGTGGACGTTATCCACTACTGTAAACATAGCTGCTGGTGGACAAGGTGGACGTTATCCACTACTGTAAACATAGCTGCTGGTGGACAAGGTGGACGTTATCCACTACTGTAAACATAGCTGCTGGTGGACAAGGTGGACGTTATCCACTACTGTAAACATAGCTGCTGGTGGACAAGGTGGACGTTATCCACTACTGTAAACATAGCTGCTGGTGGACAAGGTGGACGTTATCCACTACTATACACATAGCTGCTGGTGGACAAGGTGGACGTTCTCCACTATTAAACACATAGCTGTTGGTGGAGAAGGTGGACAATCGTATTATCGACTTCTTCAAAAGCTAGAGTTGACAGTCCCTGCATTGGACTGAGGACACATGAAGGACAGTACCATAAGCGACCAGAACAGACTCAAAAAGCATTGGCAAACGAATTAAAGGCATACAATGCTAAGAATCGCAAGATGGCTACATAAAAACATAGTTACAATGTTTAAGAAGCTATATCTTTCTAATGGCAATATATGGCTGTGACATGTATACGTAACGCCATCACAACGGAAAAGAAAATAGTAGCATTAAATATGCAGTGTGGTGTGTTCGTCCATCACAAGTGATGATGAACAATTTCTACATCCACTTTTGAAATATCAGTTCGAATTATGTTCATTGGGTCAAAGGGCATGAGCCCATGGACCGCTGGATCAGCAACCAACCAACCAACCAATTATGTTCATGCCTAATAGTTTATAAATGGCTAATGAACCCTCTTCGAGTAGTAAATGTCCTTGGACAGTTCGAGCATGGAATAACCACTAGAGACAGATTTTGGTCTATCCGTGAGATAGAATTTTATAGAAAGGCTAAAATATCATGGATAGCAAAATGAACCAACACAGACACCCACAAAGACCTGAACATAAAGGCCGAATGGATCCTCAAAATTGTCAAAAAACCAAACCAAACATGTTTCAGACATAATAAACAGACACATTGGTTTAGACAAACAAACCATTGAGTGAAAGCTCAAGCAAAGAGAGCAAGTGCCGACCAAGTCTACATGATATCAAAGACATTATGTACATGACACTCGAAGAGGATATGCAGTTCGCACAGAATCAAGAGGCTTACAGAGTGGCAGTGAGAACAACAGCCAAGAGGTTACGACATTGTTCTCACACTCTTGAAGCCCAGAGCTCGATCGCTGGTAAGGACTGCGTTTTTTTCTGTCTGAGGGTTAATTTTTTTGTTAAAAAACTCACACTGTACATGACGTGGCAACAGCGAAGACCTTTATCACACAAGCCGCACAATCCCTCACTGCAACACCCTAACATGAAACATGCAGTATTTTACAGTTTGACAGTGAGAACTACGTTCTGTAATGGAGACGTCACATAGATAGATTAGACTTATATTCACCGTCGTAACATGCTCCATAAATATCAGAAAGTAACGGTCAGTGTGTCCCCAGTTGTTTTGTAGATATTAATTTACTTGACAATGGTGAATAATTAATAATAGAAAATAATAAAGAAACAAAACTTACCTCCATAGATTTCCACTTCACACAGCGTCAGATGTTCCTTGCGATTGACTAGTATTGTTACTTTAGAGATTGGAATAGGTGATGTAACTATTGTGTACGTCGGTTGAGCATTCGCATTGTTTGTGTAGGTATAAACCTGGGCACCTCCAACATCAAAACTTCTTAGAATAAACCCATTCAATCTGTCCAGATTGTCTAGAGTAGACAGGTGTACGAGAGTGATACACACAAATGTACGAGAGTGATACACAGAAATGTACGAGAGTGATACACACATATGTCCGAGAGTGATACACACAAATGTACGAGAGTGATACACAGAAATGTACGAGAGTGATACACAGAAATGTACGAAAGTGGTATGATCTTCGTCGTTCGCAAGCGAAGATGAGCAAGGCATCAAAAACAAATGAATGCGATGGAAAAAAAAATAAAAACAATAAACTGGCAATTGTCTAATTTGGTTTTTGAGTTCGTAGATATTCGATGAGTCAGATTCCTGCAAAGAAAGTTATATTGCAGTGCATGCAAAATTGCTGAAGGTTGAGGGAAGTAGAACCTTCGTACCTGTCTTTCTGCTTCTTGCGCTTGAGATTTTCCGCAGTGTTCTTTCCTTTTCTTATTTCGTGATGCCAGCTTTTATCTTGGTGTGCCAGGCTGAGTGGTCAAGTGATGTAGTCTCCCACGAGCTGGGATCGATGCTGCAGTACTTGAGAGAGTTTATTAGGTGATCCTTGAAGCGCGTTTTCTGCCCTCAGCTTGAACGTTTACATTCGTACAATTCCCCATAGAATAATTTCTTTAGAAGGCGCCTGTCTGGCATACAGACGATGTGGCCAGTCCAGTGGAGGTGGAACCTAGTCAGCATGGTGTGGGAGCTTTGCATACGGGACTTCTGAAGGATTTCCGTGTCTGGTACTCAATCCTGCCAACGTACTCCCATGAGGTTTCGTAGGCACCGAAGATGAAAAGATTTAAGCTTTCGAGCGTGTCTCGCATAGACAGCCCAGCAAAACGCAGCATAAATCAGTGTTGGTAGTACCACCGCGCATCACAGTCCGAAGAAAATAGGTCTATGCTATCCCGCATGTCTTTCAGACTAGTAGCATTTAGTGAACAATCGTCGGCTAACAATATGTAGCAAACAATGTCCGTTTTATTTTTGGTCTTGACCTTTAATTTACTAAGATTGAATAGTCCTCCGTCAGATCGATAGCGAAAATAAATTACTGCACTGCTATTTCTGAAGGCGTCATTTAACATGGTAGAGAACACCATGCTGAAGTGCGTTCGAGCCAGGACACAACCCTGTTTGAAAGGGTTATTCACTGGTAAGGGCTTTTAGTGTGCGCCGTCATCCTGCACATAGGATGTCGGAAATTGTTGTTACATGTTGGCGAACCATGTTGGTAAATTTTTCGGGTCGTCCAGATTTGGCCATGATCTTCCATAGTCTTTCTTGTTTTACAGTGTCGAATACCTTAGTTAGGTCTACATGTGTGGTGTAGAGACCAATTTTCTGTTCGCGACACTTTTTCTGTAGTTGTCTGGCAGTGAATATCATGTCAACAGTACCTCTGCGCTGTCGGAAGCCACATAGACTCTCTGTGAAGAGACCTGTTTTAAGATGAGCTTGCAGTCTGTTTAACAGGACCCTAGCCAGGATCTTGTCTTCTATAGGCAGCAGGGATATGCTTCGATGGTTATCGCAAGCTTGGCGATTTCCTTTTCTCTTGTATAGTTGTATGATGGAAGCATCATTAATGTCTTGTGGTATTGCTTCCAGGTTCCACATTGCCTGGAAGAGCTCTTCATTTTAGCAGAAATAACAGGGCCACTAACGGCGTAAGCTTCGGCTGGAATGGAATCTGAGCCTGATGCTATTCCTACGGACACATTTGAGATTGATTTGTCAACCTACTCAAGGCAAGGGCTCTCTGATAATGAATGATTGATTGGTATTTTCGTGATGTGCGCAATCGCTTCGTCGTTAGTGTTGGAGTGGCAGGTTAGTACATTTTAATAATTTTCAGCCCAGCATTATTGATTTTCCTCTCTGTCAGTAATAGTATGCTTTCCATCAGCGCTTAGAAGAGGAGACGTTCCTGAAGACTGAGGGACATAAATTGCTTTTAATGCTGAATAAAATGTCTACATATTATTACTGTCAGTATAATGTTGTATATATTCGGTTGTGATGCTAAACCATGAGTCATTCATCCTCCTGAGTTATTTTTGTGTGCGTTTTTCTTTGAGTTCTCGTACAGTGTCTTTGTGCTGATTGTACTTGTTGTCCAAGGGAGCTTTGATTTGTACATCGCCCACTACTTCTTCTGTAGTTCTGTAGATAGTGTCATAAAGCTTTTCCCAACTTTTTTGAATGTCTATGAGATTTACTGTCAATGGTGGAATTTTGGTATCCATTGAGCTACACAGAAGCTGTTTATAAAGTGGATATTTAATTTTGGAGACGTCGATACGTTTTGAGTGTTTGCTTTTTTGAGGTCACCGGAGAATCAGTGTATGGAGGTTCATTTTGGAGATTTGCAGTCCGTGGTCCTTCCAGCAGTCAGCGCCACACATGGATTTAGTAGCTCTCTCATCCTGCTTATCGCGTTGTCTCACAATGATATAATCCATTTGATGGCACTGTTGTGATCCCGGGTGCAACCATGCAGTCTTATTACGGTGAGGTAGTTGAAAGACAGTGTTGGAGATGTGTAGGTTGAATGATGCACATGTTTCGAGCAGTAGCTGTAAATGGCTATTGTATTTGCCACTACCATGCCTCACCAGCACACCTATCCAGGATGCCCAGTCCAAACCCACTCGTACGTTAAAGTCACCAAGCATGATGAGTTTGTCGGAATTGGGGGGTCTCCTGTATGATTGTTTTCAAGTCGTCATACAACTTTTCTTTCTGTTCATCATGGTTCGTCATAGTCAGGGCATATACCTTTTTAGAGACTGGAAGGCGAACAGTCATCAGACGGTCACTATTGCCCTTTGGATGTCCAGTCAACGTTCTGGCTAGGCTGGATTTCATTGCAAAGCCAACTCCAGCTTTGCGGTTCACTTCTTTATTTCTGCCAATCCAGAAGATGGGGTAACCAGCGCCTTGTTCTACAAGTTCACATTTCTCAGACAGTCGTATCTCGCTGAGGGCAGCGATGCCAATTTTGTACCGTGCTAGTTATTTCGCTACAAGTGCGGTACGTCTTTCTGGCCGTGCAACATACACCCGATCCAGTATGGTGCGCACATTACATGCGCCAATTGTGAGTGGAATTACATTCATTTTTTTCCTTGAAATTTATACCGCTGAATAGGGATCCTCGCCAGCCGCGGTATGCTGGACTGGGTCATGGTGAGGCAGGCGAGATAATGATGAAAACAATGACTTGCGCTATGCAACCTCACTCTCTCGCCCCTACACATATGGTCTCATTGGCAAGACGAGTCATGACGACTGAGTGTGTGTTGGGGTACAGTAGATGACCAGGTTGCTTACTGTTTCACTGTGCTCTTTGACACTCTACGAAGCTAGCTAAATGACGCCTTTCTGCCCAATGTCCCATGTTAGTAGAGCTGCTCTGCGCAGTCCGCCGTATCCAGACTTTACATGCTTGGCAGACATGGACCCATACATCAGAGGCTATAGGCACAGATCCCATTTGCCGCCTTCACTGATTTAAACACGCCGAAGCGGTATCATAGATTTGGTTACTGTTTCATGCTAATTTACGATTTTGATCCACACGTGAAGGCTAGATAGAAGAACAATTGATGGGGGAAGTATTGGGCGCTATTAGCACTTGAAAACCTGTTCTATCCAAGTGATATCTTTGGCCGATAAACATGTCGAGATGTTTCTCCGCCAATGCTAAATATTTTCCGACTGAAGAACAGTAGGACTGTGCTCATGTGATAGGCACCATATATGAAATACGATGATGTACACACACGTACCAGAGTGTATGAGAGTAATACACAAACAAACGAGTGAGGTACATACAAATGTACGAGAGTGATGCACACAAATGTACCATAGTGATGTACACAAATGTAACAGAGTGATGGGCACAAATGTACCAAAGTGATGCACACAAATGTACAAGAGTGATGCACACAAATGTACAAGAGTGATGCATACAAATGTACAAGAGTGATGCACACAAATGTACAAGAGTGATGCACCAAAATGTACAAGAGTGATGCATACAAATGTAAAATAGTGATGCACACAAATGTACCAGTATGATGCACACAAATGTACCAGAGTGATGCACACAAATGTACCAGAGTGATGCACACAAATGTACAAGTGTGATGCACACAAATGTACCAGAGTGATGCACACAAATGTACAAGTGTGATGCACACAAATGTACCAGAGTGATGCACACAAATGTAAAATAGTGATGCACACAAATGTACAAGAGTGATGCAAACAAATGTACAAGAGTGATGCATACAAATGTAAAATAGTGATGCACACAAATGTACACGAGTGATGCACACAAATGTACAAGAGTGATGCATACAAATGTACAAGAGTGATGCACACAAATATACAAGAGTGATGCACCAAAATGTACAAGAGTGATGCATACAAATGTAAAATAGTGATGCACACAAATGTACAAGTATGATGCACACAAATGTACCAGAGTTATGCACACAAATGTACCAGAGTGATGCACACAAATGTACAAGTGTGATGCACACAAATGTACCAGAGTGATGCACACAAATGTACAAGTGTGATGCACACAAATGTACCAGAGTGATGCACACAAATGTAAAATAGTGATGCACACAAATGTACAAGAGTGATGCAAACAAATGTACAAGAGTGATGCATACAAATGTAAAATAGTGATGCACACACATGTACTTAAGTGATGCACACACTTGTACAAGAGTGATGCATACAAATGTAAAATAGTGATGCACACAAATGTACAAGAGTGATGCACACAAATGTAAAATAGTGATGCACACACTTGTACAAGAGTGATGCATACAAATGAAAAATAGTGATGCACACACTTGTACAAGAGTGATGCATACAAATGTAAAATAGTGATGCACACACATGTACTAAAGTGATGAACACAAATGTACTAAAGTGATGCACACAAATGTACCAGAGTTATGCACACACATGTACTAAAGTGATGCACACAAATGTACCAGAGTGATGTACACAAATGTACCAGAGTTATGCACACAAATGGACCAAAGTGATGCACACAAATGTACCAAAGTGATGCACACACATGTACTAAAGTGATGCACACAAATGTACCAGAGTGATGCACACAAATGTACCAGAGTTATGCACACAAATGGACCAAAGTGATGCACACAAATGTACCAAAGTGATGCACACAAACGTAGCAGAATAATGCACACAAATATACCAGAATGGTGCACCAAAGTGTAGACGAATTATGCACACAAATTTACCAGAGTTATGTACATAAATGTACCAGAGTTATGTACATAAATGTACCAGAGTTATGTACATAAATGTATGAGAGTTTTGTTTGTTTGTTACAGAACCCCAGCAATTACGAGCGATTAGCTCTTACTTTCTATGTGCAGTGGGGTCGTGTATGAGCTTTCTTTCTTACCCAGAGGCTTTACCTTTCGGCTTCGTGCAATGTCTATTCGAGGAGCCTTCTACTCATGAGGGATACATGAGACGGGACGAGACTTGGCGAGCAGATACGTTGTTTGGGTCACCCATTACTTATCTATCTCTGACCAGGTGCATCGCAGCCAGCGAACTGTTCCTCATTTAGGACGAGCATTCCATTACCACACTTTGTGTCCCCAGGTCCAAGACCTAATTTCTTTGTATGAGCCGCGTTGGGTAACGGTGACAGTCGAATTAGACTAGGGTTAATACATCTTCCTAGACAAGGTGCTGCTTTGCCAAACACGTCGGGGGTCTGGGGTTTTATATGTGCATATTTCTCGCATTCGCCTCGCCTGCTTGAGATGGTCTTCCCATCCATCGTCAAGTGCTTTTTGTGAAGTTTGACTCTTCAACATTGTGTATGTTACCCAGAGACAGGTAGAATATGAATCTTGGGCGAGGGGCTTTGTAGTGGACACTTGGGTAATGAACCCAATTCTCTCTGTATGAGTCGTGTTGGTAACGACATACAGTTGAGTTGGGCTAGGTTTGCAATATCGTTAGAGACTCCTCCCCCCCCCCACTACGTTGCCCCAGTGTCCAGATTTCGAGTCGCAACACTGCTTTAGTCTGAAATTTGAACAATGCACTTCCCAACATTTGTTCAGTGCTTGTCCTAATTGCAATGGGTATCTGTATTCAGAACATTATTCGATACCCAGGAGTGCATGTTCAAGTTCGCGTATCCAATTCTTGAGTCATGACTCCTAATCTGAGTGTGGTCAATTGTGATGGGATATGTCAGCTTCTTTAGCCGTCTAGAGCATGAACAGCACTTCCACCAGTCTGTCTCAAGTTGGGTCTTTGTTCCACTGAATTCGATTCACGTACACTGCGCTGCCCTCTAGCGTGTGTTAACTTTTACATGTGGTGCACTCATCTTTGTATGCTAGGGACATTGACATTGGCCGACCCTTCGATGTTTCTGCATTTTAAGCCGTTTAGGTCGGAAATCACAGATTGATTGAATATGTTGGACATGATGGTGTAGAAATATTTCCTGTCTCTCTGCATGCAATTTTCATTTCATCCACAGCATCCGCATCCACGGACACGAGCATGGCTCGATATTATCCAGGAAAACATCACACCGGCTGTATTTCTGTTTCCAGGGTGCACCACAAGGAGGAACTTTTAAGCACTTGGTTATCCGATAACCCTGGATCCGCACGAGAGCAATATGAGGCCATCTCCACCCCATACGAGAGTGATACACATAAATGTATGAGTGTGATACACATAAATGTATGAGTGTGATACACATAAATGTATGAGTGTGATACACATAAATGTATGAGTGTGATACACATAAATGTATGAGTGTGATACACATAAATGTATGAGTGTGATACACATACATGGAAAAATACAATCATGTAAAATTAATATCAATTGGTGTCTAAACCCCCCTCCCCCGCCCACCGCTCATCGACATGTCGCTAGTTTAGGAGATTATGCATTTTCACAAAGCCGCACAAAAATATTCTTGGATAAGATTGCTGGTTTGGTATGTAATAACTTTCGGGAAAAGTACACCACCAAATAGTAAATTAGTATTAAATGTGAAAAACTTACAGCGCGTGAATAGTTTCAAATATTTAGAAACATTAATAACTTCAGATGGTAAATGCAAGACCGAAATTTTAAGCACAATAGGACAAGCAAAAGCAGCATTTCATAAAATGGAAATAAAAAGCATATTATATGCAACAAATCCATAACGATGGATACTAGAAAACGTGTCCTCAAATGTTGCATTGAATCAGTTCTAATCTATGGAAGTTAAGCATGGACAATAAAAAATACATTGCAAAAATCATTGGAGGCATTGAAATGTGGTTTATTCGAAGAATATTACGCATTCCACGGACAGCAAAGATTACTAATAAAGAATGTCTTAGAAGGATGTATATGAAAAGATACATTATTGAGAATATAAGAAAAAGACAGTCAAAATTTATTGGGCACATAATGAGAAGAATGGTCATTTAAAATATAGTGACAACAGGAAAGATAGAAGGGAAAATATCAAGGGAAGACCCAGGAAAGCATATTGGACAGTTTGATTAAATGACTTTGATTTACAACATCAACAGAAATGATGACATATATCAAAGATCAATATACACGAAGAAATATGATCGCCACCGCCGGTTTATGTAGTCACTATATCCAGTATTTTTCTACCATCATCCAAGATCTCTCTACCGTATCACTGGTTTATGTTGTCAAAATTCGCGCAAACATGACTATGTTTTACATACTCACTCACAAAATGAGATTTTCTTTCTATGATTATCAAAATCATGTGTTTCTTTAGTCTATTTCATTTATCTTAACGGGGTCGTAAAACGTCGTCAGAAAAGAATGGGATTGAGGTGGCAGTTACATGAGGGCAAATTCATTCACCTAATTTGGTGCTAATATCGTTTTACGCGCTATTTTGTATGCCTATTGTTTGCACAAAATCCTTACGAAGTGAAGGGATTTGACCCAACCTTTGACTACGTTTCTAGTACTTAAAGTCATATCTCGATTTCCTACAGCCATCACTTATTTATGAGCTTTCAAGTTAATCATCATTACTGTCAATTTGATTCTTTCCAAGCCTGGTTCGCTGTAACACATTTCTCAACGACCATAATTATTGAGGTTCCGCACTGCTCAATAACAATAATAGTAACACTAACAATAATAATACTACTAGTACAAATAATATTAATAAATGAACATCGTAACTAGTTACAGTCTTAATGTTGCTACATTGAAAACATGTTTGCGTGAAAGTAAAAATGTGATCATTGACTTACTATTTCTGTTATATATAATATATCTATCGACTGTGACAGGACGTGAAAATATGACAGACCACCAGCTTGGATTTTCATTAGAACTTGTACACGAACAAGTACTATAGTCAGTACCAATGCTTATGCTTTTTCCATCTACTGCTAAATTTGCTGTATGAAGCACTGATAATTCAAAATAATTACTGGGCTGTATAGCGTTTTGTCGAAGGGCAAGATTTCGACCTGCAGAAGCAAGAAATATTCATAATTTAGAAATAGCACAACAATCACTAAAATTACTCACTGCTGTAAAAACAATGAAATGTGATCATCGACAATATTAGACATGTGGGATACATTGAAAATCATCCTTCTAAAATGACGCTTTTCGTAAACATTACTGAAAGTATAGGTGAGAAATACAAATCCCTGACAGAAAGTATAAGTGAGAAATACAAATCCCTGACAGAAAGTATAAGTGAGAAATACAAATCCCTGACAGAAAGTATAAGTGAGAAATACAAATCCCTGACAGAAAGTATAAGTGAGAAATAAATGTCCTGGGAAAAGTATATTTTGAAGGATGATACCTAATGAACAAGCGTAGCTGTATATTTAACGAAAGACACGCAGCAAATTGAGAGGTTGTATTAACTACATGTTTTTTATCCATATGACCATTACTAGTCACTGTCCGACGCTGTGGTTGGGCGTCTATGACGGCCACGATACTGGATTCGAATGACGTCGCAGGCAATTGTGCATCTGGTCCTTTGGAAAATAATATCAAATTAATAATCGCGTTTATATTTTCTAGTAAATCTCCCCCGCTAAAAAATGTCACATAAATAACTAAATTGATAGAGGATATCCAACAAGGATTAGTGTACCACAGTAACATAACTAAACTGTTAGAGGATATCCAACAATGAGGAGTGTATCGCAGTAACATAACCAAATTGTTCGATGAAATACAACACAGATTAGTGTACCACAGTAACATAACTAAACTGTTCAATGATATTCATCAATGTGGAGTGTACCATAGTAACATAACTAAACTGTTAGCGCCAATCGTTAATCCTGTAGTTAAATTCATATATTACACATGTACTAGATTGATTAAACTTGCAGTGTAAGTCCCTTGCAACACAAGCCAAAAGTTCTATGTTATACCATGGCATAGAATAATACTTTTCATGGCGAAGAATACTACTTATGATGGTATAGAATACTACTTGCCAGGCGATACAATACTACTTACCATGATGTAGAATACTAGTTACCATGGCGAGAATAATACGTATGGCGTATAATTCTACTTTCCATGGCGTAGGATACTAGTTACTATGGGATACAGTACTACTTACCATGACGTACAATACTACTTACCATGGCATATAATACTATTTACCATGGCATAGACTACTACTTACCATAGTGTAGAATACTACTACCTTCGTAGTAGTATTGCCAATTATGCCAACATCAGTGACAGTAATCACTATTAATCACTTTTATCATAGAATACATGTATGCCATGCGCATACGGTTGCTTCTGCGGGTCTCACCAATGGCCCGCTAGACAAACCACCCATGAAATAGACAATCTTAGAGATAACATGCCGTTATATTGAGGCTATCTTTTTATAGATTCCTGATGGCACATCATCTATACAATCCCATAGTCGTAACCTTCGATAACAGCTACCATGTTGTTCCGACAGGCCGACGTTGTGCTTGAACTAGTTACGGGCACGGTGTGGGTGGTGGTAACAACAAATAAACATGTCGCAAGTGCCAGATTTGTGCCCTGATGTCGACGTCTGTTTCCGCGGCAGTAGACTCTAAACGCCATAGAGTCAGATGGCTGCTAGAACAGAGGTGGTACACTTATGGGAATGCCCAACATGCTTAGAGTCCAGATTCTAATCAAGAATCAAGAACCTATAAGCCACATACTTGCAAGGTATAAATGATCAAACTTACACTCGGACACACAGAATGTCGCCATTACAACTATGCCTTGTCGAATAGTTACTTATCTCTATAATATAATATTGAGTCTAGTCTATGTAAATATCTGGATGAGGTAAAACAAACCATTAAGAAAATTAAAAAAAAACAAAACAATAAAGCAGCAGGTCAAAATGACATCAAGGGGAAATGTTAAAAGCAGCAAATAATAATACCTTGCCATTTTTACTGGATATTTTCAATATGATTTGGACAAACAAATGCCCACCCCAACAAGGAAAAATGATATCATTATCAAACTACCAAAAAAAGGAGACCTAGCAAACTGTGATAACTGGAGGGGAATCACAAGGTTATCCGTATCTGGTAAAATTCTTTGTAATATGATGCTTGCAAGATTAAAGTCATCATTAGACAAAAGACTTAGAGAAGAGCAGCCAGGCTTTAGACCAGGTCGTTCCTGCCTCGACCATATATTCACTCTTAGAACAATAATTGAAGAATGTCTAGAATTTAGAGCTAATCGCATAATAAACTCCGTTGATTTGAGAAAAAAAAACCTTCGACATCATCCATTAACCATCGCTTTGGGAAATGTATAAAATATATGGATTCCAAAACAAATATATAAATGTGATAAAATCATTTTATACCAACTCAAAATGTTGTGTTCGAACATAAAAGGGCAATTCAGAATGGTTCAGTGTGATTACTGGTGTTAAACATGCCTGCCCTCTATCTCCTGTACTTTTCAATGTAAACACAGTACATATCGCTGGCAATTAAATCGCAGGTGTTGGCAGAACGATGCCATATGCCGATGATATCCTGGTGTATAGACAGGGCAGAAATCGAGAAGAGTGCGTCGTGGAACTACAGAAGGAGCTGGACAGACTGAAAATTTGGTGTCGAGACACATCGACAAGAGCTATGCGATACTTACTTGACTGACCAACAGCTGAGCATAGATTACAGTATTGCCGTGCACGGGCGTACCTTCAAATACATGCAGATAAGGAACACCCGTTGCATTCCGAAATACAGAAAGTTAAAGGCAGCAGACTCAAGAGAGGAAGGTCGTTGATGGGACGTGCTGATGATGTCATACAAAGCGTGTGCAGATTACAGAATTTTGCAGCTGGTGCGGAATGGATAGATCTACCCACAGATTTCGAAACTTGTTTGAGAGAAGTAATATCACTTTGCAGGGAATGCAGAGAATGGTGCCCCACAGCTGTGGAGAAAGAGGTGCAGGATTTAATACCAAAGAGGGGGATGTGATTATATAAACTGATGGATCTGTAATTAGGTATGTTCGCAGTGCTTGGACCTTTACAGCTCAGTGCGCAGGTAAAACGATCAAGGAGGAAAATAGTGCCTTTGCGGTCACTACGAGTAGTATGACCATGGAGACTATGGCGGTAATCAAGGCATTTGAGTGGCTACGCACACAGAAGGTAACTCAGGTCTGCATCTTAAGTGACTCTATGAGTATGATTAAGAAGGTACAAGTGGATCTCGTTCGCGAACAGTGGATTGAGGCCTTGAGAAAGGCGAGCTTGAATGTGGTTCAATTTATTTTCGTGCCGGGACATGTGGTCGTTCGAGGCAATGAAAGAGCGGATCAACTGGCATTGTGCACGATTGTGGCACAGGGCGATGGGGCATTGGGTCGCGCTGACGTTTTGAACTTCTTAAGAGATATAACACGCGAGAGTGAGACTAATGTGGATGATGATTCCTTTTCAATGGCTAGGATTAAAGATCATGGAATACAATGCGGTGTTGCTAGAAGTGAACATTTTGGAGGGCGCAGAAGAATGATGGTAAACCATCATAGGACTGGTACTGTCAGCAGAAGTGTGATGGCGGAAACACTCAAGGAGAGATCGGAGCAACTATGGATGTGTCCAGATTGCAGTGATGATGATCCGACGACTAACTAACTAACTAACTAACTAACTAACTAACTAACTAAGGCTGCCCTATGTCGCCATTACTATTCAATATCGTAATTGACTGGGCTATGAGAAAAAGCACATGCAACGCAAATTTAGGAATCAATAGATAATGAAAACAACATTAGAATACTTGGATTTAGCCGATGAACTTGCACTATTGAGTGAAAACCACCACGATGCCCAAACAAAAACTGATAGATTAAAACTCATCGCAGGACAAATAGGTCTACAAGTCAACTCATCTCAAACAAAAGTTATGGCCTTCACCAATTCTCCTAACGCAATTACTTTAAATGGACAACAAATTGAAAAGGTACACAAATTCTCCTATCTAGGAAGCAAATTAACACTCTACTGTGATGTCATGACAGAAATTACAACTCGCATTGCGCTAGCATCAAGTGCCTTTAACAGACTTTCTAATATCTAGAGGTCAAATTCACTTAGACACACGCACGAATATGCGATTATTTAATTCCTGCGTTATTCCGGTGCTATCATATGGATGTGAGACCTGGAAAAGCTCCTTATCTTCAGAAAAGAAATTACTGAATTTCGAGAACAAATGTCTTCGTAGGATAACTAACACCCATTTGAGTGAACTAAAATCGACTGATAAAATCAGAGAAAAGACACATCAAAATTTCATCACAGATGTTATCAGAAAACGCCGTTGCTCCTACATCGGGCATGTCCTACGCGCAGATATCAACAGAATACATCACCAATCGCTTGAATGAATAGCTACAGGCAAAAGAGCCAGGGGTAGACCAAACGAAACACTCAGAAGAACAATACTTAGAGAAAGTTCAACACTCAAAAATCATACTATTCAAGAACTGCACACAATAGCTTTGAACAGACATAATTGGAGATATCTGACCTCTGGCCTATGCGCTAACTTCAACGCAAAAGGAAAATGAATGAATGAATGAATGAATGTAAATACCTATCTCTATAATATAGTATATAGTCTAGTTTATGTAAATACTTATCTCTATAATATAGTATGAAGTCTAGTTTATGTAAATACTCGAGAACATACCCCCGCTGATATAAACTGAACAGAGAGAACTGACTCCACTTCCTATGAGTGTGACTTGAGTGACTGACCCAATAGTATCACAATGAATGTCCAGTGTCATGTCATTAACTCTGGCTTTTCTTAGATTTTTACAGGTTAGTGGTGTCCTACTGTTGATGAAGATCACAGTAAAAGTTGGCAACTCGCCTGAGAGAAGATCAAATAACTCAATCAGTAAAACGACAATTGATTTCCACACATTTTATCAAAAGTGTTTGTTTCCTTTTTAAAAGGACAAATGATATTTCTTCTTTGGCGTTCATTCTCAAATCCCTGCTGGATCTCCCTTGTAGCAGAACCATGGTCCTACTAGATTTCCAGCAGGATGTAGTCCAGAGAATGGAAATGCGTTGAGTCGCCGTTTTATTTGCACTAATGACCCGACACATCCGTCTTCGGCGGTAAGGACAAATGCTATAGAAAGCAAGTATTTTATTGTCACATGTATGGATATTTTCACGCCATATGTTGCAAAATTCTTTAATATATCTTGGAAGATACAAAGTCTGATAATTTCACTTGTTTAAGCTTACTAGTATTACAATTTTTTTTTAAATATTATTTTAAGGTTACAACTGATTCAAATGGCTTCAACTATAAAATCTTGCAGAAATAAGCCTAACATCTTCTGCTACATCTACTGTGAATACACCCTCGTTCCTAATAAAAATCCAGTCACAACTTTCATAAAGCAAGCGTACCATGCGTATTTTGGTATAAAACTTGGTGACCAGGATAAACATTCGGCTCCTACCATGGTGTGCAAGTCATGCACTGAATACCTGCGTCAGTGGATTAAAGGCAAAGAGAGAAATTTGGAATAATCATGGTTTAAAAGGAGCCCACAAACCATGTCTCTGAATGTTATTTCTGCGCTATTGATGTGACTGGGATCAATAGAAAGAATCGAAATGTCCTCAAGTATCCTGATCTTGAATCAGCACGTCGTCCTGTAGCTCACTCTGATGAATGTCCAGTACCTGTCTATGCAGAACTCCCTGACATCAGTGATGAAGATTCTTCCAGTTTTCTAGAAAGTCAAGAGTATAATGAAGAAGAAGAGACATTTAGCGATGATGCTGCACATCCGTTGTTTACCAAAATATGCTTAACGATCTTGTACATGATCTCAAGTTGTCAAAGTCTTCAGCTGAGCTCTTGACATCCAGATTAAAAGAAAAGAACCACATGTCTGACAGTACACGCATCACTTTTTAACGCAACGAGCTACTCCAATTTTTCTTTGAAGAGAAGGGCTTGGTGTACTGTACTTATAGTGTTCACCTTCTGCAGAAGATTGGAGTGCAACATTATGAGCCCAGAGATTGGAAACTGTTCCTTGACAGCTGCAAGATATCACTAATATGTGTTCTGCTTCACAATAGCAAATAGTTTGCTTCAGTACCCCTTGCTCACTCGACTACACTGAAGTAGAAATATGAAGCGGTGAAGTATGTGCTGGATAAAGTTTCTTATTCTCAGCACGAGTGGTATATTTGTGTTGACTTGAAGATGGTGAATTTCCTATTGGAACAACAGTCTGGCTTTACAAATTACCCCTGCTTTTTGTGCATGTGGGATAGTAGGGACAGGTGTCAGCACTATACCAAATAGAACTAGCCTGCACGAGAAGAATTGGTGCCGGGTAGATCAAAGAACATCATCAACAATCCCCTGGTAGATCGAAACAATTTACTATTCCAACCGCTGCATATCAAGCTTGGCTTGACAAGCTTGATTAAACAGTTCACCAAAGCATGGGCAAGGATGGTGGCTGCTTCATTTACTTTTGCCGCAGTTTTCCAGGATTTACATTAAACAGGTTGAAATGTGGCATTTTTTATGGTCCTCAAGTTCGTTAGCTCATCAGAGATTCTGAGTTTAAAAAATCAATGAACAAATTGAAATAGAAGGCACTGAAGGTTATTGTTCTGGTTGTGAAGAATTTTTGGGCAACACCAAAGCCAGTAGCTATGAAGAGGTTGTCACCAACATGCTGACTGCTTTCAAACATCTTGGATGCAACATGAGCATACAAATGCATTATGTATTTTCACATATGGATCGGTTTCCTAGGAATCTTGAATCAATCAGTGACGAGCAGGGAGAGAGGTTCCTTAAGGACATAAAAGAGATGGAGACCAGGTATCAAGGAAGTTGGGATGCCGCAAATGATGGTTGATTACTGCTGGACTCTGAAGAGATACATCCCTGCTGTTGAGCACACGCGAAAGTCGAAGAAATTGAAGTTTATGTTTTGAATAATTCTCATTGATGATATAATTTACATGTCCTCACGTTTTTCAATGTCTGCTCTTCATTTATATAATTCCATTTTTGTAACATTTAATACATACATTATGTCAAATAATTTTTATGTGAGAAATGTTAAAAATAAATCAACTACTAATATCACCAAAATGTAGTTATGAATAGAAGGCTATAGTCAGAGAATAGATTTGTTTGAAATCAATTTAGAAAAAAACTCTGACTTGATTGAGAAAAATGAATGTTATTTTTGGCTTCAGTTGCACAACATGGTACTAATTCAGAAAATTAAAATGATGGACAACTTTCAACTTTATTTCTTTTGTAAACCAGTGATTTACATCCGTGTATAGTTTACTGTCACAACTTGTATATATCCGTGTATAGTTTACTGTCACAACTTGTATATATCCGTGTATAGTTTACTGTCACAACTTGCATATATCAGTGTATAGATTATTGTTACAACTTGTATATATCAATGTATAAACTATTGCTACAGTTTGTCTGTATATATATATATATATATATATATATATATATATATATATATATATATATATATATATATATATATATATATATATATATATAATAACTAATTGTTTCGATATATATATATATATCAATGTATAGATTATTGTTGCACTTACAGATATCAAAGTGTATATTATTGTTGGAACGTGTGTATCTCCGTGTACAGATTATTATTAAAATGTGTATATATCAGTGTATAGATTATTGTTACAACTTGTATATGCATATTCACATATTTTGTGTTACTGGAAATAAAAAGAGATAAGAAGTATAGTAACACTGTCCATGCCATACATGACATGAGAAACGACTAATAGCATAGTAAGCCAATATCTATTTGACGTGTGATTTATAGAATATTGAACTCATTGTCAATTTGTAAGCCCCTCCGTTTTGTTCGAGCTGTCCAGTCTCCTTCAATGTTATTTTCAGAATGTTTTCAATATCCTGTCCCATCATAGTCTTCGTCTTACTCTTGTTCTCTCCCCTGACACTTTCCCTCCGTGGTTAGTATCTTTAAACTATTGTGTCTGATTATATATCAGAAATATGTTATTGAAGTGTTTTTTGTTGATAGTTTTGATGAGTCAGTCTTTTTTCCATGTTCTGGTCTTTCCGAGTGGTTCGTCTTTCTGTCCAGTATATTCTTGGGACCTTTCTATAACAGTTTGTTTATTATTCATCACTCTTTAGTCCAGTATCAGATTACATCACCAACATCGTCAATGAACTGTGTAGTTCGCTTCAGGTTATCCATAAAACTTCTCTGGTTGGGAAGTAGTGCCGTCCCAGTATGTCATATATTTGTCATATCTTCTTGATGGGTTGACACACATAAATAATATGTTCTGCAGTTTCTGGACTGAGTCCACAGTTACACAGGTCTCTCTCGCCTATTTTAACTTTCTGAATATGAGACTTCTCGTCTGTTGTCGCCATATCATAGTCGAAGATAATGGTTTGTTACTTGCAAGATATTTGGCTCACCAGTTAGTTTCGTCTGCTTCCACTTTTCCTTATATTTTGCTTTTATTATAGTCTTACATTTATAGTAAGTAATATCACTTTGTATTTGCTCTAGTGATTCCCTTTTCTTGCCAGGAGATCAGATTTTTTTTCATATTCAAGTATGCCCACATTGACCAGGGATTCAGTGCATCACTGTTTCTTTGGTAGTACTTCTGAGGTGTAGTCAGCCGTCACCATTGACGGTACTATAAGAAATAGCTGCGAAAAGTAAACAGGTGTTTCGTTGGGTAAGTTTTTGACTATTGTGATATTTTCCATTGATTATTCTTTATATACTTAGTGTAGCCTTGACTATTTTGGCATGCGGTTCCAAGTATATAAATATTGACTAACGGAAAAGAAGGCAAACACCAAGAAAAGGAATGACGGCTTAGTTAATTCCGAGAGCAGGTTTTCTACAGCTGATTGATGCAAGTAAGCAGATCAAGAGTTCATTGATGCGCCTGTTCCTTGGATCTTTAACTGCCTGCAATATTTTATTTCAAATTCCTATATTTTCTTTTCCTGAGAGGATGACATTGCTCACGTCTCACAAACACTCGTTGCAACTGGAAAAATATATCTTCCTAATATCTGTAACTTAATTTTTCTGTTTGTCACATGCCATATATTTGTTCATGTGATTATATTTTGTAGAACTATTACTAATCTCTATCTCATCTCTGCAGAGCAATCTCCTTTAGTTGTGGTGGTTGTTTCAAGATATTAAACGTTGCTGTTTTTTTTTTCTAGTACTTCTTTGTCCGTAATAACTAATGTATATGTGAGTTTATTTCTGTTGATATGTATTATTTTTGTAGTTGTCTCATTGTGGAAAAGTGTGTGTGCGTTGCTATGTTGTTTAACCGACATGATCACATTTTCTAAAACAGTGGGGGCTTCTTGATTTTAGGTTAGGGACATCCGCATAAAAATCAAGACTGGTATTTGTAAGAAATCTAAACTAACAACTAATAACATTCTATAAAATATAATATAATAAAATAATATTCCAACTGTAGATGATGAAGTGGGAATTTCTCCCATTCTCTTAAATGACGTCACTGTACGCAATATGATGTACATTCCTTTTAAATATGTAAATCAATCAATGAAAGTTGTCGAGTCAATAACAGATCACATATTTGAACACATGAATATAATTTGCAATAAAGTTTTGTAAGATTCAGAGCGTACCTAGGGTAAGTGCTGCCCTGTAGACGAAGATTTTGATGCCCCCCTCCCCTCCAGAAATTGATTTAAGCAAAAACAAAAACAAAAACCGAGTAACGTTTTACAGGTTAATTATTATCATAGAGTTTATTCACTTTTAAAATTTAAAATTCACTTTCTTGAATTTTTTTTTCAATATTTCTGAATGACGGCATGTAATTTCAAAGGATCTTGGTCATTTTCTTTAAATTCTAGTTCACTTTAAAATTATTTAAATTATTAAAAATTTTCTCACAATTAAGGAGTTGTTTTTTTCTTTCGAATATCCATAAAATACTTGTACACAACACTTTTTACACTTGTTCACTTTCTTATTTCTTCACTGCTTATAGTTAGGTTATAGAACTTTGTGATGCGCTGAAACACGAGCCTGAGTATGCCTACCACAGATTAAAACTTCATTTAAATATTTGATCTTTATCGATGATAGAATCGTTGTCGTTGAATGATATCATTCAACGCTAGAATCCTAGAAATAAACTTGATTTGTCATCGAACTCAAAGACTGCTTAATGCGGACTTTTACTGTGCTAAGTTAACGACTGAATGGATTGACGAACGAAACTGAAACTTATTTTTCGTTTTTCTTACAAGCTAAAATATAATTTTGAAGTAAGTTGTGGATGTGTCCTCTTTCGCGAGAAAGTAGTTCTACTTATTTTTTAACTTTTAAAAAAAAAATATGTGCCTAAAATGTGTTATTACCTAATTGCCTAATAAATGGGCTTAACAATAATCTTTATTTTATTTTTTTAACAGTGTCGAGCATCAATTTTGGCACGGAAAAGGAACGTAAATCCTATTTCAAAGTTTTAATTATTTTTGAGGGGCATTTTGATGCCCCTCTTGCTTTGATGCCCGGTGTGGCCGCTCCCCCCGCACCACCCTCGGTACGCCACTGTTAAGATCTAGTCACACACTTGAACACATGAATACAATTTGCATTAATATTTAGCAAGATACCTTGACAGGTACCAGCAATGACTTCTTTTCATGAATAGATAATTACTGCGATTCACTTTGTTATGCAAAAGGTCGGATCTAAGGTCTAGTCACAAAAAACACCTTTCACATATATCAAGTGACTTACGCTTTCTACGGAATCACGGTTGGAACATTTCTGCCATGAGCATATTCAAATATCAAGTAGATGGAATACTTATATATATATATATATACTATACAGTTAGTACCACAAATACTACAGTTAGTACCAAAATTACTACAGCTAGTATGGAGAATACTACAGTTAGTACCGAGAATACTACAGCTAATACCGAGAAATGTACAGTTAGTACCAAGAATATAACATTTAGTACCGAGAATACTACAGTTAGTACCGATAATATTACAGCAGGAACCGAGAATATTACAGTTATTTCTGATAATACTGCAGTTAGTACCAAGAATACTACAGTTCTAAGCAAGAATACTACAGTTACTACCGAGAATATTACAGTTAGTACCAATAACACTACATCTATTACCGAGAATAGTGAAGTTAATACCGAGAAAACTACATTTAGTACCGAGAACACTAAAGCTAGTACCGAGAATACTACATATAGTACCGAGAATACTACAGTTAGTACCGAGAATACTAAAGCTAGTCCCGAGAATACTATAGTTAGTACCGAGAATACTACAGCTAGAACCGAGAATACTACAGCTAGAACCGAGAATACTACAGCTAGTACCGAGAATACTACAATTAGTACCAGAATACAACAGTTAGTACCGATAATACTACAGTTAGTACCGAGAACACTACAGCTAGTTCCAAAAATACTACAGCTAGTACCGAGAACGGTGCAGTTAGTACCGAGAATACTACAGTTAGTACCAATAATCCTAAATTTAATACCGAGAATACTACAGCTAGTACCGAGAATACTATAGTTAATTTCGAGAATAATACAATTAGTACAAAAACTACGACAGATAGTACCGTAAATACTACAGTTAGTGCCGAAAATACAACAGTAAGTACCGAGAATATTACAGTTAGTACCAAAAATACTACAGTTAGTTCCGAGAATACTACAATTAGTACCAAAAATACTACAGTTAGTACCAAAAATACTACAGTTAGTACCGTAAATCATGTGATTATCCCCCACCCCTTCCGTGATATTTTGAAAACATTCAAAGCAATACACGAAAATGGGAAAACTTTCTCCCTCCCCCCTTTCCCCCACGAAAAAAGGGGAATTGACTTTTGTTATAGACAACAACCCCCACCCCCCCAGGTCGCTAAAGACTTCTCTACGACCGTCACCAAATTTTAAAACAATTAGTTTATTAAGTAAACTTCTTCTCAACCATGAATCAGTTGATGACCTGTAATTATAATTTAACCACTACAAAACCTAACATCTATGATATAAGTTATGTTCCAGTTTAAATAGTAATTTATGTTATTCGTGTCCCAAAGGCAGACACATTTATTTTTACTTCCCTTTTCGCTTTAGGAACGATATTATATATATATATGCATATATATATGTATATATATATATATATATATATATATATATATATATATATATATATATATATATATATATAGGATTTTCTCCCCTCTCAACTTTTCCCATAGCGTCCAGAGTCCGAGTCTCAACACTGGTTCGGTATGTAATTTAAACAATGTGCTCCACGAAATTTGTTCAATGTTTCTCCTGTGTGCAATGAGGAGCTGTATTCAAAGTTTATTTTTTATTTTCCATACCCACGAGCGCATGTTAAGTTGCCGATACCGCGACCTCAACCATGAAATCCTAATGTCAATTGTGGACCTTTTGTTTTGAACAGATGGTGACGATGAAATAATCCCTTTAGCTTGACAACGCATAGCCTTACATACAAGTGCACCAATTCGTCTCAATTGTAAGGTTGTCGCAAAGTCATGGTAATGTATCAATGTGGTGGGGGGGTGTTACAAATTCTTATTTAATCCCAGAAAGAATTCATTCCAGTCTACCAGTATCCCACGATTACCACGTCCTGCCATGAGCGTAGCACACACATCTGTACCAACTATATCATCATGCTTCTGTCAGATCTGTTGGCCCATCGGCTGTGATAACGCCTTCAACATTCCCCAGTCATCTAGACGGATGTCAGAATATAACAACGTTGCAATTTCCGCTTGCAGGCACCTCTTCGTCATCCATGGAGATTATTTGACACAAGACAAGTGTAAAAATTGTGACAAGAAGAAACAATGATATTTAACTTGTTACTGTTTATCTAAGTATCCCCAATTTTCCAAACTCGCCTCATACAGCTTTCCTGGAATGAATAAAATCATCATATTCTTTACATCCTGAACTAAAATTATAATTTTATACACGGGCGGTTCTTAGCAGAAAGGGAGATGAAAAATAAGAAATGTCATCTTTGAAGCAACTTTGTCTCTCAACCCATTAAATAAATTGAATTCCAAGCTTTGTTTATATCTGCTGAAAAGACAAACGTGTTATATTCTGACAGAATTACACTCTTTGAATTGCGAAATTAAAGTTTAATAATTTCATTTCATCAATACTTATTTTTACATTGTGTCTATAATGTTGCAATTTACTGAGTATGCAGTGAGTTATATGTGCTCAAATCGACGTTCTTAAACTTTGTGTATTTCCATCATCCAGTGTACAACGTCACACAGCAGCTACATAGTTAATTTGTTATCGTTGAGGAAAAATGTTATTAAAAATATAATTGAAAAATATATTAAAGAAAATTCTGCCGTATAAATACATCGGTGCTATCTTCATTACTTGAAACATCCAAACTTCATATCATGACATACAATTACTACAGAAATGTCAGCGATGCGAACCGTGTTGAAGCTATGCAGTCATATGTATTGTCCCAAGTAGGTGAACAGGTGAACAATCAAGAACTCCAAGACATAACAGAAATCCTTGGTCAGGCAAAATGATTTACCCAAATGTAAGACTCATCACGTCGCTTTTTTTTATTTAAAAAAAAAAAATTGAACGTAGGCGGGGCGAGGGTAATCATCAAAGGGGGGTTCCAGTTTTATTTATTTACTTTCTATTACTTACTTATGGGATTCATAGGGTTGCGAGATTTCACTTTGTCTTCACTGTGTCAGGTGGCGACAGGTGCATGTCGTCAATTGTGTTGTGACTGTATAGGGGATGTTATGGGATGGATTTGGTGGTAGTAGTTCTTTAATGTAACGGTATTTTACTGTTTCCTTCTTTTGTCTATTGCAGTGATTGCAGCAAGTAATGTATTCTGTGGTAATTATTTGTAAGCATTTACTAAGTTGCACATATGTTGTTCGCAGCCAAAACATTGTTGTTTCATCTTTGCGGTGCAGCGTATTTGTGCTTTAGTGTTGTTTTGTTTGGGGCACGTCTGCATATGATATGATTGATTTTGAGACAGAGACCTAGCTGTCTAAACATTATTGTTTACAGTTGTTGCGGATAATGGGTTTAGCTGTTCTAAGGTTGGTGACAAATCCTGGTTGGTGCATACTTTCTCTATTATTGCCTGTTTATAATCACTAATGCCTGGATGGACTGGTATCCACTGTAGTGTAGTATTGATGCCATATGGTGCACCTGTGTATGAGATATGGTAGATATGTGTGTGTGTGTGTGTGGGAGGGGGTATTAAATACTCTTTCATATTTATATCTAATAGTAGGTGATGTTTCTTGTTCAGTTTTTCTGCTAGCTTCACCTTGTGAGTGATTTTTGTTTTAGTCATGCTTTGTATGTTCATTTCTTGAATAATTCTCTGTTATAATGGGTTTTTTTTTGATGTGTTCTAAGATCTTGTATATTTCAAACAACTTCTATAGTTACCTTTTCTAATGTCCATTGGCTCTATGTTTGTATAGATTTTATGTGTCACTGTTACAATACGTTGTGAGAAAGTTCAAAGTCTCTCGGTTGTCAGGAGCGAGTCCGATCTTATTACATGTATGACAAGAATATCTGCCATCATGGCGTCGTGTGTGTGTTTGCGTGCGTGCGTGTGCGAGTGTGTGTGTGTGTTACGTTATTCAGGAAGGTCATTTATAAATATTACAGCTGAAGGTTGAGCCTTGGGTTAATTACACCCAAGGCCCGTCTTTATCAAGCTTTAGTTTAAATTACAATTGTTTGCTTACTGCAATTAGAATATTTATGTCGTTGAGGTAGTTCTTACTTCCTCTGCATATTTTTCCACATGTATCCATGCCTTGAAATGTTTATATAGTAGTTCTTTTGCGGTTCCATGATGGTAGATTATCTTATTTAATATTTTGTCAGGACAAGTTTCTTATCTTATCTACAGTGTCTTTAGAGCAATCCGGAATTCTTGTATGGTCAAGTTTTCTTCAAAGTGTGAAAACGTGTCGTGTTTAGATGTAATTACAAATAAGTAGGACGATTACTGAAGAAAATTGTCAATATTAAATAATAAAATATAGAAAATGAAAATAAAACAAAGAACAAATACAATTATCAACGTGTCGGTCCAATTGGGACCTTTATCAAGACAATAAAAACAGTTAAGTACACACAACCATAAAGAATGTAAACAAAATGGTTGGGAGACGGATTTGTATCACCAGAAAATCATCACCCAGTAAATGATCCAATGCAACACAATTTTAATAAGTTGATATTGATGCGTTCAATATGTTTAAATTGTGAAATACTAAAAGATGAAAGATGCAAAACTAACAAAAGGGGGGCACCAAATAGCATTGCCAAGAACGGGGGGGGGGGGGTGTTAAGTGGACGACGGGAGATAAAAGAGGAAAGGATAGAGAAAGATAGTGCACGCAGGAGCGTGGGGGGGAATCACTTTCATTTTGTCGGACATCCTCCGATATTTGGATTATTTATATTCGTATTTAGATTTATGTTTTTTCCGGATCATGGCAATTGTATTAGCTAGTACTTCCCTGTTGAGGTGGGGGAAGGGGTTGTTGTTGTTCATGTTTGAAAGAACTTGTGTTGAGACATTAATTTATTTTTCTGTGTAGTGCAATACTACTTGATCTGGTGTCGGCAGTGGTTACGGTAATTGTGGTAATTTTTAAAGTGGTAATTTTATTTCCATGTTTCAAGCTTCACTAGGAAGTTTGGTAAGCTGTTTGATTGGTTTAGTTGTTAAATAGTTCGTTTGTTTTCGGATCATTGTCATTGTACCGCAGACACGTCCCTATTTGCTTCGCTTTGATCTCTACCTCAGTGTAACCACCATTACACGGTAACCAAAGTTTAAGTTATGTGTAGTTAACATTCTCCTAATCTCCTAGTAGCGCTCATTTCTGGAAACACCTCATTTCAAGACGAGTTCCTTTATTCTGTACATGGGAAATATCTCATCACTTTCATTAATTGTATTTGCTCTCATGTTTCTCGACAGATGTTCCAAATAGTTCAATGATACACTACTCTACCACTGGACACATAAAGCAGTGTTAGTCAGCCAATACGCTCTCTCGTTGTACTAATCACCTATAATAATTCGCACGAAAATGAATATGACACTTTCAAACTGTCGTTTGCCTCAAACCACCTTTCTTATTTGCCTCAATAAACTGTTCTCGTTTGCCTAAAGCCACTGTTCTCGTTTGCCTAAAGCCACTGTTCTCGAATGCAAATAATTTTTATTCTTATGATAATGTTCGTTAAGATGCAGACATGAGTTGCTCTTTGTGTAATCATCCAGTTCAAAGATGTGGTCATTGCCATAATCACGCTGCTTGTAGTCATTGTCGTAATCTCCACAGTCACGCTGCTTGTAGTCAATGACATAATCTCCATAATCACGCTGCTTGTAGTCATTGTCGTAATCTCCACAGTCACGCTGCTTGTAGTCAATGACATAATCTCCATAGTCACGCTGCTTGTAGTCATTGTCGTAATCTCCACAGTCACGCTGCTTATAGTCATTGTCATAATCTCCATAGTCACGCTGCTTGTAGTAATTGTCATAATCTCCATAGTCACGCTGCTTATAGTCATTGTCATAATCTCCATAGTCACGCTGCTTGTAGTCATTGTCATAATCTCCATAGTCACGCTGCTTGTAGTCATTGTCATAATCTCCATAGTCACGCTGCTTGTAGTCATTGTCATAATCTCCATAGTCACGCTGCTTGTAGTCATTGTCATAATCTCCATAGTCACGCTGCTTGTAGTCATTGTCATAATCTCCATAGTCACGCTGCTTGTAGTCATTGTCATAATCTCCATAGTCACGCTGCTTATAGTCATTGTCATAATCTCCATAGTCACGCTGCTTGTAGTCATTGTCATAATCTCCATAGTCACGCTGCTTGTAGTCATTGTCATAATCTCCATAGTCACGCTGCTTGTAGTCATTGTCATAATCTCCATAGTCACGCTGCCTATAGTCATTGTCATAATCTCCATAGTCACGCTGCTTGTAGTCATTGTCATAATCTCCATAGTCACGCTGCTTGTAGTCATTGTCATAATCTCCATAGTCACGCTGCTTGTAGTCATTGTCATAATCTCCATAGTCACGCTGCTTGTAGTCATTATTGTAAGCTCCGTAGTTACACTGCTTGTAATCATTATTATAATCTCCATAGTCACACTGCTTATAGTCACTGCTATAAACTCCATAGTCACGCTGCTTGTAGTCATTATTGTAAGCTCCGTAGTTACATTGCTTGTAATCATTATTATAATATGCATAGTCACGCTGCTTATAGTCACTTCTATAAACTCCATAGTCACGCTGCGTGTGGTCATTGCCATAAAATCCAGTCATGCTGCTTGGTGTGAGAGCAAATACATCGCTTTCCTCATTGTTGTTGATGTACAGACTGAGTTGTGAAGTTTATACATTTACAAGAAAAACTTCACAATGAAAGATCAATTATTATCTACTAACCTGGATCTTTCACGTTTATTCTCAACCACTTAAAAGAATAAGCCGTGTTCCATGTCACATTTATTATATCCAGATACATATTCCCAGTCCAGCATGTGGCATCATTATTGTCTGTTAGTTCTGACGACAGCGGCGGCTGAGAAACTTGGACCAAGTCGGCTATAGAAAATATATGCAAATATTTAGTGAAATATCAGTCAATTGATATGTCTATCATTTTATTGAACTGTTTAAAGAAATCTATTAGATTGTGTTAAGCAAACAGAAAATTTATAAGAAAATAAATGCACTTTTATTGAATTTTAAAATCCACTAAAACATCCACCTTTCTTTACCAGTATAACATGGGCGATAGACAACCCTGAAACGTTCATTATGAAGTGAACTCAGTAACGTACTGTGTTAAAAAAGAAAGAGTTCAAAAGTCGTAGAGGATTGACTTCACTGTACTCGGTTTCCATATGTACTCTGTCACTCTCAACGCTCCTGCCGAGAGTGCAACTCATAGCACGTAACTCCGTAGCTTCAAATGATAATACACAGGGATCTCCGAAAAAAATCAACTTTATCAACAAGACGACACGAGCCGGATTTGAACGCATAACCTCTTGAACACAACTTGATCACTATGCTAGGAAGACCCCCTACTGTGGAGATGACAATGACTATGGGGATTGACAACAACGTACTGTGTGAGAGCTCTCATCAGTGGATGGTCTGAGACGTGTTCGCCTCCACGCTCGATTGACAACATGCTAGGAGGTTATAAAGTTGGTGATGTTATGTTGGACATGTCTCCAAAATTAATGACAACTTGTACACGTAATGTTTGATTTTCAGCGAATTTA
Source organism: Meghimatium bilineatum (assembly GCA_034231615.1). Lineage (NCBI taxonomy): Eukaryota > Metazoa > Mollusca > Gastropoda > Stylommatophora > Philomycidae > Meghimatium > Meghimatium bilineatum. Next base: position 7,687,009 of record CM067306.1, read on the forward strand.
TACATAATGAAACACGATAATTTATTGGCCCACCGAGTATGAAGGCAAATTCCAGCAACGTGGTGTGGTACACATAGAACATGACGAGACGCATAGAAAACTATGGTCATCTACTGGATCGACTTTATTTCCAGTCGTCTTGATTCGTCTTTGCACGGGTTTTAAGGGCGGTCCGACAAGAGAATGAGGTCGTGTCTTTTGCATAACTCGTCCTAACGTAAATCAAAACATCCAGTGCAAGTCATTCTCACATCCACGAAAATTCACTTTAAGGGATATGGTTATAGCATTAACTTTATGTGCATGGAATATATGCGAACATGAAAAACAACATGAACAACAAATAACAACAGCAAATAACAACAACAAATAACAAAAACCACGGTTCATCTATTTGGTTGACTCTTTCCTTGTGTTCGGATCATATATCTAATAGATGGGCAAATATATCTTCAAGTCGAGAGTTTTCCTAAGTATTTCGTCCAAATTATTTCTAGGTATGTCCTTCGGAAATTATACTTCTGTGACTCACGTGATGTGTATTTCATGTGTAAACAGTATACAGGAATTATTGAGCATTTATATAAGCTCGGGTTATTCAGTTAGAGATGATGTTTTTAAAACGTCACAAAACAGACAGTTATGATAACGGGGATTTCCCTCTTACTGTTTCTAGATGTAGTGGTTGTAGAAATAGTGATAGAACTAGTTGTAGAACTAGTGGTAGAACTAGTGGTAGAAGTAGTGTTAGAACTAGTGGTAGAACTAGTGTTAGATCTAGTGGTGGAACTAGTGTTAGAACTAGTGGTAGAACTAGTGTTAGAACTAATGGTGGAACTAGTGATAGAACTAGTGGTAGAACTGTAATATACGCCAGTGTTTGATACAAGTTGCAAAAATCATACGTGTCATACTTGCTTGCACATACGTGTTTTACACAAAATGATATCAAAAATAGAATGATACTTCATTTGATGTTTCAATTATTAATAGTGATCATTAAAATTATTCTTTTCACAATTGTGTACACGTGGTGTTGATAATCTAAAATATTGAAAATACTAAATACATTTGTGTGTATAAACAACTTCAGTGAATGTCTGAAATTATAGCTAGTATATGTATTTTATTGTTATGTCAAAATATTACCACTTTATTCATTAGTTCAAACATTTATCACTATGTTTAGAGATTATTTTCAGTTCAAACAAAATAATACACACATTATATTAATAATTTCATTCAATTCTGCAACTTTTAGTACATAACAAAACATGATTGTACGCGCACAAATAAATAATATATTATGAAAACACTCTAGTTACTCAGCATAATTTTTTTATTGCCCAGTCAGCGTGCGGAAACCAAAAATGTGATTTTTGGGCCCGTATACTAAGTGTTCAAGTGTATGTAGACGAGAAATGAACGAAATACTTTTCCAGGACACTTTCCGAGACGGACTGTTCATTTGTATGGATGATTATTCATATGTTACCACACGATGTTCGATGTTAGACACGTATTGTGGGAAAACATGGTAGAACTTCTGTACAAAAAAGAGAACAATAATAGTGTTTGAAGAACAAGGCATCCATTTTATTACCAACTGTTGACACTAGGAAATAATTTTCTCTCGGCTTGTAAGAATAATAGACTCTCTTTCGAGTATATACAAGGAGTCGCGTTGTATTCTAACAAAGAGCTCATCAGGAATCGTTAGCAAATATCTGATACATTCTTCAGTGTCTTAGTGACACAGTTATACTTAGAGAAAAGTACCTGCACACGTGATACAATTTCACATGTTTAAAACTATAGGATCAAGCTACCAGCAAGAAGAGGGCAACACTCAGGATTTAAATTCCATTAGGAAATTAATCTCATGACAAAGGCGTCCACTTAATAAAAGGCTTCTTATAAAGAAAAACGCACAATAAAATATGAATACGATGTCCCTCTAAACAGAGAAACGAGCTGCCTGACATAGAGTATAGTTCAAGAACACTTGATGTTGTATCTGAATCTATAATCTCCAGGAACTTCCAAGAACATCGCACATGTGATCCAACCAACTCGAGTTGATCTTTAACTAATGATCTTGTTCACATAGAGCAAATGACTTGTCTTTAACTAGTGATCGTGTTCACATAGAGCAAATGGCTTGTCCACTTTATCCTAGCAACATGAATATTAAATTTAAGAAACTGTACAAAATAAAAAAAGTTGTAGGGATGCTGTGAGAACATGGAAAAATTGTCTAAATAAGAAAACACAGGCGAGGTAAAGTTAAATTATATATACTCATATGCGTGAGGTAGCGCACATGTAACGAAGTACTTACCGTACTGACAAGCTGGACCAAACCATCCTATGTCACAACTCTTACATTGATCATCTTTATTTGGACATGTGCCCCCAGAACAGTGACACTTGAACTTGCAGTCTTTCCCGAACCATCCACTGTCACAAGCTGACAAGAAGATCATTTAACAATATACAGATATAGTCCAATCTATCCACAGTTTCAAGCTGACAAGAAGATCATTTAACAATATACAGATATAGTCCAATCTATCCACAGTTTCAAGCTGACAAGAAACTCATATAAAAAGAAATATAGACCATACGATTTACAGATAACAGGTGGGCAGCACTATTTAGAAAAAATCCCGTATCTAGTATCTTGTAGAGATATTGTAACACTTCGGTCGGACATTTTTCTAGTATATCTTGTAGAGATATTGTAACACTTCGGTCGGACATTTTTCTAGTATATCTTGTAAAGATATTGTAACACTTCGGTCGGATATTTTTCTAGTATATCTTGTAGAGATATTGTAACACTTCGGTCGGACATTTTTCTAGTATATCTTGTAGAGATATTGTAACACTTCGGTCGGACATTTTTCTAGTATATCTTGTAGAGATATTGTAACACTTCGGTCGGACATTTTTCTAGTATATCTTGCAGAGATATTGTAACACTTCGGTCGGATATTTTTCTAGTATATCTTGTAGAGATATTGTAACACTTCGGTCGGACATTTTTCAAGTATATCTTGTAGAGATATTGTAACACTTCGGTCGGACATTTTTCTAGTATATCTTGTAGAGATATTGTAACACTTCGGTCGGACATTTTTCTAGTATATCTTGTATAGATATTGTAACACTTCGGTCAGACATTTTTCTAGTATATCTTGCAGAGATATTGTAACACTTCGGTCAGACATTTTTCTAGTATATCTTGTAGAGATATTGTAACACTTCGGTCAGACATTTTTCTAGTATATCTTGTAGAGATATTGTAACACTTCGGTCGGACATTTTTCTAGTATATCTTGTAGAGATATTGTAACACTTCGGTCAGACATTTTTCTAGTATATCTTGTAGAGATATTGTAACACTTCGGTCAGACATTTTTCTAGTATATCTTGCAGAGATATTGTAACACTTCGGTCAGACATTTTTCTAGTATATCTTGTAGAGATATTGTAACACTTCGGTCAGACATTTTTCTAGTATATCTTGTAGAGATATTGTAACACTTCGGTCGGACATTTTTCTAGTATATCTTGTAGAGATATTGTAACACTTCGGTCAGACATTTTTCTAGTATATCTTGTAGAGATATTGTAACACTTCGGTCGGACATTTTTCTAGTATATCTTGTAGAGATATTGTAACACTTCGGTCGGACATTTTTCTAGTATATCTTGTAGAGATATTGTAACACTTCGGTCGGACATTTTTTTAGTATATCTTGTAGAGATATGGTAACACTTCGGTCGGACATTTTTGTAGTATATCTTGTAAATATATTGTAACACTACAGTATGCTCTAGATCTCTACGAAAAAGTGACAAAGTAATCGCGTAACAAAGTAATATATATAAAGTAATATAGTATATACAAAGTAATATACAAAGTAATATATACATAGTAATTAATGACAAAGTAATATAGTAATCGCGTGAGCTGATGTTGAAAAATGAATCTCCGAATCTGCATGCATTAAGAACTGTCCATATATTTCCTTAACACTTTTGTTACCAATTTTTGACATTTTGCCTTACATGTCACGATAACATCTTCTACATGTCACGACACCTTTACCTACATATCACCATGTCACGGTAACTTCCACTACATGTCACGACACCTTGCTCTACATGCCACTATAACTTCCCCTACAAGTCACGACACCTTGCCATACATATCATTCAACTATTTTTTTGTCAATCAATCAATCAATAAACCCATAACCCTTCAGGGTCGTAGGGGTACCACATTGGATGCTTCAGCACACAGAGTCCTCCAGCGAATTCTATCCTCAGCGATGCGGATGAGTGTGGAAATATCTAGCCCTGTCCATTCCTTGATGTTGTCTGTCCATGTCTTTATTTGTCCCCCTCTGCTTCTTCCACCCTCGACAGTTCCCTGCAGTATTGTTTTTGACAAGGAATCGTGCCTGCATACATGTCCGAACCATGCTAGTTTTCGTCGTTTCACTATTGAAAGCAATGGCTCCTGGACACCTGCACACATCTCTACTTTATTTCTTACGTACACATTGATCTTATGTTCCTTATAGGAAATTCGTAGAATTCTTCTGTAGCATTTATACTCGAAAGCCTGTAATCTTCTCTCCATGTCCGCAGTGAGTGTCCAACTCTCACAACCATACAACACAACAGAAAGCACCAGCGACCTATACAGTTTGATTTTCACTCCAACACTGATGTTGCTTTTCCAAATCACAGTTAGCCTTGACAATGACGCTAAAGCCATCTCCAGCCTTATTTTTAGTTCTGCTTTGCATTTACCATCGCTGCATATACTGGATCCGAGGTATTTGAAGGTATTCACCTCTTCAAGCTTGTGTCCATTCATCATGATATTAGTCTGGTTTTCTGTGTCTCTGCTGTTTACCAAAATTTTGCTCTTATCTGAATTGATTTCCATTCCGTACTTGCTGGTAACTTTTTGTGTATGTGTACACAAATCGTTCACATCCACATAAGTGTATTAATGTGTAAAAACATCTTTCACATCCAAATAAGTGAGTTGATGTGTGCACAAATGTATTGTGGGTGCCACTTTTTGTCCGCCACGCACGTTCTTGAGAAGCGGTTCAGTTCCCGATGGGCACAGGCACAGTACGTCCAATACACGAGGCACGTTCATAGACAGTGGAACACCTCGTGCGAGACAGACGAAAGCAAAAATCGTCTGGACGAAGAGTCACCACATACACGCATGCCAGAGACAGATATGGAGGCTGTCACAGGCTAGGATAGCCCACCCGAATTGTTAAGACATGCCGAAATTGGATGTGCTAGGCCTACACGGCGCATAACGGTGGCACAACGTAATCACTCTCGCGGCGAAAATCACTCGGATATCCGTGCTGGTTACAATGGAGCGAACGAAAAACAAACAACAAACGAACATGTCTGTCACATGAATCTATTTGGAGAGATGACCACATCCAATCATCTCAAAAGATCAAAGCTATATAAGGGGAACGATGACCCCCGCTCAACATCATCGTATGTCAATACTTCAGCGGAAAACAAATCAAAGAAAAGTCAACAATTTCAATTGATTGTAAATCATGCGAATATCAATATACTCAACGCAACCCTAAGTGGTTTTACTTCATGACAACCACTGAATGAGGCAGATTTAATTGTCCAACTAATGAGAAGCTTTTCAACTTATTTTGACTCCAATCAACCATCAACAATAAAAATGACAGAAGTTATTTCAAATCATTTGTCTAATGAATTTTCATAGCAAGGCAGCTGGTGAGCTATTGGTCTTGAGGAACCAGGATTGGACGTTGACCACCATAAATGATAAGTATTATTTAACTGCTAGTTAAATATATTGGTTAATCATTTTCTTATTTTGATAGGAGGAGTAGGAACAGGAGGGATATCTGTTTTGGGTAAAGTCCTAAGAGGGTTTTCATTCCATTCATTTTCTAGCGGTATGTCTGTGAGTCATTGTGAATGACATGATTTTGTAAATTGATGGAGTTACCATTAACCAAAAGTTAATAAAAATCCATACTATCGTGTAACTCCAAGGTTACAGTGTTATCTATCAGGTCAGTTCATCTGGTAAATGTATTTCTCCTTTTTGTTAACAATGTTCTTGAGGTCATGTCAATGATTAAATATTGGAAAGCCTTATGTGACTGTTATACCCAGCATCGTGTATCCAGAATCAGGAATACGGAGGACTCAGGAGTAAGGACAAAAGAAAAGCCACTATACTACACTGCTGCATGATCAATGGAGGATTGAGACACACAACCAACTAGGAACATCAAAGAAAAGCGTAGAGGACGAACACAACGCGCCTCTATACTCTTTGGAACATCATACAATAGGAACATTCTTTATTTGGTGCCGTGTAATTAAGACTTCTTTAATACGACCTTGATTATTTGCACACCTTTAACCTACCATAACTTACCTGTTGCTACCTGAGATGATAACAGGTGAGTTACAAATATCCATAAGAAGAACTGAAGCAGATTTCTATTCAACTGTTTGTCTGCCGACGCCATGGCTAAACCGGATACAGAAAAATAATATCAGTCTCTTAAATGTGTGTTCATTGTATCTAAGTCTCATCATTGTCCCATCAGACAAACCACAGTACAACACCAGTGTCCCATCAGACAAACCACAGTACAACAATTGTGTCCCATCAGACAAACCACAGTACAACACCAGTGTCCCATCAGAAAAACCACAGTACAACAATTGTGTCCCATCAGACAAACCACAGTACAACACCAGTGTCCCATCAGAGAAACCACAGTACAACACCAGTGTCCCATCAGAAAAACCACAGTACAACACCAGTGTCCCATCAGTCAAACCACAGTACTCCAATATTCTTCGTTAAACATTTCATTTGACAAGTTTTGATCTTTGTCTTATGTGTAGATATCATTTGCCAAGTCTGACATTAGTAACATAGTTTTGGTATAAAGATGGTCTTAATCATGTGTTTCTTTACGTCCAAGTTGATGTTTGCGTGCAAAAGCAAAAGTAACAGCTGGTATGTCAGAGCATTTGCTTTTTGACATCTTGTTTCTATCTCCTTATCGAGTCGTCCGTCTTCTGTGACGATACTTCCTAGATACTTGAACTCTTTGACTTGTTTTATATTTGTTTTCTCTATATGAATATTTAAATGATTTGTTAATCTAGCTTGTGTTCTAGAATATTATTCATGTATGTCCACTGGTAAGGTAAGTAAGTAGAGATTTTACGTTTGCTGTATTGTATTGTCTCCTTTCTAAATCACATTATAATTATTTGCAACAATTATCATTAATGAATAGTAGGACTATTTAGAATATAAGGCATATAATATACTACATTATATGTCTATTATAATAGTATATAATTATATATACACATGTATTTATATAGGCCATATATGTAGGTAGTTGAACATCTGTGATTAGCTTGTTTGGAAAATTTACGACTCCGTAGACAACTTACATGCACACCTAAAGTTGACGTTCCCTTAAGGTCTGTACCAGAACAAACCCCTTGGAGTAAAAGGTATAGAATACCAATATACATTCACGTAATAGGAATTCTAAGCCAAGACGAACAGAACAGTGTGCAGCGAATGACAGTCACCCTCAGTTTCCTGGGCGAGGAGTATCCACAAGAGTCAGAGTATACGCAGATTGGTCAGTGAGGGATGGAGGTGCACATGTATATAAAGAATATCCCTACAATCCTAGAGATACGATCTGATCACCAACAGGACAATTATGCAATAATTATGATGCAGAAATCCAAGCAATACGGGTGTCACCTGAAAAACTTCTGAACTCCAATCCTGACTCACATCCAGTGGTATTCCTGGCAGAAGCAGGGTCAGTGCTTCAAGCTTTCCAATCTGGAAAACTAAAAGACTTGCAAAAATTTCTTAGGGAATTGTCGTAACAGAATAGAGTATCCATGCAATAGATACCTTCTCACTGTGAAATTCCAGAAAATGAAAAAGTAGATCAAAGGAAGGTGCTGTCGAAGACCAACCAGATGTACTAATCAACTACCATCAGAAAAAATCGATGATCAAGACAATAAGAAAGCCACAATCACCAACACAAGATGACTATCACATTATGAACAGATCAGAACAAATTGTAATTCTACGTCTCAGAACAGGACACAATCGACTCCACAGTCACATGTAGACAAAGTTCAAGAATGAAAAGACGGCCACCTGTACAAATGGTCAGACAGCACAGAGTACCAAACATATACTTCAAGGTTGTTCTGAATATGAAACGCTGAGGCAGACATATTGGCCAGAGGAAACAACACTGGAATTACAGCTCAGTGCGCCACTGTATGGACTACAAAAGACTGAGTTTTATTAAGGAGACAGAATTACAGATATAGACAGGTTTCAAGTGAACGAAAGAAGAAGAAAAAGAAGAATATGTTCGCTATAATTTGTCGTGTTACACCAGAATCTCTGAGAAATTCTACATTAGTTTAATTCTATTGAAGATAATTTTATACTTGACATACCCTCTCATAAACACACGATAATTAGCAAACATAACAACTACGATTTGACAAACAATACTTAACAAACACTGCTTAACAAACATTACTTAGCAAACAGTACTTAAAAGACAAATAAACTCGTCTGGCAGTAAATATACACATTTGCAGGTATCAAGAACCACGTTTAACAGTGGTGACACGGCATACATATGCTTGGTTAGAACAGGTAAAAAGACACGATTCACTTCCAAATATTATTGTGCAAGGAACAGTCATGGGTGGAAGGAGCTACTGCGAGTAAGAACTTTGAAATATGCGAAGACACATGGTAAGGACTTGAACAAAACACAACTACATGGCGTTCTACATTGAAAAAAACAACAACGGTGCAGCATCTGGTGAAACGAGGAGAAATGTAGCAGCTCACCAGCGAAGTGTAGTCAGACAATTACAATACATCTACATTGGTCATCACATGTTCGAACTGTCCGAGGATATTTGTGGCCAGAACAGGGAGTGTTAGCCATCTACTAACTCAAAAATGTAAATTAATCAAAGAATACATTAAAAAACAAAAGTTATTTCTGAATGAAACTAAGACAAAGATTATTACACGTGAATAAATCATTAACACGCTCTCTATCTCGATCAATAACAAAGAACTAGAACGATGTACTAGTTTCAAATACCTTGGTTGTTTTGTAGACAGAAACGGGGATTACTATAAAGATGTCAGATCGACGTTGACCATTGAATAAAATAAACTTATGTAAATGAAAAACATCTGGTTAGGGTGCAACACAATAACAAAAACTAACGTTCCCTACAGCGTACATGTTTCCAGTTGTAATATACATATGTTAATATATACATATGCAATATACATATGTCTTTTCACAGCAGTCTTTTTCGTATGAGACCAACCATTTCTGATACCAATAACTCATATACCACACTGCCGGGTTGTTAGTCATCTTCTCCACATCAAATACAGTTCAACTTAGAATACATCATAAATGGGGTGGGGGATAATGTCAAGACAACACAAATGAGGTAGGCCATAAATAAGATATATCAAAGACCATCTGAAAATGACACAGAAACAGAAAGATTGACTTAAGATCATCAGAAGTTTCAAAATGCAGTGATGATTGCTACATTCTATCCTTGATATGCTTACTTGAGGGTGATGACTGCTACATGATGTACTAGATATGCTTACTTGAGGGTGATGACTGCTACATTCTGTCCTTGTTATGCTTACTTGAGGGTGATGACTGCTACATTATGTCCTTGTTATGCTTACTTGAGGGTGATGACTGCTACATGATGTCCTTGATATGCTTTCTTGATGATGATTATGACTGATACATGCTGTTCTTGATATGCTTACTTGAGTGTGATTACTGCTATATTATGTCGGTGTTATGCTTACTTGATGATGATGACTACGACATGATGTCTTTGATATACTTACTTCAGATGCCATCAGATCCTGCACCACCGATGATAGATCTAGGTATGCCTTAGAAAATCGTCCCATTTTCGAGTTGGGTACCATCAAGCCATTTGGACTCAATTCCGATCACTCTTTCGCTTAGTTCTCGGTCGTATTGGTCTTTGTTGTTTTTATTATTTTTGTGCCGCCATTTACGTCATCGTTTTGTTCCTCTCGTTCCACCTGTATTATCGTCTTTGTGTAACTTCCTGTTTGTATGCATCCGGTATCTAACTACCATATTTCACTCGGACACGCAATTATTTCTACTTGTGGTTTTTTTTGTGTGTATGTTATGTCCTTATTTTAAAAAAGGTATAATGGTCTGAAACGTCGACTTTGTCCTGTGTATTGTCATTTGTATGATTATATTCTGTGTTTTGTTTTGGTGTATGTATCATATTCATTCATGCAAACATCCGCTAGTAATAGTGTGTAGTGTTTTAGTCATCATTCAGTAGGACTTTATTACCTGTCTGGCACGTGAGTATTATTTTGGTTATGTTCTACTAGCAGTACCACCTTCTATTGACTACAAGGAAGTAGTGGTTTGATTTTAGAGTGGCCTTCTTTTAGATGAACTGTCCTCCCGAAACTAACGAACTCCATCTATCCGGAGTGCACATTGAAAACCATCGCCGGTCGCCATCTTTCGAACTATTGTGTCACACTAACAAACTAGGTCTTTCATAGCCAACACGCACAAATCGCACGTACACAAATGTCAATGCTCTATTGTAAGTAGAACTTGACAATATCCATTATGTCGACGAAATATATCACAATAGCACAGGGAAAACAGTTCAGATAACATTTTCTTGCTTAAACATTCACAAGTTAGTGGGTGAAGAAATTTTCACTTTCGTATTACACTTAGGTAGTTACTTATATTTACCTTAGGTAGTTACTTATATTCACCTTAGGTAGTTACTTATATTTCCCTAAGGTAGTTACTTATATTTAACTTATATTTCCCTAAGGTAGTAACTTATATTTCCCTTAGGTAGTTACTTACATTTCCCTTAGTTAGTTACTTATATTTACCTTAGGTAGTTACTTATAATTCCCTTAGGTAGTTACTTATAATTCCCTTAGGTAGTTACTTATATTTCCCTTACGTAGTTACTTATATTTAACTTATATTTCCCTTAGGTAGTAACTTATATTTAAAAACATATTTAAACGCGCAAAAAAATAAAAATCATCTCAACTGATAAAACAACAAAAAAACCAGAAAATACAATACAGAGATAGAATGTGTGGATAAATTCGAATATTTAGGACAAGCTTCAGCGGTGAAGGAGACTGCGTGGTAGAAATAAGAAACATATTGACAATAACATATTGTAAAATAACAAAGTTGAAAAACAAAAGGAAAAACCACAAATTAGAAAAGAAACTGCTATCGCTACGAACTTTTATTTTTTCGGTTGCAACATACGTCTGTGGAACATGAACCCTAAGTAAAACAGCGGCAAAGAGGATCACCGCCATTAAGATGAAATGCTACAGAAGGATTAGTTAGAATATAATAGATGTGAATAAAATAGAAACTCAGATATTATAAACACATTGAAGATTCCAGAGTGTTGCTTACTAAATACAATAGCAAACATAAAACTACAACTGTGTGGTCATATAAAGAGATACAACTGTTAAGAAAGACAAATAATGGAGGGCAGAGATCCTGGGAAAGGAGGAAAGGCAGACCAGGAAGATGATGAACTGACGACATTAAAGATAACAGAATACGGCGTTGGAAAATGCAAGCGGCATCGCCCAAAGCAGAGAAGGGTTCAGGAAGTTCATTGGAAAGTCATTTTTGGTTTTTCCGTGACTTTCTATCTGCTATCCGTGGTTGCCAGAGGAATTTCTCCTCTTTTCACAAAATGCTGCGTCCTTTGTGATTGCAGAGTGTCATGTAGATATATATTGCGTACGTTCTTCTCGTGTATCGATCTATTTCAAAGATTTTCAGTGAGGTCTTTAACGAGTCCTTGTAGCATTTCTTTTGCCACCTTGAGATCGTTTACTCTTCTACAGTTCAATATAGATACGTATCATTGGCAAGCAATAGTCTGACATACGTACCTAATGACATGTCCACTGAATCTTCATCTGTATCAGAATAGTGTTGATGCTAGGGATATCAGATCTTTCAAGGACAGCGGTATCAGGAATGTTGTCTTACCATCTGATGCTCATAACTTTACTGAGATAAGTTGTTTGATAGCGACTGTTATTTATCACATGACGTCTATACACAGTACAATGTTCACTATCATATAATTTTCAGTCAACTGATACACTGAAAGTACCACTGCTCTGTACATTATACGTTCTATTTATATAATCATATATTTCTATTTATAGAAATCTACACGAATAATCACATCAAGAGAATGCTACAAACACAGAAACCTACATGAATACTCACATCAAGAAAATGGTATAAACACAGAATCTCCTACACGAATAGTCACTTCAAGAGAATTGTAATTAACAAAGATGTCCAACCCGTTATATAATTACTATCATTACACGTGGCTGCTTGGTGTTAGTTTAGCAGAATTAGTGGGCAGTAATTTTCTAATTCACCATAAATCACGCCTTATTGTACATGTATAATCAAAACAGTAGATTTAATGATGACAGCTGTAACATCATAAATGTCTGGCTCTATAGTTTATTCCTATTTGACTTTCTAACTAACATTTAAACTCAATCAAAAAATCTGGATTAATGGCGTGTGTTTGTTTATTGGTATTATTGTTCGTTTTTTATTTATAATTTTTTTACTTAACTTGAGCAAGTACTGCTCTATGGCGGTATGGTAGAGATCGCGTATGTGTCTGTCAAGGTAATGGGTTCGAACCAAACCAAGGCATAAGTGTGGATCCGTAATTTTTCGAAAGCAATGACAAACTCATGAATTGATGATGTTCGTCCGTCGTGATCGACGATGACCACAAACTCAACCATAATAATAATAACAATAAATAATAAAATAATAAAGTTAATAGTGCGTTTTTAAACGACTAGCAAGCTCAATGCGCGCACAAAATTTTCTTTTACAGAATTGACAACAATAGAAGGTATCTGTGTGAGGTTGAGATGTTTTTTCTTTTCTACATGTCCGCTTCTGTCTTGTAGTTTCTTGTCTGAATTCTTCCGCCGCTAGTGCTCCCGTTCTAATGCTGTAACGCCATGCTGTTCTATCCTAGGCGAGGCTCTCCCAAGCGCCTATGTCAATGTTAAGATGTTTCAAGGATGACTTGAGCGTGTAAAAAAAAACTCCTGAACGTAACTTGATATTGAATATAGCACAAACAGAAAGTGTTGTTGGTTAAATAATGAATATCATATGCTATATGAAATTGTTTGTTAGCCAGTATTTGCTAAGTAGTATTTGTTATGTAGTGTTTGTTAAACGGTGTTTGTTATGTAGTGTTTGTTATGTAGTTTTTGTAAATTAGTATTTGTTAAGTGCTATTTGTTAAGTACTATTTGTTAAGTACTGTTTGTTAAATATTGTTTGTTAAGTAGTGTTTGTTAAGTACTGCGTGTTAAGTACTGTTTGTTAATTAGTGTTTGTTATGTAGTGTTTGTTAGGTGGTGTTTGTTCATTAGTATTTGTTAAGTACTATTAGCTAACTACTGTTTGTTAAGTAGTTTTTGTCAAATCATATTTGTTATGTTTGCTAATTAACGTTTTTTTTTATAGAGGGTATGTCAAGTATAATATTAGTTTCATTATTATTCAACTAATGTAGAATATCTCAGAGATACTGGTGTAAAACGACAGATTATAGCGACAATGAGAAACAAACAAGATATCTAGAGGCATGTAATGAGAAAAGTGAAACTTGAACATTTAATAAGCACCAGAGAGATCAAGGGGAGAAGAGACAGAGTAAGACAAAGAGAGAAATGTCTGGATGGGTTGTCACTGCTGAAACAAAAATACCTCACCTTAACGGACGTACCTGTATTAAATTCATTTGTGACGTCACCGGAAACTATATCTACGCCGTGGCTATCGATTGAATACTAACAGGCTTTCATGCTGAATTAATGAGGCCTTCTATCATTACTTTTCTTGATCCGTTCCATGTTTTCTATTGGCAAATATTTATATACCTTGAATCGTATGCCAAAATTAGCCAAGGCTACCCAAAGTATATAAATAGTAATCAATGGAAAACGTGACAATAATCAAAAACGTATCGAACGAAGGCCTGTTTACTTTTAGCAGTTACCCGGTACGTTTTCTATATACTCGGCGGTCAGGTCAACGCCAGCTGTCTTGGACAGGGTAACCCCCTCTTAACTTAGATTCATGACTCTTAACCGTCTGCAGTAAAATCAAACGTATAAATCACTTTAACTCCCACATGGGGCCAGAAATATATGGAATAGAAGAAAACATTGAACCGTTCGGAGACAAAAATAAACAATATAAATGACAACGGCTACAGATGAATTGAAATGTGCATTCAGAACAACTTATTATAACAAACACATTCTTCAAACACAGATAATTACAAGTTCACACCTGGTACAAGTGTAACGATTTAGACTTCAAAAGCTAGACTTTATATTAACAAGAAAAACCAACAGAAGGAACATAACAGACGCAAGAGTTATAGCAAACATGTGTGTAGACACCGACCATAAAACAGTAATAGTATATGTTAAAACAAACAGAAAGAGAAAGAAGAAAGACAACAACAAAGAAAACAAACCAACAACAATTAAAATACACAAGCATAAGGGCGACACGGTGCTTGAGCAATACGCACAAATAATAACAGAAAAATTACAAGTAGATACTACAACAACAGAAGAAGAATGGACACTATTCAAAGACGATATAACACACGCTGCAGGAGGAGCATGTGCGGATACAAGAACAATAGTGTAAAGAAACCAAAAAAATAACAGCATTGTGGAATGAAGAAGTCAAAAAAGTAACACAAAAATAAACAAAAATATAAGAAATGGGTCAAAAGCAAAAACCAAGTAGATTACATAGAATACAAGACAGCAAAAACAAATGCGAAGAAAATCATTAAAACTGTCAAAATAAACTCATGGAAAGAATATGGAAACATGCTCAACGCAGATGATAAAAAGGCGCAAAAGAGGTACTGCAAGAAAATAAAAACATGAGATACAAAGAATATATATACATATATGAACCAATATAAATAAAAAATCATGAAAGCGGTAATGCACTGTAAGAACCGAAGCTAATAATGTAAAGATAGCAACAATATCTCAAGGAACTACTAAATCTAAAAGAAGGGGATGAAGACACAACGATAAATACTACAGCAGCGAACCTAGGACCAAATATACTACTATCGGAAACAGAATATGCAATAAACAAAGCACCAATAAACAAGGCAGCAGACTCTGATAACATAAAACCAGAACTTATCAAAGCAGCATCAGAGAGCTGGAAAAAATGGTTACACATACTTTTTAATGTAATGTGGAAGAAATAAGAAACACCAGAAGACTGGAGGAACGCGACAATCATTCCCATATGGAAGAAAAAAGGCAGTAAGAGAGACTGCACAAACTATAGAGGGATATCCTTACTAAGCCACACAGGAAAATAGTTTAACAAAATATTAAAACAACGATTACGATCATACATTGACCACAACTTCAAAACACCCACATGTACTTCTGTAAGGACAAAAGCTGTACGGATGCTATCTTTACACTTAGCTAACAGAAAGAGCCACATACATCGCATTCGTAGACCAAGGTAAGACATTCGACAGAGTATGGCAACAACTACGGAAAACACTATCAATATACGGAGTACCAGAACATTTAATCACCATATGCAATGCTATTTATGCTAATAGCCAATGTGTAGTAATAATAAATTCAGGTGTGTTCAATAAGTTCCAAATTCAATCAGGAGTTCGCCAGGGGTGTGTCCTATCCCCTCTACTTTTTATAACATATATCGACCACATCTGTAAACTAACAACTATCAACTAACAAGATAACATAAAAGACAAATTGAACGAACTACTCTTAACAGACGACCACGTACTAATAGCAGTATCAGTAGAACAATTGCAAGAACATATGAACAGACTTCATACAACATGTCAAAAATTAAACATGACGATTAATATTGAAAAGACCGAAATAATGACAGTAACAAAGTAAGAAAAAAATATCACAATCTCCATCGATAATAAACACCTTAAACAAGTTAAGGAATTCACTTAGGAAGCATTATAGAGAGTGAAGGGAAAACCAGTAAAGAGATACAAAATAGATGTACCAAAACGTTCCAGATCCTAAGACAGATGAAACGTATTTTCAAGAACAAAAATGTAAACATAGACACCAAAGTTTTATTATACAAGATTATTATTATTCCATCACTGTGCTGCCAGTGCCAAACCTGGACAATGACAGCACAAGACAAA
The DNA here is from genome assembly GCA_034231615.1 of Meghimatium bilineatum. NCBI lineage: Eukaryota > Metazoa > Mollusca > Gastropoda > Stylommatophora > Philomycidae > Meghimatium > Meghimatium bilineatum. The sequence goes on from CM067306.1 coordinate 7,703,527, forward strand.
AGAAAAATAGTGAGAACAGAAATGGCATGTCTAAGAATAATACTCAGAGTGTCATTATGAGATATAATTAGAAATGATAACATCATACAGATAACCAAAACCACGCCACTATTTTAACACATCAAAAGACAACGGATAAGTGGTTTTCACACGCTTACAGACTACCGACAGATAGCATGCCACAAATGGCCATGACACATAGACATAACGGCTATAAAGCCACAGGCAGACCATGTAAAAGATGGATCACAGAAATCAAAGAAGCTTCAGGAACAACCTTACAAACAGCACAGAAGGCCATCTCCAGAGAACTCTTCCACCACTGACGCCGGAAGGCAAACAAGGGCCACAGCGTATAGATAGATAGACAGATAGATAGAAGAGTTTTTCATTGATTTCTGAACGGTCCGGATGTTCAAAAGCCTGTGGCGGCGTGTTAGATGTTTTCTTATGAAAATCTAGTTGCGATTGCACTACTAACCAAGTCACTTGAAATTTTAGCGTGTTTCTATGTTGAATTTAAAGCTACCAAATCATACATTTATAACTGAAAGTGAAGTTTGAACCTTTTCCAAGAGACAAACAACAGAAAACTGACAAAATAAATGACTATATTTCATCATCACTATGTGACGTAATAACAACACACATCTGCTCATATTGAGAACAAAACACAGCTGCACATAATGAGAACAACACACAGCTGCACATAATGAGAACAACACACAGCTGCACATAATGAGAACAACACACAGCTGCACATAATGAGAACAACACACAGCTGCACATAATGAGAACAACACACAGCTGCACATAATGACAACAATACAAAGCTGCACATAATGAGAACAACACACAGCTGCACATAATGAGAACAAACCACAGCTGCACACAATGAAGACAAAACACAGCTACTCATACTGAGACCATTCTGCAAGATTTGATTAACAACTTGGCAAGGGGTTTTTGCGTTTTGTATCAATAAACATGCAGAAAATAGTAGTTTGTCACAAATCACATTTCTATGACAGCGAATGAGGAAAATGATTACCTTTTCTAATAAGCAAGATAGAGATGGTGAAACTATCTCCTTGTGTTAATTTAATAATTGTGTTTGTATATTACCTTCGTATCTGTTTATTGATATGTTTGTTGTTGGACAATAACCTATACAATTTTCTTGCTGCTTTGTTGTTTTTGTTATTAATATTTGACTTGAGTTTTATTATTTGTTAGTTATTAGTTAAATTAGTAACAATAGTAGGCATAAATTGTCCTACTTCTCGTACCACATGTCCCTGCACAATGAATATGTCTCCCTACCAGAACAGTGCCAATACTACTGGCATTTTATCAGTGACAGCGTACACCAGCTGCTTGAGAAAAATCTCAGTTGTATTGGCGTGTTTGCTGTAGGACGAATAAGGTTGCACAAGATTCTACCATGTCTTGTACCAATGAAGATGTCACACATCAAGTTTTAAAATGTGTACTGCCTATCCACTATGATATGTCGATGATAGAATTCTACTATCCCACAGCACAAAAGATGTCAAAGACAACATAAAATATATCAAAGAGAACAGTGAAAAAATACAAGCTATTTCTGAATGAAAGTAAGACCAAGAATATGACAAGTGACAACAATCATGAACACGTTCACAATCTCGATCAGTAACAGAGAACTAGAACGAATTGCTATTCTCTAATACCTTAGTTGTCTTATAACCAGCAACGGGGATTGATATGAAGACATCAGACGGAGGCTGGTCATTGCATCAAATAAAATGATGTAAATGACAAAACATCTGGTTAGGATGCAACAAAATAACAAAACAATCGTTTATTATAGCATGTATTTTCACAGTTGCAATATATAAATGTGAAAATTGGAAAATATGCAATAATGACTTCATTATTGTCGGTGAAGTTGTTTATATTTTATCAGATAGCATTACGAAAAAATTCAAGATGCAAAATGAAAATACCATAGAGCTACTCTTTACCAACGATCAGGCTATAATAGCAAATAAAGAAACTGAATTTCAAAGTCATCTAACATCCATGGACATCGAGGGCAAGAACAACAACAAGAAGATAAACATAGATCAAACAGAAAAAAGGGCAATAGGAAGGGATATACACAATCTAAATATATCAGTGGAAAATCAATTCATCAAACAAACCAAAACCTTCAAATACTTAGGCATAACATTCTCTTCAGATGGAAAGATGGGCACCGATATAGACATTCCTGTAGCAAAGCAAATCAAATACTGGGTCTATTATCCCCTTTATTGTAACACAAAATGCTACCAATGACAACAAAAAAACATCTTATCCAAAGTATCTTTATTCCAACCCAGTGCTACCAATGTCAAATAGGGTCCTTAACATCAAAACATAAGAGACAACTGGTTACAACAGAGATGAGATATCTGAGAAAAGCCACAGGAGTGACCAGAAGACACAGAATTAGAAACAATGTCATAAGAGAAAGAGTGGGTGTCATATCAATTCTACAATACATACAAAACCAACAGATACAATGGTTTGGTCATCTGGAAAGAATGTCGTGTGAGTCATTAGTTTACAAAAGCTTATATGAAGAAGCAGAAAGAAGTGATAAGGTTAGACCTAGAGTACGCTGGATCGACAACATCAAAGAGACATTACTGGAAAACAAAATAACATTATCTGAAGATCCAGAAAAGCGAGAAAAAGAACATTGTATCTCCCTCGACACCCGGAAAGGGTAAAAGATGAAGGAAAAAAGAAGTATGTTAAATTTTTCAACGGTACGGCTTCGTGCGTTCTCAATCATTTTCCCTTCTACAGCCGTCTGTTTCATGCTCTGTCAATCATTTCCTCTTCTACAGCCGTCTGTTTCATGCCCTGTCAATCATTTTCCCTTCTACAGCCGTCTGTTTCATGCTCTGTCAAACATTTGTGACACCAATAGTCTCACATACCAGAATATATCAGATTTTAAGAAATATTCTCTTGGTCTTCTACGATCCTAACCCTCATTCTCTTTAAATTGTCTGTTGTCACGATATGTCCATCAATAATATGCACAACTGCAACATTGGAAACAAACACAATGTTACAGAAAAATACTCAGAATACCATGCACCAAAATGATCACCAATATGAACATTCTAAGAGAATGTAAAGTAAAAGAAAACTTGTCTAGATAACAAGATTTTCTCTGGTAAAGTACAAGAAAACTTGTCTAGATAACAAGATTTTCTCTGGTAAAGTACAATAACTGTTAATAACAATAGACATAACTGTTTAAAAAGACAAATAATGGAGGGAAGAGTACCTGGGTAGAGGAGAAAGGGCAGACCAAGAAGACGATGTACTGACGACATTAAGATAACATGAATACATCTCTAGAAAATTCAAGCCACATCGCCCAAGACAGGGAGAGGTTCTGAGAATTCATTGGGAAGACAATGTTTTGGAAGGAATACGTCACATGACACAAAGTACAATATTTTGGTCATATGAAACGACATACAGCTTACAATTGAAGGGATGATTCCAGAACAAAGTAAAAGTAAGTCACGAAGATGATTGATACAAGATATCAAAGACCACCTGAAGAGGGCATTCACAGAAGCAGCACGATTAGCTCAAGTTAAGCAGGTGTTTTGACAGGCAGTAAACACTGACAAACACTAGGATTTAGTCATAACCAGGTTATGTTCCTGGATGATGATGACTGATTGTCTGCTAAATATTGCTAACTCCGCTAAGAACACAGAAACATACTCACCCAAGAAATGTGTGTAACAGAGATGCGCAATATATTTTACAATTATAGTAGTTGCACGTGTGAGTCCGGCGTCAGATGACCACACTTAGTGGCAGTAATTTTCTAAATCGTCATAAATCACACACAATTTCTCATTTATCTGCAAACTGTTGATTTAATGAGGACACTCTCAACATAATACGTGACAGGATGTGTAGTTTATTGATACGTGACTTTATGACTACAAGTTGTATTAAGAAACTAAATATAGCTAGATAACTGACGTGTGTATTTGTTTGTTTTTATTGTTTTCTTTTGTCTGATTAATATTTGTTTTTCTAAAGTAGTGTTTGTTGTGTGCTGTTTGTTAGGTAGTGTTTGTTAGGTAGTGTTTGTTGTGTGATGTTTGTTAGGTAGTGTTTGTTGTGTGCTGTTTGTTAGGTAGTGTTTGTTGTGTGCTGTTTGTTAGGTAGTGTTTGTTAGGTAGTGTTTGTTGTGTGATGTTTGTTAGGTAGTGTTTGTTGTGTGCTGTTTGTTAGGTAGTGTTTGTTGTGTGCTGTTTGTTAGGTAGTGTTTGTTAGGTAGTGTTTGTTGTGTGCTGTTTGTTAGGTAGTGTTTGTTGTGTGCTGTTTGTTAGGTAGTGTTTGTTAGGTAGTGTTTGTTGTGTGCTGTTTGTTAGGTAGTGTTTGTTAGGTAGTGTTTGTTGTGTGCTGTTTGTTAGGTAGTGTTTGTTAGGTAGTGTTTGTTGTGTGATGTTTGTTAGGTAGTGTTTGTTGTGTGCTGTTTGTTAGGTAGTGTTTGTTGTGTGCTGTTTGTTAGGTAGTGTTTGTTGTGTGATGTTTGTTAGGTAGTGTTTGTTAAGTAGTTATGGTTAAGTAGTCATGTTCAGTAGTGATGTTTAGTAATGTTTACAAAGTGGGGGTTTGTTAATCGGTGTTTGTTAAGTAGTATTTGATTGGTATTACCTGTCTGTTAAGTAGTCTTCGTTTACCAACGTTTAATAAGTGACGTTTGTTAAGTCAATCAATCATTCAAGTGTCATGCCGAATGGCGTAGGCGATCATGTTTCTCCACCACTATCTGCCACTTGTGTTGTCAATAAGCTCAGTTGGTGAACTTCTACCGTGCCACAAGTCCATCTAGTAACTTTTCTCTTTGTCGTCCCTATCTCTTCTCCCCTTGATCTTTCCAGTAGTTATTAAGTGTTAAAACTGTGTTCTTCTCAGCACATGCCCTAGAAACATTGACTGTCTGCCCCTAATGTTTGATATGATTAATCTTTTTACGCCAGCATCCATGAGAACATCTGCATTAGTTTTCTTAGCTGCCCATGGTATTTTCATCATTCTTCTCAGAAACCACATTTCTGTAGGATCTAATTCACTTTGAATTATTTTGTTTACAGTCCATGATTCACATCCATAAAAAAGAATTGGTTCGATGTAACATGTCCTTACACGAATTCGGGCCTGCATTGATAGTCTTTCATTGCACAAAATTGTTCTAATTTTTTGCAATGCAGATTTGGCTTTTGCTTTTAGGCTCCTTATCTCACTTGAGCATCTACCTTCTGATGTTAGCACTGTGACAAAATATTTCACTTTTTCAACTTGTGCTAATTTTGTATAATTAACTATTATCTTGCATCTTGGTGGTGTATGTCTCTTCGAGACGAAGAATATTTCTTTTTTCTTCTTGTTTAAACTGAGGACTTTGTTTTTTTACTTTCTTTCACCAATTTATCTAAAAGGGCTCGTAGTTCCTGTTCGCGACCTGCGATCAATACTGTGTCGTCAGCATATCTCAAGTTATTTTAATTGTATCCTCCCACTTTTATTCCTGGAATATCTTCTATATGTATAATGTATTCTATATCATTATCATCATTAGGTGACATACCGGGTGACGTAGGCGGTCATGGCTCTCCACAGCTCTCTGTCCACAGTATGATGATAATGCCTGTCTCATGATGTGGCCAGAAAAAGAAAATTGCCTTTTTCTTATATTGTTGATTAAGGTCCGATTCACATTTAACTCTTTCAACACCTCTACATTAGTTTCTCTGGCAGTCCATGGTATTCTCAGAATTCTTCTGTAGAACCACATCTTTGTTGCTTATATCGGCACATAGACACTGGACTGCACCACTCCCCTATACGATGAAGCTTTGCTTTACAAATTACTGCCGTTCGTTTCTCTATTTCTGCCCTGCCTATATACCAAGAAGTCATCAGCATAAGGCATAGTTCTCCCTAGACCACCAATCACACAGCGCGTAATTTTAACTGTACAGAAGTTACATAATACTGGGGACAAATGCGACCTTTGTGGTAGGCCCATGCTTATGATCGTTTGTGCCGATAATCAACCACAACACTTGAGAATCACCTGCTTTTGAAAAAAATTGCCGAAGAAATCCACCTAACACTAATAGAACTTACTTGGAGTTACATCATCATGTTAATCAAGAAATGCAAGGGTACACTGTTGTAAGAATAGTCCAATTCTACTGCAGCCGCGCACGTCTCCATTCGTGCGTTAACACTTTCGTCTTGCGCAAATACGACGACGTCTTGATAATTCTGCTTACCTGGGTGATAGCCTCCCAACGTTGAGAGTAGTCTGTTATTCCACTCTAGATATAAGGATAATTTCCACATAACAATCTTTTTTAACAACTTGCTGTACGTATTATGCATAGTTATGAGTCTGAAACCATGTATCTTGGTATGACTCCTACCAGGCTTGGGTAGTTGGGTTACGTAACTATGCACATAGTCTTCTTTTAATGTGTTTTTTCGCTAGGGCTCATGTTTAATAACATTGCCAGCTCCTATAGGTCATCTGACCACGTCGTGCCTTATAATGAGTCAGCAGTTCTGCATCCTTAATCTCATCAGTCTTCTGTCATACTAGGTCTGTGCTTTGGAAATTGGAGATTGTCCTACGTAGCTTGGGTTGTTAATTGATTTATGCAGGCGCCAGAACAATATAAGTGATTTCTCGTTTACAATCTCCTGACAGAATTATTCCCTTTATTTTCCTCAGTTTCTGCGATATCTTTGAACTGTTGAACCATGACGCCTGCTTTCTGTTTAAATTGCAAAACGAGATCTGAATGTGCGAAAACTTTTGTCCTTTTTATCTGCAACTCTGTTCTGCTCTGCGTTAACCCTTCCACGCACATTAAACCTCATCATTTCACCGTAAGGGGAGGGGGGTGGATTCCACACATCTGTCTAGCTTGCGTGTGTCCTATGTTTTTCTTCCAAATTTTGCTTTCTATGGACGACCAGTTGCGATCATACTGGAATGTTTTAACTTTAGCTCTCTGTTATTTACTTTTTCCTTTGTCCACCAACAAAATGTATGGCAAGTGGCCCCAGTGCATCTAATTTTCATCTGGGTGCGATATCATCAGTCACCAAGCTTAAGTCAATCCGACTGTCGTCATCACCATCACTAGCAGTCAACATTTTCATGAACCCGCCGTGTAGGCCCATGCATACTAAAGTTACATTAATCAAATCTTCCTCAAGAATACTTCGTTGTTGAGGGAAGACTATTTAATAGATACTACTTAACAAAATTTAACAAAGATTTAACTACTTAACGAAGATTATGACATTGACGTTATCACCAAAATGTTAAATGACATCTACAAGAGTGGCTATATTCCATCGAATTTGCATATTATCAAATAGTATAATTATTAATTATCATTTAACAAATCGGCCAAACGTGTTGAAAGTAGACAATAGTGACGGGTGAATAGACCAGGTCTATGTGACCGACTCATCAGGTAAGAAAAAACTCAGACATATTGCAGTTTCTCATAATTAAAAAGACGCAGGAGGAAAGAAAAACAGCCTCAGGTAAGCAGAAGAAATAAAAACACGACAAAAGAAGGAAGATAAGAGAGTGCCCGGCGTGCCAGAACATAAACATAAGGCAGGGACGTAGACGCGAACAAAGAGGAGAGGGTTTTCTTTAAATTATCCGGTTTAAATATGGTGGCTGAGTGAATGACAGAATACAAATGGCCATAGAGACAGATAACAGATGATAAGAGAAAGTGGGAAAGTGGATACTTTTCTCTTCAGAGGCGAAGAAGAAGAAGAAAAGAAAGTGGTAGATAGATGTGAACCCCGAAACCGATATACGTTACACAAGGAAGAGATATGGAAGTAGGAGGAGACTGAAGAACACAGGGAGGGCACAGCAGGCGAGGATGGGGTTCTATTATGGGAAAGCGAATAGGACGAATGTGACTAACAGAAATACCAAGACGTAAGAAGAAGGTGCATAAGAAATGGGCACCAGATTAGGTAGGGAATAAAGAGATAGAAAAAGAAAGTCATCAATGTAGGGGCAGACCCAGAACTAGAACCAAATCACGAGGTAGAATGCCGCTAATTTTACTTCTTTGGCCCTTGTTACCTCTTTCCCCTGTGTCATTTCCAGTGATATGTGGGCTCCCATTTATGCCCACTATCTTTCTGATTTTTAGCCACTTTCTGGCTGGCCTTTGTCGACTTTGTTGGGTCGGCTAACTTCAAATTAACCTTGCATGTGGAGATTGTTGGGTCGGCTAACTTCAAATTAAACTAGTATGTGGAAATTGTTGGGTCGGCTAACTTCAAATTAAACTAGCATGTGGAGATTATTGGGTCGGTTAACTTCAAATTAAACTAGCATGTGCAGATTGTTGGGTCGGCTAACTTCAAATTAACCTAGCATGTGCAGATTGTTGGGTCGGCTAATTTCAAATTAGCCTAGCATGTGGAAAATGTCTTACTGACTACGACCTTTCCTTCCCTCCTTTAGACTACACTTTGTTTGCAGCGCCAACAGGCTTCCCACTACACCTTACTTGGATTGCTCGGAGGCAGTGGTTACCTTATGTTTGTTTATGGGGCCAGCGTTTATGACGTACGGTCGGTATCACACAACCACAATCCTCGTTTGATCTGAGATTTTCCTGCACACGGTACATGGCCCACACTGATTGTGTGTCAGTGGCTCGAGGTTATTTCCGCTGAAAGTTGTTCCTATAGATGAGCTAGTGTACAGTACGGGCAATACCCGCAGAGGGGTTTGTGACATGCGGCTAGCTCATCCTTTCATCATATATATATATATATATATATATATATATATATATATATATATATATATATATATATATATATATATATATATATATATATATATATATATATCTTTAAGTATGTATATATATATATATATATATATATATATATATATATATAGTATACATACAGTGTATATCTGCCTGCATTATTATAAGTTATTTAATGAACACAGTATCAAGCCTGTTTTGCTTGAGCTAACCTTTTCACATAATACCATCTGCATATGTTCTGTAATGTCTCATGGATACTATGTAACATTTCCTGCCTATACGAATCACATCTGTATATAACAGATCCGATCGACCCGCTAATTTTCTCCTGGCTATCCCTAGTTACGTTCCTAGTGTTCCATTCGTGCGATGTAATCTGGACTATCAAAGACTCCTCTACACATATTCGCGTTTTCACTCGCTTTCACTGGTCGGTCAATCCTTTGATGAAGTCCCTGTTGGGATTGCTAAGATAGTTTCTCCGGTTTCACTTTAGTTTGAAACTCTATGATTGTTTCGAGCCGTTTTAGCTTTCCTTACAGACATATTTTTCAAAGAAAAAGAACGACAAAACTGTAGTAAGATAATTGCTTCAGTTCAAACGATTAAGATGAAGCCTATAATTAAAACATTTTCCACAATTTACTGTCCGAATGAACTGAGCGTTCCCCAAACAGTATGCTTCACAAGGAACGTTGACCATTCTTGCTCCTTGTATTTTGTCTTTTCTTAGTGTGTATAGAGTGATAATTCGTTTTACCTGTTGGCCTTTTTTGGGCCTGTTTGCAAAATTAGTACTTAGTAATGCAAAAGTACATTTGTAATCTATATTTCTATACGCTAAATTGAAATTGTGTTATTCCGGTGTCTGTGTTTTAAAGTATAAATATAATATTTTCAGATTAAATATTGACTTTGTGAGCGTCTGTCGCAAACTCGATAGAGACACAGTCAGGGCAAAAGGTCAAGCAGTGATATTAAATCGAATATCGTCTCAGTTCTTTAGTATAATCCTGAATTCTGATTGATGACTGACAGAGGGGAGAGGAAAAGTCGGTCACTAGCATTCATTGTTACAAAAAACAAACTGGAAAGCCTTAAATAAAATGTTGGATCTCAAAATATTTGTTATGAAAGGGAAAGCAGAACAGTGACAGGAAAAAAAAAAGACTTGTAGAAAACGTAGACATTTGTGGTACATGTTAACACCTGCATGTTAGATGATTTCTTATGAAAATCTAGTTGTGATTACACTACTAACCAAGTCACTTGAAATTCTAGCGTGTTTCTATTTTGGATGTAGTGAAATCAAGACATACATTTATAACTGGAAGTGAAGTTTTACTTAGTTTTTGAGCTTTCATTTTTTAGCTAGTTTGTTGGAAAGTGTGTTTCAACAGATAATTAATACTGTTCACCCATTGAGACGTCATCACAGAATATGGAAAGCTTCAAATGTTGGTAGTGGTAAATACAATAACCATCATCATCATCAAGTGTCGTCTCAATAACGAAATTTGGCTGCCACATGCCTCCAACATCCTCTTTCTCGTGTTCTGGTGATGCACTCTGTTAGACTGTAACATATCCACCTTTTTATATTATTCTTCCACTTGTATCTCTGCCTACCTCTTGCTCGTTTCCCTTCGACTCAAGTAAGGTCTTCAACAAGATGATATGTCTTTTAATGTGTCAAAAAATTGTATTTCCCATAATATTTCTTTCTTTATGTTAAGTGTTGTTAGAATATCTTTCTTTGTTATCTTCTCTTCTATAATGTTGTCCCTATTCTTCTATATATCCACATCTCAAAGGTATCAATTCTCTCTTCTAATTGTTTGTTTAGTATCCACATTTCTGAGCCATATATTAATATAGAAGTAAATAATGGATGTAACATTTTATAATTCTGATTGTGTAACTTGTTTGTAATTTGTGTAGATGTCAATATTTTGCTCACGTCACTGAAAATACTTTTAATCATTCCTATTCTTCTTCTTCTGTTTCACCTTTTCTGATTACCATGGTTTTTAAGACGCAGGTATGTACATATTTATGTATATATTGTGACATATGGCGATAGGACAATGAATCGATCCGACGTGTAGAATTCCTTAAGAAATATAGCACGCGAGAGTGAGACTAGTGTGACTGATTATTTCTTTTCAATGGCCAGGATTAAAAATCAGAATTTGTAATGCGGTGTTGCTAGTAGTGAACATTTTAGAGGGCACAGAAGAATGATGGTCAACCAGTATAGGACCGATACTGTCAACATAAGTCTAATGGCGGATACATACAGGGAGAGATCAGAACAACTATGGACGTGTCCAGTTTGCAGTGATGATAATCCGTCGCCTAGCTAGCATGGTATTTGTTTTTGTGATAATTATATTCAGTTCTTAATCTTTACTTGATTTATGCAAAAAGAACAGCGTCATTTGCATATTTCAGGTTTTTCATTATTTTTGTCCATTGATCTTGAGGCAGATATTGTCTGTGTAGATATTAAACACAATAGTAACTGGTAAAAACAAAACATACATATGGCTTAAAATTTGATGGATCAGCAGTTTTTGAAATTTTTAATTTCACTATTATTCCAAAAATATGCAATCTCGCACAGCAGGAAAAAAAAAGAGGAAAACGTAAATGAATACGCCGTAAAACAGCCAGGAACAGGGCGAAATCAGCCAAAAGCAAGGAACAAAATGCAACTGAATTTACTTGATGTGATTGTAAGGATAAAGACATACATTTTACTTTTAAATAAATGTTGTCGGGATGAAAATGACATATATTTTGGGAGATTTCAATGCACATCTTGGCGAAAATAGAGAGGGAATATAACGAACTTTCGGCGACACAAGAAATACGGTTAACGACAACGGTTATAAACTACTAGATACATGCATTCAGCAAAACATCTTTATAACAAACACATTCTTTAAAATTAGACAGTAACACATGTTATAAATGGAACAGCTCATAATGCAATAGCCAGATAGATAGATAGATAGATATATAGGTAGATAGATATATAGGTAGGTAGATAGATAGATAGATAGATAGATAGATAGATAGGTAGGTAGGTAGGTAGGTAGGCAGGCAGGCAGGCAGGCAGGCAGATAGATAGATAGATAGATAGATAGATAGATAGATAGATAGATAGATAGATAGATAGATAGATAGATAGATAGATAGATAGATAGATAGATAGATAGATAGATAGAAAGATAGATAGATAGATAGATAGATAGATAGATAGATAGATAGATAGATAGATAGATAGATAGATAGATAGATAGATAGATAGATAGATAGATAGATAGATAGATAGATAGATAGATAGATAGATAGATAGATAGATAGATAGATAGATAGATAGATAGATAGATAGATAGATAGATAGATAGATAGATAGATAGATAGATAGATAGATAGATAGATAGATAGATAGATAGATAGATAGATAGATAGATAGATAGATAGATAGACAAACTGACAAACTTGTAAAATAATTTTATTAATTAAGTTAACAAATTAAGACACAAGTTAAAGGTAATGTGTTCATTAGTTTATTAGATGTATTTTTTCAATTTAAACTTTATCAGAATTTATACAAGCATACATGATTCTGACTATTTCTGAAGATTTTCTATATATCTAAATTCTAATTATCATATCAATAAGACAATACATATCTTTAAGTTTAATCCATCACTTATGTCGTCCACTTTCTGAAATGATTGTTGTTCGTAGCTGGTTGTACCCATACTGTCATCTCTCAGTTTTCAGGTTATCCAGCATTCATTCAGTTTCACGATAAAGTTAGATAATGAAATCATACACAAGTTGCACTCTATATCATCAGAGACAGATCAACCATCGCCATACAAGATATATGGATGTTCTTCAGTGAATCCATACAAGATATATGGCTGTTCTTCAGTTAATCCATACAAGATATATGGCTGTTCTTCAGTTAATCCATACAAGATATATGGCTGTTCTTCAGTTAATCCATACAAGATATATGGCTGTTCTTCAGTTAATCCATACAAGATATATGGATATTCTTCAGTTAATCCATACAGGAATGGAATAAATAGAACATGTGTGTGCGAAGGGAAACAACAACAGAACGCATGACTTGTCAATAGTGTGGGTTGTACAGGAACAATCAATTCCTTTAAGAATATATTGATCTAGCTATAATGTAAAAGCTCCAACAATAACATTTTTATTAGAAAGTGGTCAACACACTTGTAAATGTTAAGTCTCACTTAAGAGTATTTTATAACTGCGAATATGTTCTGCAGGTTCGACATCAAAATGATCTATCACTGCTCTTGATCGCTGCAGGACAATTACTTTCATCATCTCATCTACATATTCGATGTGTCCAGTTGTCGTTGAGGCATCTGGTCCGTGAACATTATATTTTCCTCTTAAATGTTGAATTCTGAACAGACATCATTTCTCAGCAGTGAAATGTCCCTCATATCCAAGTGTAGAATGAAGAAACAACTCGGTGTAACGTCATTCACTCTACTCGTCAGCCTATATTTTCTGTGATCAGATCTATACATCAGTAAATACATCACATCTGCACTATTTCTGAACTTTGGAAGCAAGTAAGCTCCAACACCAATCACAAAATATATTACAATAATATCACAGAGGCCGTCTCCATATCTTGCCCTAGAGACGTTTGTTAACTACTATCATTCTAGGTTCACTGTTCCTGATCAGAATAAATGTGTAAATGCCCACCCATCTATCCCCCGATTGTTTGATCACATTCCCCTATATATGCATTTTCGTTTTTTGCACCAAACATCTGAACATCCCGCGATGCCTGGCTACAGAATTAATTTAAAAAATCACTCTCTACATTTCCATGTCCACATGTGTTAACCAGACAGTCATTATTAAAGTTTCCTACAGTGTATCGTCCTATTCCCGTTTGATAAACGTCAGTTTGGTCTGACACTTAGAGTCACTGTCTGGTTTTCATTGTCAAAACAAACTGTAAATACATATCTGAACTAAAAACTAATGTTATTTGTAAACTTTGCTGTGTAAGGGGTCATAATAACACCCAGTCCAAAGTCGTCGTGTTTACGTGGATACGTTGTAAACGTAAAACGTAAAATGTTTACACTATATCTATTTCATACATAGTCCTACATTCATGATGGTATCAGTATTATTGACATGCCTGGGACAGAATTGTTTCAATTCAAAAACTATCTCAAAAAAGTTAAACCTGCTATACAATTCACATCTAACATTTCTCAAAAATGTTAACCCTGCTATACAATTCACATCTAACATTTCTCTAAAATGTTAAACCTGCTATACAATTCACATCTAACATTTCTCAAAAATGTTAAACCTGCTATACAATTCACATCTAACATTTCTCAAAAATGTTAAACCTGCTATACAATTCACATCTAACATTTCTCAAAAATGTTAAACCTGCTATACAATTCACATCTAACATTTCTCAAAAATGTTAAACCTGCTATACAATTCACATCTAACATTTCTAATATTTCTGTTAACTTGCTTGAAATTATTGTCACTATTCATCCCTTACCCCAGCACATCTGTTTATTATTACCTACTGATGCACATGGGTTTCTGTTTTACTGTTCGTTTCATCCTCCTGCTTGTCGTAACTATCTGCCATTTCCCCACTGCTTCGCCTTCGTCGCTTATGTTTATTATGATGACAACTTTCTTGATAAATTCTCTGCGATGAATTCATAGACACTGGTTTCCTTACAGTATCATTTCATCGGAATCGATTCGTATCCGTGAATTCTTTCGCTATGTCACCTTGACTAATATTCAGGTATTTCCTCCTCTTCTAATAGAGTTAAACATGTCCTCACTTTTCATCCCTTAACTCCACCCTCGTTGTATCTTGTTCAAGAAGTATCTATTCTTCAGTCTGATCCTCAACCTCATGTTGTTCGCCAGGACTTTCCTCTGTTTGCCTAAAGGCGTTACACAAATCTTAATGATATCTTAGTTGACAGTCACATTATTTCTTATGTTCCTGAACATTTGGGCAGTCATTTTACCTTTTCCTTCGTTGTAAACACGATCGTTGCTACACATGTCCCTGTGTAGTTCAGATCCGCTCTGTTTTATTTCCTAAAGTGACTTTTATTTGTGACGATGTTTTTAAATGTAAATCATGAAGTGTTATTTGCGTTATCATATATAAACACCGCCGAAGACGGATAAGTCGGTAAATTGGTGCAAATAAAACGGCGACACAACACATTCCATTCTCTGGACTACATCTTGCTGGAAATCTGGTAGAGCTATTGTTGTGCTATAAGAGAGATCCAGCGCGAATTTGAGAATGAACTCTGAAGAAGAAGAAAAAGAATATGTAAACGTTGTGACAAAAAGTACATAGGAGAAAGTGGCTTAAGATTGAGTGACCGCTGCTGTAGCAGCTATATTCGTGTCATTAAACACAGCATCATCGTGTTGCTTTTGAGATCAAGGTCTCTATATCACTGTCGTAAAATCCTGTAAAACAGATATATATCTAGCTATAGCTCTTTCAAAGCAGTTTCTATTGGGTTTGGTACCAATGCGCTTTCGATCCTTAATTGTGATCTTTTGTGTGTTTAACATTTAATACTGTGGTCCTCGTTATTATTGCTGTACATGTTGTTTCAAGTAGTAGTTTTCTTTTTTCATTCCATTATCATTTCCCGATTCCTTTTTCAAGAATAAAAAATCCGCCGCCAAGTAAAACAGTATACGCATATGTCATTGCCACTTTGTATATCTGGCTGTTCAATATCTGCATTAAAATGCATTTGTGATAGTATCATTGTTGTTACTGTTTTTTTTTTTAAATTGTATACGTACTGTTTGTTTTGTATTTTTCTGAAAAAAGTCCTTCAGTTTCAAATATTGAAAATGTCATGCGTATTGTAATGTTTATAATTTAGTACACATATCACAAAATCCAATATTCTGTTGGTCATCTTAAAACTACCACACAATTTATTGTCGACGTAAGTACCATTGTTACACAGTTTTAATGATGTCTTACCTATTATCGATCTTCTAAACAGTACGCATATTTCATATACAGAACACTGCAACTATCGAACTTCTAAACAGTACGCATATTTCATATACAGAAAACTGCAACTATCGAACTTCTAAACAGTACGCATATTTCATATACAGAAAACTGCAACTATCGAACTTCTAAACAGTACGCATATTTCATATACAGAAAACTGCAACTATCGAACTTCTAAACAGTACGCATATTTCATATACAGAAAACTGCAACTATCGAACTTCTAAACAGTACGCATATTTCATATACAGAAAACTGCAACTATCGAACTTCTAAACAGTACGCATATTTCATATACAGAAAACTGCAACTAATAGAAGAATGCAATACTTTGTTTCCCAAAGTGATCAGTAAGTGTAGGCTGCTTATTATGAGGTGAAAAAATAGCTTTCTTTTGGTAGCGATCTCAATAAGTTCTTCCAGAACAGTTGAAGCAATTCAAGACATTTTAAGATTTCTTCCATATAAATACATCTTTATAACCATCAGTTCTTCCTGAATAGTTCAACCATGTCATGACATTTTAAGATTTCTTCCATAGAAACACATCTTTATAACCATCAGTTCTTCCTGAATAGTTCAACCATGTCATGGCATTTTAAGATTTCTTCCACAGAAACACATCTTTATAACCATCAGTTCTTCCTGAACAGTTCAACCGATTCATGACGTTTTAAGATTTCTTCCATAGAAACACATCTTTATAAACATCAGTTCTTCCTGAATAGTTCAAGCGATTCATGACATTTTAAGATTTCTTCCATAGAAACACATCTTTATAACCATCGGTTCTTCCTGAATAGTTCAACCGTGTCATGACATTTTAAGATTTCTTCCATAGAAACACATCTCTATAACCATCAGTTCTTCCTGAATAGTTCAACCGATTCATGACATTTTAAGATTTCTTCCATAGAAACACATCTTTATAACCATCAGTTCTTCCTGAATAGTTCAACCGTGTCATGACATTTTAAGATGTCTTCCATAGAAACACATCTCTATAACCATCAGTTCTTCCTGAATAGTTCAACCGATTCATGACATTTTAAGATTTCTTCCATAGAAACACATCTTTATAACCATCAGTTCTTCCTGAATAGTTCAACCGTGTCATGACATTCTAAGATTTCTTCCATAGAAACACATCTTTATAACCATCGGTTCTTCCTGAATAGTTCAACCGTGTCATGACATTCTAAGATTTCTTCCATAGAAACACATCTCTATAACCATCGGTTCTTCCTGAATAGTTCAACCGTGTCATGACATTCTAAGATTTCTTCCATAGAAACACATCTTTATAACCATCGGTTCTTCCTGAATAGTTCAACCGTGTCAAGACATTTTAATATTTCTTCCATAGAAACACATCTTTATAACCATTGGTTCTTCCTGAATAGTTCAACCGTGTCAAGACATTTTAATATTTCTTCCATAGAAACACATCTTTATAACCATCGGTTCTTCCTGAATAGTTCAACCGTGTCAAGACATTTTAATATTTCTTCCATAGAAACACATCTTTATAACCATCGGTTCTTCCTGAATAGTTCAACCGTGTCAAGACATTTTAATATTTCTTCCATAGAAACACATCTTTATAACCATCAGTTCTTCCTGAATAGTTCAACCGTGTCATGACATTTTAAGTTGTCTTCCATAGAAACACATCTCTATAACCATCAGTTCTTCCTGAATAGTTCAACCGATTCATGAGATTTTAAGATTTCTTCCATAGAAACACATCTTTATAACCATCAGTTCTTCCTGAATAGTTCAACCGTGTCATGACATTCTAAGATTTCTTCCATAGAAACACATCTTCATAACCATCGGTTCTTCCTGAATAGTTCAACCGTGTCATGACATTCTAAGATTTCTTCCATAGAAACACATCTCTATAACCATCGGTTCTTCCTGAATAGTTCAACCGTGTCATGACATTCTAAGATTTCTTCCATAGAAACACATCTTTATAACCATCGGTTCTTCCTGAATAGTTCAACCGTGTCAAGACATTTTAATATTTCTTCCATAGAAACACATCTTTATAACCATCGGTTCTTCCTGAATAGTTCAACCGTGTCAAGACATTTTAATATTTCTTCCATAGAAACACATCTTTATAACCATCGGTTCTTCCTGAATAGTTCAACCGTGTCAAGACATTTTAATATTTCTTCCATAGAAACACATCTTTATAACCATCGGTTCTTCCTGAATAGTTCAACCGTGTCAAGACATTTTAATATTTCTTCCATAGAAACACATCTTTATAATAATCGGTTCTTCCTGAATAGTTCAACCGTGTCAAGACATTTTAAGATTTCTTCCATAGAAACACATCTCTACACCCCACCAGTTCCTACTCGATCTCAACAATTAGATATCGTCCTACCTGTTGTCGGTGATCGCTGTGATAACGTTATTCAATGTTTCATTTCAAGACTGACTCCACAGCTACTGTTATATTTTTCCATACCGAATACATTGAACACTGTACATGCTCTTTGTAAAAGTGTTGACCGCTGGTCACTGTGTAAGAGTGTTGACCGCTGGTCACTGTACTGTGCAGCTAGATGTATCTTAATGATGACACTTCAGATCCAAATCAATTTCCTATTTTCATATCGTATGTATTTCATAACTTCAGAGCAACTTGTTACACATGTCTATTATTAATATGACTAAAATCATAAATATTACAAAGAGAATCATTCCCTTTTGTAAATAACAATTATAACTTATGTGTTTTTACAATTTTCACCCTCGTAACCAACTGCACACCCAGAGGGACATCCACCAGTACTAACGAAACATGTATCACTTGTGTTAGCACAGTTACATGTGTGCTCACAGTTTCTCCCATACTTTCCTTTATCGCAGTGTGAATCTGGAAAAGAAGAATTCATATATACGTAAATCACATGGTACAACCAGTAATAATACAATAATGTCAAACATCCATACAATCTCCATACAAGTTCAAAAATGGAGTGGTAAAGTAATGGAATGATTTACACATATATTTCTAATAGTCCCTACTGCCTACTCGAACCATATGTATATAGTGATTTTTTCGAGAGCTAAAATGTTGCTAAGGGGTTAAAAAAAAATAAGTTTATAAATCGATTGCAAAATGTGGAGCTAGAACTCGGATTACAAAATTCAGATATCAATCCCGATATAAGAATGTAATATGTGGCAGCAGGTGCGGAATGGATAAGTCTACCCACAGATTTCGAAACTTGTTTGAGAACAGAAATAACACTTAGCAGGGAATACTGAGAGTGGTGTCCTACAGCTGTTGAGAACAAAGTGCAGGCTTTGGTCAGTGAGAATACCAAAGAGGGGGGATGTGATTATATACACTGATGGATCTGTGATTATACATGTTCGCAGTGCTTGGGTCTTCACAGTTCAGTGCGCAGGTAAAACAATCACGAGGAGAGTGGTGCTTTCACTACGAGTAGCATTACCATGGACACTATGGCGGTGACCAGGACATTTGAGTGGGTATGCACACAGAAGGTAACGCAGGTCTTCATCTTGGTACGATTAGGAAGGTGCAAGTGGGTCTCGCTCGCGAACAGTGAATTAAGGCATTGGAAAAGGCGAGGATGAAAGTTGTAACATTTTTTTTCGTGCCGGGACATGTGGGTGTTTGGGAAAATGAAAGAGCGGATCAACTGATGTTAAGCGCGATTGTGGCATAGGGGCAATGGATCACACTGACATTTTGAACTCCTTAAGAGATATAGCACGCTAGAGTGAGACTAATGTGGGCGATGATTGCTTTTCTTCTTCTTCTTCTGCGCCATTCTCAAACTCCTGCAAGTTAGCATGATGCAGTTCGAAGAACGGAATGCGTTGTGTCATGGTTTACATCATTAATGTGAAATCTGCTCCTTTCGGCCTGAAACATCCAACTTCTGCATGGTTTTGGGTCACTGACATATATAGGATATTCAGCTCCATCCCATAAACTACTTAGTCGCCTCTTACGACATTATTGGAAGGTAAATAGTGTTGCTATTTATTGCTCCCCTTTCCAACACGGCAACACACGGGCGATTCCTTTTCAATGGCCAGGATTAAAGATCAGGAATGAAATGCAGTGTTGCTTGAAGTGAACATATTAGAGTGCGCAGAAGAATAATATTCAACCAGCATAGGACCAGTACTGTCAGCAGAAGTATAATGGCGGATACACTTAAGGAGAGATCGGAGCAACTATGGACGTGTCCAGTTTATAGTGATGATGATCCGACGACTAACTAACTAACTAACTAACTAACTAACTAACTAACTAACTAACTAACTAACTAACTAACTAACTAACTAACTAACTAACTAACTAACTAACTAACTAACTAACTAACTAACTAACTAACTAACTAACTAACTAAATAAGTAACTAACTAACTAACTAACTAACTAACTAACTAACTAACTAACTGACTGACTAACTAACTAACTAACTAACTAACTAACTAACTAACTAACTAACTAACTAACTAACTAACTAACTAACTAACTAACTAACTAACTAACTAACTAACTACTTAACTAACTAACAAACTAACTAACTAACTAACTAACTAACTAACTAACTAACTAACTAACTAACTAACTAACTAACTAACTAACTAACTAACTAACTAACTAACTAACTAACTAACTAACTAACTAACTAACTAACTAACTAACTAACTAACTAACTAACTAACTAACTAACTAACTAACTAACTAACTAACTAACTACTCGTAACTAACTAACAAACTAACTTACTAACTAACTAACTAACTAACTAACTAACTAACTAACTAACTAACTAACTAACTAACTAACTAACTAACTAACTAACTAACTAACTAACTAACTAAATAACTAACTAACTAACTAACTAACTAACTAACTAACTAACTAACTAACTAACTAACTAACTAACTAACTAACTAACTAACTAACTAACTAACTAACTAACTAACTAACTAACTAACTAACTAACTAACTAACTAACTAACTAACTAACAACGAAAGTTTATAAATCTGGACCTAGAACTCAGAATACACAATTCAGATATTAACCCCGATATAAGAACATTTGTAAATATTGAGCTAGAAATCAGAATACAGGATCCATATGTTAATTTTGATATAAGAAAGTTTGTAAATGGAAAGCAGCATCATCCTTCTCATTAAAGAAAGTCAACAATAAAATTATACGTAAAATGTATTTTGACAATATAATATTATTCCATCTTCAAAGCTACAGAAACGAAATTTATCACCGGAAAAGCCTCACAACTCAATAAATACAATATGGGATACATACTACATAAAGTACTAAAGTTACTGTTAAAGCATAAATATCGATGCCAAAAATAAACAAATAGCAATAAACAAAAGAACATGGACTATTCTACGTTACGTTCCAAAATGGATCATTTTAAAGAAACACATAAACAAGAAACTAAAAATTATCAAAATTTAAGAGTAATTATTCGCTGTGTCTTGTGGTGAGAAATATATTCGATAAAACAGAAAGTACTCTGTATTTAAATTTATAGTGAACTTAGTGAGTCTGGCTTGTCTCACAATTTGTGAACGCTAGAAACTTGTATTATATTGATATTTGCTGAATGATGTTGTGCTAGAATTTAGAAATATCGATATAGGCCAAAAGTGAAAACAATTATCTGGCTTACTATTGGTTGCAAACGTCAGAGATTTATTCAAGTTGGACAGGAAACAGAAAATTAAGTTTATTGTTTATTAGCACTACAGTACCATTACATTTTCAATTGTTTACTATCGTTAACACACACATATACACAATTTGGGAGAATTGTCAAATATGGGATTATCCTGGCTGAGGGATCCTTGAAAGAAAAAAGAAAGAATATCCAACAAAATATCCAAGAACAGAAAATTTTGATGATCTCTTTTTTTATTTTACAAGAAAACCGATAGGCACGTGGGTGAGAGGTTTAAACACATAGGTCCCATGTGTAAGAGGTTTAACACATATGTCCCATGTGTGAGAGGTTAAACACATATGTCCCATGTGTAAGAGGTTTAACACATATGTCCCATGTGTGAGAGGTTAAACACATAATTCCCATGTGTGAGTGGTTTAACACATATGTCCCATGTGTAAGAGGTTTAAACCAACAGGCCCCGTGGGTGAGACGTTTACACCCTTCGCTTTCACTTATTTCTTAATATAAAATGATATGCTCTATTTCCTTAATTGACTGCCTGTTTAACACTCCAGGACTCACTCCTCACCCTTTTTTAATCTGCTGACATGATTTGAATGTTTCTTTGTTAGCATTCTGGCGTACTTTCTTTTTTTCTAAATCCAACATTGCCTACATTTCAACTGGTACATGCCTAATCATTCCTGAACGTAAGTCTGTATTTAATTTCTCTTATACTACTTATTATCCTACTTATATATTTTATGGCTATATGACCTAAAACTTGAGATGTTTTATTGTAGAATGTTATTTAAAAACGTGGTTTTATGACAATCATGTCTCTGTTGGTTCTCCCTCCAAGGATTTATTGATTTATTGTTTTCGTGATTGTGTAGATGTTGACGTTGCTAATGTGTTGCATATTACTACATGTTGACTCAATTATTTCCCCATTAATCGATATTGAAAATATGTTGTTACAATATAGGTAGAGAACATATTCTATGAACCTAGTGAGAACATAGGAATAATCTATTGAGAATATACTGTGAGAACTTAGGTAAACAACATAGGGCAAATATAATGTGCGATGCTACTCTGAACCAAGATAGAACGCATAGACGAAGAGCAGCCTGGGAATATAGTTGAAGAACCTCGGGAGAACATATTGAGACCATAGTGAGGGAATGTTAGAATCGTGAAAATATGCTGAGAACACAATGGAAGACCGTAGAGAGACCATAGCAAGAAAAACATGGTAGAACATAGTGGAAGAACATAGGACAAACATGGTAGAACATAGTGGAAGAACATAGGACGAACATGGTAGAACATAGTGAAAGAACATGTTATAGATGATGAGCATAGAGAGAACATAGTGTGACCATAGTTGAAGCCGAGACTGAGAACATAGTTGAAGCCGAGACTGAGAACATAGTTGAAGCCGAGACTGAGAACATAGTTGAAGCCGAGACTGAGAACATAGTTGAAGAACCTAGCGAGAACATACTAAGAATATGTTAGAACATGGTCGGACATGAGCCGTTTATTTTTTTATATGTGTGTCATATTACATAGTGTTATAGTTACTGTAGAAAGTGTTACACGTCTAGACATGAAATTTAGTTACGTGTAATTAAAAGTAGCATGTTTACTTATTACCCACAAAAGCTTTAAACACCACATGGGTTTCCTGTGTTAGGGTATGAGACTTGTAACCGCATTTTGCCAAACATGTATCACTGTGTAATGAATGGTTCTTGATTTTTGGTAATAGTTAAGACAAGTAAAGTAATGAAAATTGTTCATTGTTGAAATGTAGAAGGCTGAAATAATAAAGTCTGTAAGTATTTGTCATTCGGTACAATGTTGTAGAAGGTTGAAATAATAAAGTCTATAAATATTTGTCATTCGGTACAATGTTGTAGAAGGTTGAAATAATAAAGTCTATAAATATTTGTCATTCGGTACAATGTTGTAGAAGGCTGAAATAATAAAGTCTGTAAGTATTTGTCACACGGTACAATGTTGTAGAAGGCTGAAATAATAAAGTCTATAAATATTTGTCATTCGGTACAATGTTGTAGATGGCTGAAATAATAAAGCATGTATTTGTCACCGGTTATATTGTAGCAGATTGAGATAATAAAGTCTAGATATGGTTCTCACCAGATACAAAACGTTCCGTGTCTATTTTTTCTTTTATTTGTTTTTTAAATAACAAGGCGGTTGAAGTTTCAGCCGGTTAGTTCCAGATAGCTTCTGAATCAGTTTGCACTTAGAGTGACCTGGTCATGGTTAAGAATTTTGGCTGATTCCGTATACATTTACTCTGTACTTTAGCTAGTTAGTACTTGAATTCTGCAATACATCAGTCCTGCATTGTCGTAAAACTGGTCAAGGTCTAAGACATACTACTGATTCAGCAGTGCACTATCACTGACTTTCATATCTGGTTCACATAGTTATACAGCCAGGCTTGTCGTCTTTACAGGGATAGTTCACAGGGACAGTCTACAGGGACAGTCTACAGGGACGGTACACGGATAGTACAGAGATCATCCGACAGAGCATTCGAACTAGAAGAGTCGAGGGATAGTAGAGAGGTGAGAGTTGAGGGATATTCGAGAGATAAGAGTCTAGGGAGAGTCGAGAGATGAGAGTCGAGGGATAGACGAGAGTCGAGGGATATTCGAGAGATGAGAGTCGAGGGATATTCGAGAGTTGAGAGTTGAGGGATAATAGAGAGATAAGAGTCGAGTGGTAGTCGAGAGATTCTTCTTTTTCGTTCGTTCACTTGAAACATGTCTATAATTGTCATTCTGTCTCCTTAATAACAGAGTAATAATCTCACTGTCTTTTGTAGTTCATACAGTGTCTCATAGAGTTTTGTAGTTCATACAGTGTCTCATAGAGTTTTGTAGTTCATACAGTGTCTCATAGAGTTTTGTAGTTCATACAGTGGCTCATAGAGTTTTGTAGTTCATACAGTGTCCCATAGAGTTTTGTAGTTCATACAGTGTCCCATAGAGTTTTGATCCCAGTGTTGTTTCCTCTGGCTAATATGTCTGCCTCAGCGTTTCATGCTCAGAACACACTTGAAGTATATGTTTGGTAATCTGTGCTGCCTGTCCACATGTGCACATGGCCAAGTTGTAAATCTTGAAATTTGTGTGCATGTGACTGCGGAGTCGGTTGTGTCCTGTTCTGAGGCGTAGAATTACAACTTGTTCTATTCTATTCATAATGTGATAGTCATCTTGTAGTGGTGTTTGTGGCTTTCCTATTGACTTGATCATCTCTTTTTTTCTATGGTAGGTGATTGGTTCATTGTTGGTCTTCGGCAGCACCTTCCTTAGCCAGTTGTTCTGCTTTTTTATTTCCTGGCATACCACAGTGATAGGGTATCCACTGCATGGTTACCCTATACTGGTAAGACAGTTCATTAAGTAGTTTTTGCAAGTCTGATAGTTTTTTCCAGACTGGAGAGCTTGAAGCACTGACCTTGCATCTGTCAGGAATACCAAGGGATGTGGGTCAGGATTGGAGGTCAGAAGTTTTTCAGTTACTACACTAATTGCCTGAATTTCTGCGTCAAAATTATTGCCGAATTTCCCTGTTCGTGTTCTGATCGTATCTCTAGACTGATGTGGATATTCTATATATATATACACCTGCACCTCCATTTCTCACTTCATTATTTGCTGACCCATCTGTGTATACTCTCACCCATATATCGTGCGGATATTCCTCGTCCAAGAAACTGAGGGTAACTTCCGATGCTACACACCGCTCTGTTCGTGATCTTTCAAATGGGTCTGAATGTATATTGACGTGCCATGCCCTTCATTCCAAGGGGTTTGTTCTGGTATGAACTTAATGGGTTGTTAACTTCAGGTAGGTATGTACGTTGTCTATGGAGTCGTTTAGATTGGTGGATAAAGCTGCTTCTTATCATTCGTCCCATTGCTAGAATTTGGAATCTTTCCTTTATTGGATGACTTGGCATAAATTGAAACCTTTCTGCTTGTATTTGCACCTTTGTGTCTCTGCGTTCGCCAAGAGTTTACATTCTTTCCATTTTCTGCATCTCTACTATGGGTGTGGATTTCATTGCTCCCAGCATTAACCTGAGTGCCAGATTTTGTGCCGAATCTAGTTCTTGTAATGTGGTGTTGGATGCAGGACACCACACAGTTGAACCATATTCCAGGTGTGGTCTTATGCCTTGCTGGTACATTTTACTGAGTATAATGGCTGGCTCCCACTGGCTCCCCATGTGGTTCCACTTAGTTCTCTCAAGATAGCTAACTTCCTTCTGGCTTTTGTTGTTACTTTATTTATGTGTTGTTTCCATGTCAGCTTATCATCAAAAGTAACCCCGAGGTATGTGGGTTGTTTGTCTTCTTTCAAAAGCTCTCCATCCATCTTGATAATACCGTATTTTTGTTTTCGTGAGAGGGTAAAGAGTGTAGACATGCACCCAGAGTGTTAACACTGAATCACCATCTATTTACGTATACGGTTAGGACATCAATAGCTCTTTGTATTTGTTTAGTGGCGATTGTCACATGTTCTTCCGTGCACCAGATCACCAGGACGTCAGAATGCATTGCTAATTTCATCCCGTTTGGTAGTTCGGCAACTAGGTCATTGGTGTAAACCAAGAAAAGTGTGGCTGACAGGACTCCTCCCTGAGGGAACCCATGACGCATTACAACTTTCTTGCTCTTGCAACCATCCAAATGAACTCTGACTCTTCTATTAGGAATGATCGCTTTTACCCATTCGTACATTCTTGAGTTAACCCTGCAGGTTCACAATTTCTTTAAGAGTCTGTCTTTCGAAACTTTGTCAAATGCTTTCCTGAGGTCTATCCATGCTGCTAGTACCAGTTTCTTATCTTGGACGGCGTGCTCAATCTCTTTAGAGAGGTAGGTTTCTTGATCTTCAGTAGAGTAGCACTGTCTGAATTCTGCTTGCTGAGATACCAGAAGATTTTCACTTTCAAAGTACCACTGCATCCTAAGATTGTGTTCCATTGTTTTACATAAACAGCTTGTGAGACTGATAGGCATGTAGTTGGCCACTGTGTTGTCATCTTTTCCTGATATGAGGTGTAATATCATTATTGCTTCTCTCCATGATAGTGGAACATTACCTGTGGTCCAGTCTGTATTGAAAATCTGCAGTAGATTTGCTTTAGCTGCAGTTCCCAGATTTTTAATCATTGCATTGGATACTCCATCAGCTGCGGTGTACTTTTTCCTATTTAATGTGGATAGTGCATGCTCTAGTTCTTTCATTGTGACTGGTGCCTCCATGAATTCCGGTATAATTTCACATTGTCCTGCAGTTTAGATGTTTCCGTCTCATATTGCAGCTTCTCTAGTTCATCATTCCAGTAGGGTTTGCAGTTTTTGTGTTCCCCCCTGGGTATGGTTTTACTAGCAACATGTAGTATGCACCTATTAAATTAACTCACTGTTTTATTGATGTCTTTGTCCAAGTTCATGTCCTTAGCTAGAACAATGGTTAAATGCTGGTACATTTTCCAGTCTGCCCTCTTATAGTTCAACCTAGTGAGTGTGCTGCTGTCCTTGATAATTTCATTGTGAATTTACAAAAAATACTAGTTTGTGGTCGCTACCTCCAGGTTGCTTTCCAACTACACGTGTGTTGTTCCATTTCAGAGCGGAATGCCATGTCTGGTGTAGAGGTGATGTGCTATTCTCTCGAGTAGAAGGTTGGTGAGTCTGCTGTCTGATTAAAAAGTATGAGATTATTTTCATCTTGTCAGCTCTCATGTTCCTTACCTCTCTTGTCCATGTGATCATAGCCCCAGCTCTGAAAGTGACTGTTGAAGTCACCACACACCATAAGACTATTTTTTTTTGGAAATAGTATCTAGTGCCAATGGTCTATCACTTGGGCAGTAGTAGTTCAGGAGATTGAATTCTGTACTGTCTGTCTTTAGGTGGATCATCTGGTATTCTGCTCACTCCGTATACACTTCGTTTTGCTTTCGTATACACAAGCACATTGCTTACTTGGGCAGGACTGTGGTCCTACTCGAGAGGGAATACCCGACCAGTCTAAGTTTCCAGCCTCTGATCGCTGAACTAAGCCCCATCACCACTACATGGTGCTGGCCTCGGCGGTGAGTCGAGAGATGAGAGTCGAGGGATAGTCGTGAAATCAGTCGGGAGGATTGTCAGGAGTAGAGATTTGGAGGGTTACAGCTGGACAGGACGGTCCAGAGTTCGATAACCAGCAGCAAATGGACAGTTGACTGTATAACAGTTTGTACAGCTTCAGGCTCGAGTTTGGAGACTCGAGTAGAGCAATTTAAGTAACTATATTTTCGAGATTCGGATCGAGAGAAGTAGCATAGTTCGCTGAAATAAATTCTCTGAAACCCTCTGCTGCCATTCGGCGTCAGTGGTAGAAACATTTCTGGAGACGACTTTTTTGTGTACTGAGTATATTGTGGAAGTTATCGCCTCTAATAGTTTAGTGGTCCACAGTTTTCGTGGACGGTCTCTGGATCTGCCATCGCTGTAACTGCATAGCATAGCTTGCTGTGGTATTCTGTCTGATTGTAGTCTGTTGATGTATGTAAACCATTTGATCTTTTGTCTATTGATGTATTTTAAGAGGGAGGTGATGCCGGTTTTTTTGTCGGATAGTTAGAAGAGTAAATTGCTAAGTACAAGTGAGATCTTGTCAATCACCAGTGAGATGAGTTCTACACTGTAGAGAGAGAGACGGTTTAAAGTCTCTCTAATTTGCTATTATAGTGCTGTGCATACATCCTGGATGTGTTAGAATTAGTTGTATAACGCAAGTATCGTTATATCATATTGATGCCTAGAAATATATTTCATATGCCACGAGTCCAAATGATGATTGCTGTAATTGTGCATTTGAATATGGATTCGTATTAAATGACTGGTATACCCATGACACGTAATGTCTGCATATTATATTTAAGTATAAATTACACCAGTGTATTGCCGGGGCTCGAAAAGGAGAAAAGAATAACAACACTGTTTACCTTCCACGCATGTCGTAAAAGGCGAATAAGGAGGTTATGGGATGTAGTTAAATGTCCCCTCACATATAGGGTCAGTGACCTAAAGCCATGATGAAGTCGGATTTATTAGGCCGAAAGGCGCAGATATCACAGCAATGATGTGAACCATAACACAGCGCATTCCGTTCTCTGGACTACATCCTGCCAATCTGCAGGAGTTTAAGAATGAACGGAGAAGAGGAAGAAGAAGAAATATTAATTCAGCTACAGGAATAAACCTGGTCACAGCACCAATGTTCCAGAAAGTCTTGTCTATGACGCCTGTATACTTGCTTGTCAAACGACAGACTCTATCTATTGACAGATTCAATACTGTCACATCTTCATCATTGTCACACTACACTATTGTGACGTACACGTTTATATTTTGTCACACTTTGTGACTGACATGAAGACTATATCTATCACACTTCCTTATATAAGGTATAGTAGCAGAATTCAGGGTCTCGGCATTTCGTGTTCATCTGTATTTTTCCTCCTGTAAGTTAATAATAACCAACATCTTAATCGTTATTGGCCCTCCTCTTTTGAAGTTGGTTGTATTCGTTTTCCTTACATATGCTATATAATCTTTGTATAAAGGGTCTTAGCATGACCATTGAACGCTCTTACCCCAACATTGCATGACCACTTCATGCCCCTATTTGAACTCTGCACAATCCTACATAGCTCTATACGCCCTCTGCCCGACCAGTGCACGACCGATTCAAGACCCTACGCAATAACTGCACGACCATTTGAAACCCCTGTAGGACCTCTGCACATCTACACGACCTTTACATGCAGTATTTTATTATATGAGCTATATTAATCTTAAATCCGTACCCTGACCTGTTACGGGTCAATACTCCACTTTATGCTTGAATAATATCCAGTCCTCTCAGGCTCTACTCGTATGTTACTACATAACACCATCTTCCACTAGAATCAGGATGGCGCGCCATGGGGTGTCACCGCGCGTCATCAACGGTCAGTTTTGTATTATATAAGCTATATTAATCCTGTTCGGGTAACCGAATCTGGTAATGGGTCAACATACATCCCTATAATACTACTCTCACTACAATGTTCAGATTAAATATCATATGTAAGAGCAGATTAAGCACAAAAGAGCAACTTGTTTGCATCTTTAATAATGTATATTATTGTGTAAGGATGTACAAGTTGGATAGTTACAGAGAAAATATAGAGAAGAATGTAAAGTAAACATTTTGAAAACAAATATTACAGGCGAATATTGTGTATCTATTATACAGAACATACAACCAACATATGCGTGAGGCAAAATAAAATACTTTTGCACATCAACATGAACGTCTCATGGCACTAGTGAAGAGCCACAAACATGTGTAGCCACGTGATGAGGTAGGATTTCCTTTCCAAAAAAACAATCCTGCGAGGAACAGTCGAAGGTTGGAGAAGAAGAACAGAACAAAATAGTATGAATTGAGACTATTCAAGTCCGGATACGATTAATATTCTCAGCACATTAAAACAAAAAAATGAGAACTGAGAAATATGGCAGGATTTTTGTGTTGATTTTCCAGTCACCCCTTTATCCTGAATGGTAATTTGCATGATAATTATAATGATGATGGTTATGGTGATAATGACCATTTTGAAAACACCATCTATAATCATGTCAGAGCAGCCACGTCTTCCACAATGTATTAGGATTAAGGTAATCTATGCATGAACTCATCATTTTTCAGGTAATAATATTCTTGTGTTATATTTTTATTTTATTTTTTACTTTCGTATTTCCGTTGAGAAGGTTGCCAATACTTTGTAATCGGAATGGCCGCTTCTTCGTCGCCTGCTAAATTTTATTAAAATTCCAGTCGAGTATTAATCATGACTAAAGCGGTTTGTTTAGGTTATCTTCTTTAGTGATGCTACACAACAAATGGTGACTCTACTTTACTGCTAGTACACAGCAATTGATGACTCTGCTGTACTGCTACTACACAACAAATGATGACGCTACTATACTGCTAGTACACAACTTCTAATATCAATTGTTAAACATTAGTCATATGTTGTTGTAGGTTATCTTGGGTTCCCCACAATTTCTTTTGCAGAGGATAATGTGTAGGCGAGATTGTCGTTATGTGAATAGTAAAACTGAAACAGTTATGTAGTAGGTGTTCGTGTGTCTGCGTACTATTCCGCAGATGCAGTGCTACACATATTTAAGTTTTATTTTATTTTTAAACTGGTCTCGTAAATGGGAAACGTTCAATGCGTCCAACCCACAGAGACGGACATAACTTTAAGGTTAGTGTATATATAATTACAAAGAAAAGCCAGAAACGTCTCAACTATCAGGCAGGGGTCACAGTATCACAAGCAACAAATCAATAATATCAGACAAGTAAATATATGGTAGGTATTTGTATCACATATTTCCCTGCGTAATATATGACATAATCACTTAAATAGAGGCATCTTGTAATTCGGTGTTTCAGAAATTCACTGTTCCAGATATTTACGGTGAGATACTGCCACTTTCCATCAGGAAGGCTTGCTCCACTTCTGTTAGTCGTGCTCACGTATTTCCCTACGTGTGAGCTGTAAGCTTTTATGAAACTGCGCCCCCCCCCCCCGGCAACGACTTTGAATAGTCAGATGAACTACACAAAGTTATTCAGCTCAGGGACGTTCTCTATACACATAGCTGCTGGTGGACAAGGTGGACGTTATCCACTACTATACACATAGCTGCTGGTGGAGAAGGTGGACGTTATCCACTACTATACACATAGCTGCTGGTGGAGAAGGTGGACGTTATCCACTACTATACACATAGCTGCTGGTGGAGAAGGTGGACAATCATATTATCGACTTCTTCAAAAGCTAGAGTTGACAGTCCCTGCATTGGACTGAGGACACGTAAAGGACAGTACCATAAGCGACCAGAACAGACTCAAAAAGCATTGGCAAACGAATTAAAGGCATACAATGCTAAGAATCGCAAGATGGCTACATAAAAACATAGTTACAATGTTTAAGAAGCTATATCTTTCTAATGGCAATATATGGTTGTGACATGTATACGTAACGCCATCACAACGGAAAAGAAAATAGTAGCATTAAATATGCACAAGTGGTGATGAACAATTTCTACATCCACTTTTGAAAATTCTGTTCGAATTATGTCCATGCCTAATAGTTTATAGATGGCTAATGAACCTTCTTCGAGTTGTAAATGTCCTTGGACAGTTCGAGCATGGAATAACCACTAGAGACAGATTTTGGTCTATCCGTGATATAGAATTTTATAGAAAGGCTAAAATATCATGGATAGCAAAATGAACCAACACAGACACCCACAAAGACCTGAACATAAAGGCAGAATGGATCCTCAAAATTGTCAAAAAACCAACTAAACATGTT
The DNA here is from genome assembly GCA_034231615.1 of Meghimatium bilineatum. NCBI lineage: Eukaryota > Metazoa > Mollusca > Gastropoda > Stylommatophora > Philomycidae > Meghimatium > Meghimatium bilineatum. Next base: position 7,735,766 of record CM067306.1, read on the forward strand.
TCAGACATAATAAACAGACACATTGGTTTAGACAAACAAACCGTGGAGTGAAAGCTCAAGCAAAGAGAGCAAGTGCCGACCAAGTCTACATGATATCAAAGACATTATGTACATGGCACTCGAAGAGGATGTGCAGTTCGCACAGAATCGAGAGGCTTACAGAGTGGCAGTGAGAACAACAGCCAAGAGGTTACGACATTGTTCTCACACTCTTGAAGCCCAGAGCTCGATCGCTGGTAAGGACTGCGTTTTTTTCTGTCTGAGGGTTAAATTTTTTGTTAAAAAACTCACACTGTACATGACGTGGCAACATCGACGACCTTTATCACACAAGCCGCACAATCTCTCCCTGCAACACCCTAACAGGAATCATTCAGCATTTTACAGTTTGACAGTGAGAACAACGTTCTGTAATGGAGACGTCACATAGATAGAGTAGACTTATATTCACCGTCGTAACATGCTCCGTAAATATCAGAAAGTACGGTCAGTAGGTCCCCAGTTGTTTTGTAGATATTAATTTACTTGACAATGGTGAATAATTAATAATAGAAAACAATAAAGAAACAAAACTTACCTCCATAGATTTCCACTTCACACAGCGTCAGATAATCCTTGCGATTGACTTGTATTGTTACTTTAGAGATTGGAATAGGTGATGTAACTATTGTGTACGTCAGTTGAGCATTCGCATTGTTTGTGTAGGTATAAACCTGGGCACCTCCAACATCAAAACTTCTTAGAATAAACCCATTCAATCTGTCCAGATTGTCTAGAGTAAACGAGACATAAATATACGGTAGTGATACACATAAATGTCCGAGAGTGATACACATAAATGTACGAGAGTGATACACAGAAATGTACGAAAGTGGTATGATCTTCGTCGTTCGCAAGCGAAGATGAGCAAGGCATCAAAAACAAATGAATGCGATGAAAAAAAAATAAAAACAATAAACTGGCAATTGTCTAATTTGGTTTTTGAGTTCGTAGATATTCGATGAGTCAGATTCCTGCAAAGAAAGTTATATTACAGTTCATGCAAAATTGCTGAAGGTTGGGGGAAGTAGAACCTTCGTACCTGTCTTTCTGCTTCTTGCGCTTGTGGATTGTCCGCAGTGTTCTTTCCTTTTCTTATTTCGTGATGCCAGCTTTGATCTTGGTGTGCCAGGCTGAGTGGTCAAGTGATGTAGTCTCCCACGAGCTGGGATCGATGCTGCAGTACTTGAGAGAGTTTATTAGGTGATCCTTGAAGCGCGTTTTCGGCCCTCAGCTTGAACGTTTACATTCGCACAATTTCCCATAGAATAATTTCTTTAGAAGGCGCCTGTCTGGCATACAGACGATGTGTCCAGTCCAGTGGAGTTGGAACCTAGTGAGCATGGTGTGGGTGCTTTGCATACGGGACTTCTGAAGGATTTCCGTGTCTGGTACTCAATCCTGCCAACGTACTCCCATGAGGTTTCGTAGGCACCGAAGATGAAAAGATTTAAGCTTTCGAGCGTGTCTCGCATAGACAGCCCAGCAAAACGCAGCATAAATCAGTGTTGGTAGTACCACCGCGCATCACAGTCCGAAGAAAATAGGTCTATGCTATCCCGCATGTCTTTCAGACTGGTAGCATTTAGTGCATCTATAGTGTCTCTAATTTCACACTTTCGGTTTGTTTATAATGAATGCACGAATTTTCACTTTTACTAGATGCTTTGCCATCCCTGCGCTATTATGGAGACGGGGCTTGATGAAATATAGACATCTATTTTGTTTTTTATTTTGTCGTTATCTGTTGTTTGTCTCTTGAAAAAGGTTCAATTTGAGCCGATACGTGGAGAATTGTCCTGTTTAGTTTTATTGTATGTTTTTTTTTTAAATATATTTTTATTAATAGGCTAGGTAAGTGTTTTAGTAACCTGTTGACCTCATTTTGCGTTACTATTTGTAGCATTTAGTGCACAATCGCCGGCTAACAAGATGTAGCAAAAAATGTCCGGTTTATTTTTGGTCTTGACCTTTAATCTACTAAGATTGAATAGTCCTCCGTCAGCTCGATAGCGAAAATAAATTACTGCACTGCTATTTCTGAAGGCGTCATTTAACATGGTAGAGAACACCATGCTGAAGTGCGTTTGAGCCAGGACACAACCCTGTTTGAAAGGGTTAGTCACTGGTAAGGGCTTTGAGTGTGCGCCGTCATCCTGCACATAGGATGTCGGAAATTGTTGTTACATGTTGGCGAACCATGTTGGTAAATTTTTCGGGTCATCCAAATTTGGCCATGATTTTCCATAATCCTTCGCGATTTACAGTGTCGAATACCTTAGTTAGGTCTACATATGTGGTGTAAAGACCAATTTTCTGTTCGTGACACTTTTTCTGTAGTTGTCTGGCAGTGAATATCATGCCAACAGTACCTCTGCGCTGTCGGAAGCCACATTGACTCTCTGGGAAGAGGCCTGTTTTAAGATGAGCTTGCAGACTGTTTAACAGGACCCTAGCCAGGATCTTGTCTTCTATAGACAGCAGCGATATGCTTCGATGGTTATCGCAAGCTTGGCGATTTCCTTTTCTCATGTATAGTTGTATGATGGAAGCATCCTTAAAGTCTTGTGGTATAGCTTCCAGGTTCCACATTGCCTGGAAGAGCTCTTGATTTTAGCAGAACTCACAGGGCCACTAACGGCGTAAACTTCGGTTGGGATGTAGTCTAAGCCTGACGCTTTTCCTACGGACAAATTTGAGATTACTTTCTCCACCTCCTCAAGGCAACTGGGCTCTGATAATGAATGATTGATTGGTTTGTGCGTGATGCGCGCAATCGCAACCTCGTTGATGTTGGAGTGGCAGGTTAGTACATTTTCAAAATTTTCAGTCCAGCTTTTTAGAATATGCATTTTTTTCCTCTCTGGCAGTGAAGGTATGCTTTCCATCAGCGCTTAGAAGAGGAGACGATCCTGAAGACTGAGGGACATAAATTGCTTTTAACGCTGAATAAAATTTCTGCATATTATTTCTGTCAGTATAATGTTGTATATATTCGGTTGTGATGCTAAGCCATGAGTCATTCATCCTCCTTAGTTATTTTTGTGTGCGTTTTTCTTTGAGTTCTCGTACAGTGTCTTTGTGCTGGTTGGTGTGTGGTCTTTTGAATACGCTTTGTACTGATTGTACTTGTTGTCCAAGGGAGCTTTGATTTGTACATCGCCCACTACTTCTTCTGTAGTTCTGTAGATAGTGTCATAAAGCTTTTCCCAACTTTTTTGAATGTCTATGAGATGTACTGTCAATGGTGCAATTTTGGTATCCATTGAGCTACACAGAAGCTGTTTATAAAGTGGATATTTAATTTTGGAGACGTCGATACGTTTTGAGTGTTTGCTTTTTTGAGGTCACCGGAGAATCAGTGTATGGAGGTTCATTTTGGAGATTTGCAGTCTGTGGTCCTTCCAGCAGTCAGCGCCACACATGGATTTAGTAGCTCTCTCATCCTGCTTATCGCGTTGTCTCACAATGATATAATCCATTTGATGCCACTGTTGTGATCCCGGGTGCTTCCATGTAGACTTATTACGGTGAGGTAGTTGAATGACAGTGTTGGAGATGTGTAGGTTGAATGATGCACACATTTCGAGCAGTAGCTGTCCATTGCTATTGTATTTGCCAATACCATGCCTCCGTAGAACACCATCCCAGGACGCGCAGTCAGAACCCACTCGTGCGTTGAAGTCACTAAGGATGATGAGTTTGTCGGAATTGGGGGGTCTCCTGTATGATTGTTTTCAAGTCGTCATACAACTTTTCTTTCTGTTCATCGGGGTTCGTCATAGTCAGGGCATATACCTTTTTAGAAAGTTGAAGGCGAACAGTCATCAGACGGTCACTATTGCCCTTTGGATGTCCAGTCAACGTTCTGGCTAGGCTGGATTTCATTGCAAAGCCAACTCCAGCTTTGCGGTTCACTTCTTTATTTCTGCCAATCCAGAAGATGGGGTAACCAGCGCCTTGTTCTACAAGTTCACCCTCCTCAGACAGTCGTATCTCGCTGAGGGCAGCATTGCCAATTTTGTACCGTGCTAGTTATTTCGCTACAAGTGCGGTACGTCTTTCTGGCCGTGCAACATACACCCGATCCAGTAGGGTGCGCACATTACATGCGCCAATTGTGAGTAGAATTACATTCATTTTTTTTCTTGAAGTTTCTACCGCTGAATAGGGTTCCTCGCCAGCCGTGGTATGCTGGACTGGGTCATGGTGAGGCAGGCGAGATAATGATGAAAGCAATCACTTGCGCTATGCAACCTCACTCTCTCGCCCCTACACATATGGTCTCATTGGCAAGACGAGTCATGACGACTGGTGTGTGTTGGGGTACAGTAGATGACCAGGTTGCTTACTGTTTCACTGTGCTCTTTGACACTCTACGACGCTAGCTAAATGACGCCTTTCTGCCCAATGGCCCATGTTAGTAGAGCTGCTTTGCGCAGTCCGCCGCATCCAGACTTTACATGCTTGGCAGACATGGACCCATACATCAGAGGCTATAGGCACAGATCCCATTTGCCGCCTTCACTGATTTAAACATGCCGAAGCGGTATCATAGATTTGGTTACTGTTTCATGCTAATTTACGATTTTGATCCACACGTGAAGGCTAGATAGAAGAACAATTGAAGGGGGAAGTATTGGGGGCTATTAGCACTTGAAAACGCCCCTGTTCTATCCAAGTGATATCTTTGGCCGATAAACATGTCGTGATGTTTCTCCAGCAATGCTAAATATTTTCCGACTGAAGAACAGTAGCACTGTGCTCATGTGATAGGCACCATATATGAAATACGATGATGTACACACATGTACCAGAGTGTATGAGAGTAATACACAAACAAACGAGTGAGGTACATACAAATGTACGAGAGTTCTGCACACAAATGTACCAGAGTGGTGTACACAAATGTACCAAAGTGATGTACACACATGTACCAAAGTGATGAACACAAATGTACCAAAGTGATGCACAAAAATGTACCAATGTGATGTACATAAATGTAGGAGAATGACTAACACAAATGTACCAGAATGATGCACACAAATGTACCAGAATGATGCACACAAATGTACCAGAATGATGCACACAAATGTACCAGAATGATGCACACAAATGTACCAGAATGATGCACACAAATGTACCAGAATGATGCACACAAATGTACCAGAGTGATGCACACAAATGTACCAGAGTGATGCACACAAATGTACCAGAATGATGCACACAAATGTACCAGAATGATGCACACAAATGTACCAGAATGATGCACACAAATGTACCAGAATGATGCACACAAATGTACCAGAATGATGCACACAAATGTACCAGAATGATTCACACAAATGTACCAGAATGATGCACACAAATGTACCAGAGTGATGCACACAAATGTACCAGAATGATGCACACAAATGTACCAGAATGATGCACACAAATGTACCAGAATGATGCACACAAATGTACCAGAATGATGCACACAAATGCACCAGAATGATGCACACAAATGTACCAGAATGATGCACACAAATGTACCAGAATGATGCACACAAATGTACCAGAATGATGCACACAAATGTACCAAAGTGATGTACACACATGTACCAAAGTGATGCACACAAATGTACCAAAGTGATGCACACAAATGTACCAAAGTGATGCACACAAATGTACCAGAGTGATGCACACAAATGTACCTAAGTGATGCACACACATGTACCAAAGTGATGTACACACATGTACCACAGTGATGTACACAAATGTACCAAAGTGATGCACACAAATGTACCAAAGTGATGCACACAAATGTACCAAAGTGATGCACACAAATGTACCAGAGTGATGCACACAAATGTACCAAAGTGATGCACACAAATGTACCAAAGTGATGCACACAAATGTACCAGAGTGATGCACACAAATGTAGGAAAGTGATGCACACAAATGTAACAGAGTGATGTACACAAATGTACCGGAGTGATGCACACAAATATACCAGAGTGATGCACACAAATGTACCAGAGTGATTAACACAAATGTACCAGAGTGATGCACACAAATGAACCAGAGTGATGCACACAAATGTACCAGAGTGATGCACACAAATGTACCAGAGTGATGCACACAAATGTACCAATGTGATGCACACAAATGTACCAGAGTGATTAACACAAATGTACCAGAGTGATGCACACAAATGTACCAATGTTATGCACACAAATGTACCAGAGTGATGCACACAAATGTACCAGAGTGATTAACACAAATGTACCAGAGTGATGCACACAAATGTACCAGAGTGATGCACACAAATGTACCAGAGTGATGCACACAAATGTACCAATGTGATGCACACAAATGTACCAGAGTGATTAACACAAATGTACCAGAGTGATGCACACAAATGTACTAGAATGGTGCACACAAATGTACCAGGGTGCTGCACAAACGTACCAAAGTGATACACACAAACGTAGCAGAATAATGCACACAAATATACCAGAATGATGCACCAAAGTATAGAAGAATTATGCACACAAATATACCAGAATGATGCACCAAAGTATAGAAGAATTATGCACACAAATATACCAGAGTGATGCACACAAATGTACCAGAGTGATGCACACAAATGTACCATAGTGATACGCACAAATGTATCAGAATTGTGCACACAAATGTACCATAATGACACACAAATGTACCAGAGTGATGCACAAAAATGTACCAGAATGGTGCAACAAAATGTAGATGAATTATGCACACAAATGTACCAGAGTGATGCACACAAATGTAGCAGATGATGCACACAAATGTACCATAGTGATGCACACAAATGTACCAGAGAGATGCACACAAATGTACCATAGTGATGCACACAAATGTAGCAGAGTGATGCTCACAAATGTACCATAGTGATGCACACAAATGTACCATAGTGATGCACACAAATGTACCAGAGAGATGCACACAAATGTAGCAGAGTGATGCACACAAATGTACCAGAGAGATGCACACAAATGTAGCAGAGTGATGCACACAAATGTACCAGAGAGATGCACACAAATGTACCATAGTGATGCACACAAATGTACCAGAGTGATGCACACAAATGTACCAGAGTGATGCACACAAATGTACCAAAGTGATGCACACAAATGTTCCAGAGTGATGCACACAAATGTTCCAGAGTGATGCACCCTAATGTAGAAGAATGATGCACACAAATCTAACAGAGTGATGCACACAAATGTACCAAAGTGGTGCACACAAATGTACCAAAGTGATGCACACAAATGTTCCAGAGTGATGCACCCTAATGTAGAAGAATGATGCACACAAATGTACCAGAGTGATGCACACACATGTACGAAATTGAAGCACACAAATGTACCAAATTGATGCACACAAATGAACCAGAGTGATGCACACAAATGTACCAGAGTGATGCACACAAATGTACTAATGTGATGCACACAAATGTACCAAAGTTATGCACACAAATGTACCAGAGTGATGCACACAAATGTACCAATCTAATGCACACAAATGTACCAGAGTGATGCACCCTAATGTAGAAGAATGATGCACACAAATCTAACAGAGTGATGCACACAAATGTACCAAAGTGGTGCACACAAATGTACCAAAGTGATGCACACAAATGTTCAAGAGTGATGCACCCTAATGTAGAAGAATGATGCACACAAATGTACCAGAGTGATGCACACACATGTACGAAATTGAAGCACACAAATGTACCAAATTGATGCACACAAATGTACCAGAGTGATGCACACATATGTACCAGAGTGATGCACACAAATGTACTAATGTGATGCACACAAATGTACCAAAGTTATGCACACAAATGTACCAGAGTGATGCACACAAATGTACCAAAGTTATGCACACAAATGTACCAGAGTGCTGCACACACATGTACCAAAGTCATGCACACAAATGAACCAGAATGATGCACACACATGTACCAGAGTGATGCACACATATGTACCAGAGTGATGCACACAAATGTACTAATGTGATGCACACAAATGTACCAAAGTTATGCACACAAATGTACCAGAGTGATGCACACAAATGTACCAAAGTTATGCACACAAATGTACCAGAGTGCTGCACACACATGTACCAAAGTTATGCACACAAATGTACCAGAGTGATGCACACAAATGTACCAAAGTTATGCACACAAATGAACCAGAGTGATGCACACACATGTATCAAAGTGATTCACACAAATGTACCAGGGTTCTGCACAAATGTACAAAAGTGATGCACACAAACGTAGCAGAATAATGCACACAAATGTACCAGAATGATGCACCAAAGTATAGAAGAATTATGCACACAAATATACCAGAGTGATGCACACAAATGTACCAGAGTGATGCACACAAATCTACCAGAGTGATGCACACAAATAAACCAAAGTGATGCACACAAATGTACCAAAGTGATGCACACAAATGTACCAGAGTGATGCACACAAATGTAGGAAAGTGATGCACACAAATGTAACAGAGTGATGTACACAAATGTACCGGAGTGATGCACACAAATGTACCAGAGTGATGCACACAAATGTACCAGAGTGATTAACACAAATGTACCAGAGTGATGCACACAAATGAACCAGAGTGATGCACACAAATGTACCAGAGTGATGCACACAAATGTACCAGAGTGATGCACACAAATGTACCAATGTGATGCACACAAATGTACCAGAGTGATTAACACAAATGTACCAGAGTGATGCACACAAATGTACCAATGTTATGCACACAAATGTACCAGAGTGATGCACACAAATGTACCAGAGTGATTAACACAAATGTACCAGAGTGATGCACACAAATGTACCAGAGTGATGCACACAAATGTACCAGAGTGATGCACACAAATGTACCAATGTGATGCACACAAATGTACCAGAGTGATTAACACAAATGTACCAGAGTGATGCACACAAATGTACCAGAATGGTGCACACAAATGTACCAGGGTGCTGCACAAACGTACCAAAGTGATACACACAAACGTAGCAGAATAATGCACACAAATATACCAGAATGATGCACCAAAGTATAGAAGAATTATGCACACAAATATACCAGAATGATGCACCAAAGTATAGAAGAATTATGCACACAAATATACCAGAGTGATGCACACAAATGTACCAGAGTGATGCACACAAATGTACCATAGTGATACGCACAAATGTATCAGAATTGTGCACACAAATGTACCATAATGACACACAAATGTACCAGAGTGATGCACAAAAATGTACCAGAATGGTGCAACAAAATGTAGATGAATTATGCACACAAATGTACCAGAGTGATGCACACAAATGTAGCAGATGATGCACACAAATGTACCATAGTGATGCACACAAATGTACCAGAGAGATGCACACAAATGTACCATAGTGATGCACACAAATGTAGCAGAGTGATGCTCACAAATGTACCATAGTGATGCACACAAATGTACCATAGTGATGCACACAAATGTACCAGAGAGATGCACACAAATGTAGCAGAGTGATGCACACAAATGTACCAGAGAGATGCACACAAATGTAGCAGAGTGATGCACACAAATGTACCAGAGAGATGCACACAAATGTACCATAGTGATGCACACAAATGTACCAGAGTGATGCACACAAATGTACCAGAGTGATGCACACAAATGTACCAAAGTGATGCACACAAATGTTCCAGAGTGATGCACACAAATGTTCCAGAGTGATGCACCCTAATGTAGAAGAATGATGCACACAAATCTAACAGAGTGATGCACACAAATGTACCAAAGTGGTGCACACAAATGTACCAAAGTGATGCACACAAATGTTCCAGAGTGATGCACCCTAATGTAGAAGAATGATGCACACAAATGTACCAGAGTGATGCACACACATGTACGAAATTGAAGCACACAAATGTACCAAATTGATGCACACAAATGAACCAGAGTGATGCACACAAATGTACCAGAGTGATGCACACAAATGTACTAATGTGATGCACACAAATGTACCAAAGTTATGCACACAAATGTACCAGAGTGATGCACACAAATGCACCAAAGTGGTGCACACAAATGTACCAAAGTGATGCACACAAATGTTCCAGAGTGATGCACCCTAATGTAGAAGAATGATGCACACAAATGTACCAGAGTGATGCACACACATGTACGAAATTGAAGCACACAAATGTACCAAATTGATGCACACAAATGAACCAGAGTGATGCACACAAATGTACCAGAGTGATGCACACAAATGTACTAATGTGATGCACACAAATGTACCAAAGTTATGCACACAAATGTACCAGAGTGATGCACACAAATGTACCAATCTAATGCACACAAATGTACCAGAGTGATGCACCCTAATGTAGAAGAATGATGCACACAAATCTAACAGAGTGATGCACACAAATGTACCAAAGTGGTGCACACAAATGTACCAAAGTGATGCACACAAATGTTCAAGAGTGATGCACCCTAATGTAGAAGAATGATGCACACAAATGTACCAGAGTGATGCACACACATGTACGAAATTGAAGCACACAAATGTACCAAATTGATGCACACAAATGTACCAGAGTGATGCACACATATGTACCAGAGTGATGCACACAAATGTACTAATGTGATGCACACAAATGTACCAAAGTTATGCACACAAATGTACCAGAGTGATGCACACAAATGTACCAAAGTTATGCACACAAATGTACCAGAGTGCTGCACACACATGTACCAAAGTCATGCACACAAATGAACCAGAATGATGCACACACATGTACCAGAGTGATGCACACATATGTACCAGAGTGATGCACACAAATGTACTAATGTGATGCACACAAATGTACCAAAGTTATGCACACAAATGTACCAGAGTGATGCACACAAATGTACCAAAGTTATGCACACAAATGTACCAGAGTGCTGCACACACATGTACCAAAGTTATGCACACAAATGTACCAGAGTGATGCACACAAATGTACCAAAGTTATGCACACAAATGAACCAGAGTGATGCACACACATGTATCAAAGTGATTCACACAAATGTACCAGGGTTCTGCACAAATGTACAAAAGTGATGCACACAAACGTAGCAGAATAATGCACACAAATGTACCAGAATGATGCACCAAAGTATAGAAGAATTATGCACACAAATATACCAGAGTGATGCACACAAATGTACCAGAGTGATGCACACAAATCTACATGAGTGATGCACACAAATGTACCAAAGTGATGCACACAAATGTACCAAAGTGATGCACACAAATGTACCAGAGTGATGCACACAAATGTAGGAAAGTGATGCACACAAATGTAACAGAGTGATGTACACAAATGTACCGGAGTGATGCACACAAATGTACCAGAGTGATGCACACAAATGTACCAGAGTGATTAACACAAATGTACCAGAGTGATGCACACAAATGAACCAGAGTGATGCACACAAATGTACCAGAGTGATGCACACAAATGTACCAGAGTGATGCACACAAATGTACCAATGTGATGCACACAAATGTACCAGAGTGATTAACACAAATGTACCAGAGTGATGCACACAAATGTACCAATGTTATGCACACAAATGTACCAGAGTGATGCACACAAATGTACCAGAGTGATTAACACAAATGTACCAGAGTGATGCACACAAATGTACCAGAGTGATGCACACAAATGTACCAGAGTGATGCACACAAATGTACCAATGTGATGCACACAAATGTACCAGAGTGATTAACACAAATGTACCAGAGTGATGCACACAAATGTACCAGAATGGTGCACACAAATGTACCAGGGTGCTGCACAAACGTACCAAAGTGATACACACAAACGTAGCAGAATAATGCACACAAATATACCAGAATGATGCACCAAAGTATAGAAGAATTATGCACACAAATATACCAGAATGATGCACCAAAGTATAGAAGAATTATGCACACAAATATACCAGAGTGATGCACACAAATGTACCAGAGTGATGCACACAAATGTACCATAGTGATACGCACAAATGTATCAGAATTGTGCACACAAATGTACCATAATGACACACAAATGTACCAGAGTGATGCACAAAAATGTACCAGAATGGTGCAACAAAATGTAGATGAATTATGCACACAAATGTACCAGAGTGATGCACACAAATGTAGCAGATGATGCACACAAATGTACCATAGTGATGCACACAAATGTACCAGAGAGATGCACACAAATGTACCATAGTGATGCACACAAATGTAGCAGAGTGATGCTCACAAATGTACCATAGTGATGCACACAAATGTACCATAGTGATGCACACAAATGTACCAGAGAGATGCACACAAATGTAGCAGAGTGATGCACACAAATGTACCAGAGAGATGCACACAAATGTAGCAGAGTGATGCACACAAATGTACCAGAGAGATGCACACAAATGTACCATAGTGATGCACACAAATGTACCAGAGTGATGCACACAAATGTACCAGAGTGATGCACACAAATGTACCAAAGTGATGCACACAAATGTTCCAGAGTGATGCACACAAATGTTCCAGAGTGATGCACCCTAATGTAGAAGAATGATGCACACAAATCTAACAGAGTGATGCACACAAATGTACCAAAGTGGTGCACACAAATGTACCAAAGTGATGCACACAAATGTTCCAGAGTGATGCACCCTAATGTAGAAGAATGATGCACACAAATGTACCAGAGTGATGCACACACATGTACGAAATTGAAGCACACAAATGTACCAAATTGATGCACACAAATGAACCAGAGTGATGCACACAAATGTACCAGAGTGATGCACACAAATGTACTAATGTGATGCACACAAATGTACCAAAGTTATGCACACAAATGTACCAGAGTGATGCACACAAATGTACCAATCTAATGCACACAAATGTACCAGAGTGATGCACCCTAATGTAGAAGAATGATGCACACAAATCTAATAGAGTGATGCACACAAATGTACCAAAGTGGTGCACACAAATGTACCAAAGTGATGCACACAAATGTTCAAGAGTGATGCACCCTAATGTAGAAGAATGATGCATACAAATGTACCAGAGTGATGCACACACATGTACGAAATTGAAGCACACAAATGTACCAAATTGATGCACACAAATGTACCAGAGTGATGCACACATATGTACCAGAGTGATGCACACAAATGTACTAATGTGATGCACACAAATGTACCAAAGTTATGCACACAAATGTACCAGAGTGATGCACACAAATGTACCAAAGTTATGCACACAAATGTACCAGAGTGCTGCACACACATGTACCAAAGTGATGCACACAAATGAACCAGAATGATGCACACACATGTACCAGAGTGATGCACACATATGTACCAGAGTGATGCACACAAATGTACTAATGTGATGCACACAAATGTACCAAAGTTATGCACACAAATGTACCAGAGTGATGCACACAAATGTACCAAAGTTATGCACACAAATGTACCAGAGTGCTGCACACACATGTACCAAAGTTATGCACACAAATGTACCAGAGTGATGCACACAAATGTACCAAAGTTATGCACACAAATGAACCAGAGTGATGCACACACATGTATCAAAGTGATTCACACAAATGTACCAGGGTTCTGCACAAATGTACAAAAGTGATGCACACAAACGTAGCAGAATAATGCACACAAATGTACCAGAATGATGCACCAAAGTATAGAAGAATTATGCACACAAATATACCAGAGTGATGCACACAAATGTACCAGAGTGATGCACACAAATGTACCAGAGTGATGCACACAAATGTACCAAGGTGATGCACACAAATGTACCAGAGTGATGCACACAAATGTACCATAGTGATACGCACAAATGTATCAGAATTGTGCACACACATGTACCATAATGACACACACATGTACCATAATGACACACAAATGTACCAGAGTGATGCACACAAATGTACCAGAATGAAACACACAAATGTACCAGAGTGATGCACACAAATGTACCTAACTGATGCACACAAATGTACCATGTGATGCACACAAAAGTACCAGAGTGATGCACGCAAATGTACCAGAGTGATGCACACAAATATAGCAGAGGGATGCTCACAAATTTACCAAAGTGCTGCACACAAATGTACCAGAGTGGTGCACACAAATGTACCAGAGTGATGCACACAAATGTAGCAGAGTGATGATCACAAATTTACCAAAGTGAAGCACACAAATGAACAAGAGTGATGCACACAAATGTTCCAGAGTGATGCACCAAAATGTACCAGAATGATGCACACAAATGTACTAATGTGATGCACACAAATGTACCAAAGTTATGCACACAAATGTACCAGAGTGATGCACACAAATGTACCAAAGTTATGCACACAAATGTACCAGAGTGCTGCACACACATGTACCAAAGTTATGCACACAAATGTACCAGAGTGATGCACACAAATGTACCAAAGTTATGCACACAAATGAACCAGAGTGATGCACACACATGTATCAAAGTGATTCACACAAATATACCAGGGTTCTGCACAAATGTACAAAAGTGATGCACACAAACGTAGCAGAATAATGCACACAAATGTACCAGAATGATGCACCAAAGTATAGAAGAATTATGCACACAAATATACCAGAGTGATGCACACAAATGTACCAGAGTGATGCACACAAATGTACCAGAGTGATGCACACAAATGTACCAAGGTGATGCACACAAATGTACCAGAGTGATGCACACAAATGTACCATAGTGATACGCACAAATGTATCAGAATTGTGCACACACATGTACCATAATGACACACACATGTACCATAATGACACACAAATGTACCAGAGTGATGCACACAAATGTACCAGAATGAAACACACAAATGTACCAGAGTGATGCACACAAATGTACCTAACTGATGCACACAAATGTACCATGTGATGCACACAAAAGTACCAGAGTGATGCACGCAAATGTACCAGAGTGATGCACACAAATGTAGCAGAGGGATGCTCACAAATTTACCAAAGTGCTGCACACAAATGTACCAGAGTGGTGCACACAAATGTACCAGAGTGATGCACACAAATGTACCAGAGTGCTGCACACAAATGTACCAGAGTGGTGCACACAAATGTACCAGAGTGGTGCACACAAATGTACCAGAGTGGTGCACACAAATGTACCAGAGTGGTGCACACAAATGTACCAGAGTGATGCACACAAATGTAGCAGAGTGATGATCACAAATTTACCAAAGTGAAGCACACAAATGAACAAGAGTGATGCACACAAATGTTCCAGAGTGATGCACCAAAATGTACCAGAATGATGCACACAAATGTACCATAGTCATGCACACAAATGTACCAACTTGATGCACACAAATGTACCAGAGTGATGCACGCAAATGTACCAGAGTGATGCACACAAATGTAGCAGAGGGATGCTCACAAATTTACCAAAGTGCTGCACACAAATGTACCAGAGTGGTGCACACAAATGTACCAGAGTGATGCACCCTAATGTAGAAGAATGATGCACACAAATGTACCAGAGTGATGCACACACATGTACGAAATTGAAGCACACAAATGTACCAAATTGATGCACACAAATGAACCAGAGTGATGCACACAAATGTACCAGAGTGATGCACACAAATGTACTAATGTGATGCACACAAATGTACCAAAGTTATGCACACAAATGTACCAGAGTGATGCACACAAATGTACCAATCTAATGCACACAAATGTACCAGAGTGATGCACCCTAATGTAGAAGAATGATGCACACAAATCTAACAGAGTGATGCACAC
The DNA here is from genome assembly GCA_034231615.1 of Meghimatium bilineatum. Taxonomy (NCBI): domain Eukaryota; kingdom Metazoa; phylum Mollusca; class Gastropoda; order Stylommatophora; family Philomycidae; genus Meghimatium; species Meghimatium bilineatum. The sequence goes on from CM067306.1 coordinate 7,751,741, forward strand.
AAATGTACCAAAGTGGTGCACACAAATGTACCAAAGTGATGCACACAAATGTTCAAGAGTGATGCACCCTAATGTAGAAGAATGATGCACACAAATGTACCAGAGTGATGCACACACATGTACGAAATTGAAGCACACAAATGTACCAAATTGATGCACACAAATGTACCAGAGTGATGCACACATATGTACCAGAGTGATGCACACAAATGTACTAATGTGATGCACACAAATGTACCAAAGTTATGCACACAAATGTACCAGAGTGATGCACACAAATGTACCAAAGTTATGCACACAAATGTACCAGAGTGCTGCACACACATGTACCAAAGTGATGCACACAAATGAACCAGAATGATGCACACACATGTACCAGAGTGATGCACACATATGTACCAGAGTGATGCACACAAATGTACTAATGTGATGCACACAAATGTACCAAAGTTATGCACACAAATGTACCAGAGTGATGCACACAAATGTACAAAAGTTATGCACACAAATGTACCAGAGTGCTGCACACACATGTACCAAAGTTATGCACACAAATGTACCAGAGTGATGCACACAAATGTACCAAAGTTATGCACACAAATGAACCAGAGTGATGCACACACATGTATCAAAGTGATTCACACAAATGTACCAGGGTTCTGCACAAATGTACAAAAGTGATGCACACAAACGTAGCAGAATAATGCACACAAATGTACCAAAATGATGCACCAAAGTATAGAAGAATTATGCACACAAATATACCAGAGTGATGCACACAAATGTACCAGAGTGATGCACACAAATTTACCAGAGTGATGCACACAAATGTACCAAGGTGATGCACACAAATGTACCAGAGTGATGCACACAAATGTACCATAGTGATACGCACAAATGTATCAGAATTGTGCACACACATGTACCATAATGACACACACATGTACCATAATGACACACAAATGTACCAGAGTGATGCACACAAATGTACCAGAATGAAACACACAAATGTACCAGAGTGATGCACACAAATGTACCTAACTGATGCACACAAATGTACCATGTGATGCACACAAAAGTACCAGAGTGATGCACGCAAATGTACCAGAGTGATGCACACAAATGTAGCAGAGGGATGCTCACAAATTTACCAAAGTGCTGCACACAAATGTACCAGAGTGGTGCACACAAATGTACCAGAGTGATGCACACAAATGTAGCAGAGTGATGATCACAAATTTACCAAAGTGAAGCACACAAATGAACAAGAGTGATGCACACAAATGTTCCAGAGTGATGCACCAAAATGTACCAGAATGATGCACACAAATGTACTAATGTGATGCACACAAATGTACCAAAGTTATGCACACAAATGTACCAGAGTGATGCACACAAATGTACCAAAGTTATGCACACAAATGTACCAGAGTGCTGCACACACATGTACCAAAGTTATGCACACAAATGTACCAGAGTGATGCACACAAATGTACCAAAGTTATGCACACAAATGAACCAGAGTGATGCACACACATGTATTAAAGTGATTCACACAAATATACCAGGGTTCTGCACAAATGTACAAAAGTGATGCACACAAACGTAGCAGAATAATGCACACAAATGTACCAGAATGATGCACCAAAGTATAGAAGAATTATGCACACAAATATACCAGAGTGATGCACACAAATGTACCAGAGTGATGCACACAAATGTACCAGAGTGATGCACACAAATGTACCAAGGTGATGCACACAAATGTACCAGAGTGATGCACACAAATGTACCATAGTGATAAGCACAAATGTATCAGAATTGTGCACACACATTTACCATAATGACACACACATGTACCATAATGACACACAAATGTACCAGAGTGATGCACACAAATGTACCAGAATGAAACACACAAATGTACCAGAGTGATGCACACAAATGTACCTAACTGATGCACACAAATGTACCATGTGATGCACACAAAAGTACCAGAGTGATGCACGCAAATGTACCAGAGTGATGCACACAAATGTAGCAGAGGGATGCTCACAAATTTACCAAAGTGCTGCACACAAATGTACCAGAGTGGTGCACACAAATGTACCAGAGTGATGCACACAAATGTACCAGAGTGCTGCACACAAATGTACCAGAGTGGTGCACACAAATGTACCAGAGTGGTGCACACAAATGTACCAGAGTGGTGCACACAAATGTACCAGAGTGGTGCACACAAATGTACCAGAGTGATGCACACAAATGTAGCAGAGTGATGATCACACATTTACCAAAGTGAAGCACACAAATGAACAAGAGTGATGCACACAAATGTTCCAGAGTGATGCACCAAAATGTACCAGAATGATGCACACAAATGTACCATAGTCATGCACACAAATGTACCAAATTGATGCACACAAATGTACCAGAGTGATGCATACAAATGTACCAGAGTGATGCATACAAATGTACAAGAGTGATGCATACAAATGTACAAGAGTTTTGCACACAAATGTAAAATAGTGATGCACACAAATGTACAAGAGTGATGCACACAAATGTATCTGAGTGATGCACACAAATGTACCAAAGTGATGCACACAAATGTACCAGAGTGATGCACACAAATGTACCAGAATGAAACACACAAATGTACCAAAATGATGCACACAAATGTACCAGAGTGAAGCACACAAATGTACCATATGATGAACACAAATGTACCAGAGTGATACGCACAAATATACCAGAATGGTGCACACAAATGTACCAGATTGATGCGAACAAATGTAGGAAAGTGGTGCACACATATGTACCAGAATGATACACACAAATGTACCAGAGTGATGCACACAAATGTATCAGATTGATGCGAACAAATGTAGCAAAGTGGTGCACACATATTTACCAGAATGATACACACAAATGTACCAGAGTGATGCACACAAATGTACATAAGTGATGCACACAAATGTACCATATGATGAACACAAATATACAAGAGTGATGGGCACAAATGTACCATAGTGATGCACACAAATGTACCAGAGTGATGCACACAAATGTACCAGAGTGATGCACACAAATGTACCAGAGTGATGCAAACACATTTACCAGATTGATACACACAAATGTAGAAGAATGGTTCAAACAAATATACCAGAGTGGAGCACACAAATGTACCAGAATGGTGCAACAAAATGGAGATGAATTATGCACACAAATGTACCAGAGTGACGCACACAAATGTACCAAAGTGATGCACACAAACGTTCCAGAGTGATGCACCCTAATGTAGAAGAATGATGCACACAAATGTACCAGAGTGATGCACACAAATGTACCAAAGTGGTGCACACAAATGTACCACAGTGATGCACACAAATGTTCCAGAGTGATGCACCCTAATGTAGAAGAATGATGCACACAAATGTACCAGAGTGATGCACACACATGTACGAAATTGAAGCACACAAATGTACCAAATTGATGCACACAAATGTACCAGAGTGATGCACACAAATGTACCAGAGTGATGCACACAAATGTACTAATGTGATGCACACAAATGTACCAAAGTTATGCACACAAATGTACCAGAGTGATGCACACAAATGTACCACTGTGATGCACACAAATGTACCAAAGTGATGCACACAAATGAACCAGAATGATGCACACAAATGTACCAGATTATGCACACAAATGTACCAGAGTGATGCACACAAATGTAGCAGAGTGATACTCACAAATGTATCAAAGTGATGCACACAAACGTACCAGAGTGATTAACACAAATGTACCAAAGTGATGCACACAAACGTAGCAGAATAATGCACAAATGTACTAGAATGGTGCACCAAAATTTAGAAGAATTATGCACACAAATATACCAGAATGACGCACCAAAGTATAGAAGAATTATGCACACAAATATACCAGAGTGATGCACACAAATGTACCAGAGTGATGCACACAAATGTACCAGAGTGATGCACACAAATGTACCAAGGTGATGCACACAAATGTACCAGAGTGATGCACACAAATGTACCAGAATGGTGCAACAAAATGTAGATGAATTATGCACACAAATGTACCAGAGTGATGCACACAAATGTAGCAGAGTGATGCTCACAAATGTACCAGAGTGATGTTCACAAATGTACCAAAGTGATGCACACAAATGTACCTAAGTGATGCACACAAATGTACCATGTGATGCACACAAATGTACCAGAGTGCTGCACACAAATATACCAGAGTGTTGCACACAAATGAACAGAGTGTTGCACACAAATGTACCAGAGTGATGCACACAAATGTACCAAGGTGATGCACACAAATGTGCCATAGTGATGCACACAAATGTACCAGAGTGATGCACACAAATGTACCAGAATGGTGCAACAAAATGTAGATGAATTATGCACACAAATGTACCAGAGTGATGCACACAAATGTACCAGAGTGATGCACACAAATGTACTAATGTGATGCACACAAATGTACCAAAGTTATGCACACAAATGTACCAGAGTGATGCACACAAATGTACCAATGTGATGCACACAAATGTACCAGAGTGATTAACACAAATGTACCAAAGTGATGCACACAAATGTACCAGAGTGCTGCACACAAATGTACCAAAGTGATGCACACAAATGAACCAGAATGATGCACACAAATGTACCAGAGTGATGCACACAAATGTACCAAGGTGATGCACACAAATGTACCAGAGTGATGCACACAAATGTACCAGAATGGTGCAACAAAATGTAGATGAATTATGCACACAAATGTACCAGAGTGATGCACACAAATGTAGCAGAGTGATGCTCACAAATGTACCAGAGTGATGTTCACAAATGTACCAAAGTGATGCACACAAATGTACCTAAGTGATGCACACAAATGTACCATGTGATGCACACAAATGTACCAGAGTGCTGCACACAAATATACCAGAGTGTTGCACACAAATGTACCAGAGTGATGCACACAAATGTACCAAGGTGATGCACACAAATGTGCCATAGTGATGCACACAAATGTACCAGAGTGATGCACACAAATGTACCAGAATGGTGCAACAAATTGTAGATGAATTATGCACACAAATGTACCAGAGTGATGCACACAAATGTACCAGAGTGATGCACACAAATGTACCAGAGTGATGCACAAAAATATACCAAGGTGATGCACACAAATGTGCCATAGTGATGCACACACATGTACCAGAGTGATGCACAAAAATGTACCAGAATGGTGCAACAAAATGTAGATGAATTATGCACACACATGTACCAGAGTGATGCACACAAATTTAGCAGAGTGATGCTCACAAATGTACCAGAGTGATGCACACAAATTTAGCAGAGTGATGCTCACAAATGTACCAGAGTGATGCACACAAATGTACCAGAATGGTGCAACAAAATGTAGATGAATTATGCACACAAATGTACCAGAGTGATGCACACAAATGTAGCAGAGTGATGCTCACAAATGTACCAGAGTGATGTTCACAAATGTACCAAAGAGATGCACACAAATGTACCTAAGTGATGCACACAAATGTACCATGTGATGCACACAAATGTACCAGAGTGCTGCACACAAATATACCAGAGTGTTGCACACAAATGTACCAGAGTGATGCACACAAATGTACCAAGGTGATGCACACAAATGTGCCATAGTGATGCACACAAATGTACCAGAGTGATGCACACAAATGTACCAGAATGGTGCAACAAAATGTAGATGAATTATGCACACATATGTACCAGAGTGATGCACACAAATGTACCAGAGTGATGCACACAAATGTACTAATGTTATGCACACAAATGTACCAAAGTTATGCACACAAATGTACCAGAGTGATGCACACAAATGTACCAATGTGATGCACACAAATGTACCAGAGTGATGCACCCTAATGTAGAAGAATGATGCACACAAATCTAACAGAGTGATGCACACAAATGTACCAAAGTGGTGCACACAAATGTACCAAAGTGATGCACACTAATGTTCCAGAGTGATGCACCCTAATGTAGAAGAATGATGCACACAAATGTACCAGAGTGATGCACACAAATGTACCTAAGTGATGCACACAAATGTACCATATGATGAACACAAATGTACCATAGTGATGCACACAAATATACCAGAGAGATGCACACAAATGTACCAGAGTGATGCACACAAATGTACCAGAGTGATGCAAACACATTTACCAGATTGATACACACAAATGTAGAAGAATGGTTCAAACAAATATACCAGAGTGGAGCACACAAATGTACCAGAATGGTGCAACAAAATGGAGATGAATTATGCACACAAATGTACCAGAGTGATGCACACAAATGTACCAAAGTGATTCACACAAATGTTCCAGAGTGATGCACCCTAATGTAGAAGAATGATGCAAACAAATGTACCAGAGTGATGCACACAAATTTACCAAAGTGGTGCACACAAATGTACCAAAGTGATGCACACAAATGTTCCAGAGTGATGCACACACATGTACGAAATTGAAGCACACAAATGTACCAAATTGATGCACACAAATGTACCAGAGTGATGCACACAAATGTACCAGAGTGATGCACACAAATGTACTAATGTGATGCACACAAATGTACCAAAGTTATGCACACAAATGTACCAGAGTGATGCACACAAATGTACCAATGTGATGCACACAAATGTACCAGAGTGATTAACACAAATGTACCAAAGTGATGCACACAAATGTACCAGAGTGCTGCACACAAATGTACCAAAGTGATGCACACAAATGAACCAGAGTGATGCACACAAATGTACCAGAGTGATGCACACAAATGTAGCAGAGTGATACTCACAAATGTACAAAAGTGATGCACACAAACGTAGCAGAATAATGCACACAAATGTACCAGAATAGTGCACCAAAATTTAGAAGAATTATGCACACAAATATACCAGAATAATGCACCAAAGTATAGAAGAATTATGCACACAAATATACCAGAGTGATGCACACAAATGTACCAGAGTGATGCACACAAATGTACCAGAGTGATGGACACAAATGTACCAAGGTGATGCACACAAATGTACCAGAGTGATGCACACAAATGTACCAGAATGGTGCAACAAAATGTAGATGAATTATGCACACAAATGTACCAGAGTGATGCACACAAATGTAGCAGAGTGATGCTCACAAATGTACCAGAGTGATGTTCACAAATGTACCAAAGTGATGCACACAAATGTACCTAAGTGATGCACACAAATGTACCATGTGATGCACACAAATGTACCAGAGTGCTGCACACAAATATACCAGAGTGTTGCACACAAATGAACAGAGTGTTGCACACAAATGTACCAGAGTGATGCACACAAATGTACCAAGGTGATGCACACAAATGTGCCATAGTGATGCACACAAATGTACCAGAGTGATGCACACAAATGTACCAGAATGGTGCAACAAATTGTAGATGAATTATGCACACAAATGTACCAGAGTGATGCACACAAATGTACCAGAGCGATGCACACAAATGTACCAGAGTGATGCACACAAATGTACCAAGGTGTTCCACACAAATGTGCCATAGTGATGCACACACATGTACCAGGGTGATGCACAAAAATGTACCAGAATGGTGCAACAAAATGTAGATGAATTATGCACACACATGTACCAGAGTGATGCACACAAATTTAGCAGAGTGATGCACACAAATGTGCCATAGTGATGCACACAAATGTACCAGAGTGATGCACACAAATGTACCAGAATGGTGCAACAAATTGTAGATGAATTATGCACACAAATGTACCAGAGTGATGCACACAAATGTACCAGAGTGATGCACACAAATGTACCAGAGTGATGCACACAAATGTACCAAGGTGTTCCACACAAATGTGCCATAGTGATGCACACACATGTACCAGAGTGATGCACAAAAATGTACCAGAATGGTGCAACAAAATGTAGATGAATTATGCACACACATGTACCAGAGTGATGCACACAAATTTAGCAGAGTGATGCTCACAAATGTACCAGAGTGATGCACACAAATGTACAGAATTGATATACACAAATGTACGAGAGTGATACACACAAATGTACCAAAGTGATGCACACAAATGTACCAGAGTGATGCAAAAAAATGTACCACAGTTATACGCACAAATGTACCAAAGTGATGCACACAAATGTACCAGAATGGTGCACACACATGTACCAGAATGAAACACACAAATGTACCAGAGTGATGCACACAAATGTACCTAACTGATGCACACAAATGTACCGTGTGATGCACACAAAAGTACCAGAGTGATGCACACAAATGTAGCAGAGTGATGCACACACATGTACCAGAGTGATGCACACAAATGTAGCAGAGTGATGCCCACAAATTGACCAAAGTGAAGCACACAAATGAACAAGAGTGATGCACACACATGTACCAAAGTGATGCACACAAATGAACCAGAATGATGCACACACATGTACCAGAGTGATGCACACATATGTACCAGAGTGATGCACACAAATGTACTAATGTGATGCACACAAATGTACCAAAGTTATGCACACAAATGTACCAGAGTGATGCACACAAATGTACTAATGTGATGCACACAAATGTACCAAAGTTATGCACACAAATGTACCAGAGTGATGCACACAAATGTACCAATGTGATGCACACAAATGTACCAGAGTGATTAACACAAATGTACCAAAGTGATGCACACAAATGTACCAGAGTGCTGCACACAAATGTACCAAAGTGATGCACACAAATGAACCAGAATGATGCACACAAATGTACCAGAGTGATGCACACAAATGTACCAGAGTGATGAACACAAATGTAGCAGAGTGATACTCACAAATGTACCAAAGTGATGCACACAAACGTAGCAGAATAATGCACACAAATTGTAGATGAATTATGCACACAAATGTACCAGAGTGATGCACACAAATGTACCAGAGTGATGCACACAAATGTACCAGAGTGATGCACACAAATGTACCAAGGTGATGCACACAAATGTGCCATAGTGATGCACACACATGTACCAGAGTGATGCACAAAAATGTACCAGAATGGTGCAACAAAATGTAGATGAATTATGCACACACATGTACCAGAGTGATGCACACAAATTTAGCAGAGTGATGCTCACAAATGTACCAGAGTGATGCACACAAATTTAGCAGAGTGATGCTCACAAATGTACCAGAGTGATGCACACAAATGTACAGAATTGATATACACAAATGTACGAGAGTGATACACACAAATGTACCAAAGTGATGCACACAAATGTACCAGAGTGATGCAAAAAAATGTACCAGAGTTATACGCACAAATGTACCAAAGTGATGCACACAAATGTACCAGAATGGTGCACACACATGTACCAGAATGAAACACACAAATGTACCAGAGTGATGCACACAAATGTACCTAACTGATGCACACAAATGTACCGTGTGATGCACACAAAAGTACCAGAGTGATGCACACAAATGTAGCAGAGTGATGCACACACATGTACCAGAGTGATGCACACAAATGTAGCAGAGTGATGCCCACAAATTGACCAAAGTGAAGCACACAAATGAACAAGAGTGATGCACACACATGTACCAAAGTGATGCACACAAATGAACCAGAATGATGCACACACATGTACCAGAGTGATGCACACATATGTACCAGAGTGATGCACACAAATGTACTAATGTGATGCACACAAATGTACCAAAGTTATGCACACAAATGTACCAGAGTGATGCACACAAATGTACTAATGTGATGCACACAAATGTACCAAAGTTATGCACACAAATGTACCAGAGTGATGCACACAAATGTACCAATGTGATGCACACAAATGTACCAGAGTGATTAACACAAATGTACCAAAGTGATGCACACAAATGTACCAGAGTGCTGCACACAAATGTACCAAAGTGATGCACACAAATGAACCAGAATGATGCACACAAATGTACCAGAGTGATGCACACAAATGTACCAGAGTGATGAACACAAATGTAGCAGAGTGATACTCACAAATGTACCAAAGTGATGCACACAAACGTAGCAGAATAATGCACACAAATGTACCAGAATGGTGCACCAAAATTTAGAAGAATTATGCACACAAATATACCAGAATGATGCACCAAAGTATAGAAGAATTATGCACACAAATATACCAGAGTGATGCACACAAATGTACCAGAGTGATGCACACAAATGTACCAGAGTGATGGACACAAATGTACCAAGGTGATGCACACAAATGTACCAGAGTGATGCACACAAATGTACCAGAATGGTGCAACAAAATGTAGATGAATTATGCACACAAATGTACCAGAGTGATGCACACAAATGTACCAGAGTGCTGCACACAAATATACCAGAGTGTTGCACACAAATGAACAGAGTGTTGCACACAAATGTACCAGAGTGATGCACACAAATGTACCAAGGTGATGCACACAAATGTGCCATAGTGATGCACACAAATGTACCAGAGTGATGCACACAAATGTACCAGAATGGTGCAACAAATTGTAGATGAATTATGCACACAAATGTACCAGAGTGATGCACACAAATGTACCAGAGTGATGCACACAAATGTACCAGAGTGATGCACACAAATGTACCAAGGTGATGCACACAAATGTGCCATAGTGATGCACACACATGTACCAGAGTGATGCACAAAAATGTACCAGAATGGTGCAACAAAATGTAGATGAATTATGCACACAAATGTACCAGAGTGATACACACAAATGTACCACAGTGATGCACACAAATGTATCAGAGTGATGCAAAAAAATGTACCAGAGTTATACGCACAAATGTACCAAAGTGATGCACACAAATGTACCAGAATGGTGCACACACATGTACCAGAATGAAACACACAAATGTACCAGAGTGATGCACACAAATGTACCTAACTGATGCACACAAATGTACCATGTGATGCACACAAAAGTACCAGAGTGATGCACACAAATGTACCAGAGTGATGCACACAAATGTAGCAGAGTGATGCTCACAAATTTACCAAAGTGAAGCACACAAATGAACAAGAGTGATGCACACAAATGTTCCAGAGTGATGCACCAAAATGTACCAGAATGATGCACACAAATGTACCAGAATCATGCACACAAATGTACCAAATTGATGCACACAAATGTACTAGAGTGATGCATACAAATGTACCAGAGTGATACGCACAAATGTACCAGAGTGATGCATACAAATGTACAAGAGTGATGCATACAAATGTACCAGAGTGATGCATATAAATGTACAAGAGTGATGCATACAAATGTACAAGAGTGATGCATACAAATGTACAAGAGTGATGCACACAAATGTAAAATAGTGATGCACACAAATGTAAAATAGTGATGCACACAAATGTACAAGAGTGATGCAAACAAATGTACCAGAGAGATGCATACAAATGAACAAGAGTGATGCACACAAATGTACCAGAGAGATGCACACAAATGTACCAGAGTTATGCACACAAATGTACCAGAGTGATGCATACAAATGTACCAGAGTGATGCATATAAATGTACAAGAGTGATGCATACAAATGTACAAGAGTGATGCACACAAATGTAAAATAGTGATGCACACAAATGTAAAATAGTGATGCACACAAATGTACAAGAGTGATGCACACACATGTACAAGAGTGATGCACACAAATGTACCAGTGTGATGGGAAAATGTGTACCAGAATAGTGCAACAAAATGTAGATAAATTATGCACACAAATGTACTAAAGTGGTGCACACAAATGTACCAAAGTGATGCACACAAATGTACCGGAGTGGTGCACCCGCATGTAGAATAATGATGCACACAAATGTACCAGAGTGATGCACACAAACGTAGCAGAATAATGCACACAAATGTACCAGAATGGTGCACCAAAATTTAGAAGAATTATGCACACACATATACCAGAATGGTGCACCAAAGTGTAGAAGAATTATGCACACAAATGAACCAGAGTGATGCACACAAATGTACCAGAGTGATGCACACAAATGTACCAGAGTGATGCGCACAAATGTACAAAAGTGATGCAAGCAAATGTACCGAAGTGATGCACACAAATGTACCAAAGTTATACACACAAATGTACCAGAGTGATACACACAAATGTACCAGAGTGATACACATAAATGTACCAGAGTGATACACATAAATGTACCAGAGTTATGTACATAAATGTATGAGAGTTTTGTTTGTTTGTTACAGAATCCCAGCAATTACGAGCGATTAGCTTTCTTTCTTACCCAGAGGCTTTACCTTTCGGCTTCGTGCAATGTCTATTCGAGGAGCCTTCTACTCATGAGGGATACATGAGACGGGACGAGACTTGGCGAGCAGATACGTTGTTTGGGTCACCCATTACTTATCTATCTCTGACCAGGTGCATCGCAGCCAGCGAACTGAAGATGTAATACATCTTCCTAGACAAGGTGCTGCTTTGCCAAACACGTCGGGGGTCTGGGGTTTTATATGTGCATATTTCTCGCATTCGCCTCGCCTGCTTGAGATGGTCTTCCCATCCATCGTCAAGTGCTTTTTGTGAAGTTTGACTCTTCAACATTGTGTATGTTACCCAGAGACAGGTAGAATATGAATCTTGGGCGAGGGGCTTTGTAGTGGACACTTGGGTAATGAACCCAATTCTCTCTGTTTGAGTCGTGTTGGTAACGACCTACAGTTGAGTTGGGCTAGGTTTGCAATATCGTTAGAGACTTCCCCCACCCACTACGTTGCCCCCAGTGTCCAGATTTCGAGTCGCAACACTGCTTTAGTCTGAAATTTGAACAATGCACTTCTCAACATTTGTTCAGTGCTTGTCCTAATTGCAATGGGAAGCTGTATTCAGAACATTATTCGATACCCAGGAGTGCATGTTCAAGTTCGCGTATCCAATTCTTGAGTCATGACTCCTAATCTGAGTGTGGTCAATTGTGATGGGATATGTCAGCTTCTGTGTCGTCTAGAGCATGAACAGCACTTCCACCAGTCTGTCTCAAGTTGGGTCTTTGTTCCACTGAATTCGATTTCACGTACACTGCGCTGCCCTCTAGCGTGTGTTAACTTTTACATGTGGTGCACTCATCTTTGTATGCTAGGGACATTGACATTGGCCGCCCCTTCGATGTTTCTGCATTTTAAGCCGTTTAGGTCGGAAATCACAGATTGATTGAATATGTTGGACATGATGGTGTAGAAGTATTTCCTGTCTCTCTGCAGGCAATTTTCATTTCATCCACAGCATCCGCATCCACGGACACGAGCATGGCTCGATATTATCCAGGAAAACAACACACCGGCTGTATTTCTGTTTCCAGCGTGCACCACAAGGAGGAACTTTTAAGCTCTTGGTTATCCGATAACCCTGGATCCGCACGAGAGCAATATGAGGCCATCTCCACCCCATACGAGAGTGATACACATAAATGTATGAGTGTGATACACATAAATGTATGAGTGTGATACACATAAATGGAAAAATACAATCATGTAAAATGAATATCAATTGGTGTCTAAACCCCCCTCCCCCTCCCCCGCCCACGGCTCATCGACATGTCGCTAGTTTAGGAGATTATGCATTTTCAAACAGCCGCACAAAAATATTCTTGGATAAGATTGCTGGTTTGGTATGTAATAACTTTTGGGAAAAGTACACCACCAAATAGTAAATTAGTATTAAATGTGAAAAATTTACAGCGCGTGAATAGTTTCAAATATTTAGAAACATTAATAACTTCAGATGGTAAATGCAAGACCGAAATTTTAAGCACAATAGGACAAGCAAAAGCAGCATTTCATAAAATGGAAATAAAAAGCATATTATATGCAACAAATCCATAACGATGGATACTAGAAAACGTGTCCTTAAATGTTGCATTGAATCAGTTCTACTCTATGGAAGTTAAGCATGGGCAATAAAAAAGACATTACAAAAATCATTGGAGGCAGCTGAAATGTGGTTTATTCGAAGAATATTACGCATTCCATGGACAGCAAAGATTACTAATAAAGAATGTCTTAGAAGGATGTATATGAAAAGATGCATTATTGAGAATATAAGAAAAAGACAGTCAAAATTTATTGGGCACATAATGAGAAGAATGGTAATTTAAAATATAGTGACAACAGGAAAGATAGACGGGAAAATATCAAGGGAAGACCCAGGAAAGCATATTGGACAGTTTGATTAAATGACTTTGATTTACAACATCAACAGAGATGATGATATATATCAGAGATCGATATCCACGAAGAAATATGATCGCCAACGGCGGTTTATGTAGTCACAATATCCAGTATTTTTCTACCATCATCTAAGATTTCTCTACCGTATCACTAGTTTATGTTGTCACTATTTCCAGTATTTTTCTACCATCATCCAAGATCTCTGTACCGTATCACTGGTTTATGTAGTCACTATATCCAGTATTGTTCTACCATCATCCAAGATCTCTCTACCGTATCACTGGTTTATGTTGTCAAAATTCGCGCAAACATGACTATGTTTTACATACTCACTCACAAAATGAGATTTTCTTTCTATGATTATCAAAATCATGTGTTTCTTTAGTCTCTCTCATTTATCTTAACCGGGTCGTAAAACGTCATCAGAAAAGAATGGGATGAAGGTGGCAGTTACCTTAGGACAATGTCATTCACCTAATTTGGTGCTAATATCGTTTTACGCGCTATTTTTTATGCCTATTGTTTGCAAAAAATCTTTACGAAGTGAAGGGATTTGACCCAACCTTTGACTACGTTTCTAGTACTTAAAGTCATATCTCGATTTCCTACAGCCATCACTTATCTATGAGCTTTCAAGTTAATCATCATTACTGTCAATTTGATTCTTTCCAAGCCTGGTTCGCTGTAACACATTTCTCAACGACCATATTGTTGAGGTTCCGCACTGCTCAATAACAATAATAATAACACTAACAATAATAATACTACTAGTACAAATAATATTATTAAATGAACATCGTAACTAGTTACGGTCTTAATGTTGCTGCATTGAAAACATGTTTGTGAGAAAGTAAAAATGTGATAAGTGACTTACGTTTTCTGTTATATAGAACATATCTATCGACTGTGACAGGACGTGAAAATATGACAGACCACCAGCTTGGCATTTCTGTATTACGTGTACATGAACAAGTATTAAATTCATAACCAGTGTTTATGCTGTTTCCATCTACAGCTAAATTTGCTGTATGAAGCACTGATTCAAAATAATTACTGGACTGCATAGCGTTTTGTCGAAGGGCAACATTTCGACCTGCAGAAGCAAGAAATATTCATAATTTAGAAATAGCTCAACAATCACTAAAATTACTCACTGCTGTAAAAACAATGAAACGTGATCATAAACAATATTAGACATGTGGGATAAATTGAAAATCATCCTTCTAAAATGACGCTTTTCGTAAACGGTATTGCCTATCGACTGAAAGTATAGGTGAGAAATAAAAATTCCTGGCAGAAAGTATAAGTGAGAAATACAAATCCCTGACAGAAAGTATAAGTGTGAAATACAAATCCCTGACAGAAAGTATAGGTGAGAAATAAATGTCCTGGGAAAAGTATATTTTGAAGGATGATCCCTAATGAACAAGCGTAGCTGTATATTTGACGAAAGACACGCAGCGAATTGATAAGTTGTATTAACTACATGTTTTTATTCAATACTCGTCACTGTCCGACGCTGTGGTTGGGCGTCTATGACGGCCAAGATACTGGATTCGAATGACGTCGCAGGCAATTGTGCATCTGGTCCTTTGGAAAATAATATCAAATTAATAATCGTCTTTATATTGTCTAGAAAATCTCCCCCGCTAAAAAATGTTACATAATTAACTAAATTGTTAGAGGATATCCAACACGGATTAGTGTACCACAGTAACATAACTAAACTGTTTGATGATATACAACAAGGTGGAGTGTACCACAGTAACATAACTAAACTGTTAGCGCCAATCGTTAATCTTGTAGTTAAATCATATATAACACATGCACTAGATTGATTAAACTTGCAGTGTAAGTCCCTTGCAACACAAGCCAAAAGTTCTATGTTATACCATGGCATAGAATAATACTTACCATGGCATAGAATAATACTTACCATGGCATAGAATAATACTTACCATGGCATAGAATAATACTTACCATGGCATAGAATAATACTTACCCTGGCGAAGAATACTACTTATGATGGAATAGAATGATGTTCGTCCATCGTGATCGACGATGACCAAAAACTCAACCATAATAATAATAACAATACATAATAAAACAATAAAGTTAATAGTGCGTTTTTAAATGACTAGCAAGTCCAATGCGCGCACAAAATGTTCTTTTACAGAATTGACAACAATAGAAGGTATCTGTGTGAGGTTGAGATGTTTTTTTCTTTTCTACATGTCCGCTTCTGTCTTGCAGTTTCTTGTCTGAATTCTTCTGCCGCTAGTGCTCCCGTTCTAATGCTGTAACGCCATGCTGTTCTATCCTGAGCGAGGCTCTCCCAAGCGCCTACGTCAATGTTAAGATGTTTCAAGGATGACTTGAGCGTGTCTTTGAAGCGCTTTTTCTGTCCACCAGCTTTTCGAAATCCTGCCTTGAGTTCTCCATAATATATTTGTTTTGGCAAACGCGAGTTCTACATACGCACAAGATGGCCTGCCCAGCGTGCCTGCGCCTTAATAAGTATTGTGTGGATGCTTATTGAGGTTGATTTTTCCAAGACCTCGTAGTCTGGTACTTTGTCCCACCAATGGATGTTTAGTAATTTACGTAGGCAGGTAAGATGGAAATGATTTAACTTTCTTGCATGTCTAGCATACACTGTCCACGTTTCGCAGGCGTATAGTAAGGTTGGTATAACAGCAGCATGATATACTTGTAGTTTGGTGGTTGTTCTTATACCTCTTCTGTCCCATACATTGTTGCGTAATCTGCCAAACACAGCACTAGCTTTTGCCAGTCTATTGTTAATTTCCACATCAATGTTGACATCGCGAGAGAGAGTGCTTCCAAGGTAAGTAAAATTGTCGACTACCTGCAGTTTTTCCTGATTGACGATGATGGAAGTAGCAGTATGTTGGCTATTTGATGTTACTTGGTGCATGACTTCTGTTTTTTTGGTGTTAATAGTGAGACAAAAGTTGTTGCAGGCCTTTGAGAAGCGGTCTATGGTGCTCTGCATGTTTGCGACAGAGTCAGCATACAATGCACAGTCGTCAGCATAAAGTAATTCTCTAACAGTACTAGATTTAGTTTTCGTGTTTGTTTTTAGACGACGTAAATTGAAAAGACCACCATCCGTTCTGTAATTGATCATTATGCCTGCTGTTTCATTACTATGGTGTGTTTCCGTTAACATGGCCGTAAATAACAGGCTGAAAAGAGTAGGGGCCAGCACACATCCCTGCTTTACACCATTTGTGACAGGGATTGCAGGAGATACTCCTCAATACTCCTATAGAATACTACTTGTCAGGCGATACAATACTACTTACCATGATGTAGAATACTAGTTACCATGACATATAATACTGCTTACCATGGCGTAGAATAGTGCTTACCATGGGATACAATACTACTTACCTTTACTTAGAATACTACTTACCATGGCGTATAATACTATTTACCATGACATAGAATACTACTTACCATAGTGTAGACTACTACTACCTTTGTAGTATTATTGCCAATTATGCCAACATCAGTGACAGTAATCACTATTAATCACTCTTATCTTAGAATACATGTATGCCATGCGCATGCGGTTGCTTCTGCGGGTCTCACCAATGGCCCGCTAGACAAACCACCCATGAAATAGACAATCTTAGAGATAACATGCCGTTATAGTGAGGCTATCTTTTTATAGAAGCCTTATTGCACATCATCTATACAATCCCATAGTCGTAACCTTCGATAACAGCTACCATGTTGTTCCGACAGGCCGACGTTGTGCTTGAACTAGTTACGGGCACGGTGTGGGTGGTGGTAACAACAAATAAACATGTCGCAAGTGCCAGATTTGTGCCCTGATGTCGACGTCTGTTTCCGAGGCAGTAGACTCGAAACACCATAGAGTCGGATGGCTGCTAGAACAGAGGTGGTACACTTATGGGAATGCCTCACATGCTTAGAGTCCAGATTCTAATCAAGAATCAAGAACCTATAAGCCACATACTTGCAAGGTATAAATGATCAAACTTACACTCGGACACACAGAATGTCGCCATTACATACACACACACTCACGCACGGACACACAGAAAGTTACACGTGCACATACAATTATACCTTGTTGAATAGTTACTTATCTCTATAATATTACATTTAGTCTAGTAAATGTAAATATCTGGATGAGGTAAAACATACCATTAAGAAAATTTAAAAAAAAAACAATAAAGCAGCAGGTCAAAATGACATCCCAGGGGAAATGTTAAAAGCAGCAAATAATAATACCTTGCCATTTTTACTGGATATTTTCAATATGATTTGGACAAACAAATGCCCAGCCCAACAAGGAAAAATGATATCATTATCAAACTACCAAAAAAGGAGACCTAGCAAACTGTGATAACTGGAGGGGAATCACAAGGTTATCCGTACCTGGTAAAATTCTTTGTAATATGATGCTTGCAAGATTAAAGTCATCATTAGACAAAAGACTTAGAGAAGAGCAGCCAGGCTTTAGACCAGGTCGTTCCTGCCTCGACCATATATTCACTCTTAGAACAATAATTGAAGAATTTCTAGAATTTAGAGCTAATCGCATAATAAACTCCGTTGATTTAAAAAAAAAAACATCTTCGACATCATCCATCAACCATCGCTTTGGGAAATTTATAAAATATATGGATTCCAAAACAAATATATAAATGTGATAAAATCATTTTATACCAACTCAAAATGTTGTGTTCGAACAGAAAAGGGCAATTCAGAATGGTTCAGTGTGATTATTGGTTTTAAACATGCCTGCCCTCTATCTCCTGTACTTTTCAATGTAAACACAGTACATATCGCTGGTAATTAAATCACAGGTGTTGGCAGAATGATGCCATATGCCGATGATATCCTGGTGTATAGACAGGGCAGACATCGAGAAGAGTGCGACGTGGAACTACAGAAGGAGCTGGACAGACTGACAAATTGGTGTCGAGATACGGGAGCAGTGGTTAATCCGTCTAAGGCATTCGTGACATGGTTTTCCTTGAACAATCACATGGTAAAGACACCCATGCCACAAGTTTCGTTGTCCGGGAAGAGTTTAGAAAGAACTAGCACAATGAGATATCTGGGTGTATTTCTTAACAGAAGCCTGAGTTTCAGGGAACATGTTGACCACATTATCATAAGGGCAGACAAAGGCTTAGCAGTAATGAAGGTTATGGCAGCTGCGCAATGTGAGCAGATATTGTTATATCTTTTGTACCAGGGTTTGGTTGTGGCTGTGGTTGAATATGCACTGGCAATTCTGACTCAGATCGAAAGTGGATAGAGTCCAGAACGCAGCAATGCGTTCTATTCTGGGATGCACAAGAGACACATCGACAAGAGCTATGCGATACTTACTTGACTGACCAACAGCTGAGCATAGATTACAGTATTGCCGTGCACGGGCGTACCTTCAAATACATGCAGATAAGAAACACCCGTTGCATTCCGAAATACAGAAAGTTAAAGGCAGCAGACTCAAGAGAGGAAGGTCGTGGATGGGACGTGCTGATGATGTCATACAGAGCGTGTGCAGATTACAGAATTTTGCAGCTGGTGCGGAATGGATAGATCTACCCACAGATTTCGAAACTTGTTTAAGAGAAGTAATATCACTTTGCAGGGAATGCAGAGAATGGTGTCCCACAGCTGTGGAGAAAGAGGTGCAGGCTTTAATCAGTGAGAATACCAAAGAGGGGGATGTGATTATATAAACTGATGGATCTGTAATTAGGCATGTTCGCAGTGCGTGGGCCTTTACAGCTCAGTGCGCAGGTAAAACGATCAAGGAGGAAAATGGTGCCTTTGCGGTCACTACGAGTAGTATAACCATGGAGACTATGGCGGTGACCAAGGCATTTGAGTGGCTACGCACACAGAAGGTAACTCAGTTCTGGATCTTGAGTGACTCTATGAGTATGATTAAGAAGGTACAAGTGGATCTCGTGCGCGAACAGTCGATTGAGACCTTGAGAAAGGCGAGCTTGAATGTGGTTCAATTTATTTTCGTGCCGGGACATGTGGTCGTTCGAGGCAATGAAAGAGCGGATCAACTGGCATTGTGCGCGATTGTGGCACAGGGCGATGGGGCATTGGGTCGCGCGGACGTTTTGAACTTCTTAAGAGATATAACACGCGAGAGTGAGACTAATGTGGATGATGATTCCTTTTCAATGGCTAGGATTCAAGATCATGGAATACAATGCGGAGATGCTAGAAGTGAACATTTTGGAGGGCGCAGAAGAATGATGGTAAACCATCATAGGACAGGGAATGTCAGCAGAAGTGTGATGGCGGAAACACTCAAGGAGAGATCGGAGCAACTATGGATGTGTCCAGATTGCAGTGATGATGATCCGACGACTAACTAACTAACTAACTAACTAACTAACTAACTAAGGCTGCCCTATGTCGCCATTACTATTCAATATCGTAATTGACTGGGCTATGAGAAAAAGCACATCCAACGCAAATTTAGGAATCAATAGATAAATAAAACAACATTAGAAGACCTGGATTTAGCCGATGAACTTGCACTATTGAGTGAAAACCATCACGATGCCCAAACAAAAACTGATAGATTAAAACTCATCGCAGGACAAATAGGTCTACAAGTCAACTCATCACAAACACAAGTTATGGCCTTCACCAATTCTCCTAACGCAATTACTTTAAATGGACAACAACTTGAAAAGGTACACAAATTCTCCTATCTAGGAAGCAAATTAACACTCTACGGTGATGTCATGTCAGAAATTACAACTCGCATTCCGCTAGCATCAAGTGCCTTTAACAGACTTTCTAATATCTAGAGGTCAAATTCACTTAGACACACGCACGAAAATGCGATTATTTAATTCCTGCGCTATTCCGGTGCTATCATATGGATGTGAGACCTGGAAAAGCTCCTTATCTTCAGAAAAGAAATTACTGAGTTTCGAGAACAAATGTCTTCGTAGGATAACTAACACCCATTTGAGTGAACTCAAATCGACTGATAACATCAGAGAAAAGACACATCAAAATTTCATCACAGATGTTATCAGAAAACGCCGTTGCTCCTACATCGGGCATGTCCTACGCGCAGACATCAACAGAATACATCACCAATCGCTTGAATGAATAGCTACAGGCAAAAGAGCCAGGGGTAGACCAAACGAAACACTCAGAAGATCAATACTTAGAGAAAGATCAACACTAAAAAATCATAATATTCAAGAACTGCACACAATAGCTTTGAACAGACAGAATTGGAGATATCTGACCTCTGCCCTATGCGCTAACTTCAACGCAAAAGGAAAATGAATGAATGAATGAATGTAAATACCTATCTCTATAATATAGTATATAGTCTAGTTTATGTAAATACTCGAGAACATACCTCCGCTGATATAAACTGAACAGAGAGAACTGACTCCACTTCCTATGAGTGTGACTTGAGTGATCGACCCAATAGTATCACAATGAATGTCCAGTGTCATGTCATTAACTCTGGCTTTTCTTAGATTTTTACAGAATAGTGGTGTCTTACTGTTGATGAAGATCACAGTAAAAGTTGACAACTCGCCTGAGAGAAGATCAAATAACTCAATCAATAAAACGAAAATTGATTTCCACACATTTTATCAAAAGTATGTTTGTTTCCTTTTTAAAAGGACAAATGATATTTCTTCTTTGGCGTTCATTCTCAAACCCCTGCTGGATCTCCCTTGTAGCAGAACCATGGTCCTACTAGATTTTCAGCAGGATGTAGTCCAGAGAATGGAAATGCGTTGTGTCGCCGTTTTATTTGCACTAATGACCCGACACATCCGTCTTCGGCGGTAAGGACAAATGCTATAGAAAGCAAGTATTTTATTGTCACATGTATGGATATTTTCATGCCATATGTTGCAAAATTCTTTAATATATCTTGGAAGATACAAAGTCTGATAATTTCATTTGTTTAAGCTTACTAGTATTACATTTTTTTTTTAAATATTTTTTTTAAGGTTACAACTGATTCAAATGGCTTCAACTATAAAACATTGCAGCAATAAGCCTAACATCTTCTGCTACATCTACGGTGAATACACCCTCGTTCCTAATAGGAATCCAGTCACAACTTTCATAAAGCAAGCGTACCATGCGTATTTTTGTATAAAACTTGGTGATTAGGATAAAGCTTGGGCTCCTCACATGGTGTGCAAGTCATGCACTGAATACCTGCGTCAGTGGATTAAAGGCAAAGAGAGAACTGTGGAATAATCATGGTTTAAAGGGAGCCCACAAACCATGTCTCTGACTACTATTTCTGCGATATTGATGTGACTGGGATCAATCGAAAGAATCGAAATGTCCTCAAGTATCCAGATCTTGAATCAGCACGTAGTTCTGTAGCTCACTCTGATGAATGTCCAGTACCTGTCTATGCAGAACTCCCTGACATCAGTGATGAAGATTCTTCCAGTTTTCTAGAAAGTCAAGAGGATAATG
Organism: Meghimatium bilineatum; assembly: GCA_034231615.1. Lineage (NCBI taxonomy): Eukaryota > Metazoa > Mollusca > Gastropoda > Stylommatophora > Philomycidae > Meghimatium > Meghimatium bilineatum. The sequence goes on from CM067306.1 coordinate 7,774,609, forward strand.
AAGAAGAAGAGACATTTAGCGATGACGCTGCACATCCGTTGTTTACCAAAATAAGCTTAACGATCTTGTACGTGATCTCAAGTTGTCAAAGTCTTCAGCTGAGCTCTTGGCATCCAGATTAAAAGAAAAGAACCACATGTCTGACAGTACACGCATCACTTTTTAACGCAACGAGCTACTCCAATTTTTCTTTGAAGAGAAGGGCTTGGTGTACTGTACTTATAGTGTTCACCTTCTGCAGAAGATTGGAGTGCAACATTATGAGCCCAGAGATTGGAAACTGTTCCTTGAAAGCTGCAAGATATCACTAATATGTCTTCTGCTTCACAATGCAATTAGTTTGCTTCTGTACCCCTTGCTCACTCGACTACACTGAAGGAGAAATATGAAGCGGTGAAGTATGTGCTGGATAAAGTTTCTTATTATCAGCACGAGTGGTATATTTGTGTTGACTTTAAGATGGTGAATTTCCTATTGGAACAACAGTCTGGCTTTACAAAGTACCCCTGCTTTTTGTGCATGTGGGATAGTAGGGACAGGTGTCAGCACTATACCAAATAGAACTAGCCTGCACAAGAAGAATTAGTGCCGGGTAGATCAAAGAACATCATCAACAATCCCCTGGTAGAGCGAAACAATTTACTATTCCAACCGCTGCATATCAAGCTTGGCTTGATTAAACAGTTCACCAAAGCCATGGGCAAGGATGGTGGCTGCTTCATTTACTTTTGCCGCACTTTTCCAGGATTAACATTAGACAGGTTGAAATGTGGCATTTTTGATGGTCCTCAAGTTTGTTAGCTCATCAGAGATTCTGAGTTTAAAAAAATCAATGAACAAATTGAAATAGAAGGCACTGAAGGTTATTGTTCTGGTTGTGAAGAATTTTTGGGCAACACCAAAGTCAGTAACTATGAAGAGGTTGTCACCAATATGCTGACTGCTTTCAAATATCTTGGATGCAACATGAGCATACAAATGCATTATTTATTTTCACATATGGATCGATTTCCTAGGAATCTTGAATCAATGAGTGACGAGCAGGGAGAGAGGTTCCTTAAGGACATAAAAGAGATGGAGACCAGGTATCAAGGAAGTTGGGATGCCGCAAATGATGGTTGATTACTGCTGGACTCTGAAGAGATACATCCCTGCTGTTGAGCACACGAGAAAGTCGAAGAAATTGAAGTTTATGTTTTGAATAATGCTCATTGATGATATAATTTACATGTCCTCACGTTTTTCAATGTCTTCTCTTCATTTATATAATTCCATTTTTGTAACATTTAATACATACATTATGTCAAATAATTTTTATGTGAGAAATGTTACACATAAATCAACTACTAATATTACCAAAATGTAGTTATGGATAGAAGGCTATAGTCAGAGAATAGATTTGTTTAAAATCAATTTAGAAAAAAACTCTGACTTGATTGAGAAAAATGAATGTTATTTTTAACTTCAGTGTCACAAAATGCTACTAATTCAGAAAAATAAAATGATGGACAACTTTCAACTTTATTTCTTTTGTAAACCAGTGATTTACATCAGTGTATAGTTTACTGTTACAACTTGCATATATCCGTGTATAGATTATTGTTACAACTTGTATATATCACTGTATAAATTATTGCTACAGTTTGTATATATATATATCAATGTATAGATTATTGTTGCACTTACAGATATCAAAGTGTATATTATTGTTGCAACGTGTGTATCTCCGTGTACAGATTATTATTAAAATTTGTATATATCCGTGTATAGATTATTGTTACAACTTGTATATGCATATTCACATATTTTGTGTTACTGGAAATAAAAAGAGATAAGAAGTATAGTAACACTGTCCATGCCATACATAACATGAGAAACGACTAATAGCATAGTAAGTCAATATTTATTTGACGTGTGATTTATAGAATATTGAACTCATTGTCAATTTGTAAGCCCCTCCGTTTTGTGCGAGCTGTCCAGTCTCCCTCAATGTTATTTTCAGATTGTTTTCAATATCCTGTCCCATCATAGTCTTCGTCTTACTCTTGTTCTCTCCCCTGACACTTTCCCTCCGTGGTTAGTATCTTTACACTATTGTGTCTGATTATATATCAGAAATATGTTATTGAAGTGTTTTTTGATGATATTTTTGATGAGTCAGTCTTTTTTCCATGTTCTGGTCTTTCCGAGTGGTTCGTCTTTCTGTCCAGTATATTATTGGAACCTTTCTATAACAGTTTGTTTATTATTCATCACTCTTTAGTCCAGTATCAGATTACATCACCAACATCGTCAATGAACTGTGTAATTCGCTTCAGGTTATCCATAAAACTTCTCTAGTTGGGAAGTTGTGCCGTCCCAGTATGTCATATATTTGTCATATCTTCTTGATTGGTTGACACACATAAATAATATGTTCTGCAGTTTCTGAACTGAGTCCACAGTTACACAGGTCTCTCTTGCCTATTTGAACTTTCTGAATATGAGACTTCTCGTCTGTTGTCGCCATATCATAGTCGAAGATAATGGTTTGTTACTTGCAAGATATTTGGCTCAGCAGTTAGGTTCGTCTGCTTCCACTTTTCCTTATATTTTGCTTTTATTATAGTCTTACATTTATAGTAAGTAATATCACTTTGTATTTGCTCTAGTGATTCCCTTTTCTTGCCAGGAGATCAGATTTTTTTTTCATATTCAAGTATGCCCACATTGACCAGGGATTCAGTGCATCACTGTTTCTTTGGTAGTACTTCTGAGGTGTAGTCAGCCGTCACCATTGACGGTACTATAAGAAATAGCTGCGAAAAGTAAACAGGAGTTTTGTTGGGTACGTTTTTGACTATTGTGATATTTTCCATTGATTATTCTTTATATACTTAGTGTAGCCTTGACTATTTTTGGCATGCGGTTCAAAGTATATAAATATTGACCAACGGAAAAGAAGGCAAACACCAAGAAAAGCAATGACGGAGAGCAGGTTTTCTACAGCTGATTGATGCAAGTAAGCAGATCAAGAGTTCATTGATGCGCCTGTTCCTTGGATCTTTAACTGCCTGCAATATTTTATTTCATATTCCTATATTTTCTTTTCCTGAGAGGATGACATTGCTCACGTCTCACAAACACACGTTGCAACTGGAAAAATATATCTTCATAAAATCTGTAACTTAATTTTTCTGTTTGCCTCTTGCCATATATTTGTTCATGTGATGATATTTTGTAGAACTATTACTAATCTCTATCTTATCTCTGCAGAGCAATCTCCTTTAGTTGTGGTGATTGTTTCAAGATATTAAACGTTGTTGTTGTTTTTTTCTAGTACTTCTTTGTCCGTAATAACTAATGTATATGTGAGTTTATTTCTGTTGATATGTATTATTTTTGTAGTTGTCTTATTGTGGAAAAGTGTGTGTGCGTTGCTATGTTGTTTAACCGACATGATCACATTTTCTAAAACAGTGGGGGCTTCTTGATTTTAGGTTAGGGACATCCGCATAAAAATCAAGACTGGTATTTGTAAGAAATCTAAACTAACAACTAATAACATTCTATAAAATATAATATAATAAAATAATATTCCAACTGTAGATGATGAAGTGGGAATTTCTCCCATTCTCTTAAATTACGTCACTGTACGCAATATGATGTACATTCCTTTTAAATATGTAAATCAATCAATGAAAGTTGTCGAGTCAATAACAGATCACATACTTGAACACATGAATATAATTTACAATACGATTTTGTAAGATTCAGAGGCGTACCTAGGGTAAGTGCTGCCCTGTAGACGAAGATTTTGATGACCCCCGCCCTTCCCTCCAGAAATTGATTTAAGCAAAAACAAAAACAAAAACCGAGTAACGTTTTACAGGTTAATTATTATCATCGAGTTTATTCACTTTTAAAATTTAAAATTCACTTTCTTGAATTTTTTTTTCAATATTTCTGAATGAAGGCATGTAATTTCAAAGGATCTTGGTCATTTTCTTTAAATTCTAGTTCACTTTAAAATTATTTAAATTATTTAAAATTTTCTCACAATTAAGGAGTTGTTTTTTCTTTCGAATATCCATAAAATACTTGTACACAACACTTTTTACACGTGTTCACTTTCTTATTTCTTCACTGCTTATAGTTAGGTTATAGAACTTTGTGATGCGCTGAAACACGAGCCTGATTATGCCTACCAAAGATTAAAACTTGATTTAAATATTTGATCTTTATCGATGATAGAATCGTTGTCGTTGAATGATATCATTCAACGCTAGAATCCTAGAAATAAACTTGATTTGTCATCGAACTCAAAGACTGCTTAATGCGGACTTTTACTGTGCTAAGTGAACGACTGAATGGATTGACGAACGAAACTGAAACTTATTTTTCGTTTTTCTTACAAGCTAAAATATAATTTTGAAGTAAGTTGTGGATGTGTCCTCTTTCGCGAGAAAGTAGTTCTACTTATTTTTTAACTTTAAAAAAAAAAATATGTGCCTAAAATGTGTTATTACCTAATTGCCTAATAAATGGGCTTAACAATAATCTTTATTTTATTTTTTTAACAGTGTCGAGCATCAATTTTGGCACGGAAAAGGAACGTAAATCCTATTTCAAAGTTTTAATTATTTTTGAGGGGCATTTTGATGCCCCTCTTGCTTTGATGCCCGGTGTGGCCGCTCCCCCCGCACCACCCTCGGTACGCCACTGTTAAGATCTAGTCACACACTTGAACACATGAATACAATTTGCATTAATATTTAGCAAGATACCTTGACAGGTACCAGCAATGACTTCTTTTCATGAATAGATAATTACTGCGATTCACTTTGTTATGCAAAAGGTCGGATCTAAGGTCTAGTCACAAAAAACACCTTTCACATATATCAAATGACTTACGCTTTCTACGGAATCACGGTTGGAACATTTCTGCCATGAGCATATTCAAATATCAAGTAGATGGAATACTTATATATATATATATATATACTATACAGTTAGTACCACAAATACTACAGTTAGTACCAAAATTACTACAGCTAGTATGGAGAATACTACAGTTAGTACCGAGAATACTACAGCTAATACCGAGAAATGTACAGTTAGTACCAAGAATATAACATTTAGTACCGAGAATACTACAGTTAGTACCGATAATATTACAGCAGGAACCGAGAATATTACAGTTATTTCTGATAATACTGCAGTTAGTACCAAGAATACTACAGTTCTAAGCAAGAATACTACAGTTACTACCGAGAATATTACAGTTAGTACCAATAACACTACATCTATTACCGAGAATAGTGAAGTTAATACCGAGAAAACTACATTTAGTACCGAGAACACTAAAGCTAGTACCGAGAATACTACATATAGTACCGAGAATACTACAGTTAGTACCGAGAATACTAAAGCTAGTCCCGAGAATACTATAGTTAGTACCGAAAATACTACAGCTAGAACCGAGAATACTACAGCTAGAACCGAGAATACTACAGCTAGTACCGAGAATACTACAATTAGTACCAGAATACACCAGTTAGTACCGATAATACTACAGTTAGTACCGAGAACACTACAGCTAGTTCCAAAAATACTACAGCTAGTACCGAGAACGGTGCAGTTAGTACCGAGAATACTACAGTTAGTACCAATAATCCTAAATTTAATACCGAGAATACTACAGCTAGTACCGAGAATACTATAGTTAATTTCGAGAATAATACAATTAGTACAAAAACTACGACAGATAGTACCGTAAATACTACAGTTAGTGCCGAAAATACAACAGTAAGTACCGAGAATATTACAGTTAGTACCAAAAATACTACAGTTAGTTCCGAGAATACTACAATTAGTACCAAAAATACTACAGTTAGTACCAAAAATACTACAGTTAGTACCGTAAATCATGTGATTATCCCCCACCCCTTCCGTGATATTTTGAAAACATTCAAAGCAATACACGAAAATGGGAAAGCTTTCTCCCTCCCCCCTTTCCCCCACGAAAAAAGGGGAATTGACTTTTGTTATAGAAAACAACCCCCACCCCCCCCAGGTCGCTAAAGACTTCTCTACGACCGTCACCAAATTTTAAAACAATTAGTTTATTAAGTAAACTTCTTCTCAACCATGAATCAGTTGATGACCTGTAATTATAATTTAACCACTACAAAACCTAACATCTATGATATAAGTTATGTTCCAGTTTAAATAGTAATTTATGTTATTCGTGTCCCAAAGGCAGACACATTTATTTTTACTTCCCTTTTCGCTTTAGGAACGATATTATATATATATATATGCATATATATATGTATATATATATATATATATATATATATATATATATATATATATATATATATATATATATATATATATATATATATATATATATATATATATATATATATATATATATATATAGGATTTTCTCCCCTCTCAACTTTTCCCATAGCGTCCAGAGTCCGAGTCTCAACACTGGTTCGGTATGTAATTTAAACAATGTGCTCCACGAAATTTGTTCAATGTTTCTCCTGTGTGCAATGAGGAGCTGTATTCAAAGTTTATTTTTTATTTTCCATACCCACGAGCGCATGTTAAGTTGCCGATACCGCGACCTCAACCATGAAATCCTAATGTCAATTGTGGACCTTTTGTTTTGAACAGATGGTGACGATGAAATAATCCCTTTAGCTTGACAACGCATAGCCTTACATACAAGTACACCAATTCGTCTCAATTGTAAGGTTGTCGCAAAGTCATGGTAATGTATCAATGTGGTGGGGGGGGTGTTACAAATTCTTATTTAATCCCAGAAAGAATTCATTCCAGTCTACCAGTATCCCACGATTACCACGTCCTGCCATGAGCGTAGCACACACATCTGTACCAACTATATCATCATGCTTCTGTCAGATCTGTTGGCCCATCGGCTGTGATAACGCCTTCAACATTCCCCAGTCATCTAGACGGATGTCAGAATATAACAACGTTGCAATTTCCGCTTGTAGGCACCTCTTCGTCATCCATGGAGATTATTTGACACAAGACAAGTGTAAAAATTGTGACAAGAAGAAACAATGATATTTAACTTGTTACTGTTTATCTAAGTATCCCCAATTTTCCAAACTCGCCTCATACAGCTTTCCTGGAATGAATAAAATCATCATATTCTTTACATCCTGAACTAAAATTATAATTTTATACACGGGCGGTTCTTAGCAGAAAGGGAGATGAAAAATAAGAAATGTCATCTTTGAAGCAACTTTGTCTCTCAACCCATTAAATAAATTGAATTCCAAGCTTTGTTTATATCTGCTGAAAAGACAAACGTGTTATATTCTGACAGAATTACACTCTTTGAATTGCGAAATTAAAGTTTAATAATTTCATTTCATCAATACTTATTTTTACATTGTGTCTATAATGTTGCAATTTACTGAGTATGCAGTGAGTTATATGTGCTCAAATCGACGTTCTTAAACTTTGTGTATTTCCATCATCCAGTGTACAACGTCACACAGCAGCTACATAGTTAATTTGTTATCGTTGAGGAAAAATGTTATTAAAAATATAATTGAAAAATATATTAAAGAAAATTCTGCCGTATAAATACATCGGTGCTATCTTCATTACTTGAAACATCCAAACTTCATATCATGACATACAATTACTACAGAAATGTCAGCGATGCGAACCGTGTTGAAGCTATGCAGTCATATGTATTGTCCCAAGTAGGTGAACAGGTGAACAATCAAGAACTCCAAGAGATAACAGAAATCCTTGGTCAGGCAAAATGATTTACCCAAATGTAAGACTAATCACGTCGCTTTTGTTGATTTAAAAAAAAAAAATTGAACGTAGGCGGGGCGAGGGTAATCATCAAAGGGGGGTTCCAGTTTTATTTATTTACTTTCTATTACTTACTTATGGGATTCATAGTGTTGCGAGATTTCACTTTGTCTTCACTGTGTCAGGTGGCGACAGGTGCATGTCGTCAATTGTGTTGTGCCTGTATAGGGGATGTTATGGGATGGATTTGGTGGTAGTAGTTCTTTAATGTAACGGTATTTTACTGTTTCCTCCTTTTGTCTATTGCAGTGGTTGCAGCAAGTAATGTATTCTGTGGTAATTATTTGTAAGCATTTACTAAGTTGCACATATGTTGCTCGCAGCCAAAACATTGTTGTTTCATCTTTGCGGTGCAGCGTATTTGTGCTTTAGTGTTGTTTTGTTTGGGGCACGTCTGCATATGATATGATTGATTTTGAGACAGAGACCTAGCTGTCTAAACATTATTGTTTACAGTTGTTGCGGATAATGGGTTTAGCTGTTCTAAGGTTGGTGACAATCCTGGTTGGTGCATACTTTCTCCATTATTGCCTGTTTATAATCACTAATGCCTGGATGGACTGGTATCCACTGTAGTGTAGTATTGATGCCATATGGTGCACCTGTGTATGAGATATGGTAGATATGTGTGTGTGTGTGTGTGGGAGGGGGTATTAAATACTCTTTCATATTTATATCTAATAGTAGGTGATGTTTCTTGTTCAGTTTTTCTGCTAGCTTCACCTTGTGAGTGATTTTTGTTTTAGGCATGCTTTGTATGTTCATTTCTTGAATAATTCTCTGTTATAATGGGTTTTTTTTGGTGTGTTCTAAGATCTTGTATATTTCAAACAACTTCTATAGTTACCTTTTCTAATGTCCATTGGCTCTATGTTTGTATAGATTTTATGTGTCACTGTTACAATACGTTGTGAGAAAGTTCAAAGTCTCTCGGTTGTCAGGAGCGAGTCCGATCTTATTACATGTATGACAAGAATATCTGCCAACATGGCGTCGTGTGTGTGTTTGCGTGCGTGCGTGTGCGAGTGTGTGTGTGTGTTACGTCATTCAGGAAGGTCATTTATAAATATTACAGCTGAAGGTTGAGCCTTGGGTTATTTACACCCAAGGCCCGTCTTTATCAAGCTTGAGTTTAAATTACAATTGTTTGCTTACTGCAATTAGAATATTTCTGTTGTTGAGGTAGTTCTTACTTCCTCTGCATATTTTTCCACATCTATCCATGCCTTGAAATGTTTATATAGTAGTTCTTTTGCGGTTCCATGATGGTAGATTATCTTATTTAATATTTTGTCAGGACAAGTTTCTTATCTTATCTACAGTGTCTTAAGAGCAGTCCGGAATTCTTGTATGGTCAAGTTTTCTTCAAAGTGTGAAAACATGTCGTGTTTAGATGTAATTACAAATAAGTAGGACGATTACTGAAGAAAATTGTCAATATTAAATAATAAAATATAGAAAATGAAAATAAAACAAAGAACAAATACAATTATCAACGTGTCGGTCCAATTGGGACCTTTATCAAGACAATAAAAACAGTTAAGTACACACAACCATAAAGAATGTAAACAAAATGGTTGGGAGACGGATTTGTATCACCAGAAAATCATCACCCAGTAAATGATCCAATGCAACACAATTTTAATAAGTTGATATTGATGCGTTCAATATGTTTAAATTGTGAAATACTAAAAGATGAAAGATGCAAAACTAACAAAAGGGGGGCACCAAATAGCATTGCCAAGAACGGGGGGGGGGGGTGTTAAGTGGACGACGGGAGATAAAAGAGGAAAGGATAGAGAAAGATAGTGCACGCAGGAGCGTGGGGGGGAATCACTTTCATTCTGTCGGACATCCTCCGATATTTGGATTATTTATATTCGTATTTAGATGTATGTTTTTTCCGGATCATGGCAATTGTATTAGCTAGTACTTCCCTGTTGAGGTGGGGGAAGGGGTTGTTGTTGTTCATGTTTGAAAGAACTTGTGTTGAGACATTAATTTATTTTTCTGTGTAGTGCAATACTACTTGATCTGGTGTCGGCAGTGGTTACGGTAATTGTGGTAATTTTTAAAGTGGTAATTTTATTTCCATGTTTCAAGCTTCACTAGGAAGTTTGGTAAGCTGTTTGATTGGTTTAGTTGTTAAATAGTTCGTTTGTTTTCGGATCATTGTCATTGTACCGCAGACACGTCCCTATTTGCTTCGCTTTGATCTCTACCTCAGTGTAACCACCATTACACGGTAACCGAAGTTTAAGTTATGTGTAGTTAACATTCTCCTAATCTCCTAGTAGCGCTCATTTCTGGAAACACCTCATTTCAAGACGAGTTCCTTTATTCTGTACATGGGAAATATCTCATCACTTTCATTAATTGTATGTGCTCTCATGTTTCTCGACAGAAGTACCAAATAGTTCAATGATACACTACTCTACCACTGGACACATAAAGCAGTGATAGTCAGCCAATCTGCTCTCTCGTTGTACTAATCACCTATAATAATTCGCACGAAAATGAATATGACACTTTCAAACTGTCGTTTGCCTCAAACCACCTTTCTTATTTACCTCAATAAACTGTTCTCGTTTGCCTAAAGCCACTGTTCTCGTTTGCCTAAAGCCACTGTTCTCGAATGCAAATAATTTTTATTCTTATGAAAATGTTCGTGAAGATGCAGACATGAGTTGCTCTTTGTGTAATCATCCAGTTCAAAGATGTGGTCATTGCCATAATCTCCATAGTCACGCTGCTTGTAGTCATTGTCATAATCTCCATAGTCACGCTGCTTATAGTCATTGTCATAATCTCCATAGTCACGCTGCTTGTAGTCATTGTCATAATCTCCATAGTCACGCTGCTTGTAGTCACTGTCATAATCTCTATAGTCACGCTGCCTGTAGTCATTGTCATAATCTCCATAGTCACGCTGCTTGTAGTCATTGTCATAATCTCCATAGTCACGCTGCTTGTAGTCATTGTCATAATCTCCATAGTCACGCTGCTTATAGTCATTGTCCTAATCTCCATAGTCACGCTGCTTGTAGTCATTGTCATAATCTCCATAGTCACGCTGCTTGTAGTCACTGTCATAATCTCCATAGTCACGCTGCTTATAGTCATTGTCATAATCTCCATAGTCACGCTGCTTGTAGTCATTGTCATAATCTCCATAGTCACGCTGCTTGTAGTCATTGTCATAATCTCCATAGTCACGCTGCTTATAGTCATTGTCATAATCTCCATAGTCACGCTGCTTGTAGTCATTGTCATAATCTCCATAGTCACGCTGCTTATAGTCATTGTCATAATCTCCATAGTCACGCTGCTTATAGTCATTGTAATAATCGCCATAGTCACGCTGCTTGTAGTCATTGTCATAATCTCCATAGTCACGCTGCTTGTAGTCATTGTCATAATCTCCATAGTCACGCTGCTTATAGTCATTGTCATAATCTCCATAGTCACGCTGCTTGTAGTCATTGTCATAATCTCCATAGTCACGCTGCTTGTAGTCACTGTCATAATCTCCATAGTCACGCTGCTTATAGTCACTGCTATAAACTCCATAGTCACGCTGCTTGTAGTCATTATTGTAAGCTCCGTAGTTACACTGCTTGTAATCATTATTATAATATGCATAGTCACGCTGCTTATAGTCACTTCTATAAACTCCATAGTCACGCTGCGTGTGGTCATTGCCATAAAATCCAGTCATGCTGCTTGGTGTGAGAGCAAATACATCGCTTTCCTCATTGTTGTTGATGTACAGACTGAGTTGTGAAGTTTATACATTTACAAGAAAAACTTCACAATGAAAGATCAATTATTATCTACTAACCTGGATCTTTCACGTTTATTCTCAACCACTTAAAAGAATAAGCCGTGTTCCATGTCACATTTATTATATCCAGATACATATTACCAGTCCAGCATGTGGCATCATTATTGTCTGTTAGTTCTGACGACAGCGGCGGCTGAGAAACTTGGACCAAGTCGGCTATAGAAAATATATGCAAATATTTCGTGAAATAATCAGTCAATTGATATGTCTATCATTTTATTGAACTGTTTAAAGAAATCTATTAGATTGTGTTAAGCAAACAGAAAATTTATAAGAAAATAAATGCACTTTTATTGAATTTTAAAATCCACTAAAACATCCACCTTTCTTTACCAGTATAACATGGGCGATAGACAACCCTGAAACGTTCATTATGAAGTGAACTCAGTAACGTACTGTGTTAAAAAAGAAAGAGTTCAAAAGTCGTAGAGGATTGACTTCACTGTACTCGGTTTCCATATGTACTCTGTCACTCTCAACGCTCCTGCCGAGAGTGCAACTCATAGCACGTAACTCCGTAGCTTCAAATGATAATACACAGGGATCTCCGAAAAAAATCAACTTTATCAACAAGACGACACGAGCCGGATTTGAACGCATAACCTCTTGAACACAACTTGATCACTATGCTAGGAAGACCCCCTACTGTGGAGATGACAATGACTATGGGGATTGACAACAACGTACTGTGTGAGAGCTCTCATCAGTGGATGGTCTGAGACGTGTTCGCCTCCACGCTCGATTGACAACATGCTAGGAGGTTATAAAGTTGGTGATGTTATGTTGGACATGTCTCCAAAATTAATGACAACTTGTACACGTAATGTTTGATTTTCAGCGAATTTATACATAATGAAACACGATAATTTATTGGCCCACCTAGTATGAAGGCAAATTCCAGCAACGTGGTGTGGTACACATAGAACATGACGAGACGCATAGAAAACTATGGTCATCTACTGGATCGACTTTATTTCCAGTCGTCTTGATTCGTCTTTGCACGGGTTTTAAGGGCGGTCCGACAAGAGAATGAGGTCGTGTCTTTTGCATAACTCGTCCTAACGTAAATCAAAACATCCAGTGCAAGTCATTCTCACATCCACGAAAATTCACTTTAAGGGATATGGTTATAGCATTAACTTTATGTGCATGGAATATATGCGAACATGAAAAACAACATGAACAACAAATAACAACAGCAAATAACAACAACAAATAACAAAAACCACGGTTCATCTATTTGGTTGACTCTTTCCTTGTGTTCGGATCATATATCTAATAGATGGGCAAATATATCTTCAAGTCGAGAGTTTTCCCAAGTATTTCGTCCAAATTATTTCTAGGTATGTCCTTCGGAAATTATACTTCTGTGACTCACGTGATGTGTATTTCATGTGTAAACAGTATACAGGAATTATTGAGCATTTATATAAGCTCGGGTTATTCAGTTAGAGATGATGTTTTTAAAACGTCACAAAACAGACAGTTATGATAACGGGGATTTCCCTCTTACTGTTTCTAGATGTAGTGTTTGTAGAAATAGTGATAGAACTAGTTGTAGAACTAGTGTTAGATCTAGTGGTGGAACTAGTGTTAGAACTAGTGGTAGAACTAGTGTTAGAACTAATGGTGGAACTAGTGATAGAACTAGTGGTAGAACTGTAATATACGCCAGTGTTTGATACAAGTTGCAAAAATCATACGTGTCATACTTGCTTGCACATACGTGTTTTACACAAAATGATATCAAAAATAGAATGATACTTCATTTGATGTTTCAATTATTAATAGTGATCATTAAAATTATTCTTTTCACAATTGTGTACACGTGGTGTTGATAATCTAAAATATTGAAAATACTAAATACATTTGTGTGTATAAACAACTTCAGTGAATGTCTGAAATTATAGCTAGTATATGTATTTTATTGTTATGTCAAAATATTACCACTTTATTCATTAGTTGAAACATTTATCACTATGTTTAGAGATTATTTTCAGTTCAAACAAAATAATACACACATTATATTAATAATTTCATTCAATTCTGCAACTTTTAGTACATAACAAAACATGATTGTACGCGCACAAATAAATAATATATTATGAAAACACTCTAGTTACTCAGCATAATTTTTTTATTGCCCAGTCAGCGTGCGGAAACGAAAAATGTGATTTTTGGGCCCGTATACTAAGTGTTCAAGTGTATGTAGACGAGAAATGAACGAAATACTTTTCCAGGACACTTTCCGAGACGGACTGTTCATTTGTATGGATGATTATTCATATGTTACCACACGATGTTCGATGTTAGACACGTATTGTGGGAAAACATGGTAGAACTTCTGTACAAAAAAGAGAACAATAATAGTGTTTGAAGAACAAGGCAGCCATTTTATTACCAACTGTTGACACTAGGAAATAATTTTCTCTCGGCTTGTAAGAATAATAGACTCTCTTTCGAGTATATACAAGGAGTCGCGTTGTATTCTAACAAAGAGCTCATCAGGAATCGTTAGCAAATATCTGATACATTCTTCAGTGTCTTAGTGACACAGTTATACTTAGAGAAAAGTACCTGCACACGTGATACAATTTCACATGTTTAAAACTATAGGATCAAGCTACCAGCAAGAAGAGGGCAACACTCAGGATTTAAATTCCATTAGGAAATTAATCTCATGACAAAGGCGTCCACTTAATAAAAGGCTTCTTATAAAGAAAAACGCACAATAAAATATGAATACGATGTCCCTCTAAACAGAGAAACGAGCTGCCTGACATAGAGTATAGTTCAAGATCACTTGATGTTGTATCTGAATCTATAATCTCCAGGAACTTCCAAGAACATCGCACATGTGATCCAACCAACTCGAGTTGATCTTTAACTAATGATCTTGTTCACATAGAGCAAATGACTTGACTTTAACTAGTGATCGTGTTCACATAGAGCAAATGGCTTGTCCACTTTATCCTAGCAACATGAATATTAAATTTAAGAAACTGTACAAAATAAAAAAAAGTTGTAGGGATGCTGTGAGAACATGGAAAAATTGTCTAAATAAGAAAACACAGGCTAGATAAAGTTAAATTATATATACTAATATACTTGAGGGAGCGCACATGTAACGAAGTACTTACCGTACTGACAAGCTGGACCAAACCATCCTTTGTCACAACTCTTACATTGATCATCTGTATTTGGACATGTGCCCCCAGTACAGTGACACTTGTACTTGCAGTCTTTCCCGAACCATCCACTGTCACAAGCTGACAAGAAGATCATTTAACAATATACAGATATAGTCCAATCTATCCACAGTTTCAAGCTGACAAGAAGATCATTTAACAATATACAGATATAGTCCAATCTATCCACAGTTTCAAGCTGACAAGAAACTCATATAAAAAGAAATATAGACCATACGATTTACAGATAACAGGTGGGCAGCACTATTTAGAAAAAATCCCGTATCTAGTATCTTGTAGAGATATTGTAACACTTCGGTCGGATATTTTTCTAGTATATCTTGTAGAGATATTGTAACACTTCGGTCGGACATTTTTCTAGTATATCTTGTAGAGATATTGTAACACTTCGGTCAGACATTTTTCTAGTATATCTTGTAGAGATATTGTAACACTTCGGTCGGACATTTTTCTAGTATATCTTGTAGAGATATTGTAACACTTCGGTCAGACATTTTTCTAGTATATCTTGTAGAGATATTGTAACACTACAGTATGCTCTAGATCTCAACGAAAAAGTGACAAAGTTGTTATGGTAATCGCGTGAGCTGATGTTGAAAATGAATCTATGTCCATATATTTGTTTAACACTATTGTTACTAATTTTTGACATCTTGCCTTACATGTCATGATAACATCTACTACATGTCACGACATCTTTACCTACATGTGACCATGTCACGATAACTTCCACTACATGTCACGACACCTTGCTCTACATGTCACGATAGCTTCCCCTACATGTCACGACACATTGTCCTACATGTCAGGATAATTTCTCTTACATGTCACGACAGCTTGTCGTGCAATTCCCTATAACTTCCCCTACAAGTCACGACACCTTGCCATACATATCATTCAACTATTTATGTGTATATCTACACAAATCGTTCAAATCTAAATACATTTTATGTGTACACAAATCGTTCACATCCAAATAAGTGTATTAATGTGTACAAACATCTTTCACATCCAAGTAAGTGTATTGATGTGTGCACAAATGTATTGTGTACGCCAATTTTTGTCCGCCACACACTTTCTTGAGAAGGGTAGCACGTCAAAAATACATTAATATACAACTTTTCCTATTTTTTAAAATAGTTTACGCATGCCAGAAACTATAACACTTTAAAAATGCACGGCAAATTTCAAGTATAGATCTCCGTTGTGACCTTTGTTCTACTTTAGATGTATTACCTAACCTTTGCAGTGTTAGATAAGTTGAATAGGGATTTAGATTTTGGATAGGGGTGGGGGTGTAAAAGGATTAGAATTACTTTAGATATTTTTTTTTAATTGGGGGGGGAATTATAATTAGTGTTTAGAATTAATAATTAATTCTCTAAGAATTCTCGTTTGAGGCGTGAATCGATAAAATTTGTTGTTCAAGGGAAATCCGTGACGTTAATGTCATTTATAGCCCAACGGAGACCTATACTAAATTTTCACCATATTCAGTAATCATATTTTTATCATGGAAAACCTTGAATTATTTAATAGAGGATTGACAAGGTTAGCCTGCATTTTGCATGTTTCTTAGTAACTAATATCACTTTGCTTCGCCGACTTGTGGGGGGTGGGAAGTGAATGGCTAAACCCCATACTGTCCCCTTTCATACTGTAACAACGTCCTCGCAAATCTGTCTGTTTTGATTTCATAATGAAGTTGGGAATATGAGACAACTGAGGAGAAAGTTCCATAAACCATGAACTTTTTGTACTAGGTGGTAGTCGATGTCATAGTAAATGTAATCAGGTCAAGGCAATAAGTAATTGTGAAATATATTTATGAACATTATGTGAGAGTGACGTAAGTTAGTATCGTAATATTTAAAATATTAGAGAATCTAGATCAGGGTCATAACTTCGTCGACTCAATGTGCGCTAAAAACATCAAATTGGTAGAATACTTATTCTAGCAGACAATATGTGGGTATGATGTCACTTGGAATAGCCAATGAAATTGGTTAGGGAAGTCACGTGATATATGAGCAGACGAGAGAACAAGCTAGGTTTTGAACTTGGAGGAATGAAATGGACAGTTTTTAGTTGTATTTGAAACAAGCAAGACGTAAGGTTACCGACTACAAAATTCCGCAATGGCTTGTCGAAAGTCACGCACAGTTATCAAGTATTTATGGATGCCTAATTGTTCATTAGAATAAAGTCTTCAATCAAGTGAAATGCTTGTAGGGAGTGTGTAATGCAATTCATTTCTGTAAGTAGCCATTTTTTTATGCATTCTTGTGTCGAGCGTGTCAACAATCCAGATAGGAATTGGTGAACCAAGAAATGTTGGAAGATGAAGGAAAGTAGAACTGCATTCAACGACAACTGTGTCATAGTAACACATTATAATATTATCATGCTTGTTGCATGAATCTAATTGGTGAGAGTATCAACTACATCCTTTCATATGTGATCAGTTGTGTTAAGGAATAGCAATCTTAACCATCTGTTAAATTCAACGACAAATGTGTCATGGCAACACATTACAATAGTATCATGTCTGTGGGGTGTAAGGAGAACGTATTGCTCTAGGCGGACCCAGTGTTAGCAGATAACCAAGATCCCAAATGTACCTCCTCGCGGTGCACCCTGGAAACAGAAATACAGCAGCTCGAGCTGATTCTGGCCAAATCTTTTGGGGATCGAGTCCCAGAATTTTGAGGTTATAGATGGAAAGAGATTTGACTGCACAAGAGACATAAAATATCTTTGACACCACCAGCATCACCACATATAGCGACACTGTCGACTTACAGTGAAGCTAGTCAGTCCAGTCCGAACATTGGAGGGGCAGCCAATGTAAAATGCACGTAAAGGTAGATGCATGGCGAGAGACAAATAGATTTCATACCGAGTACAATGAAACAATGACAGGGCAGATCAGCGCTAGAGGGCAGCGCGAACTGCAAATAGAAAGTGAAAAGTTCCTAGGAAAGGGGAACTACAAGCTCCGTCAGCTCGAGTTACCTGTGCTCCTTACAGACAGAGACCTAACCCAATCATTGCAATTCGGAAAAGCAAGAAGACCTAACCCAACTCTAATGTCCAGCCTTCCTAAACCGGAAATATGCTCGCGAAGAGAAAGGGTCCCGTACCCGATGGGCTTAGGCAAGAAAAGGACAACGATGGCATTCCTGGCCCAACTCTACTGTCAGGTTTTCCTATACCGGAAATACACTTGCAGAGAGAAAGGGTTCCGTACCTGATAATCTCAGGCGCTATTGGGACAAGGTCGCTCAGCTCCAGAACGCCTTGCTCTCAAACGCGTGGTGTGAGACTCGAACTGGACAAGGGGTACACGATGTCGTTGAATGACATCTCGGCTAAGAAGGCGAAAGAGCCAGGGTTCACCTCTTCTGTTGAGTTCTTCCACTTAAGGAACCAGGCTCACGGATGAGAAACGGTTCAGTACCCGATGGGCACAGGCACAGTACGTCCAATACACGAGGCACGTTAATAGACAGTGGAACACCTAGTGAGAGACAGATAAAAGCAGAAATCGTCTGGACGAAGAGTCACCACATACACGCATGCTTGAGACAGATATGGAGGCTGTCACAGGCTAGGGTAACCCACCCGATTTGTCAAGACATGCCAACATCGGATGTGCTAGGCCTACAAGGCGCATAACGGTGGCACAATGTAATCACGCTCCCGGCGAAAATCGCACGGTTATCCGTGCTGGTTACAATGGAGCGATCGCAAAACAAACAACAAACAAACATGTCTGTTACATGAATCTATTTGGAGAGATGACCACATCCAATCATCTCAAAAGATCAAAGCTATATAAGGGGAACGATGACCCCGCTCAACATCATCGTATGTCAATACTTCAGAGGAAAATAAATCAAAGAAAAGTCAACAATTTAAATTGATGTAAATCATGCGAATATCAATATACTCAACGCAACCCTAAGTGGTTTTACTTCATGACAACCACTGAATGAGGCAGATTTAATTGTCCAACTAATGAGAAGCTTTTCAACTTATTTTGACTCCAATCAACCATCAACAAGAAAAATGACAGAAGTTATTTCAAATCATTTGTCTAATGAATTTTCATAGCAAGGCAGCTGGTGAGCTATTGGTCTTGAGGAACCAGGATTGGACGTTGACCACCATAAATGATAAGTATTATTTAACTGCTAGTTAAATATATTGGTTAATCATTTTCTTATTTTGATAGGAGGAGTAGGAACAGGAGGGATATCTGTTTTGGGTAAAGTCCTAAGAGGGTTTTCATTCCATTAATTTTCTAGCGGTATGTCTGTGAGTCATTGTGAATGACATGATTTTGTAAATTTATGGAGTTACCATTAACCAAAAGTTAATAAAAATCCATACTATCTTGTAACTCCAAGGTTACAGTGTTATCTATCAGGTCAGTTCATCTGGTAAATGTATTTCTCCTTTTTGTTAACAATGTTCTTGAGGTCATGTCAATGATTAAATATTGGAAAGCCTGATCATGCTGAAGTCGGATGTGTCAGGCCGAAAGGCGCAGATATCGCAGCAATGCTGTAAACCATGACACAACGCATTCAGTTCTCCGGACTACATCCTGCTAATCTGCAGGAGTTTGAGAACGAACGCAGAAGAAGAAGAAGAAGAAGGAAAGCCTGATGTGACTGTTATACCCAGCCTCATGTATCCAGAATCAGGAATACGGAGGAATTAGGAGGAAGGACAAAAGAAAAGCCACTATACTACACTTCTGCATGATCAATGGAGGATTGAGACACACAACCGAATAGGAACATCAAAGAAAAGCGTAGAGGAAGAACACAACGCACCTCTATACTCTTTGGAACATCGTACAATAGAAACCTTCTTTATTTGGTGCCGTGTAATTAAGACTTCTTTAATACGACCTTGATTATTTGCACACCTTTAACCTACCATAACTTACCTGTTGCTACCTGAGATGATAACAGGTGAGTTACAAATATCCATAAGAAGAACTGAAGCAGATTTCTATTCAACTGTTTTTCTGACGACGCCATGGCTAAACCGGATACAGAAAAATAATATCAGTCTCTTAAATGTGTGTTCATTGTATCTAAGTCTCATCAGTGTCCCATCAGACAAACCACAGTACAGCACCAGTGTCCCATCAGACAAACCACAGTACAACACCAGTGTCCCATCAGACAAACCACAGTACAACACCAGTGTCCCATCAGAAAAACCACAGTACAACACCAGTGTCCCATCAGTCAAATCACAGTACTCCAATAGTCTTCGTTAAACATTTCATGTGACAAGTTTTGATCTTTGTCTTATGTGTAGATATCATTTGCCAAGTCTGACATTGGTAACATAGTTTTGGTATAAAGATGGTCTTAATCATGTGTTTCTTTACGTCCAAGTTGATGTTTGCGTGCAAAAGACAAAATAACAGCTGGTATGTCAGAGCATTTGCTTTTTGACATCTTGTTTCTATCTCCTTATCGAGTCGTCCGTCTTCTGTGACGATACTTCCTAGATACTTGAACTCTTTGACTTGTTTTATATTTGTTTTCTCTATATGAATATTTAAATGATTTGTTAATCTAGCTTGTGTTGTAGAATATTATTCATGTATGTCCACTGGTAAGGTAAGTAAGTGGAGATTTTATTGTTGCTGTATTGTATTGTCTCCTATCTAAATCACATTATAATTATTTGCAACAATTATTATAAATGAATAGTAGGACTATTTAGAATATAAGGCATATAATATACTACATTATATGTCTATTATAGTAGTATATAATTATATATACGCATGTATGTATATAGGCCATATATGTAGGTAGTTGAACATCTGTGATTAGCTTGTTTGGAAAATTTACGACTCCGTAGACAGCTTACATGCACACCTAAAGTTGACGGCCCCTTAAGGTCTGTACCAGAACAAACCCCTTGGAGTAAAAGGTATAGAATACCAATATACATTCAGAGTCACGTAATAGGAATTCTAAGCCAAGACGAACAGAACAGTGTGCAGCGAATGACAGTCACCCTCAGTTTCCTGGGCGGGGAGTATCCACAAGAGTCAGAGTATACGCAGATTGGTCAGTGAGGGATGGAGGTGCACATGCATATAAAGAATATCCATACAAGCCAGAGATACGATCTGATCACCAACAGGACAATTATGCAATAATTATGATGCAGAAATCCAAGCAATACGGGTGTCAACTGAAAAACTTCTGAACTCCAATCCTGACTCATATCCAGTGGTATTCCCGGCAGAAGCAAGGTCAGTGCTTCAAGCTTTCCAATCTGGAAAACTAAAAGACTTGCAAAAATTTCTTAGGGAATTGTCGTAACAGAATAGGGTATCCATGCAATAGATACCTTCTCACTGTGAAATTCCAGAAAATGAAAAAGTAGATCAAAGGAAGGTGCTGTCGAAGA
This sequence comes from Meghimatium bilineatum, assembly GCA_034231615.1. Taxonomy (NCBI): domain Eukaryota; kingdom Metazoa; phylum Mollusca; class Gastropoda; order Stylommatophora; family Philomycidae; genus Meghimatium; species Meghimatium bilineatum. Next base: position 7,795,969 of record CM067306.1, read on the forward strand.
CCAACCAGATGTACTAATCAACTACCGTCAGAAAAAATCGATGATCAAGACAATAAGAAAGCCACAATCACCAACACAAGATGACTATCACATTATGAACAGATCAGAACAAATTGTAATTCTACGCCTCAGAACAGGACACAATCGACTCCGCAGTCACATGTAGACAAAGTTCAAGAATGAAAAGACGGCCACCTGTACAAATGGTCAGACAGCACAGAGTACCAAACATATACTTCAAGGTTGTTCTGAATATGAAACGCTGAGGCAGACATATTGGCCAGAGTAAACAACACTGGAATTACAGCTCAGTGCGCCACTGTATGGACTACAAAAGACTGAGTTTTATTAAGGAGACAGAATTACAGATATAGACATGTTTCAAGTGAACGAAAGAAGAAGAAAAAGAAGAACATGTTCGCTATAATTTGTCGTTTTACACCACCATCTCTGAGAAATTCTACATTAGTTTAATTCTATTGAAGATAATTTTATACTTGGCATACCCTCTCATAAACACAAGCTAATTAGCAAACATAACAACTACGATTTGACAAACACTACTTAACAAACACTACTTAACAAACATTACTTAGCAAACAGTACTTAAAAGACAAATAAACTCGTCTGGCAGTAAAAATATACACATTTGCAGGTATCAAGAACCACGTTTAACAGTGGTGACACGGCATACATATGCTTGGTTAGAACAGGTAAAAAGACACGATTCACTTCCAAATATTATTGTGCAAGGAACAGTCATGGGTGGAAGGAGCTACTGCGAGTAAGAACTTTGAAATATGCGAAGATACATGGTAAGGACTTGAACAAAACACATCTACATGGCATTCTACATCGGAAAAAAAACAACAACGGTGCAGCATCTGGTGAAACGAGGAGAAATGTAGCAGCTCACCAGCGAAGTGTAGTCAGACAATTACAATACATCTACATTGGTCATCACATGTTCGAACTGTCCGAGGATATTTGTGGCCAGAACAGGGAGTGTTAGCCATCTACCAACTCAAAAATATGTAAATTAATCAAAGAACGGAGTAAAATACAAGTTATTTCTGAATGAAACTAAGACGAAAATTATTACACGTGAATAAATCATTAACACGCTCTCTATCTCGATCAATAACAAAGAACTAGAACGATGTACTAGTTTCAAATACTTTGGTTGTTTTGTAGACAGAAACGGGGATTACTATAAAGATGTCAGATCGACGTTGACCATTGAATAAAATAAACTTATGTAAATGAAAAACATCTGGTTAGGGTGCAACACAATAACAAAAACTAACGTTCCCTACAGCGTACATGTTTCCAGTTGTAATATACATATGTTAATATATACATATGCAATATACATATGTCTTTTCACAGCAGTCTTTTTCGTATGAGACCAACCATTTCTGATACCAATAACTCATATACCACACTGCCGGGTTGTTAGGCATCTTCTCCACATCAAATACAGTACAACTTAGAAAACATCATAAATGGGGTGGGGGATAATGTCAAGACAACACAAATGAGGTAGGCCATAAATAAGATATATAAAAGACCATCTGAACATGACACAGAAACAGAAAGATTGACTTAAGATCATCAGAAGTTTTAAAATGCAGTGATGATTGCTACATGATGTCCTTGTTATGCTTACTTAAGGATGATGACTGCTACATGATGTACTAGTTATGCTTACTTGAGGGTGATGACTGCTACATGATGTCCTTGAAATGCTTACTTGATGATGATTATGACTGATACATGATGTTCTTGATATGCTTACTTGAGTGTGATTACTGCTATATTATGTCGGTTTTATGCTTACTTGATGATGATGACTGCGACATGATGTCTTTGATACACTTACTCCAGATGCGATCAGATCCTGCACCACCGATGATAGATCTAGGTATGCCCTAGAAAATTGTCTCTTTTTCGAGTTGGGTACCATCAAGCCATTTGGACTCAATTCCGATCACACTTTCGCTTAGTTCTCGGTCGTATTGGTCTTTGTTGTTTGTATTCTTTTTGTGCCGCCATTTACGTCATCGTTTTGTTCCTCTCGTTCCACCTGTATTATCGTCTTTGTGTACTTCCTGTTCGTATGCATCCGGTATCTAACTACCATATTTCACTCGGACACGCAATTATTTCTACTTGTGGTTGTTTTTTTTGTGTATGTTATGTCCTTATTTCAAAAAAGGTATAATGGGCTGAAACGTCGACTTTGTCCTGTGTATTGTCATTTGTATGATTATATTCTGTGTTTTGTTTTGGTGTATGTATCATATTCATTCATGCAAACATCCGCTAGTAATAGTGTGTAGTGTTTTAGTCATCATTCAGTAGGACTTTATTACCTGTCTGGCACGTGAGTATTATTTTGGTTATGTTCTACTAGCAGTACCACCTTCTATTGACTACAAGGAAGTAGTGGTTTGATTTTAGAGTGGCCTTCTTTTAGATGAACTGTCCTCCCGAAACTAACGAACTCCATCTATCCGGAGTGCACAATGAAAACCATCGCCGGTCGCCATCTTTCGAACTATTGTGTCACACTAACAAACTAGGTCTTTCATAGCCCACACGCACAAATCGCACATACACAAATGTAAATGCTCTATTGTAAGTAGAACTTGACAATATTCATTATGTCGACGAAATATATCACAATAGCACAGGGAAAACAGCTTCAGATAACATTTTCTTGCTTAAACATTCACAAGTTAGTGGGTGAAGAAATTTTCACTTTCGTATTACACTTAGGTAGTTACTTATATTTACCTTAGGTAGTTACTTATATTCACCTTAGGTAGTTACTTATATTTCCCTAAGGTAGTTACTTATATTTAACTTATATTTCCCTTAGGTAGTTACTTACATTTCCCTTAGTTAGTTACTTATATTTACCTTAGGTAGTTACTTATAATTCCCTTAGGTAGTTACTTATAATTCCCTTAGGTAGTTACTTATATTTCCCTTACGTAGTTACTTATATTTAACTTATATTTCCCTTAGGTAGTAACTTATATTTAAAAACATATTTAAACGCGCAAAAAAATAAAAATCATCTCAACGGATAAAACAACAAAAAAACCAGAAAATACAATACAGAGATAGAATGTGTGGATAAATTCGAATATTTAGGACAAGCATCAACGGTGAAGGAGACTGCATGGCAGAAATAAGGAACATATTGACAATAACATATTGTAAAATAACAAAGTTGAAAAACAAAAGGAAAAACCACAAATTAGAAAAGAAACTGCTAACGCTACGAACTTTTATTTTTTTCCGGTTGCAAAATACGTCTGTGGAACATGAACCCTAAGTAAAACAGCGGCAAAGAGGATCAACGCCATTGAGATGAAATGCTACAGAAGGATTAGTTAGAATATAATAGATGTGAATAAAATAGAAACTCAGATATTATAAACACATTGAAGATTCCAGAGTGTTGCTTACTAAATACAATAGCAAACATAAAACTACAACTGTGTGGTCATATAAAGAGATACAACTGTTAAGAAAGACAAATAATGGAGGGCAGAGATCCTGGGAAAGGAGGAAAGGCAGACCAGGAAGATGATGAACTGACGACATTAAAGATAACAGAATACGGCGTTGGAAAATGCAAGCGGCATCGCCCAAAGCAGAGAAGGGTTCAGGAAGTTCATTGGAAAGTCATTTTTGGTTTTTCCGTGACTTTCTATCTGCTATCCGTGGTTGCCAGCGGAATTTCTCCTCTTTTCACAAAATGCTGACAGGTCCAAATGAATCTTCATCTGTATCAGAATAGTGTTAATGCTAGGGATATCAGATCTTTCAAGGACAGCGGTATCAGGAATGTTGTCTTACCATCTGATGCTCATAACTTTACTGAGATAAGTTGTTTGATAGCGACTGTTATTTATCACATGACGTCTATACACAGTACAATGTTCACTATCATATAACTTTCAGTCAACTGATACACTGAAAGTACCACTGCTCTATACATTATACGTTCTATTTATATAATCATATATTTCTATTTATAGAAATCTACACGAATAATCACATCAAGAGAATGCTACAAACACAGAAACCTACATGAATACTCACATCAAGAAAATGGTATAAACACAGAATCTCCTACACGAATAGTCACTTCAAGAGAATTGTAATTTACAAAGATGTCCAACCCGTTATATAATTACTATCATTACACGTGGCTGCTTGGTATTAGTTTAGCAGAATTAGTGGGCAGTAATTTTCGAATTCACCATAAATCACGCCTTATTGTACATGTATAATCAAAACAGTAGATTTAATGATGACAGCTGTAACATCATAAATGTCTGGCTCTATAGTTTATTCCAATTTGACTTCTAACTAACATTTAAACGCAATAAAAAAATCTGGATTAATGGCGAGTGTTTGTTTATTGGTATTTGTTCGTTTTTTATTTATAATTTTTTACTTAACTTGAGCAAGTACTGCTCTATGGCGGTATGGTAGAGATCGCGTATGTGTCTGTAAAGGTAATGGGTTCGAAACCCAACCAAGGCATAAGTGTGGATCCGTAATTTTTCGAAAGCAATGACAAACTCATGAATTAATGATGTTCGTCCGTCGTGATCGACGATGACCAAAAACTCAACCATAATAATAATAACAATAAATAATAAAATAATAAAGTTAATAGTGCGTTTTTAAATGACTAGCAAGCTCAATGCGCGTACAAAATTTTCTTTTACAGAATTGACAAAAATAGAAGGTATCTGTGTGAGGTTGAGATGTTTTTTCTTTTCTACATGTCCGCTTCTGTCTTGCAGTTTCTTGTCTGAATTCTTCCGCCGCTAGTGCTCCCGTTCTAATGCTGTAACGCCATGCTGTTCTATCCTGAGCGAGGCTCTCCCAAGCGCCTACGTCAATGTTAAGATGTTTCAAGGATGACTTGATCGTGTAAAAAAAAACTCCTGAACGTAACTTGATATTGAATATAGCACAAACAGAAAGTGTTGTTGGTTAAATAATGAATATCATATGCTATATGAAATTGTTTGTTAGCCAGTATTTGCTAAGTAGTATTTGTTATGTAGTGTTTGTTAAACGGTGTTTGTTATGTAGTGTGTGTTATGTAGTTTTTGTAAATTAGTATTTGTTAAGTACTGTTTGTTAAGTACTATTTGTTAAGTACTGTTTGTTAAATATTGTTTGTTAAGTAGTGTTTGTTAAGTACTGCGTGTTAAGTACTGTTTGTTAATTAGTGTTTGTTATGTAGTGTTTGTTCGGTGGTGTTTGTTCATTAGTATTTGTTAAGTACTATTAGCTAACTACTGTTTGTTAAGTAGTTTTTGTCAAATCATATTTGTTATGTTTGCTAATTAACGTTTTTTTTTATGAGAGGGTATGTCAAGTATAATATTAGTTTCATTATTATTCAACTAATGTAGAAGTTCTCAGAGATACTGGTGTAAAACGACAGATTATAGCGACAATGAGAAACAAACAAGATATCTAGAGGCATGTAATGAGAAAAGTGAAACTTGAACATTTAATAAGCACCAGAGAGATCAAGGGGAGAAGAGACAGAGGAAGACAAAGAGAGAAATGTCTGGATGGGTTGTCACTGCTGAAACAAAAATACCTCACCTTAACGGACGTACCTGTATTAAATTCATTTGTGACGTCACCGGAAACTATATCTACGCCGTGGCTATCGATTGAATACTAACAGGCTTTCATGCTGAATTAATGAGGCCTTCTATCATTACTTTTCTTGATCCGTTCCATGTTTTCTATTGGCAAATATTTATATACCTTGAATCGTATGCCAAAATTAGCCAAGGCTACCCAAAGTATATAAATAGTAATCAATGGAAAACGTGACAATAATCAAAAACGTACCGAACGAAGGTCTGTTTACTTTTAGCAGTTACCCGGTACGTTTTCTATATACTCGGCGGTCAGGTCAACGCCAGCTGTCTTGGACAGGGTAACCCCCTCTTAACTTAGATTCATGACTCTTAACCGTCTGCAGTAAAATCAAACGTATAAATCACTTTAACTCCCACATGGGGCCAGAAATATATGAAATAGAAGAATACATTGAACCGTTCGGAGACAAAAATAAACAAGATAAATGACAACGGCTACAGATGAATTGAAATGTGCATTCAGGAACTAATTATTATAACAAACACATTCTTCAAACACAGATAATTACATGTTCACACCTGGTACAAGTGTAACGATTTAGACTTCAAAAGGTAGACTTTATATTAACAAGAAAAACCAACAGAAGGAACATAACAGACGCAAGAGTTATACCAAACATGTGTGTAGACACCGACCATAAAACAGTAATAGTATCTGTAAAAACAAACAGAAAGAGAAAGAAGAAAGACAACAACAAAGAAAACAAACCAACAACAATTAAAATACACAAGCATAAGGGCGACACGGTGCGTGAGCAATACGCACAAATAATTACAGAAAAATTACAAGTAGATACTACAACAACAGAAGAAGAATGGACACTATTCAAAGACGATATAACACACGCTGCAGGAGGAGCATGTGCGGATACAAGAACAATAGTGTAAAGAAACCAAAAAAATAACAGCATTGTGGAATGAAGAAGTAAAAAATGTAACACAAAAATAAACAAAAAAATAAGAAATGGGTCAAAAGCAAAAACCAAGTAGATTACATAGAATACAAGACAGCAAAAACAAATGCGAAGAAAATAATTAAAACTTTCAAAATCAACTCATGGAAAGAATATGGAAACATGCTCAACGCAGATGATAAAAAGGCGCAAAAGAGGTACTACAAGAAAATAAAAACATGAGATACAAAGAATATATATACATATATGAACCAATATAAATAAAAAATCATGAAAGCGGTAATGCACTGTAAGAACCGAAGCAAATAATGTAAAGATAGCAACAATATTTCAAGGAACTACTAAATCTAAAAGAAGGGGATGAAGCCACAACAATAAACACTACAGCAGCGAACCTAGAACCAAATATACTACTATCGGAAACAGAAAATGCAATAAACAAAGCACCAATAAACAAGGCAGCAGACTCTGATAACATACAACCAGAACTTATCAAAGCAGCATCAGAGAGCTGGAAAAAATGGTTACACATACTTTTTAATGTAATGTGGAAGAAATAAGAAACACCAGAAGACTGGAGGAACGCGACAATCATTCCCATATGGAAGAAAAAAGGCAGTAAGAGAGACTGCACAAACTATAGAGGGATATCCTTACTAAGCCACACAGGAAAATAGTTTAACAAAATATTAAAACAACGATTATGATCATACATTGACCACAACTTCAAAACACCCAAATGTGCTTCTGTAAGGACAAAAGCTGTACGGGTGCTATCTTTACACTTAGCTAACAGAAAGAGCCACATACATCGCATTCGTAGACCAAGGTAAGACATTCGACAGAGTATGGCAACAACTACGGAAAACACTATCAATATACGGAGTACCAGAACATTTAATCAACATATGCAATGGTATTTATGCTAATAGCCAATGTGTAGTAATAATAAATTCAGGTGTGTTCAATAAGTTCCAAATTCAATCAGGAGTTCGCCAGGGGTGTGTCCTATCCCCTCTACTTTTTATAACATATATCGACCACATCTGTAAACTAACAAGTATCAACTAACAAGATAACATAAAAGACAAATTGAACGAACTACTCTTAACAGACGACCACGTACTAATAGCAGTATCAGTAGAACAATTGCAAGAACATATGAACAGACTTCATACAACATGTCAAAAATTAAACATGACGATTAGTATTGAAAAGACCGAAATAATGGCAGTAACAAAGTAAGAAAAAAATATCAATATCTCCATCGATAATAAACACCTTAAACAAGTTAAGGAATTCACTTAGGAAGCATTATAGAGAGTGAAGGGAAAACCAGTAAAGATAAACAAAATAGATGTACCAAAACGTTCCGGATCCTAAGACAGATGAAACGTATTTTCAAGAACAAAAATGTAAACATAGACACCAAAGTTTTATTATACAAGATTATTATTATTCCATCACTGTGCTGCCAGTGCCAAACCTGGACAATGACAGCACAAGACAAAAGAAAAATAGTGACAACAGAAATGGCATGTCTACGAATAATACTCAGAGTGTCATTATGAGATATAATTAGAAATGATAACATCATACAGATAACCAAAACAATACCACTATTTTAACACATCAAAAGACAACGGATAAGTGGTTTTCACACGCTTACAGACTACCGACAGATAGCATGCCACAAATGGCCATGACACATAGACATAACGGCTATAAAGCCACAGGCAGACCATGTAAAAGATGGATCACAGAAATCAAAGAAGCTTCAGGAACAACCTTACAAACAGCACACAAGAAGGCCATCTCCAGAGAACTCTTCCACCACTGACGCCGGAAGGCAAACAAGGGCCACAGCGTATAGATAGATAGACAGATAGATAGAAGAGTTTTTCATTGATTTCTGAACGGTCCGGATGTTCAAAAGCCTGTGGCGGCGTGTTAGATGTTTTCTTATGAAAATCTAGTTGCGATTGCACTACTAACCAAGTCACTTGAAATTTTAGCGTGTTTCTATGTTGAATTTAAAGCTACCAAATCATACATTTATAACTGAAAGTGAAGTTTGAACCTTTTCCAAGAGACAAACAACAGAAAACTGACAAAATAAATGACTATATTTCATCATCACTATGTGACGTAATAACAACACACATCTGCTCATATTGAGAACAAAACACAGCTGCACATAATGAGAACAACACACAGCTGCACATAATGAGAACAACACACAGCTGCACATAATGAGAACAACACACAGCTGCACATAATGAGAACAACACACAGCTGCACATAATGAGAACAACACACAGCTGCACATAATGACAACAATACAAAGCTGCACATAATGAGAACAACACACAGCTGCACATAATGAGAACAAACCACAGCTGCACACAATGAAGACAAAACACAGCTACTCATACTGAGACCATTCTGCAAGATTTGATTAACAACTTGGCAAGGGGTTTTTGCGTTTTGTATCAATAAACATGCAGAAAATAGTAGTTTGTCACAAATCACATTTCTATGACAGCGAATGAGGAAAATTATTACCTTTTCTAATAAACAAGATAGAGATGGTGAAACTAGCTCCTTGTGTTAATTTAATAATTGTGTTTGTATATTTCCTTCGTATCTGTTTATTGATATGTTTGTTGTTGGACAATAACCTATACAATTTTCTTGCTGCTTTGTTGTTGTTGTTATTAATATTTGACTTGAGTTTTATTATTTGTTAGTTATTAGTTAAATTAGTAACAATAGCAGGCATACATTGTCCTACTTCTCGTACCACATGTCCCTGCACAATGAATATGTCTCCCTAGCAGAACAGTGCCAATACTACTGTCATTTTATCAGTGACAGCGTACACCAGCTGCTTGAGAAAAATCTCAGTTGTATTGCCGTGTTTGCTGTAGGACGAATAAGGTTGCACAAGATTCTATCATATCTTGTACCAATGAAGATGTCACACATCAAGTTTTAAAATGTGTACTACCTATCCACTAAGATATGCCGATGATATAATTCTACTATCCCACAGCACAAAAGATGTCAAAGACAACATAAAATATATCAAAGAAAACTGTAAAAAATACAAGCTATTTCTGAATGAAAGTAAGACCAAGAATATGACAAGTGACAACAATCATGAACACGTTCACAATCTCGATCAGTAACAGAGAACTAGAACGAATTGCTATTCTCTAATACCTTAGTTGTCTTATAACCAGCAACGGGGATTGATATGAAGACATCAGACAGATTCTGGTCATTGCATCAAATAAAATGATGTAAATGACAAAAATCTGGTTAGGATGCAACGCAATAACAAAACAATCTTTTATTATAGCATGTATTTTCACAGTTGCAATATATAAATGTGAAAATTGGAAAATATGCAATAATGACTTCATTATTGTCGGTGAAGTTGTTTATATATTATCAGATAGCATTACGAAAAAATTCAAGATGCAAAATGAAAATACCATAGAGCTACTCTTTACCAACGATCAGGCTATAATAGCAAATAAAGAAACTGAACTTCAAAGTCATCTAACATCCATGGACATCGAGGGCAAGAACAACAACAAGAAGATAAACATAGATCAAACAGAAAAAAGGGCAATAGGAAGGGATATACACAATCTAAATATATCAGTGGAAAATCAATTCATCAAACAAAGCAAAACCTTCAAATACTTAGGCATAACATTCTCTTCAGATGGAAAGATGGGCACCGATATAGACATTCCTGTAGCAAAGCAAATCAAATACTGGGTCTATTATCCCCTTTATTGTAACACAAAATGCTACCAATTACAACAAAAAAACATTTTATCCAAAGTATCTTTATTCCAACCCTGTGCTACCAATGTCAAATATGGTCCTTAACATCAAAACATAAGAGACAACTGGTTACAACAGAGATGAGATATCTGAGAAAAGCCACAAGAGTGACCAGAAGACACAGAATTAGAGACGATGTCATAAGAGAAAGAGTGGGTGTCATATCAATTCTACAATACATACAAAACCAACAGATACAATGGTTTGGTCATCTGGAAAGAATGTCGTGTGAGTCATTAGTTTACAAAAGCTTATATGAAGAAGCAGAAAGAAGTGATAAGGTTAGACCTAGAGTACGCTGGATCGACAACATCAAAGAGACATTACTGGAAAACAAAATAACATTATCTGAAGATCCAGAAAAGCGAGAAAAAGATCATTGTATCTCCCTCGACACCCGGAAAGGGTAAAAGATGAAGGAAAAAAGAAGTATGTTAAATTTTTCAACGGTACGGCTTCGTGCGTTCTCAATCATTTTCCCTTCTACAGCCGTCTGTTTCATGCTCTGTCAATCATTTCCTCTTCTACAGCCGTCTGTTTCATGCCCTGTCAATCATTTTCCCTTCTACAGCCGTCTGTTTCATGCTCTGTCAAACATTTGTGACACCAATATTCTCACATACCAGAATATATCAGATTTTAAGAAATATTCTCTTGGTCTTCTACGATCCTAACCCTCATTCTCTTTAATTTGTCTGTTGTCACGATATGTCCATCAATAATATGCACAACTGCAACATTGGAAACAAACACAATGTTACAGAAAAATACTCAGAATACCATGCACCAAAATGATCACCAATATGAACATTCTAAGAGAATGTAAAGTAAAAGAAAACTTGTCTAGATAACAAGATTTTCTCTGGTAAAGTACAAGAAAACTTGTCTAGATAACAAGATTTTCTCTGGTAAAGTACAATAACTGTTAATAACAATAGACATAACTGTTTAAAAAGACAAATAATGGAGGGAAGAGTACCTGGGTAGAGGAGAAAGGGCAGACCAAGAAGACGATGTACTGACGACATTAAGATAACATGAATACATCTCTAGAAAATTCAAGCCACATCGCCCAAGACAGGGAGAGGTTCTGAGAATTCATTGGGAAGACAATGTTTTGGAAGGAATACGTCACATGACACAAAGTACAATATTTTGGATATATGAAACGACATACAGCTTACAATTGAAGGGGTGATTCCAGAACAAAGTAAAAGTAAGTCACGAAGATGATTGATACAAGATATCAAAGACCATCTGGACAGGGCTCTCACAGAAGCAGCACGATTAGCTCAAGTTAAGCAGGTGTTTTGACAGGCAGTAAACACTGACAAACACTAGGATTTAGTCATAACCAGGTTATGTTCCTGGATGATGATGACTGATTGTCTGCTAAATATTGCTAACTCCGCTAAGAACACAGAAACATACTCACCCAAGAAATGTGTGTAACAGAGATGCGTATTATATTTTACAATTATAGTAGTTGCACGTGTGAGTCCGGCGTCAGATGCCCACACTTAGTGGCAGTAATTTTCTAAATCGTCATAAATCACACACAATTTCTCATTTATCTGCAAACTGTTGATTTAATGAGGACACTCTCAACATAATACGTGACAGGATGTGTAGTTTATTGATACGTGACTTTATGACTACAAGTTGTATTAAGAAACTAAATATAGCTAGATAACTGACGTGTGTATTTGTTTGTTTTTATTGTTTTCTTTTGTCTGATTAATATTTGTTTTTCTAAAGTAGTGTTTGTTGTGTGCTGTTTGTTAGGTAGTGTTTGTTGTGTGATGTTTGTTAGGTAGTGTTTGTTAGGTAGTGTTTGTTGTGTGCTGTTTGTTAGGTAGTGTTTGTTAGGTAGTGTTTGTTGTGTGATGTTTGTTAGGTAGTGTTTGTTGTGTGCTGTTTGTTAGGTAGTGTTTGTTGTGTGCTGTTTGTTAGGTAGTGTTTGTTAGGTAGTGTTTGTTGTGTGATGTTTGTTAGGTAGTGTTTGTTGTGTGCTGTTTGTTAGGTAGTGTTTGTTGTGTGCTGTTTGTTAGGTAGTGTTTGTTAGGTAGTGTTTGTTGTGTGCTGTTTGTTAGGTAGTGTTTGTTGTGTGCTGTTTGTTAGGTAGTGTTTGTTAGGTAGTGTTTGTTGTGTGCTGTTTGTTAGGTAGTGTTTGTTAGGTAGTGTTTGTTGTGTGCTGTTTGTTAGGTAGTGTTTGTTAGGTAGTGTTTGTTGTGTGATGTTTGTTAGGTAGTGTTTGTTGTGTGCTGTTTGTTAGGTAGTGTTTGTTGTGTGCTGTTTGTTAGGTAGTGTTTGTTGTGTGATGTTTGTTAGGTAGTGTTTGTTAAGTAGTTATGGTTAAGTAGTCATGTTCAGTAGTGATGTTTAGTAATGTTTACAAAGTGGGGGTTTGTTAATCGGTGTTTGTTAAGTAGTATTTGATTGGTATTACCTGTCTGTTAAGTAGTCTTCGTTTACCAACGTTTAATAAGTGACGTTTGTTAAGTCAATCAATCATTCAAGTGTCATGCCGAATGGCGTAGGCGATCATGTTTCTCCACCACTATCTGCCACTTGTGTTGTCAATAAGCTCAGTTGGTGAACTTCTACCGTGCCACAAGTCCATCTAGTAACTTTTCTCTTTGTCGTCCCTATCTCTTCTCCCCTTGATCTTTCCAGTAGTTATTAAGTGTTAAAACTGTGTTCTTCTCAGCACATGCCCTAGAAACATTGACTGTCTGCCCCTAATGTTTGATATGATTGATCTTTTTACGCCAGCATCCATGAGAACATCTGCATTAGTTTTCTTAGCTGCCCATGGTATTTTCATCATTCTTCTCAGAAACCACATTTCTGTAGGATCTAATTCACTTTGAATTATTTTGTTTACAGTCCATGATTCACATCCATAAAAAAGAATTGGTTCGATGTAACATGTCCTTACACGAATTCGGGCCTGCATTGATAGTCTTTCATTGCACAAAATTGTTCTCATTTTTTGCAATGCAGATTTGGCTTTTGCTTTTAGGCTCCTTATCTCACTTGAGCATCTACCTTCTGATGTTAGCACTGTGACAAAATATTTCACTTTTTCAACTTGTGCTAATTTTGTATAATTAACTATTATCTTGCATCTTGGTGGTGTATGTCTCTTCGAGACGAAGAATATTTCTTTTTTCTTCTTGTTTAAACTGAGGACTTTGTTTTTTTACTTTCTTTCACCAATTTATCTAAAAGGGCTCGTAGTTCCTGTTCGCGACCTGCGATCAATACTGTGTCGTCAGCATATCTCAAGTTATTTTAATTGTATCCTCCCACTTTTATTCCTGGAATATCTTCTATATGTATAATGTATTCTATATCATTATCATCATTAGGTGACATGCCGGGTGACGTAGGCGGTCATGGCTCTCCACAGCTCTCTGTCCACAGTATGATGATAATGCCTGTCTCATGATGTGGCCAGAAAAAGAAAATTGCCTTTTTCTTATATTGTTGATTAAGGTCCGATTCACATTTAACTCTTTCAACACCTCTACATTAGTTTCTCTGGCAGTCCATGGTATTCTCAGAATTCTTCTGTAGAACCACATCTATGTTGCTTATATCGGCACATAGACACTGGACTGCACCACTCCCCTATACGATGAAGCTTTGCTTTACAAATTACTGCCGTTCGTTTCTCTATTTCTGCCCTGCCTATATACCAAGAAGTCATCAGCATAAGGCATAGTTCTCCCTAGACCACCAATCACACAGCGCGTAATTTTAACTGTACAGAAGTTACATAATACTGGGGACACATGCGACCTTTGTGGTAGGCCCATGCTTATGATCGTTTGTGCCGATAATCAACCACAACACTTGAGAATCACCTGCTTTTGAAAAAAATTGCCGAAGAAATCCACCTAACACTAATAGAACTTACTTGGAGTTACATCATCATGTTAATCAAGAAATGCAAGGGTACACTGTTGTAAGAATAGTCCAATTCTACTGCAGCCGCGCACGTCTCCATTCGTGCGTTAACACTTTCGTCTTGCGCAAATACGACGACGTCTTGATAATTCTGCTTACCTGGGTGATAGCCTCCCAACGTTGAGAGTAGTCTGTTATTCCACTCTAGATATAAGGATAATTTCCACATAACAATCTTTTTTAACAACTTGCTGTACGTATTATGCATAGTTATGAGTCTGAAACCATGTATCTTGGTATGACTCCTACCAGGCTTGGGTAGTTGGGTTACGTAACTATGCACATAGTCTTCTTTTAATGTGTTTTTTCGCTAGGGCTCATGTTTAATAACATTGCCAGCTCCTATAGGTCATCTGACCACGTCGTGCCTTATAATGATCCAGCAGTTCTGCATCCTTAATCTCATCAGTCTTCTGTCATACTAGGTCTGTGCTTTGGAAATTGGAGATTGTCCTACGTAGCTTGGGTTGTTAATTGATTTATGCAGGCGCCAGAACAATATAAGTGATTTCTCGTTTACAATCTCCTGACAGAATTATTCCCTTTATTTTCCTCAGTTTCTGCGATATCTTTGAACTGTTGAACCATGACGCCTGCTTTCTGTTTAAATTGCAAAACGAGATCTGAATGTGCGAAAACTTTTGTCCTTTTTATCTGCAACTCTGATCTGCTCTGCGTTAACCCTTCCACGCACATTAAACCTCATCATTTCACCGTAAGGGGAGGGGGGTGGATTCCACACATCTGTCTAGCTTGCGTGTGTCCTATGTTTTTCTTCCAAATTTTGCTTTCTATGGACGACCAGTTGCGATCATACTGGAATGTTTTAACTTTAGCTCTCTGTTATTTACTTTTTCCTTTGTCCACCAATAATATGCACAACTGCAACATTGGAAACAAACACAATGTTACAGAAAAATACTCAGAATACTATGCACCAAAATGATCACCAATATGAACATTCTAAGAGAATGTAAAGTAAAAGAAAACTTGTCTAGATAACAAGATTTTCTCTGGTAAAGTACAAGAAAACTTGTCTAGATAACAAGATTTTCTCTGGTAAATTACAATAACTGTTAATAACAATAGACATAACTGTTTAAAAAGACAAATAATGGAGGGAAGAGTACCTGGGTAGAGGAGAAAGGGCAGACCAAGAAGACGATGTACTGACGACATTAAGATAACATGAATACATCTCTAGAAAATTCAAGCCACATCGCCCAAGACAGGGAGAGGTTCTGAGAATTCATTGGGAAGACAATGTTTTGGAAGGAATACGTCACATGACACAAAGTACAATATTTTGGTCATATGAAACGACATACAGCTTACAATTGAAGGGATGATTCCAGAACAAAGTAAAAGTAAGTCACGAAGATGATTGATACAAGATATCAAAGACCATCTGGACAGGGCTCTCACAGAAGCAGCACGATTAGCTCAAATTAAGCAGGTGTTTTGACAGGCAGTAAACACTGACAAACACTAGGATTTAGTCATAACCAGGTTATGTTCCTGGATGATGATGACTGATTGTCTGCTAAATATTGCTAACTCCGCTAAGAACACAGAAACATACTCACCCAAGAAATGTGTGTAACAGAGATGCGCAATATATTTTACAATTATAGTAGTTGCACGTGTGAGTCCGGCGTCAGATGCCCACACTTAGTGGCAGTAATTTTCTAAATCGTCATAAATCACACACAATTTCTCATTTATCTGCAAACTGTTGATTTAATGAGGACACTCTCAACATAATACGTGACAGGCTGTGTAGTTTATTGATACGTGACTTTATGACTACAAGTTGTATTAAGAAACTAAATATAGCTAGATAACTGACGTGTGTATTTGTTTGTTTTTATTGTTTTCTTTTGTCTGATTAATATTTGTTTTTCTAAAGTAGTGTTTGTTGTGTGCTGTTTGTTAGGTAGTGTTTGTTGTGTGATGTTTGTTAGGTAGTGTTTGTTAGGTAGTGTTTGTTGTGTGCTGTTTGTTAGGTAGTGTTTGTTAGGTAGTGTTTGTTGTGTGATGTTTGTTAGGTAGTGTTTGTTGTGTGCTGTTTGTTAGGTAGTGTTTGTTGTGTGCTGTTTGTTAGGTAGTGTTTGTTAGGTAGTGTTTGTTGTGTGATGTTTGTTAGGTAGTGTTTGTTGTGTGCTGTTTGTTAGGTAGTGTTTGCTGTGTGCTGTTTGTTAGGTAGTGTTTGTTAGGTAGTGTTTGTTGTGTGCTGTTTGTTAGGTAGTGTTTGTTGTGTGCTGTTTGTTAGGTAGTGTTTGTTAGGTAGTGTTTGTTGTGTGCTGTTTGTTAGGTAGTGTTTGTTAGGTAGTGTTTGTTGTGTGCTGTTTGTTAGGTAGTGTTTGTTAGGTAGTGTTTGTTGTGTGATGTTTGTTAGGTAGTGTTTGTTGTGTGATGTTTGTTAGGTAGTGTTTGTTGTGTGCTGTTTGTTAGGTAGTGTTTGTTGTGTGATGTTTGTTAGGTAGTGTTTGTTAAGTAGTTATGGTTAAGTAGTCATGTTCAGTAGTGATGTTTAGTAATGTTTACAAAGTGGGGGTTTGTTAATCGGTGTTTGTTAAGTAGTATTTGATTGGTATTACCTGTCTGTTAAGTAGTCTTCGTTTACCAACGTTTAATAAGTGACGTTTGTTAAGTCAATCAATCATTCAAGTGTCATGCCGAATGGCGTAGGCGATCATGTTTCTCCACCACTATCTGCCACTTGTGTTGTCAATAAGCTCAGTTGGTGAACTTCTACCGTGCCACAAGTCCATCTAGTAACTTTTCTCTTTGTCGTCCCTATCTCTTCTCCCCTTGATCTTTCCAGTAGTTATTAAGTGTTAAAACTGTGTTCTTCTCAGCACATGCCCTAGAAACATTGACTGTCTGCCCCTAATGTTTGATATGATTGATCTTTTTACGCCAGCATCCATGAGAACATCTGCATTAGTTTTCTTAGCTGCCCATGGTATTTTCATCATTCTTCTCAGAAACCACATTTCTGTAGGATCTAATTCACTTTGAATTATTTTGTTTACAGTCCATGATTCACATCCATAAAAAAGAATTGGTTCGATGTAACATGTCCTTACACGAATTCGGGCCTGCATTGATAGTCTTTCATTGCACAAAATTGTTCTCATTTTTTGCAATGCAGATTTGGCTTTTGCTTTTAGGCTCCTTATCTCACTTGAGCATCTACCTTCTGATGTTAGCACTGTGACAAAATATTTCACTTTTTCAACTTATGCTAATTTTGTATAATTAACTATTATCTTGCATCTTGGTGGTGTATGTCTCTTCGAGACGAAGAATATTTCTTTTTTCTTCTTGTTTAAACTGAGGACTTTGTTTTTTTACTTTCTTTCACCAATTTATCTAAAAGGGCTCGTAGTTCCTGTTCGCGACCTGCGATCAATACTGTGTCGTCAGCATATCTCAAGTTATTTTAATTGTATCCTCCCACTTTTATTCCTGGAATATCTTCTATATGTATAATGTATTCTATATCATTATCATCATTAGGTGACATGCCGGGTGACGTAGGCGGTCATGGCTCTCCACAGCTCTCTGTCCACAGTATGATGATAATGCCTGTCTCATGATGTGGCCAGAAAAAGAAAATTGCCTTTTTCTTATATTGTTGATTAAGGTCCGATTCACATTTAACTCTTTCAACACCTCTACATTAGTTTCTCTGGCAGTCCATGGTATTCTCAGAATTCTTCTGTAGAACCACATCTATGTTGCTTATATCGGCACATAGACACTGGACTGCACCACTCCCCTATACGATGAAGCTTTGCTTTACAAATTACTGCCGTTCGTTTCTCTATTTCTGCCCTGCCTATATACCAAGAAGTCATCAGCATAAGGCATAGTTCTCCCTAGACCACCAATCACACAGCGCGTAATTTTAACTGTACAGAAGTTACATAATACTGGGGACAAATGCGACCTTTGTGGTAGGCCCATGCTTATGATCGTTTGTGCCGATAATCAACCACAACACTTGAGAATCACCTGCTTTTGAAAAAAATTGCCGAAGAAATCCACCTAACACTAATAGAACTTACTTGGAGTTACATCATCATGTTAATCAAGAAATGCAAGGGTACACTGTTGTAAGAATAGTCCAATTCTACTGCAGCCGCGCACGTCTCCATTCGTGCGTTAACACTTTCGTCTTGCGCAAATACGACGACGTCTTGATAATTCTGCTTACCTGGGTGATAGCCTCCCAACGTTGAGAGTAGTCTGTTATTCCACTCTAGATATAAGGATAATTTCCACATAACAATCTTTTTTAACAACTTGCTGTACGTATTATGCATAGTTATGAGTCTGAAACCATGTATCTTGGTATGACTCCTACCAGGCTTGGGTAGTTGGGTTACGTAACTATGTACATAGTCTTCTTTTAATGTGTTTTTTCGCTAGGGCTCATGTTTAATAACATTGCCAGCTCCTATAGGTCATCTGACCACGTCGTGCCTTATAATGAGTCCGCAGTTCTGCATCCTTAATCTCATCAGTCTTCTGTCATACTAGGTCTGTGCTTTGGAAATTGGAGATTGTCCTACGTAGCTTGGGTTGTTAATTGATTTATGCAGGCGCCAGAACAATATAAGTGATTTCTCGTTTACAATCTCCTGACAGAATTATTCCCTTTATTTTCCTCAGTTTCTGCGATATCTTTGAACTGTTGAACCATGACGCCTGCTTTCTGTTTAAATTGCAAAACGAGATCTGAATGTGCGAAAACTTTTGTCCTTTTTATCTGCAACTCTGATCTGCTCTGCGTTAACCCTTCCACGCACATTAAACCTCATCATTTCACCGTAAGGGGAGGGGGGTGGATTCCACACATCTGTCTAGCTTGCGTGTGTCCTATGTTTTTCTTCCAAATTTTGCTTTCTATGGACGACCAGTTGCGATCATACTGGAATGTTTTAACTTTAGCTCTCTGTTATTTACTTTTTCCTTTGTCCACCAACAAAATGCACAACTGCAACATTGGAAACAAACACAATGTTACAGAAAAATACTCAGAATACCATGCACCAAAATGATCACCAATATGAACATTCTAAGATAATGTAAAGTAAAAGAAAACTTGTCTAGATAACAAGATTTTCTCTGGTAAAGTACAAGAAAACTTGTCTAGATAACAAGATTTTCTCTGGTAAAGTACAATAACTGTTAATAACAATAGACATAACTGTTTAAAAAGACAAATAATGGAGGGAAGAGTACCTGGGTAGAGGAGAAAGGGCAGACCAAGAAGACGATGTACTGACGACATTAAGATAACATGAATACATCTCTAGAAAATTCAAGCCACATCGCCCAAGACAGGGAGAGGTTCTGAGAATTCATTGGGAAGACAATGTTTTGGAAGGAATACGTCACATGACACAAAGTACAATATTTTGGTCATATGAAACGACATACAGCTTACAATTGAAGGGATGATTCCAGAACAAAGTAAAAGTAAGTCACGAAGATGATTGATACAAGATATCAAAGACCATCTGGACAGGGCTCTCACAGAAGCAGCACGATTAGCTCAAGTTAAGCAGGTGTTTTGACAGGCAGTAAACACTGACAAACACTAGGATTTAGTCATAACCAGGTTATGTTCCTGGATGATGATGACTGATTGTCTGCTAAATATTGCTAACTCCGCTAAGAACACAGAAACATACTCACCCAAGAAATGTGTGTAACAGAGATGCGTATTATATTTTACAATTATAGTAGTTGCACGTGTGAGTCCGGCGTCAGATGCCCACACTTAGTGGCAGTAATTTTCTAAATCGTCATAAATCACACACAATTTCTCATTTATCTGCAAACTGTTGATTTAATGAGGACACTCTCAACATAATACGTGACAGGATGTGTAGTTTATTGATACGTGACTTTATGACTACAAGTTGTATTAAGAAACTAAATATAGCTAGATAACTGACGTGTGTATTTGTTTGTTTTTATTGTTTTCTTTTGTCTGATTAATATTTGTTTTTCTAAAGTAGTGTTTGTTGTGTGCTGTTTGTTAGGTAGTGTTTGTTGTGTGATGTTTGTTAGGTAGTGTTTGTTAGGTAGTGTTTGTTGTGTGCTGTTTGTTAGGTAGTGTTTGTTAGGTAGTGTTTGTTGTGTGATGTTTGTTAGGTAGTGTTTGTTGTGTGCTGTTTGTTAGGTAGTGTTTGTTGTGTGCTGTTTGTTAGGTAGTGTTTGTTAGGTAGTGTTTGTTGTGTGATGTTTGTTAGGTAGTGTTTGTTGTGTGCTGTTTGTTAGGTAGTGTTTGTTAGGTAGTGTTTGTTGTGTGCTGTTTGTTAGGTAGTGTTTGTTGTGTGCTGTTTGTTAGGTAGTGTTTGTTAGGTAGTGTTTGTTGTGTGCTGTTTGTTAGGTAGTGTTTGTTAGGTAGTGTTTGTTGTGTGCTGTTTGTTAGGTAGTGTTTGTTAGGTAGTGTTTGTTGTGTGATGTTTGTTAGGTAGTGTTTGTTGTGTGCTGTTTGTTAGGTAGTGTTTGTTGTGTGCTGTTTGTTAGGTAGTGTTTGTTGTGTGATGTTTGTTAGGTAGTGTTTGTTAAGTAGTTATGGTTAAGTAGTCATGTTCAGTAGTGATGTTTAGTAATGTTTACAAAGTGGGGGTTTGTTAATCGGTGTTTGTTAAGTAGTATTTGATTGGTATTACCTGTCTGTTAAGTAGTCTTCGTTTACCAACGTTTAATAAGTGACGTTTGTTAAGTCAATCAATCATTCAAGTGTCATGCCGAATGGCGTAGGCGATCATGTTTCTCCACCACTATCTGCCACTTGTGTTGTCAATAAGCTCAGTTGGTGAACTTCTACCGTGCCACAAGTCCATCTAGTAACTTTTCTCTTTGTCGTCCCTATCTCTTCTCCCCTTGATCTTTCCAGTAGTTATTAAGTGTTAAAACTGTGTTCTTCTCAGCACATGCCCTAGAAACATTGACTGTCTGCCCCTAATGTTTGATATGATTGATCTTTTTACGCCAGCATCCATGAGAACATCTGCATTAGTTTTCTTAGCTGCCCATGGTATTTTCATCATTCTTCTCAGAAACCACATTTCTGTAGGATCTAATTCACTTTGAATTATTTTGTTTACAGTCCATGATTCACATCCATAAAAAAGAATTGGTTCGATGTAACATGTCCTTACACGAATTCGGGCCTGCATTGATAGTCTTTCATTGCACAAAATTGTTCTCATTTTTTGCAATGCAGATTTGGCTTTTGCTTTTAGGCTCCTTATCTCACTTGAGCATCTACCTTCTGATGTTAGCACTGTGACAAAATATTTCACTTTTTCAACTTATGCTAATTTTGTATAATTAACTATTATCTTGCATCTTGGTGGTGTATGTCTCTTCGAGACGAAGAATATTTCTTTTTTCTTCTTGTTTAAACTGAGGACTTTGTTTTTTTACTTTCTTTCACCAATTTATCTAAAAGGGCTCGTAGTTCCTGTTCGCGACCTGCGATCAATACTGTGTCGTCAGCATATCTCAAGTTATTTTAATTGTATCCTCCCACTTTTATTCCTGGAATATCTTCTATATGTATAATGTATTCTATATCATTATCATCATTAGGTGACATGCCGGGTGACGTAGGCGGTCATGGCTCTCCACAGCTCTCTGTCCACAGTATGATGATAATGCCTGTCTCATGATGTGGCCAGAAAAAGAAAATTGCCTTTTTCTTATATTGTTGATTAAGGTCCGATTCACATTTAACTCTTTCAACACCTCTACATTAGTTTCTCTGGCAGTCCATGGTATTCTCAGAATTCTTCTGTAGAACCACATCTATGTTGCTTATATCGGCACATAGACACTGGACTGCACCACTCCCCTATACGATGAAGCTTTGCTTTACAAATTACTGCCGTTCGTTTCTCTATTTCTGCCCTGCCTATATACCAAGAAGTCATCAGCATAAGGCATAGTTCTCCCTAGACCACCAATCACACAGCGCGTAATTTTAACTGTACAGAAGTTACATAATACTGGGGACAAATGCGACCTTTGTGGTAGGCCCATGCTTATGATCGTTTGTGCCGATAATCAACCACAACACTTGAGAATCACCTGCTTTTGAAAAAAATTGCCGAAGAAATCCACCTAACACTAATAGAACTTACTTGGAGTTACATCATCATGTTAATCAAGAAATGCAAGGGTACACTGTTGTAAGAATAGTCCAATTCTACTGCAGCCGCGCACGTCTCCATTCGTGCGTTAACACTTTCGTCTTGCGCAAATACGACGACGTCTTGATAATTCTGCTTACCTGGGTGATAGCCTCCCAACGTTGAGAGTAGTCTGTTATTCCACTCTAGATATAAGGATAATTTCCACATAACAATCTTTTTTAACAACTTGCTGTACGTATTATGCATAGTTATGAGTCTGAAACCATGTATCTTGGTATGACTCCTACCAGGCTTGGGTAGTTGGGTTACGTAACTATGTACATAGTCTTCTTTTAATGTGTTTTTTCGCTAGGGCTCATGTTTAATAACATTGCCAGCTCCTATAGGTCATCTGACCACGTCGTGCCTTATAATGAGTCAGCAGTTCTGCATCCTTAATCTCATCAGTCTTCTGTCATACTAGGTCTGTGCTTTGGAAATTGGAGATTGTCCTACGTAGCTTGGGTTGTTAATTGATTTATGCAGGCGCCAGAACAATATAAGTGATTTCTCGTTTACAATCTCCTGACAGAATTATTCCCTTTATTTTCCTCAGTTTCTGCGATATCTTTGAACTGTTGAACCATGACGCCTGCTTTCTGTTTAAATTGCAAAACGAGATCTGAATGTGCGAAAACTTTTGTCCTTTTTATCTGCAACTCTGATCTGCTCTGCGTTAACCCTTCCACGCACATTAAACCTCATCATTTCACCGTAAGGGGAGGGGGGTGGATTCCACACATCTGTCTAGCTTGCGTGTGTCCTATGTTTTTCTTCCAAATTTTGCTTTCTATGGACGACCAGTTGCGATCATACTGGAATGTTTTAACTTTAGCTCTCTGTTATTTACTTTTTCCTTTGTCCACCAACAAAATGCACAACTGCAACATTGGAAACAAACACAATGTTACAGAAAAATACTCAGAATACCATGCACCAAAATGATCACCAATATGAACATTCTAAGATAATGTAAAGTAAAAGAAAACTTGTCTAGATAACAAGATTTTCTCTGGTAAAGTACAAGAAAACTTGTCTAGATAACAAGATTTTCTCTGGTAAAGTACAATAACTGTTAATAACAATAGACATAACTGTTTAAAAAGACAAATAATGGAGGGAAGAGTACCTGGGTAGAGGAGAAAGGGCAGACCAAGAAGACGATGTACTGACGACATTAAGATAACATGAATACATCTCTAGAAAATTCAAGCCACATCGCCCAAGACAGGGAGAGGTTCTGAGAATTCATTGGGAAGACAATGTTTTGGAAGGAATACGTCACATGACACAAAGTACAATATTTTGGTCATATGAAACGACATACAGCTTACAATTGAAGGGATGATTCCAGAACAAAGTAAAAGTAAGTCACGAAGATGATTGATACAAGATATCAAAGACCATCTGGACAGGGCTCTCACAGAAGCAGCACGATTAGCTCAAGTTAAGCAGGTGTTTTGACAGGCAGTAAACACTGACAAACACTAGGATTTAGTCATAACCAGGTTATGTTCCTGGATGATGATGACTGATTGTCTGCTAAATATTGCTAACTCCGCTAAGAACACAGAAACATACTCACCCAAGAAATGTGTGTAACAGAGATGCGTATTATATTTTACAATTATAGTAGTTGCACGTGTGAGTCCGGCGTCAGATGCCCACACTTAGTGGCAGTAATTTTCTAAATCGTCATAAATCACACACAATTTCTCATTTATCTGCAAACTGTTGATTTAATGAGGACACTCTCAACATAATACGTGACAGGATGTGTAGTTTATTGATACGTGACTTTATGACTACAAGTTGTATTAAGAAACTAAATATAGCTAGATAACTGACGTGTGTATTTGTTTGTTTTTATTGTTTTCTTTTGTCTGATTAATATTTGTTTTTCTGAAGTAGTGTTTGTTGTGTGCTGTTTGTTAGGTAGTGTTTGTTGTGTGATGTTTGTTAGGTAGTGTTTGTTAGGTAGTGTTTGTTGTGTGCTGTTTGTTAGGTAGTGTTTGTTAGGTAGTGTTTGTTGTGTGATGTTTGTTAGGTAGTGTTTGTTGTGTGCTGTTTGTTAGGTAGTGTTTGTTGTGTGCTGTTTGTTAGGTAGTGTTTGTTAGGTAGTGTTTGTTGTGTGATGTTTGTTAGGTAGTGTTTGTTGTGTGCTGTTTGTTAGGTAGTGTTTGTTGTGTGCTGTTTGTTAGGTAGTGTTTGTTAGGTAGTGTTTGTTGTGTGCTGTTTGTTAGGTAGTGTTTGTTGTGTGCTGTTTTTTAGGTAGTGTTTGTTAGGTAGTGTTTGTTGTGTGCTGTTTGTTAGGTAGTGTTTGTTAGGTAGTGTTTGTTGTGTGCTGTTTGTTAGGTAGTGTTTGTTAGGTAGTGTTTGTTGTGTGATGTTTGTTAGGTAGTGTTTGTTGTGTGCTGTTTGTTAGGTAGTGTTTGTTGTGTGCTGTTTGTTAGGTAGTGTTTGTTGTGTGATGTTTGTTAGGTAGTGTTTGTTAAGTAGTTATGGTTAAGTAGTCATGTTCAGTAGTGATGTTTAGTAATGTTTACAAAGTGGGGGTTTGTTAATCGGTGTTTGTTAAGTAGTATTTGATTGGTATTACCTGTCTGTTAAGTAGTCTTCGTTTACCAACGTTTAATAAGTGACGTTTGTTAAGTCAATCAATCATTCAAGTGTCATGCCGAATGGCGTAGGCGATCATGTTTCTCCACCACTATCTGCCACTTGTGTTGTCAATAAGCTCAGTTGGTGAACTTCTACCGTGCCACAAGTCCATCTAGTAACTTTTCTCTTTGTCGTCCCTATCTCTTCTCCCCTTGATCTTTCCAGTAGTTATTAAGTGTTAAAACTGTGTTCTTCTCAGCACATGCCCTAGAAACATTGACTGTCTGCCCCTAATGTTTGATATGATTGATCTTTTTACGCCAGCATCCATGAGAACATCTGCATTAGTTTTCTTAGCTGCCCATGGTATTTTCATCATTCTTCTCAGAAACCACATTTCTGTAGGATCTAATTCACTTTGAATTATTTTGTTTACAGTCCATGATTCACATCCATAAAAAAGAATTGGTTCGATGTAACATGTCCTTACACGAATTCGGGCCTGCATTGATAGTCTTTCATTGCACAAAATTGTTCTCATTTTTTGCAATGCAGATTTGGCTTTTGCTTTTAGGCTCCTTATCTCACTTGAGCATCTACCTTCTGATGTTAGCACTGTGACAAAATATTTCACTTTTTCAACTTGTGCTAATTTTGTATAATTAACTATTATCTTGCATCTTGGTGGTGTATGTCTCTTCGAGACGAAGAATATTTCTTTTTTCTTCTTGTTTAAACTGAGGACTTTGTTTTTTTACTTTCTTTCACCAATTTATCTAAAAGGGCTCGTAGTTCCTGTTCGCGACCTGCGATCAATACTGTGTCGTCAGCATATCTCAAGTTATTTTAATTGTATCCTCCCACTTTTATTCCTGGAATATCTTCTATATGTATAATGTATTCTATATCATTATCATCATTAGGTGACATGCCGGGTGACGTAGGCGGTCATGGCTCTCCACAGCTCTCTGTCCACAGTATGATGATAATGCCTGTCTCATGATGTGGCCAGAAAAAGAAAATTGCCTTTTTCTTATATTGTTGATTAAGGTCCGATTCACATTTAACTCTTTCAACACCTCTACATTAGTTTCTCTGGCAGTCCATGGTATTCTCAGAATTCTTCTGTAGAACCACATCTTTGTTGCTTATATCGGCACATAGACACTGGACTGCACCACTCCCCTATACGATGAAGCTTTGCTTTACAAATTACTGCCGTTCGTTTCTCTATTTCTGCCCTGCCTATATACCAAGAAGTCATCAGCATAAGGCATAGTTCTCCCTAGACCACCAATCACACAGCGCGTAATTTTAACTGTACAGAAGTTACATAATACTGGGGACAAATGCGACCTTTGTGGTAGGCCCATGCTTATGATCGTTTGTGCCGATAATCAACCACAACACTTGAGAATCACCTGCTTTTGAAAAAAATTGCCGAAGAAATCCACTTAACACTAATAGAACTTACTTGGAGTTACATCATCATGTTAATCAAGAAATGCAAGGGTACACTGTTGTAAGAATAGTCCAAGTCACTGCAGCCGCGCACGTCTCCATTCGTGCGTTAAAACTTTCGAACACGTTTTGCGCAAATACGACGACGTCTTGATAATTCTGCTTACCTGGGTGATAGCCTCCCAACGTTGAGAGTAGTCTGTTATTCCACTCTAGATATAAGGATAATTTCCACATAACAATCTTTTTTAACAACTTGCTGTACGTATTATGCATAGTTATGAGTCTGAAACCATGTATCTTGGTATGACTCCTACCAGGCTTGGGTAGTTGGGTTACGTAACTATGCACATAGTCTTCTTTTAATGTGTTTTTTCGCTAGGGCTCATGTTTAATAACATTGCCAGCTCCTATAGGTCATCTGACCACGTCGTGCCTTATAATGAGTCAGCAGTTCTGCATCCTTAATCTCATCAGTCTTCTGTCATACTAGGTCTGTGCTTTGGAAATTGGAGATTGTCCTACGTAGCTTGGGTTGTTAATTGATTTATGCAGGCGCCAGAACAATATAAGTGATTTCTCGTTTACAATCTCCTGACAGAATTATTCCCTTTATTTTCCTCAGTTTCTGCGATATCTTTGAACTGTTGAACCATGACGCCTGCTTTCTGTTTAAATTGCAAAACGAGATCTGAATGTGCGAAAACTTTTGTCCTTTTTATCTGCAACTCTGATCTGCTCTGCGTTAACCCTTCCACGCACATTAAACCTCATCATTTCACCGTAAGGGGAGGGGGTGGATTCCACACATCTGTCTAGCTTGCGTGTGTCCTATGTTTTTCTTCCAAATTTTGCTTTCTATGGACGACCAGTTGCGATCATACTGGAATGTTTTAACTTTAGCTCTCTGTTATTTACTTTTTCCTTTGTCCACCAACGAAATGTATGGAAATTGGCCCCAGTGCATCTAATTTACATCTGGGTGCGATATCATCAGTCACCAAGCTTAAGTCAATCCGACTGTCGTCATCACCATCACTAGCAGTCAACATTTTCATGAACCCGCTGTGTAGGCCCATGCATACTAAAGTTACATTAATCAAATCTTCCTCAAGAATACTTCGTTGTTGAGGGAAGACTATTTAATAGATACTACTTAACAAAATTTAACAAAGATTTAACTACTTAACGAAGATTATGACATTGACGTTATCACCAAAATGTTAAATGACATCTACAAGAGTGGCTATATTCCATCGAATTTGCATATTATCAAATAGTATAATTATTAATTATCATTTAACAAATCGGCCAAACGTGTTGAAAGTAGACAATAGTGACGGGCGAATAGACCAGGCCTATGTGACCGACTCATCAGGTAAGAAAAAACTCAGACATATTGCAGTTTCTCATAATTAAAAAGACGCAGGAGGAAAGAAAAACAGCCTCAGGTAAGCAGAAGAAATAAAAACACGACAAAAGAAGGAAGATAAGAGAGTGCCCGGCGTGCCAGAACATAAACATAAGGCAGGGACGTAGACGCGAACAAAGAGGAGAGGGTTTTCTTTAAATTATCCGGTTTAAATATGGTGGCTGAGTGAATGACAGAATACAAATGGCCATAGAGACAGATAACAGATGATAAGAGAAAGTGGGAAAGTGGATACTTTTCTCTTCAGAGGCGAAGAAGAAGAAGAAAAGAAAGTGGTAGATAGATGTGAACGCCTAAACCGATATACGTTACACAAGGAAGAGATATGGAAGTAGGAGGAGACTGAAGAACACAGGGAGGGCACAGCAGGCGAGGATGGGGTTCTATTATGGGAAAGCGAATAGGACGAATGTGACTAACAGAAATACCAAGACGTAAGAAGAAGGTGCATAAGAAATGGGCACCAGATTAGGTAGGGAATAAAGAGATAGAAAAAGAAAGTCATCAATGTAGGGGCAGACCCAGAACTAGAACCAAATCACGAGGTAGAATGCCGCTAATTTTATTTCTTTGGCCCTTGTTACCTCTTTCCCCTGTGTCATTTCCAGTGATATGTGGGCTCCCATTTATGCCCACTATCTTTCTGATTTTTAGCCACTTTCTGGCTGGCCTTTGTCGACTTTGTTGGGTCGGCTAACTTCAAATTAACCTTGCATGTGGAGATTGTTGGGTCGGCTAACTTCAAATTAAACTAGTATGTGGAAATTGTTGGGTCGGCTAACTTCAAATTAAACTAGCATGTGGAGATTATTGGGTCGGTTAACTTCAAATTAAACTAGCATGTGCAGATTGTTGGGTCGGCTAACTTCAAATTAACCTAGCATGTGCAGATTGTTGGGTCGGCTAATTTCAAATTAGCCTAGCATGTGGAAAATGTCTTACTGACTACGACCTTTCCTTCCCTCCTTTAGACTACACTTTGTTTGCAGCGCCAACAGGCTTCCCACTACACCTTACTTGGATTGCTCGGAGGCAGTGGTTACCTTATGTTTGTTTATGGGGCCAGCGTTTATGACGTACGGTCGGTATCACACAACCACAATCCTCGTTTGATCTGAGATTTTCCTGCACACGGTACATGGCCCACACTGATTGTGTGTCAGTGGCTCGAGGTTATTTCCGCTGAAAGTTGTTCCTATAGATGAGCTAGTGTACAGTACGGGCAATACCGAGGGGTTTGTGACGTGCGGCTAGCTTATCCTTTCATCATATATATTTATATATAGTATACATACAGTGTATATCTGCCTGCATTATTATAAGTTATTTAATGAACACAGTATCAAGCCTGTTTTGCTTGAGCTAACCTTTTCACATAATACCATCTGCATATGTTCTGTAATATCTCATGGATACTATGTAACATTTCCTGCCTATACGAATCACATCTGTATATAACAGATCCGATCGACCCGCTAATTTTCTCCTGGCTATCCCTAGTTACGTTCCTA
This sequence comes from Meghimatium bilineatum, assembly GCA_034231615.1. Taxonomy (NCBI): domain Eukaryota; kingdom Metazoa; phylum Mollusca; class Gastropoda; order Stylommatophora; family Philomycidae; genus Meghimatium; species Meghimatium bilineatum. The sequence goes on from CM067306.1 coordinate 7,825,666, forward strand.
GTGTTCCATTCGTGCGATGTAATCTGGACTATCAAAGACTCCTCTACACATATTCGCGTTTTCACTCGCTTTCACTGGTCGGTCAATCCTTTGATGAAGTCCCTGTTGGGATTGTTAAGATAGTTTCTCCGGTTTCACTTTAGTTTGAAACTCTATGATTGTTTCGAGCCGTTTTAGCTTTCCTTACAGACATATTTTTCAAAGAAAAAGAACGACAAAACTGTAGTAAGATAATTGCTTCAGTTCAAACGATTAAGATGAAGCCTATAATTAAAACATTTTCCACAATTTACTGTCCGAATGAACTGAGCGTTCCCCAAACAGTATGCTTCACAAGGAACGTTGACCATTCTTGCTCATTGTATTTTGTCTTTTTTTTAGTGTGTATAGAGTGATAATTCGTTTTACCTGTTGGCCTTTTTTGGGCCTGTTTGCAAAATTAGTACTTAGTAATGCAAAAGTACATTTGTAATCTATATTTCTATACGCTAAATTGAAATTCGGATATTCCGGTGTCTGTGTTTTAAAGTATAAACATAATATTTTCAGATTAAATATTGACTTTGTGGGCGTCTGTCGCAAACTCGATAGAGACACAGTCAGGGCAAAAGGTCAAGCAGTGATATTAAATCGAATATCGTCTCAGTTCTTTAGTATAATCCTGAATTCTGATTGATGACTGACAGAGGGGAGAGGAAAAGTCGGTCACTAGCATTCATTGTTACAAAAAACAAACTGGAAAGCCTTAAATAAAATGTTGGATCTCAAAACATTTGTTATGAAAGGGAAAGCAGAACAGTGACAGGAAAAAAAAAAGACTTGTAGAAAACGTAGACATTTGTGGTACATGTTAACACCTGCATGTTAGATGATTTCTTATGAAAATCCGGTTGTGATTACACTACTAACCAAGTCACCTGAAATTCTAGCGTGTTTCTATTTTGGATGTAGTGAAATCAAGACATACATTTATAACTGGAAGTGAAGTTTTACTTAGTTTTTGAGCTTTCATTTTTTAGCTAGTTTGTTGGAAAGTGTGTTTCAACAGATAATTAATACTGTTCACCCATTGAGACGTCATCACAGAATATGGAAAGCTTCAAATGTTGGTAGTGGTAAATACAATAACCATCATCATCATCAAGTGTCGTCTCAATAACGAAATTTGGCTGCCACATGCCTCCAACATCCTCTTTCTCGTGTTCTGGTGATGCACTCTGTTAGACTGTAACATATCCACCTTTTTATATTATTCTTCCACTTGTATCTCTGCCTACCTCTTGCTCGTTTCCCTTCGACTCAAGTAAGGTCTTCAACAAGATGATATGTCTTTTAATGTGTCAAAAAATTGTATTTCCCATAATATTTCTTTCTTTATGTTAAGTGTTGTTAGAATATCTTTCTTTGTTATCTTCTCTTCTATAATGTTGTCCCTATTCTTCTATATATCCACATCTCAAAGGTATCAATTCTCTCTTCTAATTGTTTGTTTAGTATCCACATTTCTGAGCCATATATTAATATAGAAGTAAATAATAGATGTAACATTTTATAATTCTGATTGTGTAACTTGTTTGTAATTTGTGTAGATGTCAATATTTTGCTCACGTCACTGAAAATACTTTTAATCATTCCTATTCTTCTTCTTCTGTTTCACCTTTTCTAATTACCATGGTTTTTAAGACGCAGGTATGTACATATTTATGTATATATTGTGACATATGGCGATAGGACAATGAATCGATCCGACGTGTAGAATTCCTTAAGAAATATAGCACGCGAGAGTGAGACTAGTGTGACTGATTATTTCTTTTCAATGGCCAGGATTAAAAATCAGAATTTGTAATGCGGTGTTGCTAGTAGTGAACATTTTAGAGGGCACAGAAGAATGATGGTCAACCAGTATAGGACCGATACTGTCAACATAAGTCTAATGGCGGATACATACAGGGAGAGATCAGAACAACTATGGACGTGTCCAGTTTGCAGTGATGATAATCCGTCGCCTAGCTAGCATGGTATTTGTTTTTGTGATAATTATATTCAGTTCTTAATCTTTACTTGATTTATGCAAAAAGAACAGCGTCATTTGCATATTTCAGGTTTTTCATTATTTTTGTCCATTGATCTTGAGGCAGATATTGTCTGTGTAGATATTAAACACAATAGTAACTGGTAAAAACAAAACATACATATGGCTTAAAATTTGATGGATCAGCAGTTTTTGAAATTTTTAATTTCACTATTATTCCAAAAATATGCAATCTCGCACAGCAGGAAAAAAAAGAGGAAAACGTAAATGAATACGCCGTAAAACAGCCAGGAACAGGGCGAAATCAGCCAAAAGCAAGGAACAAAATGCAACTGAATTTACTTGATGTGATTGTAAGGATAAAGACATACATTTTACTTTTAAATAAATGTTGTCGGGATGAAAATGACATATATTTTGGGAGATTTCAATGCACATCTTGGCGAAAATAGAGAGGGAATATAACGAACTTTCGGCGACACAAGAAATACGGTTAACGACAACGGTTATAAACTACTAGATACATGCATTCAGCAAAACATCTTTATAACAAACACATTCTTTAAAATTAGACAGTAACACATGTTATAAATGGAACAGCTCATAATGCAATAGCCAGATAGATAGATAGATAGATATATAGGTAGATAGATATATAGGTAGGTAGATAGATAGATAGATAGATAGATAGATAGATAGATAGGTAGGTAGGTAGGTAGGTAGGCAGGCAGGCAGGCAGGCAGGCAGGCAGGCAGGCAGATAGATAGATAGATAGATAGATAGATAGATAGATAGATAGATATATAGATAGATAGATAGATAGATAGATAGATAGATAGATAGATAGATAGATAGATAGATAGATAGATAGATAGATAGATAGATAGATAGATAGATAGATAGATAGATAGATAGATAGATAGATAGATAGATAGATAGATAGATAGATAGATAGATAGATAGATAGATAGATAGATAGATAGATAGATAGATAGATAGATAGATAGATAGATAGATAGATAGATAGATAGATAGATAGATAGATAGATAGATAGATAGATAGATAGATAGATAGATAGATAGATAGATAGATAGATAGATAGATAGACAAACTGACAAACTTGTAAAATAATTTTATTAATTAAGTTAACAAATTAAGACACAAGTTAAAGGTAATGTGTTCATTAGTTTATTAGATGTATTTTTTCAATTTAAACTTTATCAGAATTTATACAAGCATACATGATTCTGACTATTTCTGAAGATTTTCTATATATCTAAATTCTAATTATCATATCAATAAGACAATACATATCTTTAAGTTTAATCCATCACTTATGTCGTCCACTTTCTGAAATGATTGTTGTTCGTAGCTGGTTGTACCCATACTGTCATCTCTCAGTTTTCAGGTTATCCAGCATTCATTCAGTTTCACGATAAAGTTAGATAATGAAATCATACACAAGTTGCACTCTATATCATCAGAGACAGATCAACCATCGCCATACAAGATATATGGATGTTCTTCAGTGAATCCATACAAGATATATGGCTGTTCTTCAGTTAATCCATACAAGATATATGGCTGTTCTTCAGTTAATCCATACAAGATATATGGCTGTTCTTCAGTTAATCCATACAAGATATATGGCTGTTCTTCAGTTAATCCATACAAGATATATGGATATTCTTCAGTTAATCCATACAGGAATGGAATAAATAGAACATGTGTGTGCGAAGGGAAACAACAACAGAACGCATGACTTGTCAATAGTGTGGGTTGTACAGGAACAATCAATTCCTTTAAGAATATATTGATCTAGCTATAATGTAAAAGCTCCAACAATAACATTTTTATTAGAAAGTGGTCAACACACTTGTAAATGTTAAGTCTCACTTAAGAGTATTTTATAACTGCGAATATGTTCTGCAGGTTCGACATCAAAATGATCTATCACTGCTCTTGATCGCTGCAGGACAATTACTTTCATCATCTCATCTACATATTCGATGTGTCCAGTTGTTGTTGAGGCATCTGGCCCGTGAACATAATATTTTCCTCTTAAATGTTGAATTCTGAACAGACATCATTTCTCAGCAGTGAAATGTCCCTCATATCCAAGTGTAGAATGAAGAAACAACTCGGTGTAACGTCATTCACTCTACTCGTCAGCCTATATTATCTGTGATCAGATCTATACATCAGTAAATACATCACATCTGTACTATTTCTGAACTTTGAAAGCAAAGTAAGCTCCCACACCAATCACAAAATATATTACAATAATATCACAGAGGCCGTCTCCATATCTTGCCCTAGAGACGTTTGTTAACTACTATCATTCTAGGTTCACTGTTCCTGATCAGAATAAATGTGTAAATGCCCACCCATCTATCCCCCGATTGTTTGATCACATTCCCCTATATATGCATTTTCGTTTTTTGCACCAAACATCTGAACATCCCGCGATGTCTGGCTACAGAATTAATTTAAAAAATCACTCTCTACATTTCCATGTCCACATGTGTTAACCAGACAGTCATTATTAAAGTTTCCTACAGTGTATCGTCCTATTCCCGTTTGATAAACGTCAGTTTGGTCTGACACTTAGAGTCACTGTCTGGTTTTCATTGTCAAAACAAACTGTAAATACATATCTGAACTAAAAACTAATGTTATTTGTAAACTTTGCTGTGTAAGGGGTCATAATAACACCCAGTCCAAAGTCGTCGTGTTTACGTGGATACGTTGTAAACGTAAAACGTAAAATGTTTACACTATATCTATTTCATACATAGTCCTACATTCATGATGGTATCAGTATTATTGACATGCCTGGGACAGAATTGTTTCAATTCAAAAACTATCTCAAAAAAGTTAAACCTGCTATACAAATCACATCTAACATTTCTTAAAAATGTTTAACCTGCTATACAATTCACATCTAACATTTCTCAAAAATGTTAACCCTGCTATACAATTCACATCTAACATTTCTCTAAAATGTTAAACCTGCTATACAATTCACATCTAACATTTCTCAAAAATGTTAAACCTGCTATACAATTCACATCTAACATTTCTCAAAAATGTTAAACCTGCTATACAATTCACATCTAACATTTCTCAAAAATGTTAAACCTGCTATACAATTCACATCTAACATTTCTCAAAAATGTTAAACCTGCTATACAATTCACATCTAACATTTCTCAAAAATGTTAAACCTGCGATACAATTCACATCTAACATTTCTAATATTTCTGTTAACTTGCTTGAAATTATTGTCACTATTCATCCCTTACCCCAGCACATCTGTTTATTATTACCTACTGATGCACATGGGTTTCTGTTTTACTGTTCGTTTCATCCTCCTGCTTGTCGTAACTATCTGCCATTTCCCCACTGCTTCGCCTTCGTCGCTTATGTTTATTATGATGACAACTTTCTTGATAAATTCTCTGCGATGAATTCATAGACACTGGTTTCCTTACAGTATCATTTCATCGGAATCGATTCGTATCCGTGAATTCTTTCGCTATGTCACCTTGACTAATATTCAGGTATTTCCTCCTCTTCTAATAGAGTTAAACATGTCCTCACTTTTCATCCCTTAACTCCACCCTCGTTGTATCTTGTTCAAGAAGTATCTATTCTTCAGTCTGACCCTCAACCTCATGTTGTTCGCCAGGACTTTCCTCTGTTTGCCTAAAGGCGTTACACAAATCTTAATGATATCTTAGTTGACAGTCACATTATTTCTTATGTTCCTGAACATTTGGGCAGTCATTTTACCTTTTCCTTCGTTGTAAACACGATCGTTGCTACACATGTCCCTGTGTAGTTCAGATCCGCTCTGTTTTATTTCCTAAAGTGACTTTTATTTGTGACGATGTTTTTAAATGTAAATCATGAAGTGTTATTTGCGTTATCATATATAAACACCGCCGAAGACGGATAAGTCGGTAAATTGGTGCAAATAAAACGGCGACACAACACATTCCATTCTCTGGACTACATCTTGCTGGAAATCTGGTAGAGCTATTGTTGTGCTATAAGAGAGATCCAGCGCGAATTTGAGAATGAACTCTGAAGAAGAAGAAAAAGAATATGTAAACGTTGTGACAAAAAGTACATAGGAGAAAGTGGCTTAAGATTGAGTGACCGCTGCTGTAGCAGCTATATTCTTGTCATTAAACACAGCATCATCGTGTTGCTTTTGAGATCAAGGTCTCTATATCACTGTCGTAAAATCCTGTAAAACAGATATATATCTAGCTATAGCTCTTTCAAAGCAGTTTCTATTGGGTTTGGTACCAATGCGCTTTCGATCCTTAATTGTGATCTTTTGTGTGTTTAACATTTAATACTGTGGTCCTCGTTATTATTGCTGTACATGTTGTTTCAAGTAGTAGTTTTCTTTTTTCATTCCATTATCATTTCCCGATTCCTTTTTCAAGAATAAAAAATCCGCCGCCAAGTAAAACAGTATACGCATATGTCATTGCCACTTTGTATATCTGGCTGTTCAATATCTGCATTAAAATGCATTTGTGATAGTATCATTGTTGTTACTGTTTTTTTTTAAATTGTATACGTACTGTTTGTTTTGTATTTTTCTGAAAAAAGTCCTTCAGTTTCAAATATTGAAAATGTCATGCGTATTGTAATGTTTATAATTTAGTACACATATCACAAAATCCAATAGTCTGTTGTTCATCTTAAAACTACCAAACAATTTATTGTCTACGTAAGTACCATTGTTACTCAGTTTTAATGATGTCTTACCTATTATCGAACTTCTAAACAGTACGCATATTTCATATACAGAAAACTGCAACTAATAGAAGAATGCAATACTTTGTTTCCCAAAGTGATCAGTAAGTGTAGGCTGCTTATTATGAGTTGAAAAAATAACTTTCTTTTGGTAGCGATCTCAATAAGTTCTTCCAGAACAGTTGAAGCAATTCAAGACATTTTAAGATTTCTTCCATAGAAATACATCTTTATAACCATCAGTTCTTCCTGAATAGTTCAACCATGTCATGACATTTTAAGATTTCTTCCATAGAAACACATCTTTATAACCATCAGTTCTTCCTGAAGAGTTCAACCGATTCATGACATTTTAAGATTTCTTCCATAGAAAAACATCTTTATAACCATCAGTTCTTCCTGAATAGTTCAACCGATTCATGACATTTTAAGATTTCTTCCATAGTAAAACATCTTTATAACCATCAGTTCTTCCTGAATTGTTCAACCATGTCATGACATTTTAAGATTTCTTCCACAGAAACACATCTTTATAACCATCAGTTCTTCCTGAACAGTTCAACCGATTCATGACGTTTTAAGATTTCTTCCATAGAAACACATCTTTATAAACATCAGTTCTTCCTGAATAGTTCAAGCGATTCATGACATTTTAAGATTTCTTCCATAGAAACACATCTTTATAACCATCGGTTCTTCCTGAATAGTTCAACCGTGTCATGACATTTTAAGATTTCTTCCATAGAAACACATCTCTATAACCATCAGTTCTTCCTGAATAGTTCAACCGATTCATGACATTTTAAGATTTCTTCCATAGAAACACATCTTTATAACCATCAGTTCTTCCTGAATAGTTCAACCGTGTCATGACATTTTAAGATGTCTTCCATAGAAACACATCTCTATAACCATCAGTTTTTCCTGAATAGTTCAACCGATTCATGACATTTTAAGATTTCTTCCATAGAAACACATCTTTATAACCATCAGTTCTTCCTGAATAGTTCAACCGTGTCATGACATTCTAAGATTTCTTCCATAGAAACACATCTTTATAACCATCGGTTCTTCCTGAATAGTTCAACCGTGTCAAGACATTTTAATATTTCTTCCATAGAAACACATCTTTATAACCATCGGTTCTTCCTGAATAGTTCAACAGTGTCAAGACATTTTAATATTTCTTCCATAGAAACACATCTTTATAACCATCGGTTCTTCCTGAATAGTTCAACCGTGTCAAGACATTTTAATATTTCTTCCATAGAAACACATCTTTATAACCATCGGTTCTTCCTGAATAGTTCAACCGTGTCAAGACATTTTAATATTTCTTCCATAGAAACACATCTTTATAACCATCGGTTCTTCCTGAATAGTTCAACCGTGTCAAGACATTTTAATATTTCTTCCATAGAAACACATCTTTATAACCATCGGTTCTTCCTGAATAGTTCAACCGTGTCAAGACATTTTAATATTTCTTCCATAGAAACACATCTTTATAACCATCAGTTCTTCCTGAATAGTTCAACCGTGTCATGACATTCTAAGATTTCTTCCATAGAAACACATCTTTATAACCATCGGTTCTTCCTGAATAGTTCAACCGTGTCAAGACATTTTAATATTTCTTCCATAGAAAAACATCTTTATAACCATCGGTTCTTCCTGAATAGTTCAACCGTGTCAAGACATTTTAATATTTCTTCCATAGAAACACATCTTTATAACCATCGGTTCTTCCTGAATAGTTCAACCGTGTCAAGACATTTTAATATTTCTTCCATAGAAACACATCTCTATAACCATCGGTTCTTCCTGAATAGTTCAACCGTGTCAAGACATTTTAATATTTCTTCCATAGAAACACATCTTTATAACCATCAGTTCTTCCTGAATAGTTCAACCGATTCATGACGTTTTAAGATTTCTTCCATAGAAACACATCTTTATAACCATCGGTTCTTCCTGAATAGTTCAACCGTGTCAAGACATTTTAATATTTCTTCCATAGAAACACATCTTTATAACCATCGGTTCTTCCTGAATAGTTCAACCGTGTCAAGACATTTTAATATTTCTTCCATAGAAACCCATCTTTATAACCATCAGTTCTTCCTGAATAGTTCAACCGTGTCAAGACATTTTAATATTTCTTCCATAGAAACACATCTTTATAACCATCGGTTCTTCCTGAATAGTTCAACCGTGTCAAGACATTTTAATATTTCTTCCATAGAAACACATCTTTATAACCATCGGTTCTTCCTGAATAGTTCAACCGTGTCAAGACATTTTAATATTTCTTCCATAGAAACACATCTTTATAACCATCGGTTCTTCCTGAATAGTTCAACCGTGTCAAGACATTTTAAGATTTCTTCCATAGAAACACATCTCTACACCCCACCAGTTCCTACTCGATCTCAACAATAAGATATCGTCCTACTTGTTGTCGGTGATCGCTGTGATAACGTTATTCAATGTTTCATTTCAAGACTGACTCCACAGCTACTGTTATATTTTTCCATACCGAATACATTGAACACTGTACATGCTCTGTGTAAAAGTGTTGACCGCTGGTCACTGTGTAAGAGTGTTGACCGCTGGTCACTGTACTGTGCAGCTAGATGTATCTTAATGATGACACTTCATATCCAAATTAATTTCCTATTTTCATATCGTATGTATTTCATAACTTCAGAGCAACTTGTTACACATGTCTATTATTAATATGACTAAAATCATAAATATTACAAAGAGAAACATTCCCTTTTGTGAATAACAATTATAACTTATGTGTTTTTACAATTTTCACCCTGGTAACCAACTGCACAGCCAGAGGGACATCCACCAGTACTAACGAAACATGGATCACTTGTGTTAGCACAGTTACATTTGTGCTCACAGTTTCTCCCAAACGTCCGTTTATCGCAGTGTGAATCTGGAAAATAAGAATTCATATATACGTAAATCACATGGTACAACCAGTAATAATACAATAATGTCAAACATCCATACAATCTCCATACAAGTTCAAAAATGGAGTGGTAAAGTAATGGAATGATTTACACATATATTTCTAATAGTCCCTACTGCCTACTCGAACCATATGTATATAGTGATTTTTTCGAGAGCTAAAATGTTGCTAAGGGGTTAAAAAAAATAAGTTTATAAATCGATTGCAAAATGTGGAGCTAGAACTCGGATTACAAAATTCAGATATCAATCCCGATATAAGAATGTAATATGTGGCAGCAGGTGCGGAATGGATAAGTCTACCCACAGATTTCGAAACTTGTTTGAGAACAGAAATAACACTTAGCAGGGAATACTGAGAGTGGTGTCCTACAACTGTTGAGAACAAAGTGCAGGCTTTGGTCAGTGAGAATACCAAAGAGGGGGGGATGTGATTATATACACTGATGGATCTGTGATTATACATGTTCGCAGTGCTTGGGTCTTCACAGTTCAGTGCGCAGGTAAAACGATCACGGAGGAGAGTGGTGCATTCACTACGAGTAGCATGACCATGGACACTATGGCGGTGACCAGGACATTTGAGTGGGTATGCACACAGAAGGTAACGCAGGTCTTCATCTTGGTACGATCAGGAAGGTGCAAGTGGGTCTGGCTCGCGAACAGTGAATTAAGGCATTGGAAAAGGCGAGGATGAATGTTGTAACATTTATTTTCGTGCCGGGACATGTGGGTGTTTGGGAAAATGAAAGAGCGGATCAACTGATGTTAAGCGCGATTGTGGCATAGGGGCAATGGATCACACTGACATTTTGAACTCCTTAAGAGATATAGCACGCTAGAGTGAGACTAATGTGGGCGATGATTGCTTTTCTTCTTCTTCTTCTGCGCCATTCTCAAACTCCTGCAAGTTAGCATGATGCAGTTCGAAGAACGGAATGCGTTGTGTCATGGTTTACAGCATTAATGTGAAATCTGCTCCTTTCGGCCTGAAACATCCAACTTCAGCATGGTTTTGGGTCACTGACATATATAGGATATTTAGCTCCATCCCATAAACTACTTAGTCGCCTCTTACGACATTATTGGAAGGTAAATAGTGTTGCTATTTTTTGCTCCCCTTTCCAACATGGCAACACACGGGCGATTCCTTTTCAATGGCCAGGATTAAAGATCAGGAATGAAATGCAGTGTTGCTTGAAGTGAACATATTAGAGTGCGCAGAAGAATAATATTCAACCAGCATAGGACCAGTACTGTCAGCAGAAGTATAATGGCGGATACACTTAAGGAGAGATCGGAGCAACTATGGACGTGTCCAGTTTATAGTGATGATGATCCGACGAATAACTAACTAACTAACTAACTAACTAACTAACTAACTAACTAACTAACTAACTAACTAACTAACTAACTAACTAACTAACTAATTAACTAACTAACTAACTAACTAACCAACTAACCAACTAACCAACCAACGAACTAACCAACGAACCAACCAACTAACTAACTAACTAACTAACCAACCAACCAACCAACCAACCAACCAACCAACCAACCAACCAACCAACCAACCAACCAACCAACCAACCAACCAACCAACCAACCAACCAACCAACTATAGTCCGTTCAGAATCGTTTGCCGAGATGTTAAATTATTTTTATCAAAAACGTATTGTTCATTTGGATTGATCATTTGAAGTTAGGTTTAGAATAATAATGTCGCTATAGAAATATTTTTTTATCAAAGAAATGTGATCCAGTATCAAAGATACCTTATTTAACCTATATTAAAAAAAATTTAATCTAAATTATAAACAACCGCTGGATTATGTAGATGCTTACATCTCACAGCTGATTATTAAATATAAAGGCATGACCCTCACGGTAGAATGTGCACCGTTCTAAAAGTAGTTGTTTCCACTGTACATTTGTATAAAGCAATGTTACATATGGAAATTCCCGTTTAGCACCAAATATTATTTTTCCTGAACTTAGAATTATGTGAAATCAAAAACGGCTATTTACTCGATTTCAAGTCACAAGTCAGAGGCACGTCTCAATATTTACAGAAAGTAGGCGGCACTAAGCATATTACCTTCTGCAAATCTATGTGAGAATGAATCTGAAAGCGAAATATTTTACTGAGCATAACATTGCTATAAAGATTTATCAATACTTCTGCAGAGAGCGTAAAAAGGGACATCTTTATTGTTCTTTATCAAATCCTGAGAAGAGAACAATGCATATTTTAGGTTTGTGTAAACGTTCATTTGATCGAATAGTGGAAGCAAGCGGATATTTATTGCCAACAAATTCACGAAAGCAAGGAAGGAAAGAAAAGATAGACAGTTTCGATAAGGACCTAGTAAAAAGAGAAATATGTAGAATGTTTGATAAAAACGAAGAAGTGACACTTAGAAAGTTGAAGATTTGGCTGAAAACTAATAACGACATTGAAATATCAAAAACTTTATTATGGAAAACTGTAAGAAATGCAGGCTTCACCTTTAGAAAGTATGCTGGTGGAAAAAACATTATTTGTGAAAAGCCACATCTGGTAGCTCTTAGAAGCAAGTATTTACGTGAAGTGAAGGGAATGCGCGAGAATGGTTATGATATTGTGTATTTAGATGAAACTTGGATCAACGCTCATCATACAAATGAAAAGGAATGGCAGTTAGCAGATGGAAGTATTAAAAGATCAGTACCAAGTAGTAAAGGGCAACGTTTGATAGTTGCACATGCAGGTAGCAGACATAATGGGTTGTTGCAGAATGCTCATCTAATTTTCATTTCAAAATCCATTGACAATAGAGACTACCACTCCGAAATGAATGGGCACATATTCGAAGACTGGATCGAAAAAAGTATTCTTCCAATATTAGATAGACCTTCTTGTCTGATAATGGACAATGCTTCATACCATAACGTAGTGAACGTAGAAGATAGAATCCCAACATCATCAAGTACAAAAGATGCAATCAAAACGTGGCTCATAAAAGAACACATACCAGTTACCGACAGGTACTTGAAACCCGAATTGCTTAACCTTGTAAAACAGACACAACGAACAAAGATATTTAAAATAGACAAGTTAATTGAAGAACATGGTCATAGATGTTTGAGACTACCTCCATATCATGCACACTTAAATCCTATAGAGCTAATTTGGGCAAAAGTTAAAGGACACGTAGCATCTACAAATACAACTTTCAAAGTATGTGATATTGAGACACTTACAAATCAGGCTCTATCAAATATACATAAAGACTACTGGGTGAAATGTGAGGATCATGTGTTACGCCAAGAAGAGGAATATTGGAAAAAGGAAGGTTTGTTGTTTGTTCAGCCGAAAACAGTAATCGACCTATTTGACTCGTCTGATTATGAATGATCATTACTCTGATTAAGTCTACACTAAAAAAAGTTTGATTTGCAAAATTTACAAGTTGATTTGTAAAACATTTCATTGCTCAATACCACCCAAGCAATTCAAAAAAATGTTATAAGCAAACCATCAACCATTACTTATAAAAATTAGCCCGCTTGATTCAATACAGAAGTTCAGATATCTTGGATCAACTATTACAGACAAAATTTCCTTACATGAAGAAATATATGTACTTATTTCAAAGGCAGCGACAACATTTGTGAAACTCACACCAAGAGCATGGAACAATATCAAATTGACTCTACGAACAAAAGATATATTTTAAATTTTTTTTACACCTGCCACCATGTACAATTTTGTGGACACGCCTATGGGTCATCATTGCACTAGATTACTGTAAAATATTTTGTTTATGGTCGAAATAATATTTACATGGGCAAACATCAAAAGAATTCGCCGCTTTCAAATAACCGTTACAGCTAGACATCAAGTAACACATATGTTTTCGCGACATGGACATTTTAACAACGTATGCCAAAATTCATGTGAAATCATCAAGAACTTTTTGAATTATAAATCATAACATCTCGGCAAACGATTCTGAACGGACTATAACTAACTAACTAACTAACTAACTAACTAACTAACTAACTAACTAACTAACTAACTAACTAACAACGAAAGTTTATAAATCTGGACCTAGAACTCAGAATACACAATTCAGATATTAACCCCGATATAAGAACATTTGTAAATATTGAGCTAGAAATCAGAATACAAGATCCATATGTTAATTTTGATATAAGAAAGTTTGTAAATGGAAAGCAGCATCATCCTTCTCATTAAAGAAAGTCAACAATAAAATTATACGTAAAATGTATTTTGACAATATAATATTATTCCATCTTCAAAGCTACAGAAACGAAATTTATCACCGGAAAAGCCTCACAACTCAATAAATACAATATGGGATACATACTACATAAAGTACTAAAGTTACTGTTAAAGCATAAATATCGATGCCAAAAATAAACAAATAGCAATAAACAAAAGAACATGGACTATTCTACGTTACGTTCCAAAATGGATCATTTTAAAGAAACACATAAACAAGAAACTAAAAATTATCACAATTTAAGAGTCATTATTCGCTGTGTCTTGTGGTGAGAAATATATTCGATAAAACAGAAAGTACTCTGTATTTAAATTGATAGTGATATTAGTGAGTCTGGCTTGTCCCACAATTTGTGAACGCTAGAAACTTGTATTATATTGATATTTGCTGAATGATGTTGTGCTAGAATTTAGAAATATCGATATAGGCCAAAAGTGAAAACAATTATCTGGCTTACTATTGGTTGCAAACGTCAGAGATTTATTCAAGTTGGACAGGAAACAGAAAATTAAGTTTATTGTTTATTAGCACTACAGTACCATTACATTTTCAATTGTTTACTATCGTTAACACACACATATACACAATTTGGGAGAATTGTCAAATATGGGATTATCCTGGCTGAGGGATCCTTGAAAGAAAAAAGAAAGAATATCCACGGCAACAAAATATCCAAGAACAGAAAATTTTGATGATCTCTTTTTTTATTTTACAAGAAAACCGATAGGCACGTGGGTGAGAGGTTTAAACACATAGGTCCCATGTGTAAGAGGTTTAACACATATGTCCCATGTGTGAGAGGTTAAACACATATGTCCCATGTGTAAGAGGTTTAACACATATGTCCCATGTGTGAGAGGTTAAACACATAATTCCCATGTGTGAGAGGTTTAACACATATGTCCCATGTGTGAGAGGTTTAAACACATATGTCCCATGTGTGAGAGGTTTAAACACATATGTCCCATGTGTAAGGGGTTTAACACATATGTCCCATGTGTAAGAGGTTTAAACCAACAGGCGCCGTGGGTGAGACGTTTACACCCTTCGCTTTCACTTATTTCTTAATATAAAATGATATGCTCTATTTCCTTAATTGACTGCCTGTTTAACACTCCAGGACTCACTCCTCACCCTTTTTTAATCTGCTGACATGATTTGAATGTTTCTTTGTTAGCATTCTGGCGTACTTTCTTTTTTTCTAAATCCAACATTGCCTACATTTCAACTGGTACATGCCTAATCATTCCTGAACGTAAGTCTGTATTTAATTTCTCTTATACTACTTATTATCCTACTTATATATTTTATGGCTATATGACCTAAAACTTGAGATGTTTTATTGTAGAATGTTATTTAAAAACGTGGTTTTATGACAATCTTGTCTCTGTTGGTTCTCCCTCCAAGGATTTATTGATTTATTGCTTTCGTGATTGTGTAGATGTTGACGTTGCTAATGTGTTGCATATTACTACATGTTGACTCAATTATTTCCCCATTAATCGATATTGAAAATATGTTGTTACAATATAGGTAGAGAACATATTATATGAACCTAGTGAGAACATAGGAATAATATATTGAGAATATACTGTGAGAACTTAGGTAAACAACATAGGGCAAATATAATGTGCGATGCTACTCTGAACCAAGATAGAACGCATAGACGAAGAGCAGCCTGGGCATATAGTTGAAGAACCTCGGGAGAACATATTGAGACCATAGTGAGGGAATGTTAGAATCGTGAAAATATGCTGAGAACACAATGGAAGACCGTAGAGAGACCATAGCAAGAAAAACATGGTAGAACATAGTGGAAGAACATAGGACAAACATGGTAGAACATAGTGGAAGAACATAGGACGAACATGGTAGAACATAGTGAAAGAACATGTTATAGATGATGAGCATAGAGAGAACATAGTGTGACCATAGTTGAAGCCGAGACTGAGAACATAGTTGAAGCCGAGACTGAGAACATAGTTGAAGCCGAGACTGAGAACATAGTTGAAGCCGAGACTGAGAACATAGTTGAAGCCGAGACTGAGAACATAGTTGAAGAACCTAGCGAGAACATACTAAGAATATGTTAGAACATGGTCGGACATGAGCCGTTTATTTTTTTATATGTGTGTCATATTACATAGTGTTATAGTTACTGTAGAAAGTGTTACACGTCTAGACATGAAATTTAGTTACGTGTAATTAAAAGTAGCATGTTTACTTATTACCCACAAAAGCTTTAAACACCACATGGGTTTCCTGTGTTAGGGTATGAGACTTGTAACCGCATTTTGCCAAACATGTATCACTGTGTAATGAATGGTTCTTGATTTTTGGTAATAGTTAAGACAAGTAAAGTAATGAAAATTGTTCATTGTTGAAATGTAGAAGGCTGAAATAATAAAGTCTGTAAGTATTTGTCATTCGGTACAATGTTGTAGAAGGTTGAAATAATAAAGTCTATAAATATTTGTCATTCGGTACAATGTTGTAGAAGGCTGAAATAATAAAGTCTGTAAGTATTTGTCACACGGTACAATGTTTTAGAAGGCTGAAATAATAAAGTCTGTAAGTATTTGTCACTCGGTACAATGTTGTAGAAGGCTGACATAATAAAGTCTATAAATATTTGTCATTCGGTACAATGTTGTAGATGGCTTAAATAATAAAGCATGTATTTGTCACCGGTTATTATTGTAGCAGATTGAGATAATAAAGTCTAGATATGGTTCTCACCAGATACAAAACGTTGCGTGTCTATTTTTTTCTTTTATTTGTTTTTTAAATAACAAGGCGGTTGAAGTTTCAGCCGGTTAGTTCCAGATAGCTTCTGAATCAGTTTGCACTTAGAGTGACCTGGTCATGGTTAAGAATTTTGGCTGATTCCGTATACATTTACTCTGTACTTTAGCTAGTTAGTACTTGAATTCTGCAAAACATCAGTCCTGCATTGTCGTAAAACTGGTCAAGGTCTAAGACATACTACTGATTCAGCAGTGCACTATCACTGACTTTCATATCTGGTTCACATAGTTATACAGCCAGGCTTGTCGTCTTTACAGGGATAGTTCACAGGGACAGTCTACAGGGACAGTCTACAGGGACGGTACACGGATAGTACAGAGATCATCCGACAGAGCATTCGAACTAGAAGAGTCGAGGGATAGTAGAGAGGTGAGAGTTGAGGGATATTCGAGAGATAAGAGTCTAGGGAGAGTCGAGAGATGAGAGTCGAGGGATAGACGAGAGTCGAGGGATATTCGAGAGATGAGAGTCGAGGGATATTCGAGAGTTGAGAGTTGAGGGATAATAGAGAGATAAGAGTCGAGTGGTAGTCGAGAGATTCTTCTTTTTCGTTCGTTCACTTGAAACATGTCTATAATGGTCATTCTGTCTCCTTAATAACAGAGTAATAATCTCACTGTCTTTTGTAGTTCATACAGTGGCTCATAGAGTTTTGATCCCAGTGTTGTTTCCTCTGGCTAATATGTCTGCTTCAGCGTTTCATGCTCAGAACACACTTGAAGTATATGTTTGGTAATCTGTGCTGCCTGTCCACATGTGCACATGGCCAAGTTGTAAATCTTGAAATTTGTGTGCATGTGACTGCGGAGTTGGTTGTGTCCTGTTCTGAGGCGTAGAATTACAACTTGTTCTATTCTATTCATAATGTGATAGTCATCTTGTAGTGGTGTTTGTGGCTTTCCTATTGACTTGATCATCTCTTTTTTTCTATGGTAGGTGATTGGTACATTGTTGGTCTTCGGCAGCACCTTCCTTAGCCAGTTGTTCTGCTTTTTTATTTCCTGGCATACCACAGTGATAGGGTATCCACTGCATGGTTACCCTATACTGGTAAGACAGTTCATTAAGTAGTTTTTGCACGTCTGTTAGTTTTTTCCAGACTGGAGAGCTTGAAGCACTGACCTTGCATCTGTCAGGAATACCAAGGGATGTGGGTCAGGATTGGAGGTCAGAAGTTTTTCAGTTACTACACTAATTGCCTGAATTTCTGCGTCAAAATTATTGCCGAATTTCCCTGTTCGTGTTCTGATCGTATCTCTAGACTGATGTGGATATTCTATATATATATATACACCTGCACCTCCATTTCTCACTTCATTATTTGCTGACCCATCTGTGTATACTCTCACCCATATATCGTGCGGATATTCCTCGTCCAAGAAACTGAACGTAACTTCCGATGCTACACACCGCTCTGTTCGTGATCTTTCAAATGGGTCTGAATGTATATTGACGTGCCATGCCCTTCATTCCAAGGGGTTTGTTCTGGTATGAACTTAATGGGTTGTTAACTTCAGGTAGGTATGTACGTTGTCTATGGAGTCGTTTAGATTGGTGGATAAAGCTGCTTCTTATCATTCGTCCCATTGCTAGAATTTGGAATCTTTCCTTTATTGGATGACTTGGCATAAATTGAAACTTTTCTGCTTGTATTTGCACCTTTGTGTCTCTGCGTTCGCCAAGAGTTTACATTCTTTCCATTTTCTGCATCTCTACTATGGGTGTGGATTTCATTGCTCCCAGCATTAACCTGAGTGCCAGATTTTGTGCCGAATCTAGTTCTTGTAATGTGGTGTTTGATGCAGGACACCACACAGTTGAACCATATTCCAGGTGTGGTCTTATGCCTTGCTGGTACATTTTACTGAGTATAATGGCTGGCTCCCACTGGCTCCCCATGTGGTTCCACTTAGTTCTCTCAAGATAGCTAACTTCCTTCTGGCTTTTGTTGTTACTTTATTTATGTGTTGTTTCCATGTCAGCTTATCATCAAAAGTAACCCCGAGGTATGTGGGTTGTTTGTCTTCTTTCAAAAGCTCTCCATCCATCTTGATAATACCGTATTTTTGTTTTCGTGAGAGGGTAAAGAGTGTAGACATGCACCCAGAGTGTTAACACTGAATCACCATCTATTTACGTATACGGTTAGGACATCAATAGCTCTTTGTATTTGTTTAGTGGCGATTGTCACATGTTCTTCCGTGCACCAGATCACCAGGACGTCAGAATGCATTGCTAATTTCATCCCGTTTGGTAGTTCGGCAACTAGGTCATTGGTGTAAACCAAGAAAAGTGTGGCTGACAGGACTCCTCCCTGAGGGAACCCATGACGCATTACAACTTTCTTGCTCTTGCAACCATCCAAATGAACTCTGACTCTTCTATTAGGAATGATCGCTTTTACCCATTCGTACATTCTTGAGTTAACCCTGCAGGTTCACAATTTCTTTAAGAGTCTGTCTTTCGAAACTTTGTCAAATGCTTTCCTGAGGTCTATCCATGCTGCTAGTACCAGTTTCTTATCTTGGACGGCGTGCTCAATCTCTTTAGAGAGGTAGGTTTCTTGATCTTCAGTAGAGTAGCACTGTCTGAATTCTGCTTGCTGAGATACCAGAAGATTTTCACTTTCAAAGTACCACTGCATCCTAAGATTGTGTTCCATTGTTTTACATAAAAAGCTTGTGAGACTGATAGGCATGTAGTTGGCCACTGTGTTGTCATCTTTTCCTGATATGAGGTGTAATATCATTATTGCTTCTCTCCATGATAGTGGAACATTACCTGTGGTCCAGTTTGTATTGAAAATCTGCAGTAGATTTGCTTTTGTTGCAGTTCCCAGATTTTTAATCATTGCATTGGATACTCCATCAGATGCGGTGTACTTTTTCCTATTTAATGTGGATAGTGCATGCTCCAGTTCTTTCATTGTGACTGGTGCCTCCATGAATTCCGGTATAATTTCACATTGTCCTGCAGTTTAGATGTTTCCGTCTCATATTGCAGCTTCTCTAGTTCATCATTCCAGTAGGGTTTGCAGTTTTTGTGTTCCCCCCTGGGTATGGTTTTACTAGCAACATGTAGTATGCACCTATTAAATTAACTCACTGTTTTATTGATGTCTTTGTCCAAGTTCATGTCCTTAGCTAGAACAATGGTTAAATGCTGGTACATTTTCCAGTCTGCCCTCTTATAGTTCAACCTAGTGAGTGTGCTGCTGTCCTTGATAATTTCATTGTGAATTTACAAAAAATACTAGTTTGTGGTCGCTACCTCCAGGTTGCTTTCCAACTACACGTGTGTTGTTCCATTTCAGAGCGGAATGCCATGTCTGGTGTAGAGGTGATGTGCTATTCTCTCGAGTAGAAGGTTGGTGAGTCTGCTGTCTGATTAAAAAGTATGAGATTATTTTCATCTTGTCAGCTCTCATGTTCCTTACCTCTCATGTCCATGTGATCATAGCCCCAGCTCTGAAAGTGACTGTTGAAGTCACCACACACCATAAGACTATTTTTTTTTGGAAATAGTATCTAGTGCCAATGGTCTATCACTTGGGCAGTAGTAGTTCAGGAGATTGAATTCTGTACTGTCTGTCTTTAGGTGGATCATCTGGTATTCTGCTCACTCCGTATACACTTCGTTTTGCTTTCGTATACACAAGCACATTGCTTACTTGGGCAGGACTGTGGTCCTACTCGAGAGGGAATACCCGACCAGTCTAAGTTTCCAGCCTCTGATCGCTGAACTAAGCCCCATCACCACTACATGGTGCTGGCCTCGGCGGTGAGTCGAGAGATGAGAGTCGAGGGATAGTCGTGAAATCAGTCGGGAGTATTGTCAGGAGTAGAGATTTGGAGGGTTACAGCTGGACAGGACGGTCCAGAGTTCGATAACCAGCAGCAAATGGACAGTTGACTGTATAACAGTTTGTACAGCTTCAGGCTCGAGTTTGGAGACTCGAGTAGAGCAATTTAAGTAACTATATTTTCGAGATTCGGATCGAGAGAAGTAGCATAGTTCGCTGAAATAAATTCTCTGAAACCCTCTGCTGCCATTCGGCGTCAGTGGTAGAAACATTTCTGGAGACGACTTTTTTGTGTACTGAGTATATTGTGGAAGTTATCGCCTCTAATAGTTTAGTGGTCCACAGTTTTCGTGGACGGTCTCTGGATCTGCCATCGCTGTAACTGCATAGCATAGCTTGCTGTGGTATTCTGTCTGATTGTAGTCTGTTGATGTATGTAAACCATTTTATCTTTTGTCTATTGATGTATTTTAAGAGGGAGGTGATGCCGGTTTTTTTGTCGGATAGTTAGAAGAGTAAATTGCTAAGTACAAGTGAGATCTTGTCAATCACCAGTGAGATGAGTTCTACACTGTAGAGAGAGAGACGGTTTAAAGTCTCTCTAATTTGCTATTATAGTGCTGTGCATACATCCTGGATGTGTTAGAATTAGTTGTATAACGCAAGTATCGTTATATCATATTGATGCCTAGAAATATATTTCATATGCCACGAGTCCAAATGATGATTGCTGTAATTGTGCATTTGAATATGGATTCGTATTAAATGACTGGTATACCCATGACACGTAATGTCTGCATATTATATTTAAGTATAAATTACACCAGTGTATTGCCGGGGCTCGAAAAGGAGAAAAGAATAACAACACTGTTTACCTTCCACGCATGTCGTAAAAGGCGAATAAGGAGGTTATGGGATGTAGTTAAATGTCCCCTCACATATAGGGTCAGTGACCTAAAGCCATGATGAAGTCGGATTTATTAGGCCGAAAGGCGCAGATATCACAGCAATGATGTGAACCATAACACAGCGCATTCCGTTCTCTGGACTACATCCTGCCAATCTGCAGGAGTTTAAGAATGAACGGAGAAGAGGAAGAAGAAGAAATATTAATTCAGCTACAGGAATAAACCTGGTCACAGCACCAATGTTCCAGAAAGTCTTGTCTATGACGCCTGTATACTTGCTTGTCAAACGACAGACTCTATCTATTGATAGATTCAATACTGTCACATCTTCATCATTGTCACACTACACTATTGTGACGTACACGTTTATATTTTGTCACACTTTGTGACTGACATGAAGACTATATCTATCACACTTCCTTATATAAGGTATAGTAGCAGAATTCAGGGTCTCGGCATTTCGTGTTCATCTGTATTTTTCCTCCTGTAAGTTAATAATAACCAACATCTTAATCGTTATTGGCCCTCCTCTTTTGAAGTTGGTTGTATTCGTTTTCCTTACATATGCTATATAATCTTTGTATAAAGGGTCTTAGCATGACCATTGAACGCTCTTACCCCAACATTGCATGACCACTTCATGCCCCTATTTGAACTCTGCACAATCCTACATAGCTCTATACGCCCTCTGCCCGACCAGTGCACGACCGATTCAAGACCCTACGCAATAACTGCACGACCATTTGAAACCCCTGTAGGACCTCTGCACATCTACACGACCTTTACATGCAGTATTTTATTATATGAGCTATATTAATCTTAAATCCGTACCCTGACCTGTTACGGGTCAATACTCCACTTTATGCTTGAATAATATCCAGTCCTCTCAGGCTCTACTCGTATGTTACTACATAACACCATCTTCCACTAGAATCAGGATGGCGCGCCATGGGGTGTCACCGCGCGTCATCAACGGTCAGTTTTGTATTATATAAGCTATATTAATCCTGTTCGGGTAACCGAATCTGGTAATGGGTCAACACACATCCCTATAATACTACTCTCACTACAATGTTCAGATTAAATATCATATGTAAGAGCAGATTAAGCACAAAAGAGCAACTTGTTTGCATCTTTAATAATGTATATTATTGTGTAAGGATGTACAAGTTGGACAGTTACAGAGAAAATATAGAGAAGAATGTAAAGTAAACATTTTGAAAACAAATATTACAGGTGAATATTGTGTATCTATTATACAGAACATACAACCAACATATGCGTGAGGCAAAATAAAATACTTTTGCACATCAACAAGAACGTCTCATGGCACTAGTGAAGAGCCACAAACATGTGTAGCCACGTGATGAGGTAGGATTTCCTTTCCAAAAAAACAATCCTGCGAGGAACAGTCGAAGGTTGGAGAAGAAGAACAGAACAAAATAGTATGAATTGAGACTATTCAAGTCCGGATACGATTAATATTCTCAGCACATTAAAACAAAAAAATGAGAACTGAGAAATATGGCAGGATTTTTGTGTTGATTTTCCAGTCACCCCTTTATCCTGAATGGTAATTTGCATGATAATTATAATGATGATGGTTATGGTGATAATGACCATTTTGAAAACACCATCTATAATCATGTCAGAGCAGCCACGTCTTCCACAATGTATTAGGATTAAGGTAATCTATGCATGAACTCATCATTTTTCAGGTAATAATATTCTTGTGTTATATTTTTATTTTATTTTTTACTTTCGTATTTCCGTTGAGAAGGTTGCCAATACTTTGTAATCGGAATGGCCGCTTCTTCGTCGCCTGCTAAATTTTATTAAAATTCCAGTCGAGTATTAATCATGACTAAAGCGGTTTGTTTAGGTTATCTTCTTTAGTGATGCTACACAACAAATGGTGACTCTACTTTACTGCTAGTACACAGCAATTGATGACTCTGCTGTACTGCTACTACACAACAAATGATGACGCTACTATACTGCTAGTACACAACTTCTAATATCAATTGTTAAACATTAGTCATATGTTGTTGTAGGTTATCTTGGGTTCCCCACAATTTCTTTTGCAGAGGATAATGTGTAGGCGAGATTGTCGTTATGTGAATAGTAAAACTGAAACAGTTATGTAGTAGGTGTTCGTGTGTCTGCGTACTATTCCGCAGATGCAGTGCTACACATATTTAAGTTTTATTTTATTTTTAAACTGGTCTCGTAAATGGGAAACGTTCAATGCGTCCAACCCACAGAGACGGACATAACTTTAAGGTTAGTGTATATATAATTACAAAGAAAAGCCAGAAACGTCTCAACTATCAGGCAGGGGTCACAGTATCACAAGCAACAAATCAATAATATCAGACAAGTAAATATATGGTAGGTATTTGTATCACATATTTCCCTGCGTAATATATGACATAATCACTTAAATAGAGGCATCTTGTAATTCGGTGTTTCAGAAATTCACTGTTCCAGATATTTACGGTGAGATACTGCCACTTTCCATCAGGAAGGCTTGCTCCACTTCTGTTAGTCGTGCTCACGTATTTCCCTACGTGTGAGCTGTAAGCTTTTATGAAACTGCGCTCCCCCCCCCCGGCAACGACTTTGAATAGTCAGATGAACTACACAAAGTTATTCAGCTCAGGGACGTTCTCTATACACATAGCTGCTGGTGGACAAGGTGGACGTTATCCACTACTATACACATAGCTGCTGGTGGAGAAGGTGGACGTTATCCACTACTATACACATAGCTGCTGGTGGAGAAGGTGGACAATCATATTATCGACTTCTTCAAAAGCTAGAGTTGACAGTCCCTGCATTGGACTGAGGACACGTAAAGGACAGTACCATAAGCGACCAGAACAGACTCAAAAAGCATTGGCAAACGAATTAAAGGCATACAATGCTAAGAATCGCAAGATGGCTACATAAAAACATAGTTACAATGTTTAAGAAGCTATATCTTTCTAATGGCAATATATGGTTGTGACATGTATACGTAACGCCATCACAACGGAAAAGAAAATAGTAGCATTAAATATGCACAAGTGGTGATGAACAATTTCTACATCCACTTTTGAAAATTCTGTTCGAATTATGTCCATGCCTAATAGTTTATAGATGGCTAATGAACCTTCTTCGAGTTGTAAATGTCCTTGGACAGTTCGAGCATGGAATAACCACTAGAGACAGATTTTGGTCTATCCGTGATATAGAATTTTATAGAAAGGCTAAAATATCATGGATAGCAAAATGAACCAACACAGACACCCACAAAGACCTGAACATAAAGGCAGAATGGATCCTCAAAATTGTCAAAAAACCAAACAAAACATGTTTCAGACATAATAAACAGACACATTGGTTTAGACAAACAAACCGTGGAGTGAAAGCTCAAGCAAAGAGAGCAAGTGCCGACCAAGTCTACATGATATCAAAGACATTATGTACATGGCACTCGAAGAGGATGTGCAGTTCGCACAGAATCGAGAGGCTTACAGAGTGGCAGTGAGAACAACAGCCAAGAGGTTACGACATTGTTCTCACACTCTTGAAGCCCAGAGCTCGATCGCTGGTAAGGACTGCGTTTTTTTCTGTCTGAGGGTTAAATTTTTTGTTAAAAAACTCACACTGTACATGACGTGGCAACATCGACGACCTTTATCACACAAGCCGCACAATCTCTCCCTGCAACACCCTAACAGGAATCATTCAGCATTTTACAGTTTGACAGTGAGAACAACGTTCTGTAATGGAGACGTCACATAGATAGAGTAGACTTATATTCACCGTCGTAACATGCTCCGTAAATATCAGAAAGTACGGTCAGTAGGTCCCCAGTTGTTTTGTAGATATTAATTTACTTGACAATGGTGAATAATTAATAATAGAAAACAATAAAGAAACAAAACTTACCTCCATAGATTTCCACTTCACACAGCGTCAGATAATCAATGCGATTGACTTGTATTGTTACTTTAGAGATTGGAATAGGTGATGTAACTATTGTGTACGTCGGTTGAGCATTCGCATTGTTTGTGTAGGTATAAACCTGGGCACCTCCAACATCAAAACTTCTTAGAATAAACCCATTCAATCTGTCCAGATTGTCTAGAGTAAACGAGACATAAATATACGGTAGTGATACACATAAATGTCCGAGAGTGATACACATAAATGTACGAGAGTGATACACAGAAATGTACGAAAGTGGTATGATCTTCGTCGTTCGCAAGCGAAGATGAGCAAGGCATCAAAAACAAATGAATGCGATGAAAAAAAAATAAAAACAATAAACTGGCAATTGTCTAATTTGGTTTTTGAGTTCGTAGATATTCGATGAGTCAGATTCCTGCAAAGAAAGTTATATTACAGTTCATGCAAAATTGCTGAAGGTTGGGGGAAGTAGAACCTTCGTACCTGTCTTTCTGCTTCTTGCGCTTGTGGATTGTCCGCAGTGTTCTTTCCTTTTCTTATTTCGTGATGCCAGCTTTGATCTTGGTGTGCCAGGCTGAGTGGTCAAGTGATGTAGTCTCCCACGAGCTGGGATCGATGCTGCAGTACTTGAGAGAGTTTATTAGGTGATCCTTGAAGCGCGTTTTCGGCCCTCAGCTTGAACGTTTACATTCGCACAATTTCCCATAGAATAATTTCTTTAGAAGGCGCCTGTCTGGCATACAGACGATGTGTCCAGTCCAGTGGAGTTGGAACCTAGTGAGCATGGTGTGGGTGCTTTGCATACGGGACTTCTGAAGGATTTCCGTGTCTGGTACTCAATCCTGCCAACGTACTCCCATGAGGTTTCGTAGGCACCGAAGATGAAAAGATTTAAGCTTTCGAGCGTGTCTCGCATAGACAGCCCAGCAAAACGCAGCATAAATCAGTGTTGGTAGTACCACCGCGCATCACAGTCCCAAGAAAATAGGTCTATGCTATCCCGCATGTCTTTCAGACTGGTAGCATTTAGTGCATCTATAGTGTCTCTAATTTCACACTTTCGGTTTGTTTATAATGAATGCACGAATTTTCACTTTTACTAGATGCTTTGCCATCCCTGCGCTATTATGGAGACGGGGCTTGATGAAATATAGACATCTATTTTGTTTTTTATTTTGTCGTTATCTGTTGTTTGTCTCTTGAAAAAGGTTCAATTTGAGCCGATACGTGGAGAATTGTCCTGTTTAGTTTTATTGTATGTTTTTTTTTAAAAATATATTTTTATTAATAGGCTAGGTAAGTGTTTTAGTAACCTGTTGACCTCATTTTGCGTTACTATTTGTAGCATTTAGTGCACAATCGCCGGCTAACAAGATGTAGCAAAAAATGTCCGGTTTATTTTTGGTCTTGACCTTTAATCTACTAAGATTGAATAGTCCTCCGTCAGCTCGATAGCGAAAATAAATTACTGCACTGCTATTTCTGAAGGCGTCATTTAACATGGTAGAGAACACCATGCTGAAGTGCGTTTGAGCCAGGACACAACCCTGTTTGAAAGGGTTAGTCACTGGTAAGGGCTTTGAGTGTGCGCCGTCATCCTGCACATAGGATGTCGGAAATTGTTGTTACATGTTGGCGAACCATGTTGGTAAATTTTTCGGGTCATCCAAATTTGGCCATGATTTTCCATAATCCTTCGCGATTTACAGTGTCGAATACCTTAGTTAGGTCTACATATGTGGTGTAAAGACCAATTTTCTGTTCGTGACACTTTTTCTGTAGTTGTCTGGCAGTGAATATCATGCCAACAGTACCTCTGCGCTGTCGGAAGCCACATTGACTCTCTGGGAAGAGACCTGTTTTAAGATGAGCTTGCAGACTGTTTAACAGGACCCTAGCCAGGATCTTGTCTTCTATAGACAGCAGCGATATGCTTCGATGGTTATCGCAAGCTTGGCGATTTCCTTTTCTCATGTATAGTTGTATGATGGAAGCATCCTTAAAGTCTTGTGGTATAGCTTCCAGGTTCCACATTGCCTGGAAGAGCTCTTGATTTTAGCAGAACTCACAGGGCCACTAACGGCGTAAACTTCGGTTGGGATGTAGTCTAAGCCTGACGCTTTTCCTACGGACAAATTTGAGATTACTTTCTCCACCTCCTCAAGGCAACTGGGCTCTGATAATGAATGATTGATTGGTTTGTGCGTGATGCGCGCAATCGCAACCTCGTTGATGTTGGAGTGGCAGGTTAGTACATTTTCAAAATTTTCAGTCCAGCTTTTTAGAATATGCATTTTTTTCCTCTCTGGCAGTGAAGGTATGCTTTCCATCAGCGCTTAGAAGAGGAGACGATCCAGAAGACTGAGGGACATAAATTGCTTTTAACGCTGAATAAAATTTCTGCATATTATTTCTGTCAGTATAATGTTGTATATATTCGGTTGTGATGCTAAGCCATGAGTCATTCATCCTCCTTAGTTATTTTTGTGTGCGTTTTTCTTTGAGTTCTCGTACAGTGTCTTTGTGCTGGTTGGTGTGTGGTCTTTTGAATACGCTTTGTACTGATTGTACTTGTTGTCCAAGGGAGCTTTGATTTGTACATCGCCCACTACTTCTTCTGTAGTTCTGTAGATAGTGTCATAAAGCTTTTCCCAACTTTTTTGAATGTCTATGAGATGTACTGTCAATGGTGCAATTTTGGTATCCATTGAGCTACACAGAAGCTGTTTATAAAGTGGATATTTAATTTTGGAGACGTCGATACGTTTTGAGTGTTTGCTTTTTTGAGGTCACCGGAGAATCAGTGTATGGAGGTTCATTTTGGAGATTTGCAGTCTGTGGTCCTTCCAGCAGTCAGCGCCACACATGGATTTAGTAGCTCTCTCATCCTGCTTATCGCGTTGTCTCACAATGATATAATCCATTTGATGCCACTGTTGTGATCCCGGGTGCTTCCATGTAGACTTATTACGGTGAGGTAGTTGAATGACAGTGTTGGAGATGTGTAGGTTGAATGATGCACACATTTCGAGCAGTAGCTGTCCATTGCTATTGTATTTGCCAATACCATGCCTCCGTAGAACACCATCCCAGGACGCGCAGTCAGAACCCACTCGTGCGTTGAAGTCACTAAGGATGATGAGTTTGTCGGAATTGGGGGGTCTCCTGTATGATTGTTTTCAAGTCGTCATACAACTTTTCTTTCTGTTCATCGGGGTTCGTCATAGTCAGGGCATATACCTTTTTAGAAAGTTGAAGGCGAACAGTCATCAGACGGTCACTATTGCCCTTTGGATGTCCAGTCAACGTTCTGGCTAGGCTGGATTTCATTGCAAAGCCAACTCCAGCTTTGCGGTTCACTTCTTTATTTCTGCCAATCCAGAAGAAGGAGTAACCAGCGCCTTGTTCTACAAGTTCACATTTCTCAGACAGTCGTATCTCGCTGAGGGCAGCATTGCCAATTTTGTACCGTGCTAGTTATTTCGCTACAAGTGCGGTACGTCTTTCTGGCCGTGCAACATACACCCGATCCAGTATGGTGCGCACATTACATGCGCCAATTGTGAGTAGAATTACATTCATTTTTTTTCTTGAAGTTTCTACCGCTGAATAGGGTTCCTCGCCAGCCGTGGTATGCTGGACTGGGTCATGGTGAGGCAGGCGAGATAATGATGAAAGCAATCACTTGCGCTATGCAACCTCACTCTCTCGCCCCTACACATATGGTCTCATTGGCAAGACGAGTCATGACGACTGGTGTGTGTTGGGGTACAGTAGATGACCAGGTTGCTTACTGTTTCACTGTGCTCTTTGACACTCTACGACGCTAGCTAAATGACGCCTTTCTGCCCAATGGCCCATGTTAGTAGAGCTGCTTTGCGCAGTCCGCCGCATCCAGACTTTACATGCTTGGCAGACATGGACCCATACATCAGAGGCTATAGGCACAGATCCCATTTGCCGCCTTCACTGATTTAAACATGCCGAAGCGGTATCATAGATTTGGTTACTGTTTCATGCTAATTTACGATTTTGATCCACACGTGAAGGCTAGATAGAAGAACAATTGAAGGGGGAAGTATTGGGGGCTATTAGCACTTGAAAACGCCCCTGTTCTATCCAAGTGATATCTTTGGCCGATAAACATGTCGTGATGTTTCTCCGGCAATGCTAAATATTTTCCGACTGAAGAACAGTAGCACTGTGCTCATGTGATAGGCACCATATATGAAATACGATGATGTACACACATGTACCAGAGTGTATGAGAGTAATACACAAACAAACGAGTGAGGTACATACAAATGTACGAGAGTGCTGCACACAAATGTACCAGAGTGGTGTACACAAATGTACCAAAGTGATGTACACACATGTACCAAAGTGATGCACACAAATGTACCAAAGTGATGCACAAAAATGTACCAATGTGATGTACATAAATGTAGGAGAATGACTAACACAAATGTACCAGAATGATGCACACAAATGTACCAGAATGATGCACACAAATGTACCAGAATGATGCACACAAATGTACCAGAATGATGCACACAAATGTACCAGAATGATGCACACAAATGTACCAGAATGATGCACACAAATGTACCAGAGTGATGCACACAAATGTACCAGAGTGATGCACACAAATGTACCAGAATGATGCACACAAATGTACCAGAATGATGCACACAAATGTACCAGAATGATGCACACAAATGTACCAGAATGATGCACACAAATGTACCAGAATGATTCACACAAATGTACCAGAATGATGCACACAAATGTACCAGAGTGATGCACACAAATGTACCAGAGTGATGCACACAAATGTACCTAAGTGATGCATACACATGTACCAAAGTGATGTACACACATGTACCACAGTGATGTACACAAATGTACCAAAGTGATGCACACAAATGTACCAAAGTGATGCACACAAATGTACCAAAGTGATGCACACAAATGTACCAGAGTGATGCACACAAATGTACCAAAGTGATGCACACAAATGTACCAAAGTGATGCACACAAATGTACCAGAGTGATGCACACAAATGTAGGAAAGTGATGCACACAAATGTAACAGAGTGATGTACACAAATGTACCGGAGTGATGCACACAAATGTACCAGAGTGATGCACACAAATGTACTAGAGTGATTAACACAAATGTACCAGAGTGATGCACACAAATGAACCAGAGTGATGCACACAAATGTACCAGAGTGATGCACACAAATGTACCAGAGTGATGCACACAAATGTACCAATGTGATGCACACAAATGTACCAGAGTGATTAACACAAATGTACCAGAGTGATGCACACAAATGTACCAATGTTATGCACACAAATGTACCAGAGTGATGCACACAAATGTACCAGAGTGATTAACACAAATGTACCAGAGTGATGCACACAAATGTACCAGAGTGATGCACACAAATGTACCAGAGTGATGCACACAAATGTACCAATGTGATGCACACAAATGTACCAGAGTGATTAACACAAATGTACCAGAGTGATGCACACAAATGTACCAGAATGGTGCACACAAATGTACCAGGGTGCTGCACAAACGTACCAAAGTGATACACACAAACGTAGCAGAATAATGCACACAAATATACCATAATGACACACAAATGTACCAGAGTGATGCACAAAAATGTACCAGAATGGTGCAACAAAATGTAGATGAATTATGCACACAAATGTACCAGAGTGATGCACACAAATGTAGCAGATGATGCACACAAATGTACCATAGTGATGCACACAAATGTACCAGAGAGATGCACACAAATGTACCATAGTGATGCACACAAATGTAGCAGAGTGATGCTCACAAATGTACCATAGTGATGCACACAAATGTACCATAGTGATGCACACAAATGTACCAGAGAGATGCACACAAATGTAGCAGAGTGATGCACACAAATGTACCAGAGAGATGCACACAAATGTAGCAGAGTGATGCACACAAATGTACCAGAGAGATGCACACAAATGTACCATAGTGATGCACACAAATGTACCAGAGTGATGCACACAAATGTACCAGAGTGATGCACACAAATGTACCAAAGTGATGCACACAAATGTTCCAGAGTGATTCACACAAATGTTCCAGAGTGATGCACCCTAATGTAGAAGAATGATGCACACAAATCTAACAGAGTGATGCACACAAATGTACCAAAGTGGTGCACACAAATGTACCAAAGTGATGCACACAAATGTTCCAGAGTGATGCACCCTAATGTAGAAGAATGATGCACACAAATGTACCAGAGTGATGCACACACATGTACGAAATTGAAGCACACAAATGTACCAAATTGATGCACACAAATGAACCAGAGTGATGCACACAAATGTACCAGAGTGATGCACACAAATGTACTAATGTGATGCACACAAATGTACCAAAGTTATGCACACAAATGTACCAGAGTGATGCACACAAATGTACCAATCTAATGCACACAAATGTACCAGAGTGATGCACCCTAATGTAGAAGAATGATGCACACAAATCTAACAGAGTGATGCACACAAATGTACCAAAGTGGTGCACACAAATGTACCAAAGTGATGCACACAAATGTTCAAGAGTGATGCACCCTAATGTAGAAGAATGATGCACACAAATGTACCAGAGTGATGCACACACATGTACGAAATTGAAGCACACAAATGTACCAAATTGATGCACACAAATGTACCAGAGTGATGCACACATATGTACCAGAGTGATGCACACAAATGTACTAATGTGATGCACACAAATGTACCAAAGTTATGCACACAAATGTACCAGAGTGATGCACACAAATGTACCAAAGTTATGCACACAAATGTACCAGAGTGCTGCACACACATGTACCAAAGTGATGCACACAAATGAACCAGAATGATGCACACACATGTACCAGAGTGATGCACACATATGTACCAGAGTGATGCACACAAATGTACTAATGTGATGCACACAAATGTACCAAAGTTATGCACACAAATGTACCAGAGTGATGCACACAAATGTACCAAAGTTATGCACACAAATGTACCAGAGTGCTGCACACACATGTACCAAAGTTATGCACACAAATGTACCAGAGTGATGCACACAAATGTACCAAAGTTATGCACACAAATGAACCAGAGTGATGCACACACATGTATCAAAGTGATTCACACAAATGTACCAGGGTTCTGCACAAATGTACAAAAGTGATGCACACAAACGTAGCAGAATAATGCACACAAATGTACCAGAATGATGCACCAAAGTATAGAAGAATTATGCACACAAATATACCAGAGTGATGCACACAAATGTACCAGAGTGATGCACACAAATGTACCAGAGTGATGCACACAAATGTACCAAGGTGATGCACACAAATGTACCAGAGTGATGCACACAAATGTACCATAGTGATACGCACAAATGTATCAGAATTGTGCACACACATGTACCATAATGACACACACATGTACCATAATGACACACAAATGTACCAGAGTGATGCACACAAATGTACCAGAATGAAACACACAAATGTACCAGAGTGATGCACACAAATGTACCTAACTGATGCACACAAATGTACCATGTGATGCACACAAAAGTACCAGAGTGATGCACGCAAATGTACCAGAGTGATGCACACAAATGTAGCAGAGGGATGCTCACAAATTTACCAAAGTGCTGCACACAAATGTACCAGAGTGGTGCACACAAATGTACCAGAGTGATGCACACAAATGTAGCAGAGTGATGATCACAAATTTACCAAAGTGAAGCACACAAATGAACAAGAGTGATGCACACAAATGTTCCAGAGTGATGCACCAAAATGTACCAGAATGATGCACACAAATGTACTAATGTGATGCACACAAATGTACCAAAGTTATGCACACAAATGTACCAGAGTGATGCACACAAATGTACCAAAGTTATGCACACAAATGTACCAGAGTGCTGCACACACATGTACCAAAGTTATGCACACAAATGTACCAGAGTGATGCACACAAATGTACCAAAGTTATGCACACAAATGAACCAGAGTGATGCACACACATGTATCAAAGTGATTCACACAAATATACCAGGGTTCTGCACAAATGTACAAAAGTGATGCACACAAACGTAGCAGAATAATGCACACAAATGTACCAGAATGATGCACCAAAGTATAGAAGAATTATGCACACAAATATACCAGAGTGATGCACACAAATGTACCAGAGTGATGCACACAAATGTACCAGAGTGATGCACACAAATGTACCAAGGTGATGCACACAAATGTACCAGAGTGATGCACACAAATGTACCATAGTGATACGCACAAATGTATCAGAATTGTGCACACACATGTACCATAATGACACACACATGTACCATAATGACACACAAATGTACCAGAGTGATGCACACAAATGTACCAGAATGAAACACACAAATGTACCAGAGTGATGCACACAAATGTACCTAACTGATGCACACAAATGTACCATGTGATGCACACAAAAGTACCAGAGTGATGCACGCAAATGTACCAGAGTGATGCACACAAATGTAGCAGAGGGATGCTCACAAATTTACCAAAGTGCTGCACACAAATGTACCAGAGTGGTGCACACAAATGTACCAGAGTGATGCACACAAATGTACCAGAGTGCTGCACACAAATGTACCAGAGTGGTGCACACAAATGTACCAGAGTGGTGCACACAAATGTACCAGAGTGGTGCACACAAATGTACCAGAGTGGTGCACACAAATGTACCAGAGTGATGCACACAAATGTAGCAGAGTGATGATCACAAATTTACCATAGTGAAGCACACAAATGAACAAGAGTGATGCACACAAATGTTCCAGAGTGATGCACCAAAATGTACCAGAATGATGCACACAAATGTACCATAGTCATGCACACAAATGTACCAACTTGATGCACACAAATGTACCAGAGTGATGCACGCAAATGTACCAGAGTGATGCACACAAATGTAGCAGAGGGATGCTCACAAATTTACCAAAGTGCTGCACACAAATGTACCAGAGTGGTGCACACAAATGTACCAGAGTGATGCACCCTAATGTAGAAGAATGATGCACACAAATGTACCAGAGTGATGCACACACATGTACGAAATTGAAGCACACAAATGTACCAAATTGATGCACACAAATGAACCAGAGTGATGCACACAAATGTACCAGAGTGATGCACACAAATGTACTAATGTGATGCACACAAATGTACCAAAGTTATGCACACAAATGTACCAGAGTGATGCACACAAATGTACCAATCTAATGCACACAAATGTACCAGAGTGATGCACCCTAATGTAGAAGAATTATGCACACAAATCTAACAGAGTGATGCACACAAATGTACCAAAGTGGTGCACACAAATGTACCAAAGTGATGCACACAAATGTTCAAGAGTGATGCACCCTAATGTAGAAGAATGATGCACACAAATGTACCAGAGTGATGCACACACATGTACGAAATTGAAGCACACAAATGTACCAAATTGATGCACACAAATGTACCAGAGTGATGCACACATATGTACCAGAGTGATGCACACAAATGTACTAATGTGATGCACACAAATGTACCAAAGTTATGCACACAAATGTACCAGAGTGATGCACACAAATGTACCAAAGTTATGCACACAAATGTACCAGAGTGCTGCACACACATGTACCAAAGTTATGCACACAAATGTACCAGAGTGATGCACACAAATGTACCAAAGTTATGCACACAAATGAACCAGAGTGATGCACACACATGTATCAAAGTGATTCACACAAATGTACCAGGGTTCTGCACAAATGTACAAAAGTGATGCACACAAACGTAGCAGAATAATGCACACAAATGTACCAAAATGATGCACCAAAGTATAGAAGAATTATGCACACAAATATACCAGAGTGATGCACACAAATGTACCAGAGTGATGCACACAAATTTACCAGAGTGATGCACACAAATGTACCAAGGTGATGCACACAAATGTACCAGAGTGATGCACACAAATGTACCATAGTGATACGCACAAATGTATCAGAATTGTGCACACACATGTACCATAATGACACACACATGTACCATAATGACACACAAATGTACCAGAGTGATGCACACAAATGTACCAGAATGAAACACACAAATGTACCAGAGTGATGCACACAAATGTACCTAACTGATGCACACAAATGTACCATGTGATGCACACAAAAGTACCAGAGTGATGCACGCAAATGTACCAGAGTGATGCACACAAATGTAGCAGAGGGATGCTCACAAATTTACCAAAGTGCTGCACACAAATGTACCAGAGTGGTGCACACAAATGTACCAGAGTGATGCACACAAATGTAGCAGAGTGATGATCACAAATTTACCAAAGTGAAGCACACAAATGAACAAGAGTGATGCACACAAATGTTCCAGAGTGATGCACCAAAATGTACCAGAATGATGCACACAAATGTACTAATGTGATGCACACAAATGTACCAAAGTTATGCACACAAATGTACCAGAGTGATGCACACAAATGTACCAAAGTTATGCACACAAATGTACCAGAGTGCTGCACACACATGTACCAAAGTGATGCACACAAATGAACCAGAATGATGCACACACATGTACCAGAGTGATGCACACATATGTACCAGAGTGATGCACACAAATGTACTAATGTGATGCACACAAATGTACCAAAGTTATGCACACAAATGTACCAGAGTGATGCACACAAATGTACCAAAGTTATGCACACAAATGTACCAGAGTGCTGCACACACATGTACCAAAGTTATGCACACAAATGTACCAGAGTGATGCACACAAATGTACCAAAGTTATGCACACAAATGAACCAGAGTGATGCACACACATGTATCAAAGTGATTCACACAAATGTACCAGGGTTCTGCACAAATGTACAAAAGTGATGCACACAAACGTAGCAGAATAATGCACACAAATGTACCAAAATGATGCACCAAAGTATAGAAGAATTATGCACACAAATATACCAGAGTGATGCACACAAATGTACCAGAGTGATGCACACAAATTTACCAGAGTGATGCACACAAATGTACCAAGGTGATGCACACAAATGTACCAGAGTGATGCACACAAATGTACCATAGTGATACGCACAAATGTATCAGAATTGTGCACACACATGTACCATAATGACACACACATGTACCATAATGACACACAAATGTACCAGAGTGATGCACACAAATGTACCAGAATGAAACACACAAATGTACCAGAGTGATGCACACAAATGTACCTAACTGATGCACACAAATGTACCATGTGATGCACACAAAAGTACCAGAGTGATGCACGCAAATGTACCAGAGTGATGCACACAAATGTAGCAGAGGGATGCTCACAAATTTACCAAAGTGCTGCACACAAATGTACCAGAGTGGTGCACACAAATGTACCAGAGTGATGCACACAAATGTAGCAGAGTGATGATCACAAATTTACCAAAGTGAAGCACACAAATGAACAAGAGTGATGCACACAAATGTTCCAGAGTGATGCACCAAAATGTACCAGAATGATGCACACAAATGTACTAATGTGATGCACACAAATGTACCAAAGTTATGCACACAAATGTACCAGAGTGATGCACACAAATGTACCAAAGTTATGCACACAAATGTACCAGAGTGCTGCACACACATGTACCAAAGTTATGCACACAAATGTACCAGAGTGATGCACACAAATGTACCAAAGTTATGCACACAAATGAACCAGAGTGATGCACACACATGTATCAAAGTGATTCACACAAATATACCAGGGTTCTGCACAAATGTACAAAAGTGATGCACACAAACGTAGCAGAATAATGCACACAAATGTACCAGAATGATGCACCAAAGTATAGAAGAATTATGCACACAAATATACCAGAGTGATGCACACAAATGTACCAGAGTGATGCACACAAATGTACCAGAGTGATGCACACAAATGTACCAAGGTGATGCACACAAATGTACCAGAGTGATGCACACAAATGTACCATAGTGATACGCACAAATGTATCAGAATTGTGCAAACACATGTACCATAATGACACACACATGTACCATAATGACACACAAATGTACCAGAGTGATGCACACAAATGTACCAGAATGAAACACACAAATGTACCAGAGTGATGCACACAAATGTACCTAACTGATGCACACAAATGTACCATGTGATGCACACAAAAGTACCAGAGTGATGCACGCAAATGTACCAGAGTGATGCACACAAATGTAGCAGAGGGATGCTCACAAATTTACCAAAGTGCTGCACACAAATGTACCAGAGTGGTGCACACAAATGTACCAGAGTGATGCACACAAATGTACCAGAGTGCTGCACACAAATGTACCAGAGTGGTGCACACAAATGTACCAGAGTGGTGCACACAAATGTACCAGAGTGGTGCACACAAATGTACCAGAGTGGTGCACACAAATGTACCAGAGTGATGCACACAAATGTAGCAGAGTGATGATCACAAATTTACCAAAGTGAAGCACACAAATGAACAAGAGTGATGCACACAAATGTTCCAGAGTGATGCACCAAAATGTACCAGAATGATGCACACAAATGTACCATAGTCATGCACACAAATGTACCAACTTGATGCACACAAATGTACCAGAGTGATGCACGCAAATGTACCAGAGTGATGCACACAAATGTAGCAGAGGGATGCTCACAAATTTACCAAAGTGCTGCACACAAATGTACCAGAGTGGTGCACACAAATGTTCCAGAGTGATGCACCCTAATGTAGAAGAATGATGCACACAAATGTACCAGAGTGATGCACACACATGTACGAAATTGAAGCACACAAATGTACCAAATTGATGCACACAAATGAACCAGAGTGATGCACACAAATGTACCAGAGTGATGCACACAAATGTACTAATGTGATGCACACAAATGTACCAAAGTTATGCACACAAATGTACCAGAGTGATGCACACAAATGTACCAATCTAATGCACACAAATGTACCAGAGTGATGCACCCTAATGTAGAAGAATGATGCACACAAATCTAACAGAGTGATGCACACAAATGTACCAAAGTGGTGCACACAAATGTACCAAAGTGATGCACACAAATGTTCAAGAGTGATGCACCCTAATGTAGAAGAATGATGCACACAAATGTACCAGAGTGATGCACACATATGTACCAGAGTGATGCACACAAATGTACTAATGTGATGCACACAAATGTACCAAAGTTATGCACACAAATGTACCAGAGTGATGCACACAAATGTACCAAAGTTATGCACACAAATGTACCAGAGTGCTGCACACACATGTACCAAAGTGATGCACACAAATGAACCAGAATGATGCACACACATGTACCAGAGTGATGCACACATATGTACCAGAGTGATGCACACAAATGTACTAATGTGATGCACACAAATGTACCAAAGTTATGCACACAAATGTACCAGAGTGATGCACACAAATGTACCAAAGTTATGCACACAAATGTACCAGAGTGCTGCACACACATGTACCAAAGTTATGCACACAAATGTACCAGAGTGATGCACACAAATGTACCAAAGTTATGCACACAAATGAACCAGAGTGATGCACACACATGTATCAAAGTGATTCACACAAATGTACCAGGGTTCTGCAAAATGTACAAAAGTGATGCACACAAACGTAGCAGAATAATGCACACAAATGTACCAAAATGATGCACCAAAGTATAGAAGAATTATGCACACAAATATACCAGAGTGATGCACACAAATGTACCAGAGTGATGCACACAAATTTACCAGAGTGATGCACACAAATGTACCAAGGTGATGCACACAAATGTACCAGAGTGATGCACACAAATGTACCATAGTGATACGCACAAATGTATCAGAATTGTGCACACACATGTACCATAATGACACACACATGTACCATAATGACACACAAATGTACCAGAGTGATGCACACAAATGTACCAGAATGAAACACACAAATGTACCAGAGTGATGCACACAAATGTACCTAACTGATGCACACAAATGTACCATGTGATGCACACAAAAGTACCAGAGTGATGCACGCAAATGTACCAGAGTGATGCACACAAATGTAGCAGAGTGATGATCACAAATTTACCAAAGTGCTGCACACAAATGTACCAGAGTGATGCACACAAATGTAGCAGAGGGATGCTCACAAATTTACCAAAGTGCTGCACACAAATGTACCAGAGTGGTGCACACAAATGTACCAGAGTGATGCACACAAATGTAGCAGAGTGATGATAACAAATTTACCAAAGTGAAGCACACAAATGAACAAGAGTGATGCACACAAATGTTCCAGAGTGATGCACCAAAATGTACCAGAATGATGCACACAAATGTACTAATGTGATGCACACAAATGTACCAAAGTTATGCACACAAATGTACCAGAGTGATGCACACAAATGTACCAAACTTATGCACACAAATGTACCAGAGTGCTGCACACACATGTACCAAAGTTATGCACACAAATGTACCAGAGTGATGCACACAAATGTACCAAAGTTATGCACACAAATGAACCAGAGTGATGCACACACATGTATCAAAGTGATTCACACAAATATACCAGGGTTCTGCACAAATGTACAAAAGTGATGCACACAAACGTAGCAGAATAATGCACACAAATGTACCAGAATGATGCACCAAAGTATAGAAGAATTATGCACACAAATATACCAGAGTGATGCACACAAATGTACCAGAGTGATGCACACAAATGTACCAGAGTGATGCACACAAATGTACCAAGGTGATGCACACAAATGTACCAGAGTGATGCACACAAATGTACCATAGTGATACGCACAAATGTATCAGAATTGTGCACACACATTTACCATAATGACACACACATGTACCATAATGACACACAAATGTACCAGAGTGATGCACACAAATGTACCAGAATGAAACACACAAATGTACCAGAGTGATGCACACAAATGTACCTAACTGATGCACACAAATGTACCATGTGATGCACACAAAAGTACCAGAGTGATGCACGCAAATGTACCAGAGTGATGCACACAAATGTAGCAGAGGGATGCTCACAAATTTACCAAAGTGCTGCACACAAATGTACCAGAGTGATGCACACAAATGTACCAGAGTGATGCACACAAATGTACCAGAGTGCTGCACACAAATGTACCAGAGTG
This sequence comes from Meghimatium bilineatum, assembly GCA_034231615.1. Classification (NCBI taxonomy): domain Eukaryota; kingdom Metazoa; phylum Mollusca; class Gastropoda; order Stylommatophora; family Philomycidae; genus Meghimatium; species Meghimatium bilineatum. Next base: position 7,866,595 of record CM067306.1, read on the forward strand.
GTGCACACAAATGTACCAGAGTGGTGCACACAAATGTACCATAGTGGTGCACACAAATGTACCAGAGTGGTGCACACAAATGTACCAGAGTGATGCACACAAATGTAGCAGAGTGATGATCACACATTTACCAAAGTGAAGCACACAAATGAACAAGAGTGATGCACACAAATGTTCCAGAGTGATGCACCAAAATGTACCAGAATGATGCACACAAATGTACCATAGTCATGCACACAAATGTACCAAATTGATGCACACAAATGTACCAGAGTGATGCATACAAATGTACCAGAGTGATGCATACAAATGTACAAGAGTGATGCATACAAATGTACAAGAGTTTTGCACACAAATGTAAAATAGTGATGCACACAAATGTACAAGAGTGATGCACACAAATGTATCTGAGTGATGCACACAAATGTACCAAAGTGATGCACACAAATGTACCAGAGTGATGCACACAAATGTACCAGAATGAAACACACAAATGTACCAAAATGATGCACACAAATGTACCAGAGTGATGCACACAAATGTACCAAAGTTATGCACACAAATGTACCAGAGTGATGCACACAAATGTACCAAAGTTATGCACACAAATGTACCAGAGTGCTGCACACACATGTACCAAAGTTATGCACACAAATGTACCAGAGTGATGCACACAAATGTACCAAAGTTATGCACACAAATGAACCAGAGTGATGCACACACATGTATCAAAGTGATTCACACAAATATACCAGGGTTCTGCACAAATGTACAAAAGTGATGCACACAAACGTAGCAGAATAATGCACACAAATGTACCAGAATGATGCACCAAAGTATAGAAGAATTATGCACACAAATATACCAGAGTGATGCACACAAATGTACCAGAGTGATGCACACAAATGTACCAGAGTGATGCACACAAATGTACCAAGGTGATGCACACAAATGTACCAGAGTGATGCACACAAATGTACCATAGTGATACGCACAAATGTATCAGAATTGTGCAAACACATGTACCATAATGACACACACATGTACCATAATGACACACAAATGTACCAGAGTGATGCACACAAATGTACCAGAATGAAACACACAAATGTACCAGAGTGATGCACACAAATGTACCTAACTGATGCACACAAATGTACCATGTGATGCACACAAAAGTACCAGAGTGATGCACGCAAATGTACCAGAGTGATGCACACAAATGTAGCAGAGGGATGCTCACAAATTTACCAAAGTGCTGCACACAAATGTACCAGAGTGGTGCACACAAATGTACCAGAGTGATGCACACAAATGTACCAGAGTGCTGCACACAAATGTACCAGAGTGGTGCACACAAATGTACCAGAGTGGTGCACACAAATGTACCAGAGTGGTGCACACAAATGTACCAGAGTGGTGCACACAAATGTACCAGAGTGATGCACACAAATGTAGCAGAGTGATGATCACAAATTTACCAAAGTGAAGCACACAAATGAACAAGAGTGATGCACACAAATGTTCCAGAGTGATGCACCAAAATGTACCAGAATGATGCACACAAATGTACCATAGTCATGCACACAAATGTACCAACTTGATGCACACAAATGTACCAGAGTGATGCACGCAAATGTACCAGAGTGATGCACACAAATGTAGCAGAGGGATGCTCACAAATTTACCAAAGTGCTGCACACAAATGTACCAGAGTGGTGCACACAAATGTTCCAGAGTGATGCACCCTAATGTAGAAGAATGATGCACACAAATGTACCAGAGTGATGCACACACATGTACGAAATTGAAGCACACAAATGTACCAAATTGATGCACACAAATGAACCAGAGTGATGCACACAAATGTACCAGAGTGATGCACACAAATGTACTAATGTGATGCACACAAATGTACCAAAGTTATGCACACAAATGTACCAGAGTGATGCACACAAATGTACCAATCTAATGCACACAAATGTACCAGAGTGATGCACCCTAATGTAGAAGAATGATGCACACAAATCTAACAGAGTGATGCACACAAATGTACCAAAGTGGTGCACACAAATGTACCAAAGTGATGCACACAAATGTTCAAGAGTGATGCACCCTAATGTAGAAGAATGATGCACACAAATGTACCAGAGTGATGCACACACATGTACGAAATTGAAGCACACAAATGTACCAAATTGATGCACACAAATGTACCAGAGTGATGCACACATATGTACCAGAGTGATGCACACAAATGTACTAATGTGATGCACACAAATGTACCAAAGTTATGCACACAAATGTACCAGAGTGATGCACACAAATGTACCAAAGTTATGCACACAAATGTACCAGAGTGCTGCACACACATGTACCAAAGTGATGCACACAAATGAACCAGAATGATGCACACACATGTACCAGAGTGATGCACACATATGTACCAGAGTGATGCACACAAATGTACTAATGTGATGCACACAAATGTACCAAAGTTATGCACACAAATGTACCAGAGTGATGCACAGAAATGTACCAAAGTTATGCACACAAATGTACCAGAGTGCTGCACACACATGTACCAAAGTTATGCACACAAATGTACCAGAGTGATGCACACAAATGTACCAAAGTTATGCACACAAATGAACCAGAGTGATGCACACACATGTATCAAAGTGATTCACACAAATGTACCAGGGTTCTGCACAAATGTACAAAAGTGATGCACACAAACGTAGCAGAATAATGCACACAAATGTACCAAAATGATGCACCAAAGTATAGAAGAATTATGCACACAAATATACCAGAGTGATGCACACAAATGTACCAGAGTGATGCACACAAATTTACCAGAGTGATGCACACAAATGTACCAAGGTGATGCACACAAATGTACCAGAGTGATGCACACAAATGTACCATAGTGATACGCACAAATGTATCAGAATTGTGCACACACATGTACCATAATGACACACACATGTACCATAATGACACACAAATGTACCAGAGTGATGCACACAAATGTACCAGAATGAAACACACAAATGTACCAGAGAGATGCACACAAATGTACCTAACTGATGCACACAAATGTACCATGTGATGCACACAAAAGTACCAGAGTGATGCACGCAAATGTACCAGAGTGATGCACACAAATGTAGCAGAGTGATGATCACAAATTTACCAAAGTGCTGCACACAAATGTACCAGAGTGATGCACACAAATGTAGCAGAGGGATGCTCACAAATTTACCAAAGTGCTGCACACAAATGTACCAGAGTGGTGCACACAAATGTACCAGAGTGATGCACACAAATGTAGCAGAGTGATGATAACAAATTTACCAAAGTGAAGCACACAAATGAACAAGAGTGATGCACACAAATGTTCCAGAGTGATGCACCAAAATGTACCAGAATGATGCACACAAATGTACTAATGTGATGCACACAAATGTACCAAAGTTATGCACACAAATGTACCAGAGTGATGCACACAAATGTACCAAACTTATGCACACAAATGTACCAGAGTGCTGCACACACATGTACCAAAGTTATGCACACAAATGTACCAGAGTGATGCACACAAATGTACCAAAGTTATGCACACAAATGAACCAGAGTGATGCACACACATGTATCAAAGTGATTCACACAAATATACCAGGGTTCTGCACAAATGTACAAAAGTGATGCACACAAACGTAGCAGAATAATGCACACAAATGTACCAGAATGATGCACCAAAGTATAGAAGAATTATGCACACAAATATACCAGAGTGATGCACACAAATGTACCAGAGTGATGCACACAAATGTACCAGAGTGATGCACACAAATGTACCAAGGTGATGCACACAAATGTACCAGAGTGATGCACACAAATGTACCATAGTGATACGCACAAATGTATCAGAATTGTGCACACACATTTACCATAATGACACACACATGTACCATAATGACACACAAATGTACCAGAATGATGCACACAAATGTACCAGAATGAAACACACAAATGTACCAGAGTGATGCACACAAATGTACCTAACTGATGCACACAAATGTACCATGTGATGCACACAAAAGTACCAGAGTGATGCACGCAAATGTACCAGAGTGATGCACACAAATGTAGCAGAGGGATGCTCACAAATTTACCAAAGTGCTGCACACAAATGTACCAGAGTGATGCACACAAATGTACCAGAGTGATGCACACAAATGTACCAGAGTGCTGCACACAAATGTACCAGAGTGGTGCACACAAATGTACCAGAGTGGTGCACACAAATGTACCAGAGTGGTGCACACAAATGTACCAGAGTGGTGCACACAAATGTACCAGAGTGATGCACACAAATGTAGCAGAGTGATGATCACACATTTACCAAAGTGAAGCACACAAATGAACAAGAGTGATGCACACAAATGTTCCAGAGTGATGCACCAAAATGTACCAGAATGATGCACACAAATGTACCATAGTCATGCACACAAATGTACCAAATTGATGCACACAAATGTACCAGAGTGATGCATACAAATGTACCAGAGTGATGCATACAAATGTACAAGAGTGATGCATACAAATGTACAAGAGTTTTGCACACAAATGTAAAATAGTGATGCACACAAATGTACAAGAGTGATGCACACAAATGTATCTGAGTGATGCACACAAATGTACCAAAGTGATGCACACAAATGTACCAGAGTGATGCACACAAATGTACCAGAATGAAACACACAAATGTACCAAAATGATGCACACAAATGTACCAGAGTGATGCACACAAATGTACCATATGATGAACACAAATGTACCAGAGTGATACGCACAAATATACCAGAATGGTGCACACAAATGTACCAGATTGATGCGAACAAATGTAGGAAAGTGGTGCACACATATGTACCAGAATGATACACACAAATGTACCAGAGTGATGCACACAAATGTACCAGATTGATGCGAACAAATGTAGCAAAGTGGTGCACACATATTTACCAGAATGATACACACAAATGTACCAGAGTGATGCACACAAATGTACATAAGTGATGCACACAAATGTACCATATGATGAACACAAATATACAAGAGTGATGGGCACAAATGTACCATAGTGATGCACACAAATGTACCAGAGAGATGCACACAAATGTACCAGAGTGATGCACACAAATGTACCAGAGTGATGCACACAAATGTACCAGAGTGATGCAAACACATTTACCAGATTGATACACACAAATGTAGAAGAATGGTTCAAACAAATATACCAGAGTGGAGCACACAAATGTACCAGAGTGATGCACACAAATGTACCAGAGTGATGCACACAAATGTACCAAAGTGATGCACACAAACGTTCCAGAGTGATGCACCCTAATGTAGAAGAATGATGCACACAAATGTACCAGAGTGATGCACACAAATGTACCAAAGTGGTGCACACAAATGTACCACAGTGATGCACACAAATGTTCCAGAGTGATGCACCCTAATGTAGAAGAATGATGCACACAAATGTACCAGAGTGATGCACACACATGTACGAAATTGAAGCACACAAATGTACCAAATTGATGCACACAAATGTACCAGAGTGATGCACACAAATGTACCAGAGTGATGCACACAAATGTACTAATGTGATGCACACAAATGTACCAAAGTTATGCACACAAATGTACCAGAGTGATGCACACAAATGTACCAGAGTGATGCACACAAATGTACCAAGGTGATGCACACAAATGTACCAGAGTGATGCACACAAATGTACCAGAATGGTGCAACAAAATGTAGATGAATTATGCACACAAATGTACCAGAGTGATGCACACAAATGTAGCAGAGTGATGCTCACAAATGTACCAGAGTGATGTTCACAAATGTACCAAAGTGATGCACACAAATGTACCTAAGTGATGCACACAAATGTACCATGTGATGCACACAAATGTACCAGAGTGCTGCACACAAATATACCAGAGTGTTGCACACAAATGAACAGAGTGTTGCACACAAATGTACCAGAGTGATGCACACAAATGTACCAAGGTGATGCACACAAATGTGCCATAGTGATGCACACAAATGTACCAGAGTGATGCACACAAATGTACCAGAATGGTGCAACAAAATGTAGATGAATTATGCACACAAATGTACCAGAGTGATGCACACAAATGTACCAGAGTGATGCACACAAATGTACCAATGTGATGCACACAAATGTACCAGAGTGATGCACCCTAATGTAGAAGAATGAAGCACACAAATCTAACAGAGTGATGCACACAAATGTACCAAAGTGGTGCACACAAATGTACCAAAGTGATGCACACTAATGTTCCAGAGTGATGCACCCTAATGTAGAAGAATGATGCACACAAATGTACCAGAGTGATGCACACAAATGTACCTAAGTGATGCACACAAATGTACCATATGATGAACACAAATGTACCAGAGTGATGGGTACAAATGTACCATAGTGATGCACACAAATATACCAGAGAGATGCACACAAATGTACCAAAGTGATGCACACAAATGTTCCAGAGTGATGCACCCTAATGTAGAAGAATGATGCAAACAAATGCACCAGAGTGATGCACACAAATTTACCAAAGTGGTGCACACAAATGTACCAAAGTGATGCACACAAATGTTCCAGAGTGATGCACCCTAATGTAGAAGAATGATGCACACAAATGTACCAGAGTGATGCACACACATGTACGAAATTGAAGCACACAAATGTACCAAATTGATGCACACAAATGTACCAGAGTGATGCACACAAATGTACCAGAGTGATGCACACAAATGTACTAATGTGATGCACACAAATGTACCAAAGTTATGCACACAAATGTACCAGAGTGATGCACACAAATGTACCAATGTGATGCACACAAATGTACCAGAGTGATTAACACAAATGTACCAAAGTGATGCACACAAATGTACCAGAGTGCTGCACACAAATGTACCAAAGTGATGCACACAAATGAACCAGAATGATGCACACAAATGTACCAGAGTGATGCACACAAATGTACCAGAGTGATGCACACAAATGTAGCAGAGTGATACTCACAAATGTACCAAAGTGATGCACACAAACGTAGCAGAATAATGCGCACAAATGTACCAGAATGGTGCACCAAAATTTAGAAGAATTATGCACACAAATATACCAGAATAATGCACCAAAGTATAGAAGAATTATGCACACAAATATACCAGAGTGATGCACACAAATGTAGCAGAGTGATGCTCACAAATGTACCAGAGTGATGTTCACAAATGTACCAAAGTGATGCACACAAATGTACCTAAGTGATGCACACAAATGTACCATGTGATGCACACAAATGTACCAGAGTGCTGCACACAAATATACCAGAGTGTTGCACACAAATGTACCAGAGTGATGCACACAAATGTACCAAGGTGATGCACACAAATGTGCCATAGTGATGCACACAAATGTACCAGAGTGATGCACACAAATGTACCAGAATGGTGCAACAAATTGTAGATGAATTATGCACACAAATGTACCAGAGTGATGCACACAAATGTACCAGAGTGATGCACACAAATGTACCAGAGTGATGCACACAAATATACCAAGGTGATGCACACAAATGTGCCATAGTGATGCACACACATGTACCAGAGTGATGCACAAAAATGTACCAGAATGGTGCAATAAAATGTAGATGAATTATGCACACACATGTACCAGAGTGATGCACACAAATTTAGCAGAGTGATGCTCACAAATGTACCAGAGTGATGCACACAAATTTAGCAGAGTGATGCTCACAAATGTACCAGAGTGATGCACACAAATGTACCAAGGTGATGCACACAAATGTACCAGAATGGTGCAACAAAATGTAGATGAATTATGCACACAAATGTACCAGAGTGATGCACACAAATGTAGCAGAGTGATGCTCACAAATGTACCAGAGTGCTGCACACAAATATACCAGAGTGTTGCACACAAATGAACAGAGTGTTGCACACAAATGTACCAGAGTGATGCACACAAATGTACCAAGGTGATGCACACAAATGTGCCATAGTGATGCACACAAATGTACCAGAGTGATGCACACAAATGTACCAGAATGGTGCAACAAAATGTAGATGAATTATGCACACATATGTACCAGAGTGATGCACACAAATGTACCAGAGTGATGCACACAAATGTACTAATGTTATGCACACAAATGTACCAAAGTTATGCACACAAATGTACCAGAGTGATGCACACAAATGTACCAATGTGATGCACACAAATGTACCAGAGTGATGCACCCTAATGTAGAAGAATGATGCACACAAATCTAACAGAGTGATGCACACTAATGTTCCAGAGTGATGCACCCTAATGTAGAAGAATGATGCACACAAATGTACCAGAGTGATGCACACAAATGTACCTAAGTGATGCACACAAATGTACCATATGATGAACACAAATGTACCAGAGTGATGGGCACAAATGTACCATAGTGATGCACACAAATATACCAGAGAGATGCACACAAATGTACCAGAGTGATGCACACAAATGTACCAGAGTGATGCAAACACATTTACCAGATTGATACACACAAATGTAGAAGAATGGTTCAAACAAATATACCAGAGTGATGCACACAAATTTACCAAAGTGGTGCACACAAATGTACCAAAGTGATGCACACAAATGTTCCAGAGTGATGCACCCTAATGTAGAAGAATGATGCACACAAATGTACCAGAGTGATGCACACACATGTACGAAATTGAAGCACACAAATGTACCAAATTGATGCACACAAATGTACCAGAGTGATGCACACAAATGTACCAGAGTGATGCACACAAATGTACTAATGTGATGCACACAAATGTACCAAAGTTATGCACACAAATGTACCAGAGTGATGCACACAAATGTACCAATGTGATGCACACAAATGTACCAGAATGGTGCAACAAAATGGAGATGAATTATGCACACAAATGTACCAGAGTGATGCACACAAATGTACCAAAGTGATTCACACAAATGTTCCAGAGTGATGCACCCTAATGTAGAAGAATGATGCAAACAAATGTACCAGAGTGATGCACACAAATTTACCAAAGTGGTGCACACAAATGTACCAAAGTGATGCACACAAATGTTCCAGAGTGATGCACCCTAATGTAGAAGAATGATGCACACAAATGTACCAGAGTGATGCACACACATGTACGAAATTGAAGCACACAAATGTACCAAATTGATGCACACAAATGTACCAGAGTGATGCACACAAATGTACCAGAGTGATGCACACAAATGTACTAATGTGATGCACACAAATGTACCAAAGTTATGCACACAAATGTACCAGAGTGATGCACACAAATGTACCAATGTGATGCACACAAATGTACCAGAGTGATTAACACAAATGTACCAAAGTGATGCACACAAATGTACCAGAGTGCTGCACACAAATGTACCAAAGTGATGCACACAAATGAACCAGAGTGATGCACACAAATGTACCAGAGTGATGCACACAAATGTAGCAGAGTGATACTCACAAATGTACAAAAGTGATGCACACAAACGTAGCAGAATAATGCACACAAATGTACCAGAATAGTGCACCAAAATTTAGAAGAATTATGCACACAAATATACCAGAATAATGCACCAAAGTATAGAAGAATTATGCACACAAATATACCAGAGTGATGCACACAAATGTACCAGAGTGATGCACACAAATGTACCAGAGTGATGGACACAAATGTACCAAGGTGATGCACACAAATGTACCAGAGTGATGCACACAAATGTACCAGAATGGTGCAACAAAATGTAGATGAATTATGCACACAAATGTACCAGAGTGATGCACACAAATGTAGCAGAGTGATGCTCACAAATGTACCAGAGTGATGTTCACAAATGTACCAAAGTGATGCACACAAATGTACCTAAGTGATGCACACAAATGTACCATGTGATGCACACAAATGTACCAAGGTGATGCACACAAATGTGCCATAGTGATGCACACAAATGTACCAGAGTGATGCACAAAAATGTACCAGAATGGTGCAACAAAATGTAGATGAATTATGCACACACATGTACCAGAGTGATGCACACAAATTTAGCAGAGTGATGCACACAAATGTGCCATAGTGATGCACACAAATGTACCAGAGTGATGCACACAAATGTACCAGAATGGTGCAACAAATTGTAGATGAATTATGCACACAAATGTACCAGAGTGATGCACACAAATGTACCAGAGTGATGCACACAAATGTACCAGAGTGATGCACACAAATGTACCAAGGTGTTCCACACAAATGTGCCATAGTGATGCACACACATGTACCAGAGTGATGCACAAAAATGTACCAGAATGGTGCAACAAAATGTAGATGAATTATGCACACACATGTACCAGAGTGATGCACACAAATTTAGCAGAGTGATGCTCACAAATGTACCAGAGTGATGCACACAAATGTACAGAATTGATATACACAAATGTACGAGAGTGATACACACAAATGTACCAAAGTGATGCACACAAATGTACCAGAGTGATGCAAAAAAATGTACCAGAGTTATACGCACAAATGTACCAAAGTGATGCACACAAATGTACCAGAATGGTGCACACACATGTACCAGAATGAAACACACAAATGTACCAGAGTGATGCACACAAATGTACCTAACTGATGCACACAAATGTACCGTGTGATGCACACAAAAGTACCAGAGTGATGCACACAAATGTAGCAGAGTGATGCACACACATGTACCAGAGTGATGCACACAAATGTAGCAGAGTGATGCCCACAAATTGACCAAAGTGAAGCACACAAATGAACAAGAGTGATGCACACACATGTACCAAAGTGATGCACACAAATGAACCAGAATGATGCACACACATGTACCAGAGTGATGCACACATATGTACCAGAGTGATGCACACAAATGTACTAATGTGATGCACACAAATGTACCAAAGTTATGCACACAAATGTACCAGAGTGATGCACACAAATGTACTAATGTGATGCACACAAATGTACCAAAGTTATGCACACAAATGTACCAGAGTGATGCACACAAATGTACCAATGTGATGCACACAAATGTACCAGAGTGATTAACACAAATGTACCAAAGTGATGCACACAAATGTACCAGAGTGCTGCACACAAATGTACCAAAGTGATGCACACAAATGAACCAGAATGATGCACACAAATGTACCAGAGTGATGCACACAAATGTACCAGAGTGATGAACACAAATGTAGCAGAGTGATACTCACAAATGTACCAAAGTGATGCACACAAACGTAGCAGAATAATGCACACAAATGTACCAGAATGGTGCACCAAAATTTAGAAGAATTATGCACACAAATATACCAGAATGATGCACCAAAGTATAGAAGAATTATGCACACAAATATACCAGAGTGATGCACACAAATGTACCAGAGTGATGGACACAAATGTACCAAGGTGATGCACACAAATGTACCAGAGTGATGCACACAAATGTACCAGAATGGTGCAACAAAATGTAGATGAATTATGCACACAAATGTACCAGAGTGATGCACACAAATGTAGCAGAGTGATGCTCACAAATGTACCAGAGTGATGTTCACAAATGTACCAAAGTGATGCACACAAATGTACCTAAGTGATGCACACAAATGTACCATGTGATGCACACAAATGTACCAGAGTGCTGCACACAAATATACCAGAGTGTTGCACACAAATGAACAGAGTGTTGCACACAAATGTACCAGAGTGATGCACACAAATGTACCAAGGTGATGCACACAAATGTGCCATAGTGATGCACACAAATGTACCAGAGTGATGCACACAAATGTACCAGAATGGTGCAACAAATTGTAGATGAATTATGCACACAAATGTACCAGAGTGATGCACACAAATGTACCAGAGTGATGCACACAAATGTACCAGAGTGATGCACACAAATGTACCAAGGTGATGCACACAAATGTGCCATAGTGATGCACACACATGTACCAGAGTGATGCACAAAAATGTACCAGAATGGTGCAACAAAATGTAGATGAATTATGCACACACATGTACCAGAGTGATGCACACAAATTTAGCAGAGTGATGCTCACAAATGTACCAGAGTGATGCACACAAATTTAGCAGAGTGATGCTCACAAATGTACCAGAGTGATGCACACAAATGTACAGAATTGATATACACAAATGTACGAGAGTGATACACACAAATGTACCAAAGTGATGCACACAAATGTACCAGAGTGATGCAAAAAAATGTACCAGAGTTATACGCACAAATGTACCAAAGTGATGCACACAAATGTACCAGAATGGTGCACACACATGTACCAGAATGAAACACACAAATGTACCAGAGTGATGCACACAAATGTACCTAACTGATGCACACAAATGTACCGTGTGATGCACACAAAAGTACCAGAGTGATGCACACAAATGTAGCAGAGTGATGCACACACATGTACCAGAGTGATGCACACAAATGTAGCAGAGTGATGCCCACAAATTGACCAAAGTGAAGCACACAAATGAACAAGAGTGATGCACACACATGTACCAAAGTGATGCACACAAATGAACCAGAATGATGCACACACATGTACCAGAGTGATGCACACATATGTACCAGAGTGATGCACACAAATGTACTAATGTGATGCACAGAAATGTACCAAAGTTATGCACACAAATGTACCAGAGTGATGCACACAAATGTACTAATGTGATGCACACAAATGTACCAAAGTTATGCACACAAATGTACCAGAGTGATGCACACAAATGTACCAATGTGATGCACACAAATGTACCAGAGTGATTAACACAAATGTACCAAAGTGATGCACACAAATGTACCAGAGTGCTGCACACAAATGTACCAAAGTGATGCACACAAATGAACCAGAATGATGCACACAAATGTACCAGAGTGATGCACACAAATGTACCAGAGTGATGAACACAAATGTAGCAGAGTGATACTCACAAATGTACCAAAGTGATGCACACAAACGTAGCAGAATAATGCACACAAATGTACCAGAATGGTGCACCAAAATTTAGAAGAATTATGCACACAAATATACCAGAATGATGCACCAAAGTATAGAAGAATTATGCACACAAATATACCAGAGTGATGCATACAAATGTACCAGAGTGATGCACACAAATGTACCAGAGTGATGGACACAAATGTGCCAAGGTGATGCACACAAATGTACCAGAGTGATGCACACAAATGTACCAGAATGGTGCAACAAAATGTAGATGAATTATGCACACAAATGTACCAGAGTGATGCACACAAATGTACCAGAGTGCTGCACACAAATATACCAGAGTGTTGCACACAAATGAACAGAGTGTTGCACACAAATGTACCAGAGTGATGCACACAAATGTACCAAGGTGATGCACACAAATGTGCCATAGTGATGCACACAAATGTACCAGAGTGATGCACACAAATGTACCAGAATGGTGCAACAAATTGTAGATGAATTATGCACACACATGTACCAGAGTGATGCACACAAATTTAGCAGAGTGATGCTCACAAATGTACCAGAGTGATGCACACAAATTTAGCAGAGTGATGCTCACAAATGTACCAGAGTGATGCACACAAATGTACAGAATTGATATACACAAATGTACGAGAGTGATACACACAAATGTACCAAAGTGATGCACACAAATGTACCAGAGTGATGCAAAAAAATGTACCAGAGTTATACGCACAAATGTACCAAAGTGATGCACACAAATGTACCAGAGTGCTGCACACAAATGTACCAAAGTGATGCACACAAATGAACCAGAATGATGCACACAAATGTACCAGAGTGATGCACACAAATGTACCAGAGTGATGAACACAAATGTAGCAGAGTGATACTCACAAATGTACCAAAGTGATGCACACAAACGTAGCAGAATAATGCACACAAATGTACCAGAATGGTGCACCAAAATTTAGAAGAATTATGCACACAAATATACCAGAATGATGCACCAAAGTATAGAAGAATTATGCACACAAATATACCAGAGTGATGCACACAAATGTACCAGAGTGATGGACACAAATGTACCAAGGTGATGCACACAAATGTACCAGAGTGATGCACACAAATGTACCAGAATGGTGCAACAAAATGTAGATGAATTATGCACACAAATGTACCAGAGTGATGCACACAAATGTAGCAGAGTGATGCTCACAAATGTACCAGAGTGATGTTCACAAATGTACCAAAGTGATGCACACAAATGTACCTAAGTGATGCACACAAATGTACCATGTGATGCACACAAATGTACCAGAGTGCTGCACACAAATATACCAGAGTGTTGCACACAAATGAACAGAGTGTTGCACACAAATGTACCAGAGTGATGCACACAAATGTACCAAGGTGATGCACACAAATGTGCCATAGTGATGCACACAAATGTACCAGAGTGATGCACACAAATGTACCAGAATGGTGCAACAAATTGTAGATGAATTATGCACACAAATGTACCAGAGTGATGCACACAAATGTACCAGAGTGATGCACACAAATGTACCAGAGTGATGCACACAAATGTACCAAGGTGATGCACACAAATGTGCCATAGTGATGCACACACATGTACCAGAGTGATGCACAAAAATGTACCAGAATGGTGCAACAAAATGTAGATGAATTATGCACACACATGTACCAGAGTGATGCACACAAATTTAGCAGAGTGATGCTCACAAATGTACCAGAGTGATGCACACAAATTTAGCAGAGTGATGCTCACAAATGTACCAGAGTGATGCACACAAATGTACAGAATTGATATACACAAATGTACGAGAGTGATACACACAAATGTACCAAAGTGATGCACACAAATGTACCAGAGTGATGCAAAAAAATGTACCAGAGTTATACGCACAAATGTACCAAAGTGATGCACACAAATGTACCAGAATGGTGCACACACATGTACCAGAATGAAACACACAAATGTACCAGAGTGATGCACACAAATGTACCTAACTGATGCACACAAATGTACCGTGTGATGCACACAAAAGTACCAGAGTGATGCACACAAATGTAGCAGAGTGATGCACACACATGTACCAGAGTGATGCACACAAATGTAGCAGAGTGATGCCCACAAATTGACCAAAGTGAAGCACACAAATGAACAAGAGTGATGCACACACATGTACCAAAGTGATGCACACAAATGAACCAGAATGATGCACACACATGTACCAGAGTGATGCACACATATGTACCAGAGTGATGCACACAAATGTACTAATGTGATGCACAGAAATGTACCAAAGTTATGCACACAAATGTACCAGAGTGATGCACACAAATGTACTAATGTGATGCACACAAATGTACCAAAGTTATGCACACAAATGTACCAGAGTGATGCACACAAATGTACCAATGTGATGCACACAAATGTACCAGAGTGATTAACACAAATGTACCAAAGTGATGCACACAAATGTACCAGAGTGCTGCACACAAATGTACCAAAGTGATGCACACAAATGAACCAGAATGATGCACACAAATGTACCAGAGTGATGCACACAAATGTACCAGAGTGATGAACACAAATGTAGCAGAGTGATACTCACAAATGTACCAAAGTGATGCACACAAACGTAGCAGAATAATGCACACAAATGTACCAGAATGGTGCACCAAAATTTAGAAGAATTATGCACACAAATTTACCAGAATGATGCACCAAAGTATAGAAGAATTATGCACACAAATATACCAGAGTGATGCATACAAATGTACCAGAGTGATGCACACAAATGTACCAGAGTGATGGACACAAATGTGCCAAGGTGATGCACACAAATGTACCAGAGTGATGCACACAAATGTACCAGAATGGTGCAACAAAATGTAGATGAATTATGCACACAAATGTACCAGAGTGATGCACACAAATGTACCAGAGTGCTGCACACAAATATACCAGAGTGTTGCACACAAATGAACAGAGTGTTGCACACAAATGTACCAGAGTGATGCACACAAATGTACCAAGGTGATGCACACAAATGTGCCATAGTGATGCACACAAATGTACCAGAGTGATGCACACAAATGTACCAGAATGGTGCAACAAATTGTAGATGAATTATGCACACAAATGTACCAGAGTGATGCACACAAATGTACCAGAGTGATGCACACAAATGTACCAGAGTGATGCACACAAATGTACCAAGGTGTTCCACACAAATGTGCCATAGTGATGCACACACATGTACCAGAGTGATGCACAAAAATGTACCAGAATGGTGCAACAAAATGTAGATGAATTATGCACACACATGTACCAGAGTGATGCACACAAATTTAGCAGAGTGATGCACACAAATGTGCCATAGTGATGCACACAAATGTACCAGAGTGATGCACACAAATGTACCAGAATGGTGCAACAAATTGTAGATGAATTATGCACACAAATGTACCAGAGTGATGCACACAAATGTACCAGAGTGATGCACACAAATGTACCAGAGTGATGCACACAAATGTACCAAGGTGTTCCACACAAATGTGCCATAGTGATGCACACACATGTACCAGAGTGATGCACAAAAATGTACCAGAATGGTGCAACAAAATGTAGATGAATTATGCACACACATGTACCAGAGTGATGCACACAAATTTAGCAGAGTGATGCTCACAAATGTACCAGAGTGATGCACACAAATGTACAGAATTGATATACACAAATGTACGAGAGTGATACACACAAATGTACCAAAGTGATGCACACAAATGTACCAGAGTGATGCAAAAAAATGTACCAGAGTTATACGCACAAATGTACCAAAGTGATGCACACAAATGTACCAGAATGGTGCACACACATGTACCAGAATGAAACACACAAATGTACCAGAGTGATGCACACAAATGTACCTAACTGATGCACACAAATGTACCGTGTGATGCACACAAAAGTACCAGAGTGATGCACACAAATGTAGCAGAGTGATGCACACACATGTACCAGAGTGATGCACACAAATGTAGCAGAGTGATGCCCACAAATTGACCAAAGTGAAGCACACAAATGAACAAGAGTGATGCACACACATGTACCAAAGTGATGCACACAAATGAACCAGAATGATGCACACACATGTACCAGAGTGATGCACACATATGTACCAGAGTGATGCACACAAATGTACTAATGTGATGCACACAAATGTACCAAAGTTATGCACACAAATTTACCAGAGTGATGCACACAAATGTACTAATGTGATGCACACAAATGTACCAAAGTTATGCACACAAATGTACCAGAGTGATGCACACAAATGTACCAATGTGATGCACACAAATGTACCAGAGTGATTAACACAAATGTACCAAAGTGATGCACACAAATGTACCAGAGTGCTGCACACAAATGTACCAAAGTGATGCACACAAATGAACCAGAATGATGCACACAAATGTACCAGAGTGATGCACACAAATGTACCAGAGTGATGAACACAAATGTAGCAGAGTGATACTCACAAATGTACCAAAGTGATGCACACAAACGTAGCAGAATAATGCACACAAATGTACCAGAATGGTGCACCAAAATTTAGAAGAATTATGCACACAAATATACCAGAATGATGCACCAAAGTATAGAAGAATTATGCACACAAATATACCAGAGTGATGCACACAAATGTACCAGAGTGATGGACACAAATGTACCAAGGTGATGCACACAAATGTACCAGAGTGATTCACACAAATGTACCAGAATGGTGCAACAAAATGTAGATGAATTATGCACACAAATGTACCAGAGTGATGCACACAAATGTAGCAGAGTGATGCTCACAAATGTACCAGAGTGATGTTCACAAATGTACCAAAGTGATGCACACAAATGTACCTAAGTGATGCACACAAATGTACCATGTGATGCACACAAATGTACCAGAGTGCTGCACACAAATATACCAGAGTGTTGCACACAAATGAACAGAGTGTTGCACACAAATGTACCAGAGTGATGCACACAAATGTACCAAGGTGATGCACACAAATGTACCAGAGTGATGCACACAAATGTACCAGAATGGTGCAACAAATTGTAGATGAATTATGCACACAAATGTACCAGAGTGATGCACACAAATGTACCAGAGTGATGCACACAAATGTACCAGAGTGATGCACACAAATGTACCAAGGTGATGCACACAAATGTGCCATAGTGATGCACACACATGTACCAGAGTGATGCACAAAAATGTACCAGAATGGTGCAACAAAATGTAGATGAATTATGCACACACATGTACCAGAGTGATGCACACAAATTTAGCAGAGTGATGCTCACAAATGTACCAGAGTGATGCACACAAATTTAGCAGAGTGATGCTCACAAATGTACCAGAGTGATGCACACAAATGTACAGAATTGATATACACAAATGTACGAGAGTGATACACACAAATGTACCAAAGTGATGCACACAAATGTACCAGAGTGATGCAAAAAAATGTACCAGAGTTATACGCACAAATGTACCAAAGTGATGCACACAAATGTACCAGAATGGTGCACACACATGTACCAGAATGAAACACACAAATGTACCAGAGTGATGCACACAAATGTACCTAACTGATGCACACAAATGTACCGTGTGATGCACACAAAAGTACCAGAGTGATGCACACAAATGTAGCAGAGTGATGCACACACATGTACCAGAGTGATGCACACAAATGTAGCAGAGTGATGCCCACAAATTGACCAAAGTGAAGCACACAAATGAACAAGAGTGATGCACACACATGTACCAAAGTGATGCACACAAATGAACCAGAATGATGCACACACATGTACCAGAGTGATGCACACATATGTACCAGAGTGATGCACACAAATGTACTAATGTGATGCACAGAAATGTACCAAAGTTATGCACACAAATGTACCAGAGTGATGCACACAAATGTACTAATGTGATGCACACAAATGTACCAAAGTTATGCACACAAATGTACCAGAGTGATGCACACAAATGTACCAATGTGATGCACACAAATGTACCAGAGTGATTAACACAAATGTACCAAAGTGATGCACACAAATGTACCAGAGTGCTGCACACAAATGTACCAAAGTGATGCACACAAATGAACCAGAATGATGCACACAAATGTACCAGAGTGATGCACACAAATGTACCAGAGTGATGAACACAAATGTAGCAGAGTGATACTCACAAATGTACCAAAGTGATGCACACAAACGTAGCAGAATAATGCACACAAATGTACCAGAATGGTGCACCAAAATTTAGAAGAATTATGCACACAAATATACCAGAATGATGCACCAAAGTATAGAAGAATTATGCACACAAATATACCAGAGTGATGCATACAAATGTACCAGAGTGATGCACACAAATGTACCAGAGTGATGGACACAAATGTGCCAAGGTGATGCACACAAATGTACCAGAGTGATGCACACAAATGTACCAGAATGGTGCAACAAAATGTAGATGAATTATGCACACAAATGTACCAGAGTGATGCACACAAATGTACCAGAGTGCTGCACACAAATATACCAGAGTGTTGCACACAAATGAACAGAGTGTTGCACACAAATGTACCAGAGTGATGCACACAAATGTACCAAGGTGATGCACACAAATGTGCCATAGTGATGCACACAAATGTACCAGAGTGATGCACACAAATGTACCAGAATGGTGCAACAAATTGTAGATGAATTATGCACACAAATGTACCAGAGTGATGCACACAAATGTACCAGAGTGATGCACACAAATGTACCAGAGTGATGCACACAAATGTACCAAGGTGATGCACACAAATGTGCCATAGTGATGCACACACATGTACCAGAGTGATGCACAAAAATGTACCAGAATGGTGCAACAAAATGTAGATGAATTATGCACACAAATGTACCAGAGTGATACACACAAATGTACCACAGTGATGCACACAAATGTATCAGAGTGATGCAAAAAAATGTACCAGAGTTATACGCACAAATGTACCAAAGTGATGCACACAAATGTACCAGAATGGTGCACACACATGTACCAGAATGAAACACACAAATGTACCAGAGTGATGCACACAAATGTACCTAACTGATGCACACAAATGTACCATGTGATGCACACAAAAGTACCAGAGTGATGCACACATATGTACCAGAGTGATGCACACAAATGTAGCAGAGTGATGCTCACAAATTTACCAAAGTGAAGCACACAAATGAACAAGAGTGATGCACACAAATGTTCCAGAGTGATGCACCAAAATGTACCAGAATGATGCACACAAATGTACCAGAATCATGCACACAAATGTACCAAATTGATGCACACAAATGTACTAGAGTGATGCATACAAATGTACCAGAGTGATACGCACAAATGTACCAGAGTGATGCATACAAATGTACAAGAGTGATGCATACAAATGTACCAGAGTGATGCATATAAATGTACAAGAGTGATGCATACAAATGTACAAGAGTGATGCATACAAATGTACAAGAGTGATGCACACAAATGTAAAATAGTGATGCACACAAATGTAAAATAGTGATGCACACAAATGTACAAGAGTGATGCAAACAAATGTACCAGAGAGATGCATACAAATGAACAAGAGTGATGCACACAAATGTACCAGAGAGATGCACACAAATGTACCAGAGTTATGCACACAAATGTACCAGAGTGATGCATACAAATGTACCAGAGTGATGCATATAAATGTACAAGAGTGATGCATACAAATGTACAAGAGTGATGCACACAAATGTAAAATAGGATGCACACAAATGTAAAATAGTGATGCACACAAATGTACAAGAGTGATGCACACACATGTACAAGAGTGATGCACACAAATGTACCAGTGTGATGGGAAAATGTGTACCAGAATAGTGCAACAAAATGTAGATAAATTATGCACACAAATGTACTAAAGTGGTGCACACAAATGTACCAAAGTGATGCACACAAATGTACCGGAGTGGTGCACCCGCATGTAGAATAATGATGCACACAAATGTACCAGAGTGATGCACACAAACGTAACAGAATAATGCACACAAATGTACCAGAATGGTGCACCAAAATTTAGAAGAATTATGCACACACATATACCAGAATGGTGCACCAAAGTGTAGAAGAATTATGCACACAAATAAACCAGAGTGATGCACACAAATGTACCAGAGTGATGCACACAAATGTACCAGAGTGATGCACACAAATGTACCAGAGTGATGCACACAAATAAACCAGAGTGATGCACACAAATGTACCAAAGTTATACACACAAATGTACCAGAGTGATACACACAAATGTACCAGAGTGATACACATAAATGTACCAGAGTGATACACATAAATGTACCAGAGTGATACACATAAATGTACCAGAGTGATACACATAAATGTACCAGAGTTATGTACATAAATGTATGAGAGTTTTGTTTGTTTGTTACAGAATCCCAGCAATTACGAGCGATTAGCTTTCTTTCTTACCCAGAGGCTTTACCTTTCGGCTTCGTGCAATGTCTATTCGAGGAGCCTTCTACTCATGAGGGATACATGAGACGGGACGAGACTTGGCGAGCAGATACGTTGTGTGGGTCACCCATTACTTATCTATCTCTGACCAGGTGCATCGCAGCCAGCGAACTGTTCCTCATTTAGGACGAGCATTCCATTACCACACTTTGTGTCCCCAGGTCCAAGACCTAATTTCTTTGTATGAGCCGCGTTGGGTAACGGTGACAGTCGAATTAGACTAGGGTTAATACATCTTCCTAGACAAGGTGCTGCTTTGCCAAACACGTCGGGGGTCTGGGGTTTTATATGTGCATATTTCTCGCATTCGCCTCGCCTGCTTGAGATGGTCTTCCCATCCATCGTCAAGTGCTTTTTGTGAAGTTTGACTCTTCAACATTGTGTATGTTACCCAGAGACAGGTAGAATATGAATCTTGGGCGAGGGGCTTTGTAGTGGACACTTGGGTAATGAACCCAATTCTCTCTGTTTGAGTCGTGTTGGTAACGACCTACAGTTGAGTTGGGCTAGGTTTGCAATATCGTTAGAGACTTCCCCCACCCACTACGTTGCCCCCAGTGTCCAGATTTCGAGTCGCAACACTGCTTTAGTCTGAAATTTGAACAATGCACTTCTCAACATTTGTTCAGTGCTTGTCCTAATTGCAATGGGAAGCTGTATTCAGAACATTATTCGATACCCAGGAGTGCATGTTCAAGTTCGCGTATCCAATTCTTGAGTCATGACTCCTAATCTGAGTGTGGTCAATTGTGATGGGATATGTCAGCTTCTGTGCCGTCTGGAGCATGAACAGCACTTCCACCAGTCTGTCTCAAGTTGGGTCTTTGTTCCACTGAATTCGATTTCACGTACACTGCGCTGCCCTCTAGCGTCGTGTGTTAACTTTTACATGTGGTGCACTCATCTTTGTATGCTAGGGACATTGACATTGGCCGCCCCTTCGATGTTTCTGCATTTTAAGCCGTTTAGGTCGGAAATCACAGATTGATTGAATATGTTGGACATGATGGTGTAGAAGTATTTCCTGTCTCTCTGCAGGCAATTTTCATTTCATCCACAGCATCCGCATCCACGGACACGAGCATGGCTCGATATTATCCAGGAAAACAACACACCGGCTGTATTTCTGTTTCCAGCGTGCACCACAAGGAGGAACTTTTAAGCTCTTGGTTATCCGATAACCCTGGATCCGCACGAGAGCAATATGAGGCCATCTCCACCCCATACGAGAGTGATACACATAAATGTATGAGTGTGATACACATAAATGTATGAGTGTGATACACATAAATGGAAAAATACAATCATGTAAAATGAATATCAATTGGTGTCTAAACCCCCCTCCCCCTCCCTCGCCCACGGCTCATCGACATGTCGCTAGTTTAGGAGATTATGCATTTTCAAACAGCCGCACAAAAATATTCTTGGATAAGATTGCTGGTTTGGTATGTAATAACTTTTGGGAAAAGTACACCACCAAATAGTAAATTAGTATTAAATGTGAAAAATTTACAGCGCGTGAATAGTTTCAAATATTTAGAAACATTAATAACTTCAGATGGTAAATGCAAGACCGAAATTTTAAGCACAATAGGACAAGCAAAAGCAGCATTTCATAAAATGGAAATAAAAAGCATATTATATGCAACAAATCCATAACGATGGATACTAGAAAACGTGTCCTTAAATGTTGCATTGAATCAGTTCTACTCTATGGAAGTTAAGCATGGGCAATAAAAAAGACATTACAAAAATCATTGGAGGCAGCTGAAATGTGGTTTATTCGAAGAATATTACGCATTCCATGGACAGCAAAGATTACTAATAAAGAATGTCTTAGAAGGATGTATATGAAAAGATGCATTATTGAGAATATAAGAAAAAGACAGTCAAAATTTATTGGGCACATAATGAGAAGAATGGTAATTTAAAATATAGTGACAACAGGAAAGATAGACGGGAAAATATCAAGGGAAGACCCAGGAAAGCATATTGGACAGTTTGATTAAATGACTTTGATTTACAACATCAACAGAGATGATGATATATATCAGAGATCGATATCCACGAAGAAATATGATCGCCAACGGCGGTTTATGTAGTCACAATATCCAGTATTTTTCTACCATCATCTAAGATTTCTCTACCGTATCACTAGTTTATGTTGTCACTATTTCCAGTATTTTTCTACCATCATCCAAGATCTCTGTACCGTATCACTGGTTTATGTAGTCACTATATCCAGTATTGTTCTACCATCATCCAAGATCTCTCTACCGTATCACTGGTTTATGTTGTCAAAATTCGCGCAAACATGACTATGTTTTACATACTCACTCACAAAATGAGATTTTCTTTCTATGATTATCAAAATCATGTGTTTCTTTAGTCTCTCTCATTTATCTTAACCGGGTCGTAAAACGTCATCAGAAAAGAATGGGATGAAGGTGGCAGTTACCTTAGGACAATGTCATTCACCTAATTTGGTGCTAATATCGTTTTACGCGCTATTTTTTATGCCTATTGTTTGCAAAAAATCTTTACGAAGTGAAGGGATTTGACCCAACCTTTGACTACGTTTCTAGTACTTAAAGTCATATCTCGATTTCCTACAGCCATCACTTATCTATGAGCTTTCAAGTTAATCATCATTACTGTCAATTTGATTCTTTCCAAGCCTGGTTCGCTGTAACACATTTCTCAACGACCATATTGTTGAGGTTCCGCACTGCTCAATAACAATAATAATAACACTAACAATAATAATACTACTAGTACAAATAATATTATTAAATGAACATCGTAACTAGTTACGGTCTTAATGTTGCTGCATTGAAAACATGTTTGTGAGAAAGTAAAAATGTGATAAGTGACTTACGTTTTCTGTTATATAGAACATATCTATCGACTGTGACAGGACGTGAAAATATGACAGACCACCAGCTTGGCATTTCTGTATTACGTGTACATGAACAAGTATTAAATTCATAACCAGTGTTTATGCTGTTTCCATCTACAGCTAAATTTGCTGTATGAAGCACTGATTCAAAATAATTACTGGACTGCATAGCGTTTTGTCGAAGGGCAACATTTCGACCTGCAGAAGCAAGAAATATTCATAATTTAGAAATAGCTCAACAATCACTAAAATTACTCACTGCTGTAAAAACAATGAAACGTGATCATAAACAATATTAGACATGTGGGATAAATTGAAAATCATCCTTCTAAAATGACGCTTTTCGTAAACGGTATTGCCTATCGACTGAAAGTATAGGTGAGAAATAAAAATTCCTGGCAGAAAGTATAAGTGAGAAATACAAATCCCTGACAGAAAGTATAAGTGTGAAATACAAATCCCTGACAGAAAGTATAGGTGAGAAATAAATGTCCTGGGAAAAGTATATTTTGAAGGATGATCCCTAATGAACAAGCGTAGCTGTATATTTGACGAAAGACACGCAGCGAATTGATAAGTTGTATTAACTACATGTTTTTATTCAATACTCGTCACTGTCCGACGCTGTGGTTGGGCGTCTATGACGGCCAAGATACTGGATTCGAATGACGTCGCAGGCAATTGTGCATCTGGTCCTTTGGAAAATAATATCAAATTAATAATCGTCTTTATATTGTCTAGAAAATCTCCCCCGCTAAAAAATGTTACATAATTAACTAAATTGTTATAGTCCGTTCAGAATCGTTTGCCGAGATGTTAAATTATTTTTATCAAAAACGTATTGTTCATTTGGATTGATCATTTGAAGTTAGGTTTAGAATAATAATGTCGCTATAGAAATATTTTTTTATCAAAGAAATGTGATCCAGTATCAAAGATACCTTATTTAACCTATATTAAAAAAAAGTTAATCTAAATTATAAACAACCGCTGGATTATGTAGATGCTTACATCTCACATCTGATTATTAAATATAAAGGCATGACCCTCACGGTAGAATGTGCACCGTTCTAAAAGTAGTTGTTTCCACTGTACATTTGTATAAAGCAATGTTACATATGGAAATTCCCGTTTAGCACCAAATATTATTTTTCCTGAACTTAGAATTATGTGAAATCAAAAACGGATATTGACTCGATTTCAAGTCACAAGTCAGAGGCACGTCTCAATATTTACAGAATGTAGGCGGCACTAAGCATATTACCTTCTGCAAGTCTATGTGAGAATGAATCTGAAAGCGAAATATTTTACTGAGCATAACATTGCTATAAAGATTTATCAATACTTCTGCAGAGAGCGTAAAAAGGGACATCTTTATTGTTCTTTATCAAATCCTGAGAAGAGAACAATGCATATTTTAGGTTTGTGTAAACGTTCATTTGATCGAATAGTGGAAGCAAGCGGATATTTATTGCCAACAAATTCACGAAAGCAAGGAAGGAAAGAAAAGATAGACAGTTTCGATAAGGACCTAGTAAAAAGAGAAATATGTAGAATGTTTGATAAAAACGAAGAAGTGACACTTAGAAAGTTGAAGATTTGGCTGAAAACTAATAACGACATTGAAATATCAAAAACTTTATTATGGAAAACTGTAAGAAATGCAGGCTTCACCTTTAGAAAGTATGCTAGTGGAAAAAACATTATTTGTGAAAAGCCACATCTGGTAGCTCTTAGAAGCAAGTATTTACGTGAAGGGAATGCGCGAGAATGGTTATGATATTGTGTATTTAGATGAAACTTGGATCAACGCTCATCATACAAATGAAAAGGAATGGCAGTTAGCAGATGGAAGTATTAAAAGATCAGTACCAAGTAGTAAAGGGCAACGTTTGATAGTTGCACATGCAGGTAGCAGACATAATGGGTTGTTGCAGAATGCTCATCTAATTTTCATTTCAAAATCCATTGACAATAGAGACTACCACTCCGAAATGAATGGGCACATATTCGAAGACTGGATCGAAAAAAGTATTCTTCCAATATTAGATAGACCTTCTTGTCTGATAATGGACAATGCTTCATACCATAACGTAGTGAACGTAGAAGATAGAATCCCAACATCATCAAGTACAAAAGATGCAATCAAAACGTGGCTCATAAAAGAACACATACCATTTACCGACAGGTACTTGAAACCCGAATTGCTTAACCTTGTAAAACAGACACAACGAACAAAGATATTTAAAATAGACAAGTTAATTGAAGAACATGGTCATAGATGTTTGAGACTACCTCCATATCATGCACACTTAAATCCTATAGAGCTAATTTGGGCAAAAGTTAAAGGACACGTAGCATCTACAAATACAACTTTCAAATTATGTGATATTGAGACACTTACAAATCAGGCTCTATCAAATATACATAAAGACTACTGGGTGAAATGTGAGGATCATGTGTTACGCCAAGAAGAGGAATATTGGAAAAAGGAAGGTTTGTTGTTTGTTCAGCCGAAAACAGTAATCGACCTATTTGACTCGTCTGATTATGAATGATCATTACTCTGATTAAGTCTACACTAAAAAAAGTTTGATTTGCAAAATTTACAAGTTGATTTGTAAAACATTTCATTGCTCAATACCACCCAAGCAATTCAAAAAAATGTTATAAGCAAACCATCAACCATTACTTATAAAAATTAGCCCGCTTGATTCAATACAGAAGTTCAGATATCTTGGATCAACTATTACAGACAAAATTTCCTTACATGAAGAAATATATGTACTTATTTCAAAGGTAGCGACAACATTTGTGAAACTCACACCAAGAGCATGGAACAATATCAAATTGACTCTACGAACAAAAGATATATTTTAAATTTTTTTTACACCTGCCACCATGTAAAATTTTGTGGACACGCCTATGGGTCATCATTGCACTAGATTACTGTAAAATATTTTGTTTATGGTCGAAATAATATTTACATGGGCAAACATCAAAAGAATTCGCCGCTTTCAAATAACCGTTACAGCTAGACATCAAGTAACACATATGTTTTCGCGACATGGACATTTTAACAACGTATGCCAAAATTCATGTGAAATCATCAAGAACTTTTTGAATTATAAATCATAACATCTCGGCAAACGATTCTGAACGGACTATAGAGGATATCCAACACGGATTAGTGTACCACAGTAACATAACTAAACTGTTTGATGATATACAACAAGGTGGAGTGTACCACAGTAACATAACTAAACTGTTAGCGCCAATCGTTAATCTTGTAGTTAAATCATATATAACACATGCACTAGATTGATTAAACTTGCAGTGTAAGTCCCTTGCAACACAAGCCAAAAGTTCTATGTTATACCATGGCATAGAATAATACTTACCATGGCATAGAATAATACTTACCATGGCATAGAATAATACTTACCATGGCATAGAATAATACTTACCATGGCATAGAATAATACTTACCCTGGCGAAGAATACTACTTATGATGGAATAGAATGATGTTCGTCCATCGTGATCGACGATGACCAAAAACTCAACCATAATAATAATAACAATACATAATAAAACAATAAAGTTAATAGTGCGTTTTTAAATGACTAGCAAGTCCAATGCGCGCACAAAATGTTCTTTTACAGAATTGACAACAATAGAAGGTATCTGTGTGAGGTTGAGATGTTTTTTTCTTTTCTACATGTCCGCTTCTGTCTTGCAGTTTCTTGTCTGAATTCTTCTGCCGCTAGTGCTCCCGTTCTAATGCTGTAACGCCATGCTGTTCTATCCTGAGCGAGGCTCTCCCAAGCGATTACGTCAATGTTAAGATGTTTCAAGGATGACTTGAGCGTGTCTTTGAAGCGCTTTTTCTGTCCACCAGCTTTTCGAAATCCTGCCTTGAGTTCTCCATAATATATTTGTTTTGGCAAACGCGAGTTCTACATACGCACAAGATGGCCTGCCCAGCGTGCCTGCGCCTTAATAAGTATTGTGTGGATGCTTATTGAGGTTGATTTTTCCAAGACCTCGTAGTCTGGTACTTTGTCCCACCAATGGATGTTTAGTAATTTACGTAGGCAGGTAAGATGGAAATGATTTAACTTTCTTGCATGTCTAGCATACACTGTCCACGTTTCGCAGGCGTATAGTAAGGTTGGTATAACAGCAGCATGATATACTTGTAGTTTGGTGGTTGTTCTTATACCTCTTCTGTCCCATACATTGTTGCGTAATCTGCCAAACACAGCACTAGCTTTTGCCAGTCTATTGTTAATTTCCACATCAATGTTGACATCGCGAGAGAGAGTGCTTCCAAGGTAAGTAAAATTGTCGACTACCTGCAGTTTTTCCTGATTGACGATGATGGAAGTAGCAGTATGTTGGCTATTTGATGTTACTTGGTGCATGACTTCTGTTTTTTTGGTGTTAATAGTGAGACAAAAGTTGTTGCAGGCCTTTGAGAAGCGGTCTATGGTGCTCTGCATGTTTGCGACAGAGTCAGCATACAATGCACAGTCGTCAGCATAAAGTAATTCTCTAACAGTACTAGATTTAGTTTTCGTGTTTGTTTTTAGACGACGTAAATTGAAAAGACCACCATCCGTTCTGTAATTGATCATTATGCCTGCTGTTTCATTACTATGGTGTGTTTCCGTTAACATGGCCGTAAATAACAGGCTGAAAAGAGTAGGGGCCAGCACACATCCCTGCTTTACACCATTTGTGACAGGGATTGCAGGAGATACTCCTCAATACTCCTATAGAATACTACTTGTCAGGCGATACAATACTACTTACCATGATGTAGAATACTAGTTACCATGACATATAATACTGCTTACCATGGCGTAGAATAGTGCTTACCATGGGATACAATACTACTTACCTTTACTTAGAATACTACTTACCATGGCGTATAATACTATTTACCATGACATAGAATACTACTTACCATAGTGTAGACTACTACTACCTTTGTAGTATTATTGCCAATTATGCCAACATCAGTGACAGTAATCACTATTAATCACTCTTATCTTAGAATACATGTATGCCATGCGCATGCGGTTGCTTCTGCGGGTCTCACCAATGGCCCGCTAGACAAACCACCCATGAAATAGACAATCTTAGAGATAACATGCCGTTATATTGAGGCTATCTTTTTATAGAAGCCTTATTGCACATCATCTATACAATCCCATAGTCGTAACCTTCGATAACAGCTACCATGTTGTTCCGACAGGCCGACGTTGTGCTTGAACTAGTTACGGGCACGGTGTGGGTGGTGGTAACAACAAATAAACATGTCGCAAGTGCCAGATTTGTGCCCTGATGTCGACGTCTGTTTCCGAGGCAGTAGACTCGAAACACCATAGAGTCGGATGGCTGCTAGAACAGAGGTGGTACACTTATGGGAATGCCTCACATGCTTAGAGTCCAGATTCTAATCAAGAATCAAGAACCTATAAGCCACATACTTGCAAGGTATAAATGATCAAACTTACACTCGGACACACAGAATGTCGCCATTACATACACACACACTCACGCACGGACACACAGAAAGTTACACGTGCACATACAATTATACCTTGTTGAATAGTTACTTATCTCTATAATATTACATTTAGTCTAGTAAATGTAAATATCTGGATGAGGTAAAACATACCATTAAGAAAATTTAAAAAAAAAACAATAAAGCAGCAGGTCAAAATGACATCCCAGGGGAAATGTTAAAAGCAGCAAATAATAATACCTTGCCATTTTTACTGGATATTTTCAATATGATTTGGACAAACAAATGCCCAGCCCAACAAGGAAAAATGATATCATTATCAAACTACCAAAAAAGGAGACCTAGCAAACTGTGATAACTGGAGGGGAATCACAAGGTTATCCGTACCTGGTAAAATTCTTTGTAATATGATGCTTGCAAGATTAAAGTCATCATTAGACAAAAGACTTAGAGAAGAGCAGCCAGGCTTTAGACCAGGTCGTTCCTGCCTCGACCATATATTCACTCTTAGAACAATAATTGAAGAATTTCTAGAATTTAGAGCTAATCGCATAATAAACTCCGTTGATTTAAAAAAAAAAAACACCTTCGACATCATCCATCAACCATCGCTTTGGGAAATTTATAAAATATATGGATTCCAAAACAAATATATAAATGTGATAAAATCATTTTATACCAACTCAAAATGTTGTGTTCGAACAGAAAAGGGCAATTCAGAATGGTTCAGTGTGATTATTGGTTTTAAACATGCCTGCCCTCTATCTCCTGTACTTTTCAATGTAAACACAGTACATATCGCTGGTAATTAAATCACAGGTGTTGGCAGAATGATGCCATATGCCGATGATATCCTGGTGTATAGACAGGGCAGACATCGAGAAGAGTGCGACGTGGAACTACAAAAGGAGCTGGACAGACTGACAAATTGGTGTCGAGATACGGGAGCAGTGGTTAATCCGTCTAAGGCATTCGTGACATGGTTTTCCTTGAACAATCACATGGTAAAGACACCCATGCCACAAGTTTCGTTGTCCGGGAAAAGTTTAGAAAGAACTAGCACAATGAGATATCTGGGTGTATTTCTTAACAGAAGCCTGAGTTTCAGGGAACATGTTGACCACATTATCATAAGGGCAGACAAAGGCTTAGCAGTAATGAAGGTTATGGCAGCTGCGCAATGTGAGCAGATATTGTTATATCTTTTGTACCAGGGTTTGGTTGTGGCTGTGGTTGAATATGCACTGGCAATTCTGACTCAGATCGAAAGACTGGATAGAGTCCAGAACGCAGCAATGCGTTCTATTCTGGGATGCACAAGAGACACATCGACAAGAGCTATGCGATACTTACTTGACTGACCAACAGCTGAGCATAGATTACAGTATTGCCGTGCACGGGCGTACCTTCAAATACATGCAGATAAGAAACACCCGTTGCATTCCGAAATACAGAAAGTTAAAGGCAGCAGACTCAAGAGAGGAAGGTCGTGGATGGGACGTGCTGATGATGTCATACAGAGCGTGTGCAGATTACAGAATTTTGCAGCTGGTGCGGAATGGATAGATCTACCCACAGATTTCGAAACTTGTTTAAGAGAAGTAATATCACTTTGCAGGGAATGCAGAGAATGGTGTCCCACAGCTGTGGAGAAAGAGGTGCAGGCTTTAATCAGTGAGAATACCAAAGAGGGGGATGTGATTATATAAACTGATGGATCTGTAATTAGGCATGTTCGCAGTGCGTGGGCCTTTACAGCTCAGTGCGCAGGTAAAACGATCAAGGAGGAAAATGGTGCCTTTGCGGTCACTACGAGTAGTATAACCATGGAGACTATGGCGGTGACCAAGGCATTTGAGTGGCTACGCACACAGAAGGTAACTCAGTTCTGGATCTTGAGTGACTCTATGAGTATGATTAAGAAGGTACAAGTGGATCTCGTTCGCGAACAGTCGATTGAGACCTTGAGAAAGGCGAGCTTGAATGTGGTTCAATTTATTTTCGTGCCGGGACATGTGGTCGTTCGAGGCAATGAAAGAGCGGATCAACTGGCATTGTGCGCGATTGTGGCACAGGGCGATGGGGCATTGGATCGCTCGGACGTTTTGAACTTCTTAAGAGATATAACACGCGAGAGTGAGACTAATGTGGATGATGATTCCTTTTCAATGGCTAGGATTAAAGATCATGGAATACAATGCGGTGTTGCTAGAAGTGAACATTTTGGAGGGCGCAGAAGAATGATGGTAAACCATCATAGGACTGGTACTGTCAGCAGAAGTGTGATGGCGGAAACACTCAAGGAGAGATCGGAGCAACTATGGATGTGTCCAGATTGCAGTGATGATGATCCGACGACTAACTAACTAACTAACTAACTAACTAACTAAGGCTGCCCTATGTCGCCATTACTATTCAATATCGTAATTGACTGGGCTATGAGAAAAAGCACATCCAACGCAAATTTAGGAATCAATAGATAAATAAAACAACATTAGAAGACCTGGATTTAGCCGATGAACTTGCACTATTGAGTGAAAACCATCACGATGCCCAAACAAAAACTGATAGATTAAAACTCATCGCAGGACAAATAGGTCTACAAGTCAACTCATCACAAACACAAGTTATGGCCTTCACCAATTCTCCTAACGCAATTACTTTAAATGGACAACAACTTGAAAAGGTACACAAATTCTCCTATCTAGGAAGCAAATTAACACTCTACGGTGATGTCATGTCAGAAATTACAACTCGCATACCGCTAGCATCAAGTGCCTTTAACAGACTTTCTAATATCTAGAGGTCAAATTCACTTAGACACACGCACGAAAATGCGATTATTTAATTCCTGCGCTATTCCGGTGCTATCATATGGATGTGAGACCTGGAAAAGCTCCTTATCTTCAGAAATAGTAATGCAAAATGATGTAAAAAGGTTACTAAAACACTTACCTAGCCTATTAATAAAAAATATATTTAAGAAAAAAAAAACATACAATAAAACTAAACAGGACAATTCTCAACGTATCGGCTCAAATTGAACCTTTTTCAAGAGACAAACAACAGAAAACGACAAAATAAAAAAATAAATAGATGTCTATATTTCATCAAGCCCTCGTCTCCATAATAGCGCAGGGATGGCAACGCATCTAGTCAAAGTGAAAATGCGTGCATTCATTATAAACAAACCGAAAGTGGGAAATTAGAGACACTATAGATGAGTGCAAGAATAATAAAAGAAAAAGATAAGAAAAATACCCCTTTTGTCACTCTATCAGACAGGCAGGTTTTAAGAACATAGTCACAACAGGCACGACTGAAGGGAACAGAGACAGATGGGGACGTGAGAAAATATTCATGTGACAACCTAGCAAGGCTCGGAAACAACGATCCTGATAACAATACTGTGAACAGAGAACCATGGTCACCTACGCCAACAAGAATGGCATATGACAATGATAGATGAGTAATGATGAGGTTGTGTGGTGGTGGGGTGAGTGGGTTTGGGGAAGGAAGGATAGAAGAAGAATCAACATTTGAAAACGCATGGAATGAATGTGAAACCAAATATAGACATAAACATATATATAAAACCAAACCAAAACATACATAGAAATATAAACACACACCAAGAGTCAAGAAATAAACACATAACAAGATGGACACAGATGTGTGAAGGATACCCACACAAAATGCACAGGCATGTAAATGTATCCACACACAGGAAAGGGCTCACACCAGAATAGGTATACACATTGACACAGAATGGAGATACGTGCATTAACATAAAAAAGCGCTCACATAAATATACATATATATATGTATACACAAATATGAACATTCATGCACATAAACACTTTCTCGTATAAATAATAACATGAACATTCATACACATAGAAACATATACATATATTAATGTAAATATAAACGTTCGTTCACATAAAGATAATGCTATAACAACTGCATATGTATACATACAAATGTGTGGCCCAAAGTAATTGTGTGGATACATAGAACCATGTAAAACGAAATGCATATACAAATAACTATATATGTGTGGGCACCCATCGAAGAGACAACTGCAATAAAAACGAGGACATCAAAATCGAAATATGTAAACGATTTAACAATAACAAAATGGCAGAGTACAAAATAATCACATATTGACATACACAAACGAAAGAAGACATAAAGGAATGATATAGAAGAACGGCAAACACAAAAATAATAATTATTCACGAAAGTGTACAAAGACAAATAATTACAAGAATCAGTGCAATACGGGAGTAGAGGGTATAAAGAAAAGGTAGGTAACTCAAACAAAACGGTGATTAATGTTCATTCCGTTTGGTTGCAAGACTCCCATATGACAAATGAGACGATATTCCAAGGACTGACGTTGCCGGTCACCGGTATAACAACGTAACAAACCGGTTACAGAGACATCAGAGCTACCATGATGTGACGGGCTGTTAAAATGATTAGCCACTGGGGAGTCACGATGATTCGTGATATCTCTCAAATGTTCGGCGAATCTATCAGCTAAACGTCTACCAGTCTCACCAATATACTTCATATCACAACGCTTACATATGATAGAGTATATTAAGTTACGGGACACACATGAAAAAGAATCATGAATATCAAAGTGAGATTTAGGAAACTGTAAAATAGGAGTGAGAATAACAAAAGGGCAAGTCAAACAATTTCGATGACAAGGGACAGTTCCTAGTTGACCTGCAGAAGTGCGCAGACGAGAATGAACTAAGAGATCCCGAAGGTTTCTGTCCCTCCGAAAAGCGACTAGTGGAAGAGAGGGAAATGCAGGACTGGAGATGGGATCTAACTGGAGGATAGAGAAATGTCGTAATAGGATACGTAGTGCCGGCATACTATGAGGATGAAAAGTGATAGCCAGTATTGGGCGATCAGAGGTATGTTTAATAGAAGGTACGAGGGCCCCTGAGCGGGAAATAGTACGAACACGTTGTAAAGCTGATGACAGAATATCATCAGGGTATAAGCGACGGCGAAAAAAATCCAGCATCTTAAGAGATTGAACCTGAAAATCTACATCGTCTTGGCAGAGACGACGAAGACGAAGCAGCTGAGAGAAATATCATGATAACATCAGAGAAAAGACACATCAAAATTTTTATCACAGATGTTATCAGAAAACGCCGTTGCTCCTACATCGGGCATGTCCTACGCGCAGACATCAACAGAATACATCACCAATCGCTTGAATGAATAGCTACAGGCAAAAGAGCCAGGGGTAGACCAAACGAAACACTCAGAAGATCAATACTTAGAGAAAGATCAACACTAAAAAATCATAATATTCAAGAACTGCACACAATAGCTTTGAACAGACAGAATTGGAGATATCTGACCTCTGCCCTATGCGCTAACTTCAACGCAAAAGGAAAATGAATGAATGAATGAATGTAAATACCTATCTCTATAATATAGTATATAGTCTAGTTTATGTAAATACCTATCTCTATAATATAGTATATAGTCTAGTTTATGTAAATACCTATCTCTATAATATAGTATATAGTCTAGTTTATGTAAATACCTATCTCTATAATATAGTATATAGTCTAGTTTATGTAAATACTCGAGAACATACCTCCGCTGATATAAACTGAACAGAGAGAACTGACTCCACTTCCTATGAGTGTGACTTGAGTGATCGACCCAATAGTATCACAATGAATGTCCAGTGTCATGTCATTAACTCTGGCTTTTCTTAGATTTTTACAGAATAGTGGTGTCTTACTGTTGATGAAGATCACAGTAAAAGTTGACAACTCGCCTGAGAGAAGATCAAATAACTCAATCAATAAAACGAAAATTGATTTCCACACATTTTATCAAAAGTATGTTTGTTTCCTTTTTAAAAGGACAAATGATATTTCTTCTTTGGCGTTCATTCTCAAACCCCTGCTGGATCTCCCTTGTAGCAGAACCATGGTCCTACTAGATTTCCAGCAGGATGTAGTCCAGAGAATGGAAATGCGTTGTGTCGCCGTTTTATTTGCACTAATGACCCGACACATCCGTCTTCGGCGGTAAGGACAAATGCTATAGAAAGCAAGTATTTTATTGTCACATGTATGGATATTTTCATGCCATATGTTGCAAAATTCTTTAATATATCTTGGAAGATACAAAGTCTGATAATTTCATTTGTTTAAGCTTACTAGTATTACATTTTTTTTTTAAATATTTTTTTTAAGGTTACAACTGATTCAAATGGCTTCAACTATAAAACATTGCAGCAATAAGCCTAACATCTTCTGCTACATCTACGGTGAATACACCCTCGTTCCTAATAGGAATCCAGTCACAACTTTCATAAAGCAAGCGTACCATGCGTATTTTTGTATAAAACTTGGTGATTAGGATAAAGCTTGGGCTCCTCCCATGGTGTGCAAGTCATGCACTGAATACCTGCGTCAGTGGATTAAAGGCAAAGAGAGAACTGTGGAATAATCATGGTTTAAAGGGAGCCCACAAACCATGTCTCTGACTACTATTTCTGCGATATTGATGTGACTGGGATCAATCGAAAGAATCGAAATGTCCTCAAGTATCCAGATCTTGAATCAGCACGTAGTTCTGTAGCTCACTCTGATGAATGTCCAGTACCTGTCTATGCAGAACTCCCTGACATCAGTGATGAAGATTCTTCCAGTTTTCTAGAAAGTCAAGAGGATAATGAAGAAGAAGAGACATTTAGCGATGACGCTGCACATCCGTTGTTTACCAAAATAAGCTTAACGATCTTGTACATGATCTCAAGTTGTCAAAGTCTTCAGCTGAGCTCTTGGCATCCAGATTAAAAGAAAAGAACCACATGTCTGACAGTACACGCATCACTTTTTAACGCAACGAGCTACTCCAATTTTTCTTTGAAGAGAAGGACTTGGTGTACTGTACTTATAGTGTTCACCTTCTGCAGAAGATTGGAGTGCAACATTATGAGCCCAGAGATTGGAAACTGTTCCTTGAAAGCTGCAAGATATCACTAATATGTCTTCTGCTTCACAATGCAATTAGTTTGCTTCTGTACCCCTTGCTCACTCGACTACACTGAAGTAGAAATATGAAGCGGTGAAGTATGTGCTGGATAAAGTTTCTTATTCTCAGCACGAGTGGTATATTTGTGTTGACTTTAAGATGGTGAATTTCCTATTGGAACAACAGTCTGGCTTTACAAAGTACCCCTGCTTTTTGTGCATGTGGGATAGTAGGGACAGGTGTCAGCACTATACCAAATAGAACTAGCCTGCACAAGAAGAATTAGTGCCGGGTAGATCAAAGAACATCATCAACAATCCCCTGGTAGAGCGAAACAATTTACTATTCCAACCGCTGCATATCAAGCTTGGCTTGATTAAACAGTTCACCAAAGCCATGGGCAAGGATGGTGGCTGCTTCATTTACTTTTGCCGCACTTTTCCAGGATTAACATTAGACAGGTTGAAATGTGGCATTTTTGATGGTCCTCAAGTTTGTTAGCTCATCAGAGATTCTGAGTTTAAAAAAATCAATGAACAAATTGAAATAGAAGGCACTGAAGGTTATTGTTCTGGTTGTGAAGAATTTTTGGGCAACACCAAAGCCAGTAACTATGAAGAGGTTGTCACCAATATGCTGACTGCTTTCAAATATCTTGGATGCAACATGAGCATAAAATGCATTATTTATTTTCACATATGGATCGATTTCCTAGGAATCTTGAATCAATGAGTGACGAGCAGGGAGAGAGGTTCCTTAAGGACATAAAAGAGATGGAGACCAGGTATCAAGGAAGTTGGGATGCCGCAAATGATGGTTGATTACTGCTGGACTGTGAAGAGATACATCCCTGCTGTTGAGCACACGAGAAAGTCGAAGAAATTGAAGTTTATGTTTTGAATAATGCTCATTGATGATATAATTTACATGTCCTCACGTTTTTCAATGTCTGCTCTTCATTTATATAATTCCATTTTTGTAACATTTAATAAATACATTCTTGTTAAATAATTTTTATGTGAGAAATGTTACACATAAATCAACTACTAATATTACCAAAATGTAGTTATGGATAGAAGGCTATAGTCAGAGAATAGATTTGTTTAAAATCAATTTAGAAAAAAACTCTGACTTGATTGAGAAAAATGAATGTTATTTTTAACTTCAGTGTCACAAAATGCTACTAATTCAGAAAAATAAAATGATGGACAACTTTCAACTTTATTTCTTTTGTAAACCAGTGATTTACATCAGTGTATAGTTTACTGTTACAACTTGCATATATCCGTGTATAGATTATTGTTACAACTTGTATATATCAATGTATAAATTATTGCTACAGTTTGTATATATATATATCAATGTATAGATTATTGTTGCACTTACAGATATCAAAGTGTATATTATTGTTTCAACGTGTGTATCTCCGTGTACAGATTATTATTAAAATTTGTATATATCCGTGTATAGATTATTGTTACAACTTGTATATGCATATTCACATATTTTGTGTTACTGGAAATAAAAAGAGATAAGAAGTATAGTAACACTGTCCATGCCATACATAACATGAGAAACGACTAATAGCATAGTAAGTCAATATTTATTTGACGTGTGATTTATAGAATATTGAATTCATTGTCAATTTGTAAGCCCCTCCGTTTTGTGCGAGCTGTCCAGTCTCCCTCAATGTTATTTTCAGATTGTTTTCAATATCCTGTCCCATCATAGTCTTCGTCTTACTCTTGTTCTCTCCCCTGACACTTTCCCTCCGTGGTTAGTATCTTTACACTATTGTGTCTGATTATATATCAGAAATATGTTATTGAAGTGTTTTTTGTTGATATTTTTGATGAGTCAGTCTTTTTTCCATGTTCTGGTCTTTCCGAGTGGTTCGTCTTTCTGTCCAGTATATTATTGGAACCTTTCTATAACAGTTTGTTTATTATTCATCACTCTTTAGTCCAGTATCAGATTACATCACCAACATCGTCAATGAACTGTGTAATTCGCTTCAGGTTATCCATAAAACTTCTCTAGTTGGGAAGCTGTGCCGTCCCAGTATGTCATATATTTGTCATATCTTCTTGATTGGTTGACACACATAAATAATATGTTCTGCAGTTTCTGAACTGAGTCCACAGTTACACAGGTCTCTCTTGCCTATTTGAACTTTCTGAATATGAGACTTCTCGTCTGTTGTCGCCATATCATAGTCGAAGATAATGGTTTGTTACTTGCAAGATATTTGGCTCAGCAGTTAGGTTCGTCTGCTTCCACTTTTCCTTATATTTTGCTTTTATTATAGTCTTACATTTATAGTAAGTAATATCACTTTGTATTTGCTCTAGTGATTCCCTTTTCTTGCCAGGAGATAAGATTTTTTTTTCATATTCAAGTATGCCCACATTGACCAGGGATTCAGTGCATCACTGTTTCTTTGGTAGTACTTCTGAGGTGTAGTCAGCCGTCACCATTGACGGTACTATAAGAAATAGCTGCGAAAAGTAAACAGGAGTTTCGTTGGGTACGTTTTTGACTATTGTGATATTTTCCATTGATTATTCTTTATATACTTAGTGTAGCCTTGACCATTTTTGGCATGCGGTTCAAAGTATATAAATATTGACCAACGGAAAAGAAGGCAAACACCAAGAAAAGCAATGACGGAGAGCAGGTTTTCTACAGCTGATTGATGCAAGTAAGCAGATCAAGAGTTCATTGATGCGCCTGTTCCTTGGATCTTTAACTGCCTGCAATATTTTATTTCATATTCCTATATTTTCTTTTCCTGAGAGGATGACATTGCTCACGTCTCACAAACACACGTTGCAACTGGAAAAATATATCTTCATAATATCTGTAACTTAATTTTTCTGTTTGCCTCTTGCCATATATTTGTTCATGTGATGATATTTTGTAGAACTATTACTAATCTCTATCTCATCTCTGCAGAGCAATCTCCTTTAGTTGTGGTGGTTGTTTCAAGATATTAAACGTTGCTGTTGTTTTTTTCTAGTACTTCTTTGTCCGTAATAACTAATGTATATGTGAGTTTATTTCTGTTGATATGTATTATTTTTGTAGTTGTCTTATTGTGGAAAAGTGTGTGTGCGTTGCTATGTTGTTTAACCGACATGATCACATTTTCTAAAACAGTGGGGGCTTCTTGATTTTAGGTTAGGGACATCCGCATAAAAATCAAGACTGGTATTTGTAAGAAATCTAAACTAACAACTAATAACATTCTATAAAATATAATATAATAAAATAATATTCCAACCGTAGATGATGAAGTGGGAATTTCTCCCATTCTCTTAAATTACGTCACTGTACGCAATATGATGTACATTCCTTTTAAATATGTAAATCAATCAATGAAAGTTGTCGAGTCAATAACAGATCACATACTTGAACACATGAATATAATTTACAATACGATTTTGTAAGATTCAGAGGCGTACCTAGGGTAAGTGCTGCCCTGTAGACGAAGATTTTGATGCCCCCCGCCCTTCCCTCCAGAAATTGATTTAAGCAAAAACAAAAACAAAAACCGAGTAACGTTTTACAGGTTAATTATTATCATCGAGTTTATTCACTTTTAAAATTTAAAATTCACTTTCTTGAATTTTTTTTTCAATATTTCTGAATGAAGGCATGTAATTTCAAAGGATCTTGGTCATTTTCTTTAAATTCTAGTTCACTTTAAAATTATTTAAATTATTTAAAATTTTCTCACAATTAAGGAGTTGTTTTTTCTTTCGAATATCCATAAAATACTTGTACACAACACTTTTTACACGTGTTCACTTTCTTATTTCTTTACTGCTTATAGTTAGGTTATAGAACTTTGTGATGCGCTGAAACACGAGCCTGATTATGCCTACCAAAGATTAAAACTTGATTTAAATATTTGATCTTTATCGATGATAGAATCGTTGTCGTTGAATGATATCATTCAACGCTAGAATCCTAGAAATAAACTTGATTTGTCATCGAACTCAAAGACTGCTTAATGCGGACTTTTACTGTGCTAAGTGAACGACTGAATGGATTGACGAACGAAACTGAAACTTATTTTTCGTTTTTCTTACAAGCTAAAATATAATTTTGAAGTAAGTTGTGGATGTGTCCTCTTTCGCGAGAAAGTAGTTCTACTTATTTTTTAACTTTTAAAAAAAAAATATGTGCCTAAAATGTGTTATTACCTAATTGCCTAATAAATGGGCTTAACAATAATCTTTATTTTATTTTTTTAACAGTGTCGAGCATCAATTTTGGCACGGAAAAGGAACGTAAATCCTATTTCAAAGTTTTAATTATTTTTGAGGGGCATTTTGATGCCCCTCTTGCTTTGATGCCCGGTGTGGCCGCTCCCCCCGCACCACCCTCGGTACGCCACTGTTAAGATCTAGTCACACACTTGAACACATGAATACAATTTGCATTAATATTTAGCAAGATACCTTGACAGGTACCAGCAATGACTTCTTTTCATGAATAGATAATTACTGCGATTCACTTTGTTATGCAAAAGGTCGGATCTAAGGTCTAGTCACAAAAAACACCTTTCACATATATCAAGTGACTTACGCTTTCTACGGAATCACGGTTGGAACATTTCTGCCATGAGCATATTCAAATATCAAGTAGATGGAATACTTATATATATATATATATACTATACAGTTAGTACCACAAATACTACAGTTAGTACCAAAATTACTACAGCTAGTATGGAGAATACTACAGTTAGTACCGAGAATACTACAGCTAATACCGAGAAATGTACAGTTAGTACCAAGAATATAACATTTAGTACCGAGAATACTACAGTTAGTACCGATAATATTACAGCAGGAACCGAGAATATTACAGTTATTTCTGATAATACTGCAGTTAGTACCAAGAATACTACAGTTCTAAGCAAGAATACTACAGTTACTACCGACAATATTACAGTTAGTACCAATAACACTACATCTATTACCGAGAATAGTGAAGTTAATACCGAGAAAACTACATTTAGTACCGAGAACACTAAAGCTAGTACCGAGAATACTACATATAGTACCGAGAATACTACAGTTAGTACCGAGAATACTAAAGCTAGTCCCGAGAATACTATAGTTAGTACCGAGAATACTACAGCTAGAACCGAGAATACTACAGCTAGAACCGAGAATACTACAGCTAGTACCGAGAATACTACAATTAGTACCAGAATACAACAGTTAGTACCGATAATACTACAGTTAGTACCGAGAACACTACAGTTAGTTCCAAAAATACTACAGCTAGTACCGAGAACGGTGCAGTTAGTACCGAGAATACTACAGTTAGTACCAATAATCCTAAATTTAATACCGAGAATACTACAGCTAGTACCGAGAATACTATAGTTAATTTCGAGAATAATACAATTAGTACAAAAACTACGACAGATAGTACCGTAAATACTACAGTTAGTGCCGAAAATACAACAGTAAGTACCGAGAATATTACAGTTAGTACCAAAAATACTACAGTTAGTTCCGAGAATACTACAATTAGTACCAAAAATA
Source organism: Meghimatium bilineatum (assembly GCA_034231615.1). NCBI lineage: Eukaryota > Metazoa > Mollusca > Gastropoda > Stylommatophora > Philomycidae > Meghimatium > Meghimatium bilineatum. The sequence goes on from CM067306.1 coordinate 7,909,459, forward strand.
CTACAGTTAGTACCAAAAATACTACAGTTAGTACCGTAAATCAAGTGATTATCCCCCACCCCTTCCGTGATATTTTGAAATCATTCAAAGCAATACACGAAAATGGGAAAACTTTCTCCCTCCCCCCTTTCCCCCACGAAAAAAGGGGAATTGACTTTTGTTATAGACAACAACCCCCACCCCCCCCCAGGTCGCTAAAGACTTCTCTACGACCGTCACCAAATTTTAAAACAATTAGTTTATTAAGTAAACTTTTTCTCAACCATGAATCAGTTGATGACCTGTAATTATAATTTAACCACTACAAAACCTAACATCTATGATATAAGTTATGTTCCAGTTTAAAAAGTAATTTATGTTATTCGTGTACCAAAGGCAGACACATTTATTTTTACTTCCCTTTTCGCTTTAGGAACGATATTATATATATATATATATATGCATATATATATGTATATATATATATATATATATATATATATATATATATATATATATATATATATATATATATATATATATATATATATATATATATATATATATATATATATAGGATTTTCTCCCCTCTCAACTTTTCCCATAGCGTCCAGAGTCCGAGTCTCAACACTGGTTCGGTATGTAATTTAAACAATTTGCTCCACGAAATGTGTTCAATGTTTCTCCTGTGTGCAATGAGGAGCTGTATTCAAAGTTTATTTTTTATTTTCTATACCCACGAGCGCATGTTAAGTTGCCGATACCGCGACCTCAACCATGAAATCCTAATGTCAATTGTGGACCTTTTGTTTTGAACAGATGGTGACGATGAAATAATCCCTTTAGCTTGACAACGCATAGCCTTACATACAAGTACACCAATTCGTCTCAATTGTAAGGTTGTCGCAAAGTCATGGTAATGTATCAATGTGGTGGGGGGGTGTTACAAATTCTTATTTAATCCCAGAAAGAATTCATTCCAGTCTACCAGTATCCCACGATTACCACGTCCTGCCAGGAGCGTAGCACACACATCTGTACCAACTATATCATCATGCTTCTGTCAGATCTGTTGGCCCATCGGCTGTGATAACGCCTTCAACATTCCCCAGTCATCTAGACGGATGTCAGAATATAACAACGTTGCAATTTCCGCTTGTAGGCACCTCTTCGTCATCCATGGAGATTATTTGACACAAGACAAGTGTGAAAATTGTGACAAGAAGAAACAATGATATTTAACTTGTTACTGTTTATCTAAGTATCCCCAATTTTCCAAACTCGCCTCATACAGCTTTCCTGGAATGAATAAAATCATCATATTCTTTACATCCTGAACTAAAATTATAATTTTATACACGGGCGGTTCTTAGCAGAAAGGGAGATGAAAAATAAGAAATGTCATCTTTGAAGCAACTTTGTCTCTCAACCCATTAAATAAATTGAATTCCAAGCTTTGTTTATATCTGCTGAAAAGACAAACGTGTTATATTCTGACAGAATTACACTCTTTGAATTGCGAAATTAAAGTTTAATAATTTCATTTCATCAATACTTATTTTTACATTGTGTCTATAATGTTGCAATTTACTGAGTATGCAGTGAGTTATATGTGCTCAAATCGACGTTCTTAAACTTTGTGTATTTCCATCAATGTGCGTCACACATCAGCTTGCTGATCGCTACAGAGTTAATTTGTTATCGTTGAGGAAAAATGTTATTAAAAATATAATTGAAAAATATTTTAAAGAAAATTCTGCCGTATAAATACATCGGTGCTATCTTCATTACTTGAAACATCCAAACTTCATATCATGACATACAATTACTACAGAAATGTCAGCGATGCGAACCGTGTTGAAGCTATGCAGTCATATGTATTGTCCCAAGTAGGTGAACAGGTGAACAATCAAGAACTCCAAGACATAACAGAAATCCTTGGTCAGGCAAAATGATTTACCCAAATGTAAGACTAATCACGTCGCTTTTGTTGATTTTAAAAAAAAATTGAACGTAGGCGGGGCGAGGGTAATCATCAAAGGGGGGTTCCAGTTTTATTTATTTACTTTCTATTACTTACTTATGGGATTCATAGGGTTGCGAGATTTCACTTTGTCTTCACTGTGTCAGGTGGCGACAGGTGCATGTCGTCAATTGTGTTGTGCCTGTATAGGGGATGTTATGGGATGGATTTGGTGGTAGTAGTTCTTTAATGTAACGGTATTTTACTGTTTCCTTCTTTTGTCTATTGCAATGGTTGCAGCAAGTAATGTATTCTGTGGTAATTATTTGTAAGCATTTACTAAGTTGCACATATGTTGCTCGCAGCCAAAACATTGTTGTTTCATCTTTGCGGTGCAGCGTATTTGTGCTTTAGTGTTGTTTTGTTTGGGGCACGTCTGCATATGATATGATTGATTTTGAGACAGAGACCTAGCTGTCTAAACATTATTGTTTACAGTTGTTGCGGATAATGGGTTTAGCTGTTCTAAGGTTGGTGACAATCCTGGTTGGTGCATACTTTCTCCATTATTGCCTGTTTATAATCACTAATGCCTGGATGGACTGGTATCCACTGTAGTGTAGTATTGATGCCATATGGTGCACCTGTGTATGAGATATGGTAGATATGTGTGTGTGTGTGTGTGGGAGGGGGTATTAAATACTCTTTCATATTTATATCTAATAGTAGGTGATGTTTCTTGTTCAGTTTTTCTGCTAGCTTCACCTTGTGAGTGATTTTTGTTTTAGGCATGCTTTGTATGTTCATTTCTTGAATAATTCTCTGTTATAATGGGTTTTTTTTGATGTGTTCTAAGATCTTGTATATTTCAAACAACTTCTATAGTTACCTTTTCTAATGTCCATTGGCTCTATGTTTGTATAGATTTTATGTGTCACTGTTACAATACGTTGTGAGAAAGTTCAAAGTCTCTCGGTTGTCAGGAGCGAGTCCGATCTTATTACATGTATGACAAGAATATCTGCCAACATGGCGTCGTGTGTGTGTTTGCGTGCGTGCGTGTGCGAGTGTGTGTGTGTGTTACGTCATTCAGGAAGGTCATTTATAAATATTACAGCTGAAGGTTGAGCCTTGGGTTATTTACACCCAAGGCCCGTCTTTATCAAGCTTGAGTTTAAATTACAATTGTTTGCTTACTGCAATTAGAATATTTCTGTTGTTGAGGTAGTTCTTACTTCCTCTGCATATTTTTCCACATCTATCCATGCCTTGAAATGTTTATATAGTAGTTCTTTTGCGGTTCCATGATGGTAGATTATCTTATTTAATATTTTGTCAGGACAAGTTTCTTATCTTATCTACAGTGTCTTAAGAGCAGTCCGGAATTCTTGTATGGTCAAGTTTTCTTCAAAGTGTGAAAACATGTCGTGTTTAGATGTAATTACAAATAAGTAGGACGATTACTGAAGAAAATTGTCAATATTAAATAATAAAATATAGAAAATGAAAATAAAACAAAGAACAAATACAATTATCAACGTGTCGGTCCAATTGGGACCTTTATCAAGACAATAAAAACAGTTAAGTACACACAACCATAAAGAATGTAAACAAAATGGTTGGGAGACGGATTTGTATCACCAGAAAATCATCACCCAGTAAATGATCCAATGCAACACAATTTTAATAAGTTGATATTGATGCGTTCAATATGTTTAAATTGTGAAATACTAAAAGATGAAAGATGCAAAACTAACAAAAGGGGGGCACCAAATAGCATTGCCAAGAACGGGGGGGGGTGTTAAGTGGACGACGGGAGATAAAAGAGGAAAGGATAGAGAAAGATAGTGCACGCAGGAGCGTGGGGGGGAATCACTTTTATTCTGTCGGACATCCTCCGATATTTGGATTATTTATATTCGTATTTAGATGTATGTTTTTTCCGGATCATGGCAATTGTATTAGCTAGTACTTCCCTGTTGAGGTGGGGGAAGGGGTTGTTGTTGTTCATGTTTGAAAGAACTTGTGTTGAGACATTAATTTATTTTTCTGTGTAGTGCAATACTACTTGATCTGGTGTCGGCAGTGGTTACGGTAATTGTGGTAATTTTTAAAGTGGTAATTTTATTTCCATGTTTCAAGCTTCACTAGGAAGTTTGGTAAGCTGTTTGATTGGTTTAGTTGTTAAATAGTTCGTTTGTTTTCGGATCATTGTCATTGTACCGCAGACACGTCCCTATTTGCTTCGCTTTGATCTCTACCTCAGTGTAACCACCATTACACGGTAACCAAAGTTTAAGTTATGTGTAGTTAACATTCTCCTAATCTCCTAGTAGCGCTCATTTCTGGAAAAACCTCATTTCAAGACAAGATCCTTTATTCTGAACATGGGAAATATCTCATCACTTTCATTAATTGTATTTGCTCTCATGTTTCTCGACAGATGTTCCAAATAGTTCAATGATACACTACTCTACCACTGGACACATAAAGCAGTGATAGTCAGCCAATCTGCTCTCTCGTTGTACTAATCACCTATAATAATTCGCACGAAAATGAATATGACACTTTCAAACTGTCGTTTGCCTCAAACCACCTTTCTTATTTACCTCAATAAACTGTTCTCGTTTGCCTAAAGCCACTGTTCTCGTTTGCCTAAAGCCACTGTTCTCGAATGCAAATAATTTTTATTCTTATGAAAATGTTCGTGAAGATGCAGACATGAGTTGCTCTTTGTGTAATCATCCAGTTCAAAGATGTGGTCATTGCCATAATCTCCATAGTCACGCTGCTTGTAGTCATTGTCATAATCTCCATAGTCACGCTGCTTATAGTCATTGTCATAATCTCCATAGTCACGCTGCTTGTAGTCATTGTCATAATCTCCATAGTCACGCTGCTTGTAGTCACTGTCATAATCTCTATAGTCACGCTGCCTGTAGTCATTGTCATAATCTCCATAGTCACGCTGCTTGTAGTCATTGTCATAATCTCCATAGTCACGCTGCTTGTAGTCATTGTCATAATCTCCATAGTCACGCTGCTTATAGTCATTGTCCTAATCTCCATAGTCACGCTGCTTGTAGTCATTGTCATAATCTCCATAGTCACGCTGCTTGTAGTCACTGTCATAATCTCCATAGTCACGCTGCTTATAGTCATTGTCATAATCTCCATAGTCACGCTGCTTGTAGTCATTGTCATAATCTCCATAGTCACACTGCTTGTAGTCATTGTCATAATCTCCATAGTCACGCTGCTTATAGTCATTGTCATAATCTCCATAGTCACGCTGCTTGTAGTCATTGTCATAATCTCCATAGTCACGCTGCTTATAGTCATTGTCATAATCTCCATAGTCACGCTGCTTATAGTCATTGTAATAATCGCCATAGTCACGCTGCTTGTAGTCATTGTCATAATCTCCATAGTCACGCTGCTTGTAGTCATTGTCATAATCTCCATAGTCACGCTGCTTATAGTCATTGTCATAATCTCCATAGTCACGCTGCTTGTAGTCATTGTCATAATCTCCATAGTCACGCTGCTTGTAGTCACTGTCATAATCTCCATAGTCACGCTGCTTATAGTCACTGCTATAAACTCCATAGTCACGCTGCTTGTAGTCATTATTGTAAGCTCCGTAGTTACACTGCTTGTAATCATTATTATAATATGCATAGTCACGCTGCTTATAGTCACTTCTATAAACTCCATAGTCACGCTGCGTGTGGTCATTGCCATAAAATCCAGTCATGCTGCTTGGTGTGAGAGCAAATACATCGCTTTCCTCATTGTTGTTGATGTACAGACTGAGTTGTGAAGTTTATACATTTACAAGAAAAACTTCACAATGAAAGATCAATTATTATCTACTAACCTGGATCTTTCACGTTTATTCTCAACCACTTAAAAGAATAAGCCGTGTTCCATGTCACATTTATTATATCCAGATACATATTACCAGTCCAGCATGTGGCATCATTATTGTCTGTTAGTTCTGACGACAGCGGCGGCTGAGAAATTTGGACCAAGTCGGCTATAGAAAATATATGCAAATATTTCGTGAAATAATCAGTCAATTGATATGTCTATCATTTTATTGAACTGTTTAAAGAAATCTATTAGATTGTGTTAAGCAAACAGAAAATTTATAAGAAAATAAATGCACTTTTATTGAATTTTAAAATCCACTAAAACATCCACCTTTCTTTACCAGTATAACATGGGCGATAGACAACCCTGAAACGTTCATTATGAAGTGAACTCAGTAACGTACTGTGTTAAAAAAGAAAGAGTTCAAAAGTCGTAGAGGATTGACTTCACTGTACTCGGTTTCCATATGTACTCTGTCACTCTCAACGCTCCTGCCGAGAGTGCAACTCATAGCATGTAACTCCGTAGCTTCAAATGATAATACACAGGGATCTCCGAAAAAAATCAACTTTATCAACAAGACGACACGAGCCGGATTTGAACGCATAACCTCTTGAACACAACTTGATCACTATGCTAGGAAGACCCCCTACTGTGGAGATGACAATGACTATGGGGATTGACAACAACGTACTGTGTGAGAGCTCTCATCAGTGGATGGTCTGAGACGTGTTCGCCTCCACGCTCGATTGACAACATGCTAGGAGGTTATAAAGTTGGTGATGTTATGTTGGACATGTCTCCAAAATTAATGACAACTTGTACACGTAATGTTTGATTTTCAGCGAATTTATACATAATGAAACACGATAATTTATTGGCCCACCTAGTATGAAGGCAAATTCCAGCAACGTGGTGTGGTACACATAGAACATGACGAGACGCATAGAAAACTATGGTCATCTACTGGATCGACTTTATTTCCAGTCGTCTTGATTCGTCTTTGCACGGGTTTTAAGGGCGGTCCGACAAGAGAATGAGGTCGTGTCTTTTGCATAACTCGTCCTAACGTAAATCAAAACATCCAGTGCAAGTCATTCTCACATCCACGAAAATTCACTTTAAGGGATATGGTTATAGCATTAACTTTATGTGCATGGAATATATGCGAACATGAAAAACAACATGAACAACAAATAACAACAGCAAATAACAACAACAAATAACAAAAACCACGGTTCATCTATTTGGTTGACTCTTTCCTTGTGTTCGGATCATATATCTAATAGATGGGCAAATATATCTTCAAGTCGAGAGTTTTCCCAAGTATTTCGTCCAAATTATTTCTAGGTATGTCCTTCGGAAATTATACTTCTGTGACTCACGTGATGTGTATTTCATGTGTAAACAGTATACAGGAATTATTGAGCATTTATATAAGCTCGGGTTATTCAGTTAGAGATGATGTTTTTAAAACGTCACAAAACAGACAGTTATGATAACGGGGATTTCCCTCTTACTGTTTCTAGATGTAGTGTTTGTAGAAATAGTGATAGAACTAGTTGTAGAACTAGTGTTAGATCTAGTGGTGGAACTAGTGTTAGAACTAGTGGTAGAACTAGTGTTAGAACTAATGGTGGAACTAGTGATAGAACTAGTGGTAGAACTGTAATATACGCCAGTGTTTGATACAAGTTGCAAAAATCATACGTGTCATACTTGCTTGCACATACGTGTTTTACACAAAATGATATCAAAAATAGAATGATACTTCATTTGATGTTTCAATTATTAATAGTGATCATTAAAATTATTCTTTTCACAATTGTGTACACGTGGTGTTGATAATCTAAAATATTGAAAATACTAAATACATTTGTGTGTATAAACAACTTCAGTGAATGTCTGAAATTATAGCTAGTATATGTATTTTATTGTTATGTCAAAATATTACCACTTTATTCATTAGTTGAAACATTTATCACTATGTTTAGAGATTATTTTCAGTTCAAACAAAATAATACACACATTATATTAATAATTTCATTCAATTCTGCAACTTTTAGTACATAACAAAACATGATTGTACGCGCACAAATAAATAATATATTATGAAAACACTCTAGTTACTCAGCATAATTTTTTTATTGCCCAGTCAGCGTGCGGAAACGAAAAATGTGATTTTTGGGCCCGTATACTAAGTGTTCAAGTGTATGTAGACGAGAAATGAACGAAATACTTTTCCAGGACACTTTCCGAGACGGACTGTTCATTTGTATGGATGATTATTCATATGTTACCACACGATGTTCGATGTTAGACACGTATTGTGGGAAAACATGGTAGAACTTCTGTACAAAAAAGAGAACAATAATAGTGTTTGAAGAACAAGGCAGCCATTTTATTACCAACTGTTGACACTAGGAAATAATTTTCTCTCGGCTTGTAAGAATAATAGACTCTCTTTCGAGTATATACAAGGAGTCGCGTTGTATTCTAACAAAGAGCTCATCAGGAATCGTTAGCAAATATCTGATACATTCTTCAGTGTCTTAGTGACACAGTTATACTTAGAGAAAAGTACCTGCACACGTGATACAATTTCACATGTTTAAAACTATAGGATCAAGCTACCAGCAAGAAGAGGGCAACACTCAGGATTTAAATTCCATTAGGAAATTAATCTCATGACAAAGGCGTCCACTTAATAAAAGGCTTCTTATAAAGAAAAACGCACAATAAAATATGAATACGATGTCCCTCTAAACAGAGAAACGAGCTGCCTGACATAGAGTATAGTTCAAGATCACTTGATGTTGTATCTGAATCTATAATCTCCAGGAACTTCCAAGAACATCGCACATGTGATCCAACCAACTCGAGTTGATCTTTAACTAATGATCTTGTTCACATAGAGCAAATGACTTGTCTTTAACTAGTGATCGTGTTCACATAGAGCAAATGGCTTGTCCACTTTATCCTAGCAACATGAATATTAAATTTAAGAAACTGTACAAAATAAAAAAAAGTTGTAGGGATGCTGTGAGAACATGGAAAAATTGTCTAAATAAGAAAACACAGGCTAGATAAAGTTAAATTATATATACTAATATACTTGAGGGAGCGCACATGTAACGAAGTACTTACCGTACTGACAAGCTGGACCAAACCATCCTTTGTCACAACTCTTACATTGATCATCTGTATTTGGACATGTGCCCCCAGTACAGTGACACTTGTACTTGCAGTCTTTCCCGAACCATCCACTGTCACAAGCTGACAAGAAGATCATTTAACAATATACAGATATAGTCCAATCTATCCACAGTTTCAAGCTGACAAGAAGATCATTTAACAATATACAGATATAGTCCAATCTATCCACAGTTTCAAGCTGACAAGAAACTCATATAAAAAGAAATATAGACCATACGATTTACAGATAACAGGTGGGCAGCACTATTTAGAAAAAATCCCGTATCTAGTATCTTGTAGAGATATTGTAACACTTCGGTCGGATATTTTTCTAGTATATCTTGTAGAGATATTGTAACACTTCGGTCGGACATTTTTCTAGTATATCTTGTAGAGATATTGTAACACTTCGGTCAGACATTTTTCTAGTATATCTTGTAGAGATATTGTAACACTTCGGTCAGACATTTTTCTAGTATATCTTGTAGAGATATTGTAACACTTCGGTCAGACATTTTTCTAGTATATCTTGTAGAGATATTGTAACACTACAGTATGCTCTAGATCTCAACGAAAAAGTGACAAAGTTGTTATGGTAATCGCGTGAGCTGATGTTGAAAATGAATCTATGTCCATATATTTGTTTAACACTATTGTTACTAATTTTTGACATCTTGCCTTACATGTCATGATAACATCTACTACATGTCACGACATCTTTACCTACATGTGACCATGTCACGATAACTTCCACTACATGTCACGACACCTTGCTCTACATGTCACGATAGCTTCCCCTACATGTCACGACACATTGTCCTACATGTCAGGATAATTTCTCTTACATGTCACGACAGCTTGTCGTGCAATTCACTATAACTTCCCCTACAAGTCACGACACCTTGCCATACATATCATTCAACTATTTATGTGTATATCTACACAAATCGTTCAAATCTAAATACATTTTATGTGTACACAAATCGTTCACATCCAAATAAGTGTATTAATGTGTACAAACATCTTTCACATCCAAGTAAGTGTATTGATGTGTGCACAAATGTATTGTGTACGCCAATTTTTGTCCGCCACACACTTTCTTGAGAAGGGTAGCACGTCAAAAATACATTAATATACAACTTTTCCTATTTTTTAAAATAGTTTACGCATGCCAGAAACTATAACACTTTAAAAATGCACGGCAAATTTCAAGTATAGATCTCCGTTGTGACCTTTGTTCTACTTTAGATGTATTACCTAACCTTTGCAGTGTTAGATAAGTTGAATAGGGATTTAGATTTTGGATAGGGGTGGGGGTGTAAAAGGATTAGAATTACTTTAGATATTTTTTTTTAATTGGGGGGGGGGGGGGGGATTATAATTAGTGTTTAGAATTAATAATTAATTCTCTAAGAATTCTCGTTTGAGGCGTGAATCGATAAAATTTGTTGTTCAAGGGAAATCCGTGACGTTAATGTCATTTATAGCCCAACGGAGACCTATACTAAATTTTCACCATATTCAGTAATCATATTTTTATCATGGAAAACCTTGAATTATTTAATAGAGGATTGACAAGGTTAGCCTGCATTTTGCATGTTTCTTAGTAACTAATATCACTTTGCTTCGCCGACTTGTGGGGGGTGGGAAGTGAATGGCTAAACCCCATACTATCCCCTTTCATACTGTAACAACGTCCTCGCAAATCTGTCTGTTTTGATTTCATAATGAAGTTGGGAATATGAGACAACTGATGAGAAAGTTCCATAAACCATGAACTTTTTGTACTAGGTGGTAGTCGATGTCATAGTAAATGTAATCAGGTCAAGGCAATAAGTAATTGTGAAATATATTTATGAACATTATGTGAGAGTGACGTAAGTTAGTATCGTAATATTTAAAATATTAGAGAATCTAGATCAGGGTCATAACTTCGTCGACTCAATGTGCGCTAAAAACATCAAATTGGTAGAATACTTATTCTAGCAGACAATATGTGGGTATGATGTCACTTGGAATAGCCAATGAAATTGGTTAGGGAAGTCACGTGATATATGAGCAGACGAGAGAACAAGCTAGGTTTTGAACTTGGAGGAATGAAATGGACAGTTTTTAGTTGTATTTGAAACAAGCAAGACGTAAGGTTCCCGACTACAAAATTCCGCAATGGCTTGTCGAAAGTCACGCACAGTTATCAAGTATTTATGGATGCCTAATTGTTCATTAGAATAAAGTCTTCAATCAAGTGAAATGCTTGTAGGGAGTGTGTAATGCAATTCATTTCTGTAAGTAGCCATTTTTTTATGCATTCTTGTGTCGAGCGTGTCAACAATCCAGATAGGAATTGGTGAACCAAGAAATGTTGGAAGATGAAGGAAAGTAGAACTGCATTCAACGACAACTGTGTCATAGTAACACATTATAATATTATCATGCTTGTTGCATGAATGTAATTGGTGAGAGTATCAACTACATCCTTTCATATGTGATCAGTTGTGTTAAGGAATAGCAATCTTAACCATCTGTTAAATTCAACGACAAATGTGTCATGGCAACACATTACAATAGTATCATGTCTGTGGGGTGTAAGGAGAACGTATTGCTCTAGGCGGACCCAGTGTTAGCAGATAACCAAGATCCCAAATGTACCTCCTCGCGGTGCACCCTGGAAACAGAAATACAGCAGCTCGAGCTGATTCTGGCCAAATCTTTTGGGGATCGAGTCCCAGAATTTTGAGGTTATAGATGGAAAGAGATTTGACTGCACAAGAGACATAAAATATCTTTGACACCACCAGCATCAACACATATAGCGACACTGTCGACTTACAGTGAAGCTAGTCAGTCCAGTCCGAACATTGGAGGGGCAGCCAATGTAAAATGCACGTAAAGGTAGATGCATGGCGAGAGACAAATAGATTTCATACCGAGTACAATGAAACAATGACAGGGCAGATCAGCGCTAGAGGGCAGCGCGAACTGCAAATAGAAAGTGAAAAGTTCCTAGGAAAGGGGAACTACAAGCTCCGTCAGCTCGAGTTACCTGTGCTCCTTACAGACAGAGACCTAACCCAATCATTGCAATTCGGAAAAGCAAGAAGACCTAACCCAACTCTAATGTCCAGCCTTCCTAAACCGGAAATATGCTCGCGAAGAGAAAGGGTCCCGTACCCGATGGGCTTAGGCAAGAAAAGGACAACGATGGCATTCCTGGCCCAACTCTACTGTCAGGTTTTCCTATACCGGAAATACACTTGCAGAGAGAAAGGGTTCCGTACCTGATAGGCTCAGGCGCTATTGGGACAAGGTCGCTCAGCTCCAGAACGCCTTGCTCTCAAACGCGTGGTGTGAGACTCGAACTGGACAAGGGGTACACGATGTCGTTGAATGACACCTCGGCTAAGAAGGCGAAAGAGCCAGGGTTCACCTCTTCTGTTGAGTTCTTCCACTTAAGGAACCAGGCTCACGGATGAGAAACGGTTCAGTACCCGATGGGCACAGGCACAGTACGTCCAATACACGAGGCACGTTAATAGACAGTGGAACACCTAGTGAGAGACAGATAAAAGCAGAAATCGTCTGGACGAAGAGTCACCACATACACGCATGCTTGAGACAGATATGGAGGCTGTCACAGGCTAGGGTAACCCACCCGATTTGTCAAGACATGCCAACATCGGATGTGCTAGGCCTACAAGGCGCATAACGGTGGCACAATGTAATCACGCTCCCGGCGAAAATCGCACGGATATCCGTGCTGGTTACAATGGAGCGATCGCAAAACAAACAACAAACAAACATGTCTGTTACATGAATCTATTTGGAGAGATGACCACATCCAATCATCTCAAAAGATCAAAGCTATATAAGGGGAACGATGACCCCGCTCAACATCATCGTATGTCAATACTTCAGAGGAAAATAAATCAAAGAAAAGTCAACAATTTAAATTGATGTAAATCATGCGAATATCAATATACTCAACGCAACCCTAAGTGGTTTTACTTCATGACAACCACTGAATGAGGCAGATTCAATTGTCCAACTAATGAGAAGCTTTTCAACTTATTTTGACTCCAATCAACCATCAACAAGAAAAATGACAGAAGTTATTTCAAATCATTTGTCTAATGAATTTTCATAGCAAGGCAGCTGGTGAGCTATTGGTCTTGAGGAACCAGGATTGGACGTTGACCACCATAAATGATAAGTATTATTTAACTGCTAGTTAAATATATTGGTTAATCATTTTCTTATTTTGATAGGAGGAGTAGGAACAGGAGGGATATCTGTTTTGGGTAAAGTCCTAAGAGGGTTTTCATTCCATTAATTTTCTAGCGGTATGTCTGTGAGTCATTGTGAATGACATGATTTTGTAAATTTATGGAGTTACCATTAACCAAAAGTTAATAAAAATCCATACTATCTTGTAACTCCAAGGTTACAGTGTTATCTATCAGGTCAGTTCATCTGGTAAATGTATTTCTCCTTTTTGTTAACAATGTTCTTGAGGTCATGTCAATGATTAAATATTGGAAAGCCTGATCATGCTGAAGTCGGATGTGTCAGGCCGAAAGGCGCAGATATCGCAGCAATGCTGTAAACCATGACACAACGCATTCAGTTCTCCGGACTACATCCTGCTAATCTGCAGGAGTTTGAGAACGAACGCAGAAGAAGAAGAAGAAGAAGGAAAGCCTGATGTGACTGTTATACCCAGCCTCATGTATCCAGAATCAGGAATACGGAGGAATTAGGAGGAAGGACAAAAGAAAAGCCACTATACTACACTTCTGCATGATCAATGGAGGATTGAGACACACAACCGAATAGGAACATCAAAGAAAAGCGTAGAGGAAGAACACAACGCACCTCTATACTCTTTGGAACATCGTACAATAGAAACCTTCTTTATTTGGTGCCGTGTAATTAAGACTTCTTTAATACGACCTTGATTATTTGCACACCTTTAACCTACCATAACTTACCTGTTGCTACCTGAGATGATAACAGGTGAGTTACAAATATCCATAAGAAGAACTGAAGCAGATTTCTATTCAACTGTTTTTCTGACGACGCCATGGCTAAACCGGATACAGAAAAATAATATCAGTCTCTTAAATGTGTGTTCATTGTATCTAAGTCTCATCAGTGTCCCATCAGACAAACCACAGTACAGCACCAGTGTCCCATCAGACAAACCACAGTACAACACCAGTGTCCCATCAGACAAACCACAGTACAACACCAGTGTCCCATCAGAAAAACCACAGTACAACACCAGTGTCCCATCAGTCAAATCACAGTACTCCAATAGTCTTCGTTAAACATTTCATGTGACAAGTTTTGATCTTTGTCTTATGTGTAGATATCATTTGCCAAGTCTGACATTGGTAACATAGTTTTGGTATAAAGATGGTCTTAATCATGTGTTTCTTTACGTCCAAGTTGATGTTTGCGTGCAAAAGACAAAATAACAGCTGGTATGTCAGAGCATTTGCTTTTTGACATCTTGTTTCTATCTCCTTATCGAGTCGTCCGTCTTCTGTGACGATACTTCCTAGATACTTGAACTCTTTGACTTGTTTTATATTTGTTTTCTCTATATGAATATTTAAATGATTTGTTAATCTAGCTTGTGTTGTAGAATATTATTCATGTATGTCCACTGGTAAGGTAAGTAAGTGGAGATTTTATTGTTGCTGTATTGTATTGTCTCCTATCTAAATCACATTATAATTATTTGCAACAATTATTATAAATGAATAGTAGGACTATTTAGAATATAAGGCATATAATATACTACATTATATGTCTATTATAGTAGTATATAATTATATATACGCATGTATGTATATAGGCCATATATGTAGGTAGTTGAACATCTGTGATTAGCTTGTTTGGAAAATTTACGACTCCGTAGACAGCTTACATGCACACCTAAAGTTGACGGCCCCTTAAGGTCTGTACCAGAACAAACCCCTTGGAGTAAAAGGTATAGAATACCAATATACATTCAGAGTCACGTAATAGGAATTCTAAGCCAAGACGAACAGAACAGTGTGCAGCGAATGACAGTCACCCTCAGTTTCCTGGGCGGGGAGTATCCACAAGAGTCAGAGTATACGCAGATTGGTCAGTGAGGGATGGAGGTGCACATGCATATAAAGAATATCCATACAAGCCAGAGATACGATCTGATCACCAACAGGACAATTATGCAATAATTATGATGCAGAAATCCAAGCAATACGGGTGTCAACTGAAAAACTTCTGAACTCCAATCCTGACTCATATCCAGTGGTATTCCCGGCAGAAGCAAGGTCAGTGCTTCAAGCTTTCCAATCTGGAAAACTAAAAGACTTGCAAAAATTTCTTAGGGAATTGTCGTAACAGAATAGGGTATCCATGCAATAGATACCTTCTCACTGTGAAATTCCATAAAATGAAAAAGTAGATCAAAGGAAGGTGCTGTCGAAGACCAACCAGATGTACTAATCAACTACCGTCAGAAAAAATCGATGATCAAGACAATAAGAAAGCCACAATCACCAACACAAGATGACTATCACATTATGAACAGATCAGAACAAATTGTAATTCTACGCCTCAGAACAGGACACAATCGACTCCGCAGTCACATGTAGACAAAGTTCAAGAATGAAAAGACGGCCACCTGTACAAATGGTCAGACAGCACAGAGTACCAAACATATACTTCAAGGTTGTTCTGAATATGAAACGCTGAGGCAGACATATTGGCCAGAGTAAACAACACTGGAATTACAGCTCAGTGCGCCACTGTATGGACTACAAAAGACTGAGTTTTATTAAGGAGACAGAATTACAGATATAGACATGTTTCAAGTGAACGAAAGAAGAAGAAAAAGAAGAACATGTTCGCTATAATTTGTCGTTTTACACCACCATCTCTGAGAAATTCTACATTAGTTTAATTCTATTGAAGATAATTTTATACTTGGCATACCCTCTCATAAACACAAGCTAATTAGCAAACATAACAACTACGATTTGACAAACACTACTTAACAAACACTGCTTAACAAACATTACTTAGCAAACAGTACTTAAAAGACAAATAAACTCGTCTGGCAGTAAATATACACATTTGCAGGTATCAAGAACCACGTTTAACAGTGGTGACACGGCATACATATGCTTGGTTAGAACAGGTAAAAAGACACGATTCACTTCCAAATATTATTGTGCAAGGAACAGTCATGGGTGGAAGGAGCTACTGCGAGTAAGAACTTTGAAATATGCGAAGATACATGGTAAGGACTTGAACAAAACACAACTACATGGCGTTCTACATTGAAAAAAACAACGGTGCAGCATCTGGTGAAACGAGGAGAAATGTAGCAGCTCACCAACGAAGTGTAGTCAGACAATTACAATACATCTACATTGGTCATCACATGTTCGAACTGTCCGAGGATATTTGTGGCCAGAACAGGGAGTGTTAGCCATCTACCAACTCAAAAATATGTAAATTAATCAAAGAACGGAGTAAAATACAAGTTATTTCTGAATGAAACTAAGACGAAAATTATTACACGTGAATAAATCATTAACACGCTCTCTATCTCGATCAATAACAAAGAACTAGAACGATGTACTAGTTTCAAATACTTTGGTTGTTTTGTAGACAGAAACGGGGATTACTATAAAGATGTCAGATCGACGTTGACCATTGAATAAAATAAACTTATGTAAATGAAAAACATCTGGTTAGGGTGCAACACAATAACAAAAACTAACGTTCCCTACAGCGTACATGTTCCCAGTTGTAATATGCATATGTTAATATATACATATGCAATATACATATGTCTTTTCACAGCAGTCTATTTCGTATGAGACCAACCATTTCTGATACCAATAACTCATATACCACACTGCCGGGTTGTTAGGCATCATCTAGACCTCAAATACAGTACAACTTAGAAAACATCATAAATGGGGTGGGGGATAATGTCAAGACAACACAAATGAGGTAGGCCATAAATAAGATATATAAAAGACCATCTGAACATGACACAGAAACAGAAAGATTGACTTAAGATCATCAGAAGTTTTAAAATGCAGTGATGATTGCTACATGATGTCCTTGTTATGCTTACTTAAGGATGATGACTGCTACATGATGTACTAGTTATGCTTACTTGAGGGTGATGACTGCTACATGATGTCCTTGAAATGCTTACTTGATGATGATTATGACTGATACATGATGTTCTTGATATGCTTACTTGAGTGTGATTACTGCTATATTATGTCGGTTTTATGCTTACTTGATGATGATGACTGCGACATGATGTCTTTGATACACTTACTCCAGATGCGATCAGATCCTGCACCACCGATGATAGATCTAGGTATGCCCTAGAAAATTGTCTCTTTTTCGAGTTGGGTACCATCAAGCCATTTGGACTCAATTCCGATCACACTTTCGCTTAGTTCTCGGTCGTATTGGTCTTTGTTGTTTGTATTCTTTTTGTGCCGCCATTTACGTCATCGTTTTGTTCCTCTCGTTCCACCTGTATTATCGTCTTTGTGTACTTCCTGTTCGTATGCATCCGGTATCTAACTACCATATTTCACTCGGACACGCAATTATTTCTACTTGTGGTTGTTTTTTTTGTGTATGTTATGTCCTTATTTCAAAAAAGGTATAATGGGCTGAAACGTCGACTTTGTCCTGTGTATTGTCATTTGTATGATTATATTCTGTGTTTTGTTTTGGTGTATGTATCATATTCATTCATGCAAACATCCGCTAGTAATAGTGTGTAGTGTTTTAGTCATCATTCAGTAGGACTTTATTACCTGTCTGGCACGTGAGTATTATTTTGGTTATGTTCTACTAGCAGTACCACCTTCTATTGACTACAAGGAAGTAGTGGTTTGATTTTAGAGTGGCCTTCTTTTAGATGAACTGTCCTCCCGAAACTAACGAACTCCATCTATCCGGAGTGCACAATGAAAACCATCGCCGGTCGCCATCTTTCGAACTATTGTGTCACACTAACAAACTAGGTCTTTCATAGCCCACACGCACAAATCGCACATACACAAATGTAAATGCTCTATTGTAAGTAGAACTTGACAATATTCATTATGTCGACGAAATATATCACAATAGCACAGGGAAAACAGCTTCAGATAACATTTTCTTGCTTAAACATTCACAAGTTAGTGGGTGAAGAAATTTTCACTTTCGTATTACACTTAGGTAGTTACTTATATTTACCTTAGGTAGTTACTTATATTCACCTTAGGTAGTTACTTATATTTCCCTAAGGTAGTTACTTATATTTAACTTATATTTCCCTTAGGTAGTTACTTACATTTCCCTTAGTTAGTTACTTATATTTACCTTAGGTAGTTACTTATAATTCCCTTAGGTAGTTACTTATATTTCCCTTACGTAGTTACTTATATTTAACTTATATTTCCCTTAGGTAGTAACTTATATTTAAAAACATATTTAAACGCGCAAAAAAATAAAAATCATCTCAACGGATAAAACAACAAAAAAACCAGAAAATACAATACAGAGATAGAATGTGTGGATAAATTCGAATATTTAGGACAAGCATCAACGGTGAAGGAGACTGCATGGCAGAAATAAGGAACATATTGACAATAACATATTGTAAAATAACAAAGTTGAAAAACAAAAGGAAAAACCACAAATTAGAAAAGAAACTGCTAACGCTACGAACTTTTATTTTTTTCCGGTTGCAAAATACGTCTGTGGAACATGAACCCTAAGTAAAACAGCGGCAAAGAGGATCAACGCCATTGAGATGAAATGCTACAGAAGGATTAGTTAGAATATAATAGATGTGAATAAAATAGAAACTCAGATATTATAAACACATTGAAGATTCCAGAGTGTTGCTTACTAAATACAATAGCAAACATAAAACTACAACTGTGTGGTCATATAAAGAGATACAACTGTTAAGAAAGACAAATAATGGAGGGCAGAGATCCTGGGAAAGGAGGAAAGGCAGACCAGGAAGATGATGAACTGACGACATTAAAGATAACAGAATACGGCGTTGGAAAATGCAAGCGGCATCGCCCAAAGCAGAGAAGGGTTCAGGAAGTTCATTGGAAAGTCATTTTTGGTTTTTCCGTGACTTTCTATCTGCTATCCGTGGTTGCCAGCGGAATTTCTCCTCTTTTCACAAAATGCTGACAGGTCCAAATGAATCTTCATCTGTATCAGAATAGTGTTAATGCTAGGGATATCAGATCTTTCAAGGACAGCGGTATCAGGAATGTTGTCTTACCATCTGATGCTCATAACTTTACTGAGATAAGTTGTTTGATAGCGACTGTTATTTATCACATGACGTCTATACACAGTACAATGTTCACTATCATATAACTTTCAGTCAACTGATACACTGAAAGTACCACTGCTCTATACATTATACGTTCTATTTATATAATCATATATTTCTATTTATAGAAATCTACACGAATAATCACATCAAGAGAATGCTACAAACACAGAAACCTACATGAATACTCACATCAAGAAAATGGTATAAACACAGAATCTCCTACACGAATAGTCACTTCAAGAGAATTGTAATTTACAAAGATGTCCAACCCGTTATATAATTACTATCATTACACGTGGCTGCTTGGTATTAGTTTAGCAGAATTAGTGGGCAGTAATTTTCGAATTCACCATAAATCACGCCTTATTGTACATGTATAATCAAAACAGTAGATTTAATGATGACAGCAGTAACATCATAAATGTCTGGCTCTATAGTTTATTCCAATTTGACTTCTAACTAACATTTAAACGCAATAAAAAAATCTGGATTAATGGCGAGTGTTTGTTTATTGGTATTTGTTCGTTTTTTATTTATAATTTTTTACTTAACTTGAGCAAGTACTGCTCTATGGCGGTATGGTAGAGATCGCGTATGTGTCTGTAAAGGTAATGGGTTCGAAACCCAACCAAGGCATAAGTGTGGATCCGTAATTTTTCGAAAGCAATGACAAACTCATGAATTAATGATGTTCGTCCGTCGTGATCGACGATGACCAAAAACTCAACCATAATAATAATAACAATAAATAATAAAATAATAAAGTTAATAGTGCGTTTTTAAATGACTAGCAAGCTCAATGCGCGTACAAAATGTTCTTTTACAGAATTGACAAAAATAGAAGGTATCTGTGTGAGGTTGAGATGTTTTTTCTTTTCTACATGTCCGCTTCTGTCTTGCAGTTTCTTGTCTGAATTCTTCCGCCGCTAGTGCTCCCGTTCTAATGCTGTAACGCCATGCTGTTCTATCCTGAGCGAGGCTCTCCCAAGCGCCTACGTCAATGTTAAGATGTTTCAAGGATGACTTGAGCGTGTAAAAAAAAACTCCTGAACGTAACTTGATATTGAATATAG
This sequence comes from Meghimatium bilineatum, assembly GCA_034231615.1. Lineage (NCBI taxonomy): Eukaryota > Metazoa > Mollusca > Gastropoda > Stylommatophora > Philomycidae > Meghimatium > Meghimatium bilineatum. The sequence goes on from CM067306.1 coordinate 7,929,926, forward strand.
CACAAACAGAAAGTGTTGTTGGTTAAATAATGAATATCATATGCTATATGAAATTGTTTGTTAGCCAGTATTTGCTAAGTAGTATTTGTTATGTAGTGTTTGTTAAACGGTGTTTGTTATGTAGTGTGTGTTATGTAGTTTTTGTAAATTAGTATTTGTTAAGTACTGTTTGTTAAGTACTATTTGTTAAGTACTGTTTGTTAAATATTGTTTGTTAAGTAGTGTTTGTTAAGTACTGCGTGTTAAGTACTGTTTGTTAATTAGTGTTTGTTATGTAGTGTTTGTTAGGTGGTGTTTGTTCATTAGTATTTGTTAAGTACTATTAGCTAACTACTGTTTGTTAAGTAGTTTTTGTCAAATCATATTTGTTATGTTTGCTAATTAACGTTTTTTTTTATGAGAGGGTATGTCAAGTATAATATTAGTTTCATTATTATTCAACTAATGTAGAAGTTCTCAGAGATACTGGTGTAAAACGACAGATTATAGCGACAATGAGAAACAAACAAGATATCTAGAGGCATGTAATGAGAAAAGTGAAACTTGAACATTTAATAAGCACCAGAGAGATCAAGGGGAGAAGAGACAGAGGAAGACAAAGAGAGAAATGTCTGGATGGGTTGTCACTGCTGAAACAAAAATACCTCACCTTAACGGACGTACCTGTATTAAATTCATTTGTGACGTCACCGGAAACTATATCTACGCCGTGGCTATCGATTGAATACTAACAGGCTTTCATGCTGAATTAATGAGGCCTTCTATCATTACTTTTCTTGATCCGTTCCATGTTTTCTATTGGCAAATATTTATATACCTTGAATCGTATGCCAAAATTAGCCAAGGCTACCCAAAGTATATAAATAGTAATCAATGGAAAACGTGACAATAATCAAAAACGTACCGAACGAAGGTCTGTTTACTTTTAGCAGCTACCCGGTACGTTTTCTATATACTCGGCGGTCAGGTCAACGCCAGCTGTCTTGGACAGGGTAACCCCCTCTTAACTTAGATTCATGACTCTTAACCGTCTGCAGTAAAATCAAACGTATAAATCACTTTAACTCCCACATGGGGCCAGAAATATATGAAATAGAAGAATACATTGAACCGTTCGGAGACAAAAATAAACAAGATAAATGACAACGGCTACAGATGCATTGAAATGTGCATTCCGAACTACTTATTATAACAAACACATTCTTCAAACACAGATAATTACAAGTTCACACCTGGTACAAGTGTAACGATTTAGACTTCAAAAGGTAGACTTTATATTAACAAGAAAAACCAACAGAAGGAACATAACAGACGCAAGAGTTATACCAAACATGTGTGTAGACACCGACCATAAAACAGTAATAGTATCTGTAAAAACAAACAGAAAGAGAAAGAAGAAAGACAACAACAAAGAAAACAAACCAACAACAATTAAAATACACAAGCATAAGGGCGACACGGTGCGTGAGCAATACGCACAAATAATAACAGAAAAATTACAAGTAGATACTACAACAACAGAAGAAGAATGGACACTATTCAAAGACGATATAACACACGCTGCAGGAGGAGCATGTGCGGATACAAGAACAATAGTGTAAAGAAACCAAAAAAATAACAGCATTGTGGAATGAAGAAGTAAAAAAAGTAACACAAAAATAAACAAAAAAATAAGAAATGGGTCAAAAGCAAAAACCAAGTAGATTACATAGAATACAAGACAGCAAAAACAAATGCGAAGAAAATAATTAAAACTTTCAAAATCAACTCATAGAAAGAATATGGAAACATGCTCAACGCAGATGATAAAAAGGCGCAAAAGAGGTACTACAAGAAAATAAAAACATGAGATACAAAGAATATATATACATATATGAACCAATATAAATAAAAAATCATGAAAACGGTAATGCACTGTAAGAACCGAAGCAAATAATGTAAAGATAGCAACAATATTTCAAGGAACTACTAAATCTAAAAGAAGGGGATGAAGCCACAACAATAAACACTACAGCAGCGAACCTAGAACCAAATATACTACTATCGGAAACAGAAAATGCAATAAACAAAGCACCAATAAACAAGGCAGCAGACTCTGATAACATACAACCAGAACTTATCAAAGCAGCATCAGAGAGCTGGAAAAAATGGTTACACATACTTTTTAATGTAATGTGGAAGAAATAAGAAACACCAGAAGACTGGAGGAACGCGACAATCATTCCCATATGGAAGAAAAAAGGCAGTAAGAGAGACTGCACAAACTATAGAGGGATATCCTTACTAAGCCACACAGGAAAATAGTTTAACAAAATATTAAAACAACGATTACGATCATACATTGACCACAACTTCAAAACACCCAAATGTGCTTCTGTAAGGACAAAAGCTGTACGGATGCTATCTTTACACTTAGCTAACAGAAAGAGCCACATACATCGCATTCGTAGACCAAGGTAAGACATTCGACAGAGTATGGCAACAACTACGGAAAACACTATCAATATACGGAGTACCAGAACATTTAATCAGCATATGCAATGGTATTTATGCTAATAGCCAATGTGTAGTAATAATAAATTCAGGTGTGTTCAATAAGTTCCAAATTCAATCAGGAGTTCGCCAGGGGTGTGTCCTATCCCCTCTACTTTTTATAACATATATCGACCACATCTGTAAACTAACAAGTATCAACTAAGAAGATAACATAAAAGACAAATTGAACGAACTACTCTTAACAGACGACCACGTACTAATAGCAGTATCAGTAGAACAATTGCAAGAACATATGAACAGACTTCATACAACATGTCAAAAATTAAACATGACGATTAGTATTGAAAAGACCGAAATAATGGCAGTAACAAAGTAAGAAAAAAATATCAATATCTCCATCGATAATAAACACCTTAAACAAGTTAAGGAATTCACTTAGGAAGCATTATAGAGAGTGAAGGGAAAACCAGTAAAGATAAACAAAATAGATGTACCAAAACGTTCCAGATCCTAAGACAGATGAAACGTATTTTCAAGAACAAAAATGTAAACATAGACACCAAAGTTTTATTATACAAGATTATTATTATTCCATCACTGTGCTGCCAGTGCCAAACCTGGACAATGACAGCACAAGACAAAAGAAAAATAGTGACAACAGAAATGGCATGTCTACGAATAATACTCAGAGTGTCATTATGAGATATAATTAGAAATGATAACATCATACAGATAACCAAAACAATACCACTATTTTAACACATCAAAAGACAACGGATAAGTGGTTTTCACACGCTTACAGACTACCGACAGATAGCATGCCACAAATGGCCATGACACATAGACATAACGGCTATAAAGCCACAGGCAGACCATGTAAAAGATGGATCACAGAAATCAAAGAAGCTTCAGGGACAACCTTACAAACAGCACACAAGAAGGCCATCTCCAGAGAACTCTTCCACCACTGACGCCGGAAGGCAAACAAGGGCCACAGCGTATAGATAGATAGACAGATAGATAGAAGAGTTTTTCATTGATTTCTGAACGGTCCGGATGTTCAAAAGCCTGTGGCGGCGTGTTAGATGTTTTCTTATGAAAATCTAGTTGCGATTGCACTACTAACCAAGTCACTTGAAATTCTAGCGTGTTTCTATGTTGAATGTAAAGCTACCAAATCATACATTTATAACTGAAAGTGAAGTTTGAACCTTTTTCAAGAGACAAACAACAGAAAACTGACAAAATAAAAAACAAAATAAATGACTATATTTCATCATCACTATGTGACGTAATAACAACACACATCTGCTCATATTAAGAACAAAACACAGCTGCACATAATGAGAACAACACACAGCTGCACATAATGAGAACAACACACAACTGCACATAATGAGAACAACACACAGCTGCACATAATGAGAACAACACACAGCTGCACATAATGAGAACAACACACAGCTGCACATAATGACAACAATACAAAGCTGCACATAATGAGAACAACACACAGCTGCACATAATGAGAACAACACACAGCTAGCTGCACATAATGAGAACAAACCACAGCTGCACACAACTATGGTATGAAAATACCATAGAGCTACTCTTTACCAACGATCAGGCTATAATAGCAAATAAAGAAACTGAACTTCAAAGTCATCTAACATCCATGGACATCGAGGGCAAGAACAACAACAAGAAGATAAACATAGATCAAACAGAAAAAAGGGCAATAGGAAGGGATATACACAATCTAAATATATCAGTGGAAAATCAATTCATCAAACAAAGCAAAACCTTCAAATACTTAGGCATAACATTCTCTTCAGATGGAAAGATGGGCACCGATATAGACATTCCTGTAGCAAAGCAAATCAAATACTGGGTCTATTATCCCCTTTATTGTAACACAAAATGCTACCAATGACAACAAAAAAACATTTTATCCAAAGTATCTTAATTCCAACCCTGTGCTACCAATGTCAAATATGGTCCTTAACATCAAAACATAAGAGACAACTGGTTACAACAGTGATGAGATATCTGAGAAAAGCCACATGAGTGACCAGAAGACACAGAATTAGAGACGATGTCATAAGAGAAAGAGTGGGTGTCATATCAATTCTACAATACATACAAAACCAACAGATACAATGGTTTGGTCATCTGGAAAGAATGTCGTGTGAGTCATTAGTTTACAAAAGCTTATATGAAGAAGCAGAAAGAAGTGATAAGGTTAGACCTAGAGTACGCTGGATCGACAACATCAAAGAGACATTACTGGAAAACCAAATAACATTATCTGAAGATCCAGAAAAGCGAGAAAAAGAACATTGTATCTCCCTCGACACCCGGAAAGGGTAAAAGATGAAGGAAAAAAGAAGTATGTTAAATTTTTCAACGGTACGGCTTCGTGCGTTCTCAATCATTTTCCCTTCTACAGCCGTCTGTTTCATGCTCTGTCAATCATTTCCTCTTCTACAGCCGTCTGTTTCATGCCCTGTCAATCATTTTCCCTTCTACAGCCGTCTGTTTCATGCTCTGTCAAACATTTGTGACACCAATATTCTCACATACCAGAATATATCAGATTTTAAGAAATATTCTCTTGGTCTTCTACGATCCTAACCCTCATTCTCTTTAATTTGTCTGTTGTCACGATATGTCCATCAATAATATGCACAACTGCAACATTGGAAACAAACACAATGTTACAGAAAAATACTCAGAATACCATGCACCAAAATGATCACCAATATGAACATTCTAAGAGAATGTAAAGTAAAAGAAAACTTGTCTAGATAACAAGATTTTCTCTGGTAAAGTACAAGAAAACTTGTCTAGATAACAAGATTTTCTCTGGTAAAGTACAAAAACTGTTAATAACAATAGACATAACTGTTTAAAAAGACAAATAATGGAGGGAAGAGTACCTGGGTAGAGGAGAAAGGGCAGACCAAGAAGACGATGTACTGACGACATTAAGATAACATGAATACATCTCTAGAAAATTCAAGCCACATCGCCCAAGACAGGGAGAGGTTCTGAGAATTCATTGGGAAGACAATGTTTTGGAAGGAATACGTCACATGACACAAAGTACAATATTTTGGATATATGAAACGACATACAGCTTACAATTGAAGGGATGATTCCAGAACAAAGTAAAAGTAAGTCACGAAGATGATTGATACAAGATATCAAAGACCATCTGGACAGGGCTCTCACAGAAGCAGCACGATTAGCTCAAGTTAAGCAGGTGTTTTGACAGGCAGTAAACACTGACAAACACTAGGATTTAGTCATAACCAGGTTATGTTCCTGGATGATGATGACTGATTGTCTGCTAAATATTGCTAACTCGCTAAGAACACAGAGACATACTCACCCAAGAAATGTGTGTAACAGAGATGCGTAATATATTTTACAATTATAGTAGTTGCACGTGTGAGTCCGGCGTCAGATGCCCACACTTAGTGGCAGTAATTTTCTAAATCGTCATAAATCACACACAATTTCTCATTTATCTGCAAACTGTTGATTTAATGAGGACACTCTCAACATAATACGTGACAGGATGTGTAGTTTATTGATACGTGACTTTATGACTACAAGTTGTATTAAGAAACTAAATATAGCTAGATAACTGACGTGTGTATTTGTTTGTTTTTATTGTTTTCTTTTGTCTGATTAATATTTGTTTTTCTAAAGTAGTGTTTGTTGTGTGCTGTTTGTTAGGTAGTGTTTGTTGTGTGATGTTTGTTAGGTAGTGTTTGTTAGGTAGTGTTTGTTGTGTGCTGTTTGTTAGGTAGTGTTTGTTAGGTAGTGTTTGTTGTGTGATGTTTGTTAGGTAGTGTTTGTTGTGTGCTGTTTGTTAGGTAGTGTTTGTTGTGTGCTGTTTGTTAGGTAGTGTTTGTTAGGTAGTGTTTGTTGTGTGATGTTTGTTAGGTAGTGTTTGTTGTGTGCTGTTTGTTAGGTAGTGTTTGTTGTGTGCTGTTTGTTAGGTAGTGTTTGTTAGGTAGTGTTTGTTGTGTGCTGTTTGTTAGGTAGTGTTTGTTGTGTGCTGTTTGTTAGGTAGTGTTTGTTAGGTAGTGTTTGTTGTGTGCTGTTTGTTAGGTAGTGTTTGTTAGGTAGTGTTTGTTGTGTGCTGTTTGTTAGGTAGTGTTTGTTAGGTAGTGTTTGTTGTGTGATGTTTGTTAGGTAGTGTTTGTTGTGTGCTGTTTGTTAGGTAGTGTTTGTTGTGTGCTGTTTGTTAGGTAGTGTTTGTTGTGTGATGTTTGTTAGGTAGTGTTTGTTAAGTAGTTATGGTTAAGTAGTCATGTTCAGTAGTGATGTTTAGTAATGTTTACAAAGTGGGGGTTTGTTAATCGGTGTTTGTTAAGTAGTATTTGATTGGTATTACCTGTCTGTTAAGTAGTCTTCGTTTACCAACGTTTAATAAGTGACGTTTGTTAAGTCAATCAATCATTCAAGTGTCATGCCGAATGGCGTAGGCGATCATGTTTCTCCACCACTATCTGCCACTTGTGTTGTCAATAAGCTCAGTTGGTGAACTTCTACCGTGCCACAAGTCCATCTAGTAACTTTTCTCTTTGTCGTCCCTATCTCTTCTCCCCTTGATCTTTCCAGTAGTTATTAAGTGTTAAAACTGTGTTCTTCTCAGCACATGCCCTAGAAACATTGACTGTCTGCCCCTAATGTTTGATATGATTGATCTTTTTACGCCAGCATCCATGAGAACATCTGCATTAGTTTTCTTAGCTGCCCATGGTATTTTCATCATTCTTCTCAGAAACCACATTTCTGTAGGATCTAATTCACTTTGAATTATTTTGTTTACAGTCCATGATTCACATCCATAAAAAAGAATTGGTTCGATGTAACATGTCCTTACACGAATTCGGGCCTGCATTGATAGTCTTTCATTGCACAAAATTGTTCTCATTTTTTGCAATGCAGATTTGGCTTTTGCTTTTAGGCTCCTTATCTCACTTGAGCATCTACCTTCTGATGTTAGCACTGTGAAAAAATATTTCACTTTTTCAACTTGTGCTAATTTTGTATAATTAACTATTATCTTGCATCTTGGTGGTGTATGTCTCTTCGAGACGAAGAATATTTCTTTTTTCTTCTTGTTTAAACTGAGGACTTTGTTTTTTTACTTTCTTTCACCAATTTATCTAAAAGGGCTCGTAGTTCCTGTTCGCGACCTGCGATCAATACTGTGTCGTCAGCATATCTCAAGTTATTTTAATTGTATCCTCCCACTTTTATTCCTGGAATATCTTCTATATGTATAATGTATTCTATATCATTATCATCATTAGGTGACATGCCGGGTGACGTAGGCGGTCATGGCTCTCCACAGCTCTCTGTCCACAGTATGATGATAATGCCTGTCTCATGATGTGGCCAGAAAAAGAAAATTGCCTTTTTCTTATATTGTTGATTAAGGTCCGATTCACATTTAACTCTTTCAACACCTCTACATTAGTTTCTCTGGCAGTCCATGGTATTCTCAGAATTCTTCTGTAGAACCACATCTTTGTTGCTTATATCGGCACATAGACACTGGACTGCACCACTCCCCTATACGATGAAGCTTTGCTTTACAAATTACTGCCGTTCGTTTCTCTATTTCTGCCCTGCCTATATACCAAGAAGTCATCAGCATAAGGCATAGTTCTCCCTAGACCACCAATCACACAGCGCGTAATTTTAACTGTACAGAAGTTACATAATACTGGGGACACATGCGACCTTTGTGGTAGGCCCATGCTTATGATCGTTTGTGCCGATAATCAACCACAACACTTGAGAATCACCTGCTTTTGAAAAAAATTGCCGAAGAAATCCACCTAACACTAATAGAACTTACTTGGAGTTACATCATCATGTTAATCAAGAAATGCAAGGGTACACTGTTGTAAGAATAGTCCAATTCTACTGCAGCCGCGCACGTCTCCATTCGTGCGTTAACACTTTCGTCTTGCGCAAATACGACGACGTCTTGATAATTCTGCTTACCTGGGTGATAGCCTCCCAACGTTGAGAGTAGTCTGTTATTCCACTCTAGATATAAGGATAATTTCCACATAACAATCTTTTTTAACAACTTGCTGTACGTATTATGCATAGTTATGAGTCTGAAACCATGTATCTTGGTATGACTCCTACCAGGCTTGGGTAGTTGGGTTACGTAACTATGTACATAGTCTTCTTTTAATGTGTTTTTTCGCTAGGGCTCATGTTTAATAACATTGCCAGCTCCTATAGGTCATCTGACCACGTAGTGCCTTATAATGAGTCAGCAGTTCTGCATCCTTAATCTCATCAGTCTTCTGTCATACTAGGTCTGTGCTTTGGAAATTGGAGATTGTCCTACGTAGCTTGGGTTGTTAATTGATTTATGCAGGCGCCAGAACAATATAAGTGATTTCTCGTTTACAATCTCCTGACAGAATTATTCCCTTTATTTTCCTCAGTTTCTGCGATATCTTTGAACTGTTGAACCATGACGCCTGCTTTCTGTTTAAATTGCAAAACGAGATCTGAATGTGCGAAAACTTTTGTCCTTTTTATCTGCAACTCTGATCTGCTCTGCGTTAACCCTTCCACGCACATTAAACCTCATCATTTCACCGTAAGGGGAGGGGGGTGGATTCCACACATCTGTCTAGCTTGCGTGTGTCCTATGTTTTTCTTCCAAATTTTGCTTTCTATGGACGACCAGTTGCGATCATACTGGAATGTTTTAACTTTAGCTCTCTGTTATTTACTTTTTCCTTTGTCCACCAACAAAATGCACAACTGCAACATTGGAAACAAACACAATGTTACAGAAAAATACTCAGAATACCATGCACCAAAATGATCACCAATATGAACATTCTAAGAGAATGTAAAGTAAAAGAAAACTTGTCTAGATAACAAGATTTTCTCTGGTAAAGTACAAGAAAACTTGTCTAGATAACAAGATTTTCTCTGGTAAAGTACAATAACTGTTAATAACAATAGACATAACTGTTTAAAAAGACAAATAATGGAGGGAAGAGTACCTGGGTAGAGGAGAAAGGGCAGACCAAGAAGACGATGTACTGACGACATTAAGATAACATGAATACATCTCTAGAAAATTCAAGCCACATCGCCCAAGACAGGTAGAGGTTCTGAGAATTCATTGGGAAGACAATGTTTTGGAAGGAATACGTCACATGACACAAAGTACAATATTTTGGTCATATGAAACGACATACAGCTTACAATTGAAGGGATGATTCCAGAACAAAGTAAAAGTAAGTCACGAAGATGATTGATACAAGATATCAAAGACCATCTGGACAGGGCTCTCACAGAAGCAGCACGATTAGCTCAAGTTAAGCAGGTGTTTTGACAGGCAGTAAACACTGACAAACACTAGGATTTAGTCATAACCAGGTTATGTTCCTGGATGATGATGACTGATTGTCTGCTAAATATTGCTAACTCCGCTAAGAACACAGAAACATACTCACCCAAGAAATGTGTGTAACAGAGATGCGTATTATATTTTACAATTATAGTAGTTGCACGTGTGAGTCCGGCGTCAGATGCCCACACTTAGTGGCAGTAATTTTCTAAATCGTCATAAATCACACACAATTTCTCATTTATCTGCAAACTGTTGATTTAATGAGGACACTCTCAACATAATACGTGACAGGATGTGTAGTTTATTGATACGTGACTTTATGACTACAAGTTGTATTAAGAAACTAAATATAGCTAGATAACTGACGTGTGTATTTGTTTGTTTTTATTGTTTTCTTTTGTCTGATTAATATTTGTTTTTCTAAAGTAGTGTTTGTTGTGTGCTGTTTGTTAGGTAGTGTTTGTTGTGTGATGTTTGTTAGGTAGTGTTTGTTAGGTAGTGTTTGTTGTGTGCTGTTTGTTAGGTAGTGTTTGTTAGGTAGTGTTTGTTGTGTGATGTTTGTTAGGTAGTGTTTGTTGTGTGCTGTTTGTTAGGTAGTGTTTGTTGTGTGCTGTTTGTTAGGTAGTGTTTGTTAGGTAGTGTTTGTTGTGTGATGTTTGTTAGGTAGTGTTTGTTGTGTGCTGTTTGTTAGGTAGTGTTTGTTGTGTGCTGTTTGTTAGGTAGTGTTTGTTAGGTAGTGTTTGTTGTGTGCTGTTTGTTAGGTAGTGTTTGTTGTGTGCTGTTTGTTAGGTAGTGTTTGTTAGGTAGTGTTTGTTGTGTGCTGTTTGTTAGGTAGTGTTTGTTAGGTAGTGTTTGTTGTGTGCTGTTTGTTAGGTAGTGTTTGTTAGGTAGTGTTTGTTGTGTGATGTTTGTTAGGTAGTGTTTGTTGTGTGCTGTTTGTTAGGTAGTGTTTGTTGTGTGCTGTTTGTTAGGTAGTGTTTGTTGTGTGATGTTTGTTAGGTAGTGTTTGTTAAGTAGTTATGGTTAAGTAGTCATGTTCAGTAGTGATGTTTAGTAATGTTTACAAAGTGGGGGTTTGTTAATCGGTGTTTGTTAAGTAGTATTTGATTGGTATTACCTGTCTGTTAAGTAGTCTTCGTTTACCAACGTTTAATAAGTGACGTTTGTTAAGTCAATCAATCATTCAAGTGTCATGCCGAATGGCGTAGGCGATCATGTTTCTCCACCACTATCTGCCACTTGTGTTGTCAATAAGCTCAGTTGGTGAACTTCTACCGTGCCACAAGTCCATCTAGTAACTTTTCTCTTTGTCGTCCCTATCTCTTCTCCCCTTGATCTTTCCAGTAGTTATTAAGTGTTAAAACTGTGTTCTTCTCAGCACATGCCCTAGAAACATTGACTGTCTGCCCCTAATGTTTGATATGATTGATCTTTTTACGCCAGCATCCATGAGAACATCTGCATTAGTTTTCTTAGCTGCCCATGGTATTTTCATCATTCTTCTCAGAAACCACATTTCTGTAGGATCTAATTCACTTTGAATTATTTTGTTTACAGTCCATGATTCACATCCATAAAAAAGAATTGGTTCGATGTAACATGTCCTTACACGAATTCGGGCTTGCATTGATAGTCTTTCATTGCACAAAATTGTTCTCATTTTTTGCAATGCAGATTTGGCTTTTGCTTTTAGGCTCCTTATCTCACTTGAGCATCTACCTTCTGATGTTAGCACTGTGACAAAATATTTCACTTTTTCAACTTATGCTAATTTTGTATAATTAACTATTATCTTGCATCTTGGTGGTGTATGTCTCTTCGAGACGAAGAATATTTCTTTTTTCTTCTTGTTTAAACTGAGGACTTTGTTTTTTTACTTTCTTTCACCAATTTATCTAAAAGGGCTCGTAGTTCCTGTTCGCGACCTGCGATCAATACTGTGTCGTCAGCATATCTCAAGTTATTTTAATTGTATCCTCCCACTTTTATTCCTGGAATATCTTCTATATGTATAATGTATTCTATATCATTATCATCATTAGGTGACATGCCGGGTGACGTAGGCGGTCATGGCTCTCCACAGCTCTCTGTCCACAGTATGATGATAATGCCTGTCTCATGATGTGGCCAGAAAAAGAAAATTGCCTTTTTCTTATATTGTTGATTAAGGTCCGATTCACATTTAACTCTTTCAACACCTCTACATTAGTTTCTCTGGCAGTCCATGGTATTCTCAGAATTCTTCTGTAGAACCACATCTTTGTTGCTTATATCGGCACATAGACACTGGACTGCACCACTCCCCTATACGATGAAGCTTTGCTTTACAAATTACTGCCGTTCGTTTCTCTATTTCTGCCCTGCCTATATACCAAGAAGTCATCAGCATAAGGCATAGTTCTCCCTAGACCACCAATCACACAGCGCGTAATTTTAACTGTACAGAAGTTACATAATACTGGGGACAAATGCGACCTTTGTGGTAGGCCCATGCTTATGATCGTTTGTGCCGATAATCAACCACAACACTTGAGAATCACCTGCTTTTGAAAAAAATTGCCGAAGAAATCCACCTAACACTAATAGAACTTACTTGGAGTTACATCATCATGTTAATCAAGAAATGCAAGGGTACACTGTTGTAAGAATAGTCCAATTCTACTGCAGCCGCGCACGTCTCCATTCGTGCGTTAACACTTTCGTCTTGCGCAAATACGACGACGTCTTGATAATTCTGCTTACCTGGGTGATAGCCTCCCAACGTTGAGAGTAGTCTGTTATTCCACTCTAGATATAAGGATAATTTCCACATAACAATCTTTTTTAACAACTTGCTGTACGTATTATGCATAGTTATGAGTCTGAAACCATGTATCTTGGTATGACTCCTACCAGGCTTGGGTAGTTGGGTTACGTAACTATGTACATAGTCTTCTTTTAATGTGTTTTTTCGCTAGGGCTCATGTTTAATAACATTGCCAGCTCCTATAGGTCATCTGACCACGTCGTGCCTTATAATGAGTCAGCAGTTCTGCATCCTTAATCTCATCAGTCTTCTGTCATACTAGGTCTGTGCTTTGGAAATTGGAGATTGTCCTACGTAGCTTGGGTTGTTAATTGATTTATGCAGGCGCCAGAACAATATAAGTGATTTCTCGTTTACAATCTCCTGACAGAATTATTCCCTTTATTTTCCTCAGTTTCTGCGATATCTTTGAACTGTTGAACCATGACGCCTGCTTTCTGTTTAAATTGCAAAACGAGATCTGAATGTGCGAAAACTTTTGTCCTTTTTATCTGCAACTCTGATCTGCTCTGCGTTAACCCTTCCACGCACATTAAACCTCATCATTTCACCGTAAGGGGAGGGGGGTGGATTCCACACATCTGTCTAGCTTGCGTGTGTCCTATGTTTTTCTTCCAAATTTTGCTTTCTATGGACGACCAGTTGCGATCATACTGGAATGTTTTAACTTTAGCTCTCTGTTATTTACTTTTTCCTTTGTCCACCAACAAAATGCACAACTGCAACATTGGAAACAAACACAATGTTACAGAAAAATACTCAGAATACCATGCACCAAAATGATCACCAATATGAACATTCTAAGAGAATGTAAAGTAAAAGAAAACTTGTCTAGATAACAAGATTTTCTCTGGTAAAGTACAATAACTGTTAATAACAATAGACATAACTGTTTAAAAAGACAAATAATGGAGGGAAGAGTACCTGGGTAGAGGAGAAAGGGCAGACCAAGAAGACGATGTACTGACGACATTAAGATAACATGAATACATCTCTAGAAAATTCAAGCCACATCGCCCAAGACAGGGAGAGGTTCTGAGAATTCATTGGGAAGACAATGTTTTGGAAGGAATACGTCACATGACACAAAGTACAATATTTTGGTCATATGAAACGACATACAGCTTACAATTGAAGGGATGATTCCAGAACAAAGTAAAAGTAAGTCACGAAGATGATTGATACAAGATATCAAAGACCATCTGGACAGGGCTCTCACAGAAGCAGCACGATTAGCTCAAGTTAAGCAGGTGTTTTGACAGGCAGTAAACACTGACAAACACTAGGATTTAGTCATAACCAGGTTATGTTCCTGGATGATGATGACTGATTGTCTGCTAAATATTGCTAACTCCGCTAAGAACACAGAAACATACTCACCCAAGAAATGTGTGTAACAGAGATGCGTATTATATTTTACAATTATAGTAGTTGCACGTGTGAGTCCGGCGTCAGATGCCCACACTTAGTGGCAGTAATTTTCTAAATCGTCATAAATCACACACAATTTCTCATTTATCTGCAAACTGTTGATTTAATGAGGACACTCTCAACATAATACGTGACAGGATGTGTAGTTTATTGATACGTGACTTTATGACTACAAGTTGTATTAAGAAACTAAATATAGCTAGATAACTGACGTGTGTATTTGTTTGTTTTTATTGTTTTCTTTTGTCTGATTAATATTTGTTTTTCTAAAGTAGTGTTTGTTGTGTGCTGTTTGTTAGGTAGTGTTTGTTGTGTGATGTTTGTTAGGTAGTGTTTGTTAGGTAGTGTTTGTTGTGTGCTGTTTGTTAGGTAGTGTTTGTTAGGTAGTGTTTGTTGTGTGATGTTTGTTAGGTAGTGTTTGTTGTGTGCTGTTTGTTAGGTAGTGTTTGTTGTGTGCTGTTTGTTAGGTAGTGTTTGTTAGGTAGTGTTTGTTGTGTGATGTTTGTTAGGTAGTGTTTGTTGTGTGCTGTTTGTTAGGTAGTGTTTGTTGTGTGCTGTTTGTTAGGTAGTGTTTGTTAGGTAGTGTTTGTTGTGTGCTGTTTGTTAGGTAGTGTTTGTTGTGTGCTGTTTTTTAGGTAGTGTTTGTTAGGTAGTGTTTGTTGTGTGCTGTTTGTTAGGTAGTGTTTGTTAGGTAGTGTTTGTTGTGTGCTGTTTGTTAGGTAGTGTTTGTTAGGTAGTGTTTGTTGTGTGATGTTTGTTAGGTAGTGTTTGTTGTGTGCTGTTTGTTAGGTAGTGTTTGTTGTGTGCTGTTTGTTAGGTAGTGTTTGTTGTGTGATGTTTGTTAGGTAGTGTTTGTTAAGTAGTTATGGTTAAGTAGTCATGTTCAGTAGTGATGTTTAGTAATGTTTACAAAGTGGGGGTTTGTTAATCGGTGTTTGTTAAGTAGTATTTGATTGGTATTACCTGTCTGTTAAGTAGTCTTCGTTTACCAACGTTTAATAAGTGACGTTTGTTAAGTCAATCAATCATTCAAGTGTCATGCCGAATGGCGTAGGCGATCATGTTTCTCCACCACTATCTGCCACTTGTGTTGTCAATAAGCTCAGTTGGTGAACTTCTACCGTGCCACAAGTCCATCTAGTAACTTTTCTCTTTGTCGTCCCTATCTCTTCTCCCCTTGATCTTTCCAGTAGTTATTAAGTGTTAAAACTGTGTTCTTCTCAGCACATGCCCTAGAAACATTGACTGTCTGCCCCTAATGTTTGATATGATTGATCTTTTTACGCCAGCATCCATGAGAACATCTGCATTAGTTTTCTTAGCTGCCCATGGTATTTTCATCATTCTTCTCAGAAACCACATTTCTGTAGGATCTAATTCACTTTGAATTATTTTGTTTACAGTCCATGATTCACATCCATAAAAAAGAATTGGTTCGATGTAACATGTCCTTACACGAATTCGGGCCTGCATTGATAGTCTTTCATTGCACAAAATTGTTCTCATTTTTTGCAATGCAGATTTGGCTTTTGCTTTTAGGCTCCTTATCTCACTTGAGCATCTACCTTCTGATGTTAGCACTGTGAAAAAATATTTCACTTTTTCAACTTGTGCTAATTTTGTATAATTAACTATTATCTTGCATCTTGGTGGTGTATGTCTCTTCGAGACGAAGAATATTTCTTTTTTCTTCTTGTTTAAACTGAGGACTTTGTTTTTTTACTTTCTTTCACCAATTTATCTAAAAGGGCTCGTAGTTCCTGTTCGCGACCTGCGATCAATACTGTGTCGTCAGCATATCTCAAGTTATTTTAATTGTATCCTCCCACTTTTATTCCTGGAATATCTTCTATATGTATAATGTATTCTATATCATTATCATCATTAGGTGACATGCCGGGTGACGTAGGCGGTCATGGCTCTCCAGAGCTCTCTGTCCACAGTATGATGATAATGCCTGTCTCATGATGTGGCCAGAAAAAGAAAATTGCCTTTTTCTTATATTGTTGATTAAGGTCCGATTCACATTTAACTCTTTCAACACCTCTACATTAGTTTCTCTGGCAGTCCATGGTATTCTCAGAATTCTTCTGTAGAACCACATCTTTGTTGCTTATATCGGCACATAGACACTGGACTGCACCACTCCCCTATACGATGAAGCTTTGCTTTACAAATTACTGCCGTTCGTTTCTCTATTTCTGCCCTGCCTATATACCAAGAAGTCATCAGCATAAGGCATAGTTCTCCCTAGACCACCAATCACACAGCGCGTAATTTTAACTGTACAGAAGTTACATAATACTGGGGACAAATGCGACCTTTGTGGTAGGCCCATGCTTATGATCGTTTGTGCCGATAATCAACCACAACACTTGAGAATCACCTGCTTTTGAAAAAAATTGCCGAAGAAATCCACCTAACACTAATAGAACTTACTTGGAGTTACATCATCATGTTAATCAAGAAATGCAAGGGTACACTGTTGTAAGAATAGTCCAAGTCTACTGCAGCCGCGCACGTCTCCATTCGTGCGTTAACACTTTCGTCTTGCGCAAATACGACGACGTCTTGATAATTCTGCTTACCTGGGTGATAGCCTCCCAACGTTGAGAGTAGTCTGTTATTCCACTCTAGATATAAGGATAATTTCCACATAACAATTTTTTTTAACAACTTGCTGTACGTATTATGCATAGTTATGAGTCTGAAACCATGTATCTTGGTATGACTCCTACCAGGCTTGGGTAGTTGGGTTACGTAACTATGCACATAGTCTTCTTTTAATGTGTTTTTTCGCTAGGGCTCATGTTTAATAACATTGCCAGCTCCTATAGGTCATCTGACCACGTCGTGCCTTATAATGAGTCAGCAGTTCTGCATCCTTAATCTCATCAGTCTTCTGTCATACTAGGTCTGTGCTTTGGAAATTGGAGATTGTCCTACGTAGCTTGGGTTGTTAATTGATTTATGCAGGCGCCAGAACAATATAAGTGATTTCTCGTTTACAATCTCCTGACAGAATTATTCCCTTTATTTTCCTCAGTTTCTGCGATATCTTTGAACTGTTGAACCATGACGCCTGCTTTCTGTTTAAATTGCAAAACGAGATCTGAATGTGCGAAAACTTTTGTCCTTTTTATCTGCAACTCTGATCTGCTCTGCGTTAACCCTTCCACGCACATTAAACCTCATCATTTCACCGTAAGGGGAGGGGGGTGGATTCCACACATCTGTCTAGCTTGCGTGTGTCCTATGTTTTTCTTCCAAATTTTGCTTTCTATGGACGACCAGTTGCGATCATACTGGAATGTTTTAACTTTAGCTCTCTGTTATTTACTTTTTCCTTTGTCCACCAACAAAATGTATGGAAATTGGCCCCAGTGCATCTAATTTACATCTGGGTGCGATATCATCAGTCACCAAGCTTAAGTCAATCCGACTGTCGTCATCACCATCACTAGCAGTCAACATTTTCATGAACCCGCCGTGTAGGCCCATGCATACTAAAGTTACATTAATCAAATCTTCCTCAAGAATACTTCGTTGTTGAGGGAAGACTATTTAATAGATACTACTTAACAAAATTTAACAAAGATTTAACTACTTAACGAAGATTATGACATTGACGTTATCACCAAAATGTTAAATGACATCTACAAGAGTGGCTATATTCCATCGAATTTGCATATTATCAAATAGTATAATTATTAATTATCATTTAACAAATCGGCCAAACGTGTTGAAAGTAGACAATAGTGACGGGTGAATAGACCAGGTCTATGTGACCGACTCATCAGGTTAGAAAAAACTCAGACATATTGCAGTTTCTCATAATTAAAAAGACGCAGGAGGAAAGAAAAACAGCCTCAGGTAAGCAGAAGAAATAAAAACACGACAAAAGAAGGAAGATAAGAGAGTGCCCGGCGTGCCAGAACATAAACATAAGGCAGGGACGTAGACGCGAACAAAGAGGAGAGGGTTTTCTTTAAATTATCCGGTTTAAATATGGTGGCTGAGTGAATGACAGAATACAAATGGCCATAGAGACAGATAACAGATGATAAGAGAAAGTGGGAAAGTGGATACTTTTCTCTTCAGAGGCGAAGAAGAAGAAGAAAAGAAAGTGGTAGATAGATGTGAACCCCTAAACCGATATACGTTACACAAGGAAGAGATATGGAAGTAGGAGGAGACTGAAGAACACAGGGAGGGCACAGCAGGCGAGGATGGGGTTCTATTATGGGAAAGCGAATAGGACGAATGTGACTAACAGAAATACCAAGACGTAAGAAGAAGGTGCATAAGAAATGGGCACCAGATTAGGTAGGGAATAAAGAGATAGAAAAAGAAAGTCATCAATGTAGGGGCAGACCCAGAACTAGAACCAAATCACGAGGTAGAATGCCGCTAATTTTATTTCTTTGGCCCTTGTTACCTCTTTCCCCTGTGTCATTTCCAGTGATATGTGGGCTCCCATTTATGCCCACTATCTTTCTGATTTTTAGCCACTTTCTGGCTGGCCTTTGTCGACTTTGTTGGGTCGGCTAACTTCAAATTAACCTTGCATGTGGAGATTGTTGGGTCGGCTAACTTCAAATTAAACTAGTATGTGGAAATTGTTGGGTCGGCTAACTTCAAATTAAACTAGCATGTGGAGATTATTGGGTCGGTTAACTTCAAATTAAACTAGCATGTGCAGATTGTTGGGTCGGCTAACTTCAAATTAACCTAGCATGTGCAGATTGTTGGGTCGGCTAATTTCAAATTAGCCTAGCATGTGGAAAATGTCTTACTGACTACGACCTTTCCTTCCCTCCTTTAGACTTCCCGCCAACAGGCTTCCCACTACACCTTACTTGGATTGCTCGGAGGCAGTGGTTACCTTATGTTTGTTTATGGGGCCAGCGTTTATGACGTACGGTCGGTATCACACAACCACAATCCTCGTTTGATCTGAGATTTTCCTGCACACGGTACATGGCCCACACTGATTGTGTGTCAGTGGCTCGAGGTTATTTCCGCTGAAAGTTGTTCCTATAGATGAGCTAGTGTACAGTACGGGCAATACCCGCAGAGGGGTTTGTGACATGCGGCTAGCTCATCCTTTCATCATATATATATATATATAAATATATATATCTTTAAGTATGTATATATATATATATAGTATACATACAGTGTATATCTGCCTGCATTATTATAAGTTATTTAATGAATACAGTGTCACGCCTGTTTTGCTTGAGCTAACCTTTTCACATAATACCATCTACATATGTTCTGTAATGTCTCATGGATACTATGTAACATTTCCTGCCTATACGAATCACATCTGTATATAACAGATCCGATCGACCCGCTAATTTTCTCCTGGCTATCCCTAGTTACGTTCCTAGTGTTCCATTCGTGCGATGTAATCTGGACTATCAAAGACTCCTCTACACATATTCGCGTTTTCACTCGCTTTCACTGGTCGGTCAATCCTTTGATGAAGTCCCTGTTGGGATTGCTAAGATAGTTTCTCCGTTATCACTTTAGTTTGAAACTCTATGATTGTTTCGAGCCGTTTTAGCTTTCCTTACAGACATATTTTTCAAAGAAATAGAACGACAAAACTGTAGTAAGATAATTGCTTCAGTTCAAACGATTAAGATGAAGCCTATAATTAAAACATTTTCCACAATTTACTGTCCGAATGAACTGAGCGTTCCCCAAACAGTATGCTTCACAAGGAACGTTGACCATTCTTGCTCATTGTATTTTGTCTTTTTTTTAGTGTGTATAGAGTGATAATTCGTTTTACCTGTTGGCCTTTTTTGGGCCTGTTTGCAAAATTAGTACTTAGTAATGCAAAAGTACATTTGTAATCTATATTTCTATACGCTAAATTGAAATTCGGATATTCCGGTGTCTGTGTTTTAAAGTATAAACATAATATTTTCAGATTAAATATTGACTTTGTGGGCGTCTGTCGCAAACTCGATAGAGACACAGTCAGGGCAAAATGTCAAGCAGTGATATTAAATCGAATATCGTCTCAGCTCTTTAGTATAATCCTGAATTCTGATTGATGACTGACAGAGGGGAGAGGAAAAGTCGGTCACTAGCATTCATTGTTACAAAAAACAAACTGGAAAGCCTTAAATAAAATGTTGGATCTCAAAACATTTGTTATGAAAGGGAAAGCAGAACAGTGACAGGAAAAAAAAAAGACTTGTAGAAAACGTAGACATTTGTGGTACATGTTAACACCTGCATGTTAGATGATTTCTTATGAAAATCTAGTTGTGATTACACTACTAACCAAGTCACTTGAAATTCTAGCGTGTTTCTATTTTGGATGTAGTGAAATCAAGACATACATTTATAACTGGAAGTGAAGTTTTACTTAGTTTTTGAGCTTTCATTTTTTAGCTAGTTTGTTGGAAAGTGTGTTTCAACAGATAATTAATACTGTTCACCCATTGAGACGTCATCACAGAATATGGAAAGCTTCAAATGTTGGTAGTGGTAAATACAATAACCATCATCATCATCAAGTGTCGTCTCAATAACGAAATTTGGCTGCCACATGCCTCCAACATCCTCTTTCTCGTGTTCTGGTGATGCACTCTGTTAGACTGTAACATATCCACCTTTTTATATTATTCTTCCACTTGTATCTCTGCCTACCTCTTGCTCGTTTCCCTTCGACTCAAGTAAGGTCTTCAACAAGATGATATGTCTTTTAATGTGTCAAAAAATTGTATTTCCCATAATATTAACATTTATGTTAAGTGTTGTTAGAATATCTTTCTTTGTTCTCTTCTATAATGTTGTCCCTATTCTTCTATATATCCACATCTCAAAAGTATCAATTCTCTCTTCTAATTGTTTGTTTAGTGTCCACATTTCTGAGCCATATATTAATATAGAAGTATAGAATAGATGTAACATTTTATAATTCTGATTGTGTAACTTGTTTGTAATTTGTGTAGATGTCAATATTTTGCTCACGTCACTGAAAATTCTTTTAATCATTCCTATTCTTCTTCTTCTGTTTCACCTTTTCTGATTACCATGGTTTTTAAGACGCAGGTATGTATGTTGGGTGAGTATGATTAGAAAGGTACAAGTGGTCCTCGTTCGCGAACATGGACTGAGACCCTGAGAAAGGCGAGCCTGAAAGTGGTTACATTCATTTTCGTGCTGGTACGTGGGGGTGTTCGAGGCAATGAAAGAGCAGATCAACTGCGGTCATCCACGATTGTGACATATGGCGATAGGACAATGAATCGAACCGACGTGTAGAATTCCTTAAGAGATATAGCACGCGAGAGTGAGACTAGAGTGACAGATTATTTCTTTTCAATGGCCAGGATTAAAAATCAGAATTTGTAATGCGGTGTTGCTAGTAGTGAACATTTTAGAGGGCACAGAAGAATGATGGTCAACCAGTATAGGACCGGTACTGTCAACATAAGTCTAATGGCGGATACACACATGGAGAGATCAGAACAACTATGGACGTGACCAGTTTGCAGTGATGATGATCCGTCGTCTAGCTAGTATGGTTTTTGTTTTTGTGATAATTATATTCAGTTCCTTTACTTGATTTATGCAAAAAGAACAGCGCCATATGCATATTTCAGGTTTTTCATTAATTGTGTCCATTGATATTGAGGCATAGCATCACTTCTATATGATTAAAGATATTGTCTGTGTAGATATTAAACACAATAGTAACTGGTAAAAACAAAACATACATATGGCTTAAAATTTGATGGATCAGCAGTTTTTGAACTTTTTAATTTAACTATTATTCCAAAAATATGCAATCTCGCACAGCAGGAAAAAAAAGAGGAAAACGTAAATGAATACGCCGTAAAACAGCCAGGAACAGGGCGAAATCAGCCAAAAGCAAGGAACAAAATGCAACTGAATTTACTTGATTTGATTTTAAGGATAAGGACATACATTTTACTTTTAAATAAATGTTGTCGGGATGAAAATGACATATATTTTGGGAGATTTAATGCACATCTTGGCGAAAATACAGAGGGAATATAACGAATTTTCGGCGACACAAGAAACAAGGTTAACGACAACGGATATAAACTAATAGATACATGCATTCAGCACAACATCTTTATAACGAACACATTCTTTAAAATTAGACAGTAACACATGTTATAAGTGGAACAGCTCATAATGCAATAGCCAGATAGATAGGTAGGTAGGTAGGTAGGTAGGTAGGTAGGCAGGCAGACAGGCAGGCAGGCAGGATAGGATAGGATAGGATAGGACAGGACAGGACAGGACAGGATAGGATTAGATAGATAGATAGATAGATAGATAGATAGATAGATAGATAGATAGATAGATAGATAGATAGATAGATAGATAGATAGATAGATAGATAGATAGAAAGATAGATAGATAGATAGATAGATAGATAGATAGATAGATAGATAGATAGATAGATAGATAGATAGATAGATAGATAGATAGATAGATAGATAGATAGATAGACAAACTGACAAACTTGTAAAATAATTGTATTAATTAAGTTAACAAATTAAGACACAAGTTAAAGGTAATGTGTTCATTAGTTTATTAGATGTATTTTTTCAATATAAACTTTATCAGAATTTATACAGGCATACATGATTCTGACTATTTCTGAAGATTTTCTATGTATCTAAATTATAATTATCATATCAATAAGACAATACATATCTTTAAGTTTAATCCATCACTTATGTCGTCCACTTTCTGAAATGATTGTTGTTCGTAGCTGGTTGTACCCATACTGTCATCTCTCAGTTTTCAGGTTATCCAGCATTCATTCAGTTTCACGATAAAGTTAGATAATGAAATCATACACAAGTTGCACTCTATATCATCAGAGACAGATCAACCATCGCCATACAAGATATATGGATGTTCTTCAGTTAATCCATACAAGATATATGGCTGTTCTTCAGTTAATCCATACAAGATATATGGCTGTTCTTCAGTTAATCCATACAAGATATATGGCTGTTCTTCAGTTAATCCATACAAGATATATGGCTATTCTTCAGTTAATCCATACAGGAATGGAATAAATAGAACATGTGTGTGCGAAGGGAAACAACAACAGAACGCATGACTTGTCAATAGTGTGGGTTGTACAGGAACAATCAATTCCTTTAAGAATATATTGATCTAGCTATAATGTAAAAGCTCCAACAATAACATTTTTATTAGAAATTCGTCAGCACACGTGTAAATGTTAAGTCTCACTTAACAATCTTTTATAACTTCGAATAATTTCTGCAGGTTCGACGTCAAAATGATCTATCACTGCTCTTGATCGCTGCAGGACAATTACTTTCATCATCTCATCTCCATATTCGATGTGTCCAGTTGTCGTTGAGGCATCTGGTCCGTGAACATTATATTTTCCTCTTAAATGTTGAATTCTGAACAGACATCATTTCTCAGCAGTGAAATGTCCCTCATATCCAAGTGTAGAATGAAGAAACAACTCGGTGTAACGTCATTCACTCTACTCGTCAGCCTATATTATCTGTGATCAGACCTATACATCAGTAAATACATCACATCTGTACTATTTCTGAACTTTGAAAGCAAAGTAAGCTCCCACACCAATCACAAAATATATTACAATAATATCACCGAGGCCGTCTCCATATCTTGCCCTAGAGACGTTTGTTAACTACTATCATTCTAGGTTGACTGTTCCTGATCAGAATAATGTGTAAATGCCCACCCATCTATCCCCCGATTGTTTGATCACATTCCCCTATATATGCATTTTCGTTTTTTGCACCAAACATCTGAACATCCCGCGATGTCTGGCTACAGAATTAATTTAAAAATCACTCTCTACATTTCCATGTCCACATGTGTTATCCAGACAGTCATTATTAAAGTTTCCTACAGTTTATCGTCCTATTCCCGTTTGATAAACATCAGTTTGGTCTGACACTTAGAGTCACTGTCGGGTTTTCATTGTCAAAACAAACTGTAAATACATATCTGAACTAAAAACTAATGTTATTTGTAAACTTTGCTGTGTGAGGGGTCATTATAACACCCAGCCCAATGTCGTTGTGTTTACGTGGATACGTTGTAAACGTAAAATGTTTACACTATATCTATTTCATACATAGGCCTACATTCATGATGGTATCAGTATTATTGACATGCCTGGGACAGAATTGTTTCGCTTCAAAAACTTTCTCAAAAATGTTAAACCTGCTATACAAATCACATCTAACATTTCTCAAAAATGTTAAACCTTCTATACAATTCACATCTAACATTTCTCAAAAATGTTAAACCTGCTATACAAATCACATCTAACATTTCTCAAAAATGTTAAACCTGCTATACAATTCACATCTAACATTTCTCAAAAATGTTAAACCTTCTACACAATTCACATCTAACATTTCTCAAAAATGTTAAACCTGCTATACAAATCACATCTAACATTTCTCAAAAATGTTAAACCTGCGATACAATTCACATCTAACATTTCTAATATTTCTGTTAACTTTCTTGACATTATTGTCACTAGTCATCCCTTACCCCAGCACATCTGTTTATTACAAACCTACTGATGCACATGGGTTTCTGTTTTACTGTTCGTTTCATCCTCCTGTTTGTCGTAACTATCTGCCATTTCCCCACTGCTTCGCCTTCGTCGCTTATGTTTATTATGATGACGACTTTCTTGATAAATTCTCTGCGATGAATTCATAGACGCTGGTTTCCTTACAGTATCATTTCATCGGCATCGATTCGTATCCGTGAATTCTTTCGCTATGTCACCTTGACTAATATTCAGGTATTTCCTCCTCTTCTAATAGAGTTAAACATGTCCTCACTTTTCATCCCTTAACTCCACCCTCGTTGTATCTTGTTCAAGAAGTATTCATTTCTTCAGTCTGACCCTCAACCTCATGTTGTTCGCCAGGACTTTCCTCTGTTTGCCTAAAGGCGTTACACAAATCTTAATGATATCTTAGTCGACAGTCACATTATGTCTTATGTTCCTGAACATTTGGGCAGTCATTTTACCTTTTCCTTCGTTGTAAACACGATCGTTGCTACACATGTCCCTGTGTAGTTCAGATCCGCTCTGTTTTATTTCCTAAAGTGACTTTTATTTGTGACGATGTTTTTAAATGTAAATCATGAAGTGTTATTTGCGTTATCATATATAAACACCGCCGAAGACGGATAAGTCGGTAAATTGCTGCAAATAAAACGGCGACACAACACATTCCATTCTCTGGACTACATCTTGCTGGAAATCTGGTAGAACTATTGTCGTGCTATAAGAGAGATCCAGCGCGAATTTGAGAATGAACTGTGAAGAAGAAGAAAAAGAATATGTAAACGTTGTGACAAAAAGTACATAGGAGAAAGTGGCTTAAGATTGAGTGACCGCTTCTGTAGCAGCTATATTCGTGTCATTAAACACAGCATCATCGTGTTGCTTTTGAGATCAAGGTCTCTATATCACTGTCGTAAAATCCTGTAAAACAGATATATATCTAGCTATAGCCCTTTCAAAGCAGTTTCTATTGGGTTTGGTACCAATGCGCTTTCGATCGTTAATTGTGATCTTTTGTGTGTTTAACATTTAATACTGTGGTCCTCGTTATTATTGCTGTACATGTTGTTTCAAGTAGTAGTTTTCTTTTTTCATTCCATTATCATTTCCCGATTCCTTTTTCAAGAATAAAAAATCCGCCTCCAAGTAAAACAGTATACGCATATGTCATTGCCACTTTGTATATCTGGCTGTTCAATATCTGCATTAAAATGGATTTGTGATAGTATCATTGTTGTTACTGTTTTTTTTTTTAAATTGTATACGTACTGTTTGTTTTGTATTTTTCTGAAAAAAGAGCTTCAGTTTCAAATATTGAAAATGTCATGCGTATTGTAATGTTTATAATTTAGTACACATATCACAAAATCCAATATTCTGTTGGTCATCTTAAAACTACCACACAATTTATTGTCGACGTAAGTACCATTGTTACACAGTTTTAATGATGTCTTACCTATTATCGAACTTCTAAACAGTACGCATACTTTATCCAGAACACTGCAACTAATAGAAGAATGCAATACTTTGTTTCCCAAAGTGATCAGTAAGTGTAGGCTGCTTATTATGAGGTGAAAAAATAAATTTCTTTTGGTAGCGATCTCGATAACATTTCCTCTATAGAAACACAACTCTATAACCATCAGTTCTTCCTGAATAGTTCAATCGATTCATGACATTTTAAGATTTCTTACATAGAAACACATCTTTATAACCATCAGTTCTTCCTGAATAGTTCAAACGATTCATGTCATTTTAAGATTTCTTCCACAGAAACACATCTTTATAACCATCAGTTCTTCCTGAATAGTTCAATCGATTAATGACATATTAAGATTTCTTTCATAGAAACACATCTTTATAACCATCAGTTCTTCCTGAATAGTTCAACCGTGTCATGACATTTTAAGATTTCTTCCATAGAAACACATCTTTATAACCATCAGTTCTTCCTGAATAGTTCAAACGATTCATGCCATTATAAGAATTCTTCCATAGAAACACATCTTTATAACCATCAGTTCTTCCTGAATAGTTGTACCGATAAATGACATTTTAAGATTTCTTCCATAGAAACACATCTCTATAACCATCAGTTCTTCCTGAATAGTTCATCTGTGTCATGACATTTTAAGATTTCTTCCATAGAAACACATCTTTATAACCATCAGTTCTTCCTGAATAGTTCAACCGTGTCATGACATTTTAAGATTTCTTCCATAGAAACACATCTTTATAACCATCACTTCTTCCTGAATAGTTCAACCGATTTATGACATTTTAAGATTTCTTCCATAGAAACACATCTTTATAACCATCAGTTCTTCCTGAATAGTTCAACCGTGTCATGACATTTTAAGATTTCTTCCATAGAAACACATCTTTATAACCATCAGTTCTTCCTGAATAGTTCAACCGATTTATGACATTTTAAGATTTCTTCCATAGAAACACATCTCTATAACCATCAGTTCTTCCTGAATAGTTCATCTGTGTCATGACATTTTAAGATTTCTTCCATAGAAACACATCTTTATAACCACCAGTTCTTCCTGAATAGTTCAACCGTGACATGACATTTTAAGATTTATTCCATAGAAACACATCTTTATAACCATCGGTTCTTCCTGAATAGTTCAACCGATTTATGACATTTTAAGATTTCTTCCATAGAAACACATCTCTATAACCATCAGTTCTTCCTGAATAGTTCAACCGATTTATGACATTTTATGATTTCTTCCATAGAAACACAACTCTATAACCATCAGTTCTTCGTGAATAGTGCAACAGTGTCATGACATTTTAAGGTTTCTTCCATAGAAACACATCTTTACAACCATCAGTTCTTCCTGAATAGTTGTACCGATAAATGACATTTTAAGATTTCTTCCATAGAAACTCATCTGTATAACCATCAGTTCTTCCTGAATAGTTCAACCGTGTCATGACATTTTAAGATTTCTTCCATAGAAACACATCTTTATAACCATCAGTTATTCCTGAATAGCTCAACCGTGTCAAGACATTTTAAGATTTCTTCCATAGAAACACATCTTTATAACCACCAGTTCTTCCTGAATAGTTCAATCGATTTATGACATTTTATGATTTCTTCCATAGAAACACAACTCTATAACCATCAGTTCTTCCTGAATAGTTCAACCGTGTCTTGACATTTTAAGATTTCTTCCATAGAAACACATCTTTATAACCACCAGTTCTTCCTGAATAGTTCAACCGTGACATGACATTTTAAGATTTATTCCATAGAAACACATCTTTATAACCATCGGTTCTTCCTGAATAGTTCAACCGATTTATGACATTTTAAGATTTCTTCCATAGAAACACATCTCTATAACCATCAGTTCTTCCTGAATAGTTCAATCGATTTATGACATTTTAAGATTTCTTCCATAGAAAAAAATCTCTATAAACATCAGTTTTTCCTGAATATTTCAACCGTGTCATGACATTTTAAGATTTCTTCCATAGAAACACATCTTTATAACCATCAGTTCTTCCTGAATAGTTCAACCGTGTCATGACATTTTAAGATTTCTTCCATAGAAAAAAATCTCTATAAACATCAGTTTTTCCTGAATATTTCAACCGATTTATGACATTTTATGATTTCTTCCATAGAAACACAACTCTATAACCATCAGTTCTTCCTGAATAGTGCAACAGTGTCATGACATTTTAAGATTTCTTCCATAGAATCACATCTTTATAACCATCAGTCCTTCCTGAATAGTTCAACCGATTCATGACATTTTAAGATTTCTTCCATAGAAACTCATCTCTATAACGATCAGTTCTTCCTGAATAGTTCAACCGTGTCATGACATTTTAAGATTTCATTCATAGAAACACATCTTTATAACCATCAGTTCGTCCTGAATAGTTCAACCGTGTCATGACATTTTAAGATTTGTTCCATAGAAACACATCTTTACAACCATCAGTTCTTCCTGAAAAGTTGTACCGATAAATGACATTTTAAGATTTCTTCCATAGAAACACATCTTTATAATCATCAGTTCTTCCTGAATAGTTCAACCGATTCATGACATTTTATGATTTCTTCCATAGAAACACAACTCTATAACCATCAGTTCTTCCTGAATAGTGCAACAGTGTCATGACATTTTAAAGTTTCTTCCATAGAAATACATCTTTATAACCATCAGTTCTTCCTGAATAGTTCAACCGTGTCATGACATTTTAAGATTTCTTCCATAGAAACACATCTTTAAAACCATCAGTTCTTCCTCAATAGTTCAACCGATTTATGACATTTTAAGATTTCTTCCATAGAAACACATCTTTATAACCATCAGTTCTTCCTGAATAGTGCAACAGTGTCATGACATTTTAAGGTTTCTTCCATAGAAACACATCTTTATAACCATCAGTTCTTCCTGAATAGTTCAACCGTGTCATGACATTTTAAGATTTCTTCCATAGAAACACATCTTTATAACCATCAGTTCTTCCTGAATAGTTCAACCGATTCATGACATTTTAAGATTTCTACCATAGAAACACATCTTTATAACCATCAGTTCTTCCTGAATAGTTCAACCGATTCATGACATTTTAAGATTTCTACCATAGAAACACATCTCTATAACGATCAGTTCTTCCTGAATAGTTCAACCGTGTCATGACATTTTAAGATTTCATTCATAGAAACACATCTTTATAACCATCAGTTCTTCCTCAATAGTTCAACCGATTTATGATATTTTAAGATTTCTTCCATAGAAACACATCTCTATAACCATCAGTTCTTCCTGAATAGTTCAATCGTGTCATGACATTTTAAGATTTCTTCCATAGAAACACATCTTTATAACCATCAGTTATTCCTGAATAGTTCAACCGTGTCAAGAAATTTTAAGATTTCTTCCATAGAAACACATCTTTATAACCATCAGTTCTTCCTGAATAGTTGTACCGATAAATGACATTTTAAGATTTCTTCCATAGAAACTCATCTGTATAACCATCAGTTCTTCCTGAATAGTTCAACCGTGTCATGACATTTTAAGATTTCTTCCATAGAAACACATCTTTATAACCATCAGTTATTCCTGAATAGTTCAACCGTGTCAAGACATTTTAAGATTTCTTCCATAGAAACACATCTTTATAAACATCAGTTCTTCCTGAATAGTTCAACCGATTTATGACATTTTATGATTTCTTCCATAGAAACACAACTCTATAACCATCAGTTCTTCCTGAATAGTGCAACAGTGTCATGACATTTTAAGATTTCTTCCATAGAATCACATCTTTATAACCATCAGTCCTTCCTGAATAGTTCAACCGATTCATGACATTTTAAGATTTCTTTCATAGAAACACATCTCTATAACGATCAGTTCTTCCTGAATAGTTCAACCGTGTCATGACATTTTAAGATTTCATTCATAGAAACACATCTTTATAACCATCAGTTCGTCCTGAATAGTTCAACCGTGTCATGACATTTTAAGATTTGTTCCATAGAAACACATCTTTACAACCATCAGTTCTTCCTGAAAAGTTGTACCGATAAATGACATTTTAAGATTTCTTCCATAGAAACACATCTTTATAATCATCAGTTCTTCCTGAATAGTTCAACCGATTCATGACATTTTATGATTTCTTCCATAGAAACACAACTCTATAACCATCAGTTCTTCCTGAATAGTGCAACAGTGTCATGACATTTTAAAGTTTCTTCCATAGAAATACATCTTTATAACCATCAGTTCTTCCTGAATAGTTCAACCGTGTCATGACATTTTAAGATTTCTTCCATAGAAACACATCTTTAAAACCATCAGTTCTTCCTCAATAGTTCAACCGATTTATGACATTTTAAGATTTCTTCCATAGAAACACATCTTTATAACCATCAGTTCTTCCTGAATAGTTCAACCTTCAACCGTGTCTTGACATTTTAAGATTTCTTCCATAGAAACACATCTTTATAACCACCAATGGGGTGCAAAGGGAACGCATTGCTCTAGGCGGACCCATGGTTAGCAAATAACCAAGATCCCAAATGTACCTCCACGCGGTGCACCCTGGAAACAGAAATACAGCAGCTCGAGCTGATTCTGGCCAAATCATTTGGGGATCGTGTCCGAGAATGTGGAGGTAGCAGATGGAAAGATATTTGCCTGCACAAGAGACAGACAATATCTCCGACACCACCAGCATCACCACATATAGCGACACTGTCGACATACAGTGAAGCTAGTCAGTCCAGTCCGAACATTGGAGGGGCGGCCAATGTAAAATGCACGTAAAGGTAGATGCATGGCGAGAGACATAGATTTCATACCGAGTACAATGAAACAATGAAAGGGCAGAACAGCGCTAGAGGGCAGCGCGAACTGCAAATAGAAAGTGAAAAGTCCCTAGGAAAGGGGAACTACAAGCTCCGTCAGCTCGAGACGAGCTTCTAGTTACCTGTGTTCCTTACAGGCAGAGATCCAGACCCATTCATTGGCGTTTGGTAAAGCAAGAAGACCTAATCCAACTCTTATGTCGAGCCTTCCTAAACCGGAAATATGCTCGCGAAGAGAAAGGGTTCCGTACTCGATGCGCTCAGGCACAAAAGGGACAACGATTTATCCCTGGCCCAACTCTACTGTCAAGTTTTCCTACACCGGAAATACTCTTGAAGAGAGAAAGGGTTCAGTACCTGATGGGCTCAGGCGCTATTGGGACAAGGACGCTCAGCTCGAGAAAGCCTTGCTCTCAAACGCGTGGTGTGAGACTCGAACTTGGAAAAGGGGTACACGATGTCGGTGAATGACACCTCGGCTAAGAGGGCGAAAGAGCCAGGGTCAAACTCCTCTGTTGAGTTCTTCCCCTTAAGGAACCAGGCTCATGGATGAGAAACGGTTCAGTACCCAATGGGCACAGGCACAGCACGTCCAATTACACGAGGCAAGTTCATAGACAGTGGAACACCTCGTTCAAGTCAGACGAGAGCAAAAAAGTCGTCTGGGCGTAGAGTCTCCACTACGCGTGCCTGCAGACAGATGTAGAGGCTGTCACAGGCTAAGGGTAGCCCACCCGAATTGTCAAGGCATGCCGAAATCGGATGTGCTAGGCCTACAAGGCGTATAACGGTCGCACAACGTAATCACGCTCCCGCCGGAAATCGCACGGATATCCGTGATGGTTACAATGGAGCGAACGAAAAACAAACACACAAACAAACATAACCACCAGTTCTTTCTGAATAGTTCAACCGTGTCATGACATTTTAAGATTTATTCCATAGAAACACATCTTTATAACCATCAGTTATTCCTGAATAGTTCAACCGTGTCAAGACATTTTAAGATTTCTTCCATAGAAACACATCTCTATAACCATCAGTTCTTCCTGAATAGTTCAACCGATTCATGACATTTTAAGATTTCTTCCATAGAAACACATCTTTATAACCATCAGTTCTTCCTGAATAGTTCAACCGATTCATGACATTTTAAGATTTCTTCATAGAAACACATCTTTATAACCATCAGTTCTTCCTGAATAGTTCAACCGTGTCATGACATTTTAAGATTTCTTCCATAGAAACACATCTTTATAACCATCAGTTCTTCCTCAATAGTTCAACCGATTTATGACATTTTAAGATTTCTTCCATAGAAACACATCTCTATAACCATCAGTTCTTCCTGAATAGTTCAACCGTGTCATGACATTTTAAGATTTCTTCCATAGAAACACATCTTTATAACCATCAGTTATTCCTGAATAGTTCAACCGTGTCATGACATTTTAAGATTTCTTCCATAGAAACACATCTTTATAACCATCAGTTCTTCCTGAATAGTTCAACCGTGTCATGACATTTTAAGATTTATTCCATAGAAACACATCTTTATAACCATCGGTTCTTCCCGAATATTTCAACCGATTTATGACATTTTAAGATTTCTTCCATAGAAACACATCTCTATAACCATCAGTTCTTCCTGAATAGTTCAATCGATTTATGACATTTTAAGATTTCTTCCATAGAAAAAAATCTCTATAAACATCAGTTTTTCCTGAATATTTCAACCGTGTCATGACATTTTAAGATTTCTTCCATAGAAACACATCTTTATAACCATCAGTTCTTCCTGAATAGTTCAACCGTGTCATGACATTTTAAGATTTATTCCATAGAAACACATCTTTATAACCATCGGTTCTTCCCGAATATTTCAACCGATTTATGACATTTTAAGATTTCTTCCATAGAAACACATCTCTATAACCATCAGTTCTTCCTGAATAGTTCAACCGATTCATGACATTTTAAGATTTCTTCCATAGAAACACATCTTTATAACCATCAGTTCTTCCTGAATAGTTCAACCGTGTCATGACATTTTAAGATTTCTTCCAAAGAAACACATCTTTATAACCATCAGTTCTTCCTCAATAGTTCAACCGATTTATGACATTTTAAGATTTCTTCCATAGAAACACATCTCTATAACCATCAGTTCTTCCTGAATAGTTCAACCGTGTCATGACATTTTAAGATTTATTCCATAGAAACACATCTTTATAACCATCGGTTCTTCCCGAATATTTCAACCGATTTATGACATTTTAAGATTTCTTCCATAGAAACACATCTCTATAACCATCAGTTCTTCCTGAATAGTTCAACCGATTCATGACATTTTAAGATTTCTTCATAGAAACACATCTTTATAACCATCAGTTCTTCCTGAATAGTTCAACCGTGTCATGACATTTTAAGATTTCTTCCATAGAAACACATCTTTATAACCATCAGTTCTTCCTCAATAGTTCAACCGTGTCATGACATTTTAAGATTTCTTCCATAGAAACACATCTCTATAACCATCAGTTCTTCATGATAACGTTATTCAATGTTTCATTTCAAGATTGATTCGGCAGCTACTGTTATATTTTTCCATAAAGACTACATTATACACTGTAAATGAACTGTATAAGAGTGTTGACCACTAGTCACAGTATAAGAGTGTTGACCACTAGTCACTGTGTAAGAGTTGACCGCTAAGTCACTGTGTAAGAGTGTAAACCGAAAGTCACTGTGTAAAAGTTTTGACAGATAGTCACTGTGTAAGAGTGTTGACCGTTGGTCACTGTACTGTGCAGCTAGATGTATCTTAATGATGACACTTCATATCCAAATCAATTTCCTATTTTCATATCGTATGTATTTCATAACTTCAGAACAACTAGTTACAAATGTCTATTACTAATATTACCAAAATTATAAATATTACAAAGAGAAACATTCCCTGTTGTGAATAACAATTATAACTTAAGTTCTTTACAATTTTCACCCTGGTAACCTACTGCGCACCCAGAGGGACATCCACCAGTACTAACGAAACATGGATCACTTGTGTTAGCACAGTTACATCTGTATTCACAGTTTCTCCCATACATCCCAATTGTACAGTATGTATCTGGAAAAGAAGAATTCATAAATACGTAAATCACATGGTACACCCAGTAATAATACAATAATGTCAAACATTCATACAATCTCCATACAAGTTCAAAAATGGAGTGGTAAAGCAATGGAATGATTTACAAAAATATTTCTAATAGTCCCTACTGCCTACTCGAGCCAAATGTATATACTGCTTTTTTCGAGGGCAAAATGTGGCGAAGGGGTTAAATAAAATAAGTTTATAAATCGGTTGCACAATGTGAAGTTAGAACTCGGATTTCAAAATTCAGATATCAATCCCGATATAAGAACGTAATATGTGGCAGCAGGTGCGGAATGGATAAGTCTACCCACAGATTTCGAAACTTGTTTGAGAATAGTAATAACACTTAGCATGGAATGCAGAGAGTGGTGTCTTACAGCTGTTGAGAACAAAGTGCAGCCTTTTGTCAGTGAGAATTCCAAAGAGGGGGATGTGATTATATACACTGATGGATTTGTGATTAGACATGTTCGCAGTGCTTGGGTCTTCACAGTTCAGTGCGCAGGTAAAATTATCAGGGAGGAGAGTGGTGCCTTCACTACGAGTAGCATGACCATGGACACTATGGTGGTGACCAGGGCATTTGAGTGGGTATGCACACAGAAGGTAACGCAGGTCTACATCTTGGTACGATTAGGAAGGTGCAAGTGGGTCTCTTTCGCGAACAGCGGATTGAGGCCTTGAGAATGGCGAGGCTGAAAGTTGTTGCATTTATTTTTGTGTCGGGACATGTTGGTGTTCGAGGCAATGAAACAGCTGATCAACTGCTGTTAAGTGCGATTGTGGCATAGGGGCAATAGATCACACTGACAATTTGAATTCCTTAAGAGATATAGCACGCGAGAGTGAGACTAATGTGGGCGATGATTCTTTTTCTTCTTCATCCTCTGCGCTGTTTTCAAACTCCTGCAGGTTAGCAGGATGTAGTTCGAAGAACGGAATGCGTTGTGTCATGGTTTAAAGCATTACTGCGATATCTACGCCTTTCGGCCGGACACATCCGACTTCAGCATTGTTTTGGGTCACTGACATATATGGAATAGTCAGCTCCATCCCATAAACTCCTTAGTCGCATCTTACGACATGATTGGTAGGTAAATATTGTTGCTAGTCTTTGCTCCCCTTTCGGGACACGGCAAGACACGGGCGATTCCTTTTCAATGGCCAGGATTAAAGATCATGAATGAAATGCGGTGTTACTAGAAATGAAAATATTAGAGTGCGCAGAAGAATGATATTCAACCAGCATAGGACCGGTACTGTCAGCAGAAGTATAATGGCGGATACACTTAAGGAGAGAACGGAGCAACCATGCACGTGTCCAGTTTGCAGTGATGATCCAACGACTAACTAACTAACTAACTAACTAACTAACTAACTAACTAACTAACTAACTAACTAACTAACTAACAAAGAAGTAAATAAGTTTGTAAATCTGGACCTAGAACTCAGAATACACAATTCAGATATTAACCCCGATATAAGAACATTTGTAAATGTTGAGCTAGAAATCAGAATGCACGATCCATATGTTAATTTTGATATAAGAATGTTTGTACATCCAATGCAGCATCATCCTTCTCATTAAAGAAAGTCAACAATAACACTATATTTATAATTTATTTGGACAATATAATATTATTCCTTCTTCTAAGCTACAGAAACGAAATTTATCACCGGAAAAGTCTCACAACTCAATAAATACAATATGGGATACATACTACATAATGTACTAAGGTTACTGTTAAAGACTAAATATCAATGCCAAAAAAACAAAACAAATAGCAATAAACAAAAGAACATTGACTATTCTACGTTACGTTCCAAAATGGATCATTTTCAAGAAACACATAAACAAGAAACTAAAAATTATCAAAATATAAGAGTAATTATTCGCTGTGTCTTGTGGTGAGAAATATATTCGATAAAACAGAAAGTACTCTGTATTTAAATTGATAGTGATATTAGTGAGTCTGGCTTGTCTCACAATTTGTGAACGCTAGAAACTTGTATTATATTGATATTTGCTGAATGACGTTGTGCTAGAATCTAGAAATATCGATATAGGCCTAAAGTGACAACAATTTGCTGGCTTACTATGGGTTGCAAACGTCAGGGATTTATTCAAGTTTGACGGGAAACAGAAAATTAAGTTTCTTGGTTTATTAGCACTACAGTACCATTACATTTTCAATTGTTTACTATCGTTAACACACACATATACACAATTTGGGAGAATTGTCAAATATGGAATTATCATGGCTGATGGATCCTTGGAAGAAAAAAAGAAAGAATATCCACGGCAATAAAATATCCAAGAACCGAAATTTTAAATGATCTCTTTTTTTTATTTTACAAGAAAACCGATAGGCACGTGGGTGAGAGGTTTAAACACATAGGTCCATGTGTAAGAGGTTTAAACCAATAAGAACCGTGAATGAGACGTTTACACCCTTCGCTTTCACTTATTTCTTAATATAAAATGATATGCTCTATTTCCTTAATGCTCTATTTACCGCCTGTTTAACACTCCAGGACTCACTCCTCGCACTTTCTTAATCTGCTGTCTTGATTTGAATGTTTCTTTGTTAGCATTCTAGTGTACTTTCTTTTTTCTAAATCCAACATTGCCTACATTTCAACTGGTACATGTCTAATCATTCGTGAACGTAAGTCTGTGTTTAATTTCTCTTATACTCGTACTACTTATTATCCTTTGCAAGTTGATCTGTTCCAACAAAAGACATGTCTAAACGCTCTCAAAATGTTCTTCTTTATTGTCATTGTGGGTACCCTTGTTACTAGCAGTCATACATTTCATTACTATGTTTTTGTAATTATGTAATGTCCATATAAATATAAATTTACATGACTACGAGATGGCAATGTGTATATATTTTATGGCTATGTGACCTAAAACTTGAGATGTTTATTTGTAGAATGTTATGTAAAAACGTGGTTTTATGACAATCTTGTCTCTGTTGGTTCTCCCTCCAAGGATTTATTGATTTATTGTTTTCGTGATTGTGTAGATGTTGACGTTGCTAATGTGTTGCATATTACTACATGTTGACTCAATTATTTCCCCAGTAATCGATATTGAAAATATGTTGTTACAATATAGGTAGAGAACATATTCTATGAACCTAGTGAGAACATGGGAATAATCTATTGAGAATATACTGTGAGAACTTAGGTAAACAACATAGGGCAAATATAATGTGCGATGCTACTGAGAACCAAGATATAACATATAGACGAAGAGCAGCCTGAGAATATAGTTGAAGAACCTCGGGAGAACATATTGAGACCAAAGTGAGGGAATGTTAGAATCGTGAAAATATGCTGATAACAAAATGGAAGACCGTAGAGAGACCATAGCGAGAGCATAGGACAAACATGGTAGAACATAGTGGAAGAACATAGTTGAAGAGCATTCAGAGAACATAGTGTGACGATATTTGAAGCCGAGACTGAGAACATAGTTGAAGAACCTAGCGAGAACATACTAAGAATATGTTAGAACATGGTCGGACACGAGCCGTTTATTTTTTATATGTGTGTCATATTACATAGTGTTATAGTTACTGTAGAAAGTGTTACACGTCTAGACAGGAAATTTAGTTACGTGTAATTAAAAGTAGCATATTTACTTATTACCCACAAAACCTTTAAACACCACATGGGTTTCCTGTGTTAGGGTATGAGACTTGTAACCGCATTTTGCCAAATATGTATCACTGTGTAATGAATGGTTCTTGATTTTTGGTAATAGTTAAGACAAGTAAAGTAATGACAATTGTTCATCTCCTGAAATGTAGAAGGCTGAAATAATAAATTCTGTAAGTATTTGTCACTCGGTACAATGTTGTAGAAGGCTGAAATAATAAAGTCTGTAAGTATTTGTCACTCGGTACAATGTTGTAGAACGCTGAAATAATAAAGTCTGTAAGTATTTGTCACTCGGTACAATGTTGTAGAACGCTGAAATAATAAATTCTGTAAGTATTTGTCACTCGGTACAATGTTGTAGAAAGCTAAAATAATAAAGTCTGTAAGTATTTGTCACTCGGTACAATGTTGTAGAAGGCTGAAATAATAAAGTATGTAAGTATTTGTCACTCGGTACAATGTTGTAGAACGCTGAAATAATAAAGTCTGTAAGTATTTGTCACTCGGTACAATGTTGTAGAAGGCTGAAATAATAAATTCTGTAAGTATTTATCACTCGGTACAATGTTGTAGAAAGCTAAAATAATAAAGTCTGTAAGTATTTGTCACTCGGTACAATGTTGTAGAAGGCTGAAATAATAAAGTCTGTAAGTATTTGTCACTCGGTACAATGTTGTAGAACGCTGAAATAATAAAGTCTGTAAGTATTTGTCACTCGGTACAATGTTGTAGAAGGCTGAAATAATAAAGTCTGTAAGTATTTGTCACTCGGTACAATGTTCTAGAACGCTGAAATACTAAAGTCTGTAAATATTTGTCACTCGGTACAACGTTGTAGAAGGCTGAAATAATAAAGTCTGTAAGTATTTGTCACTCGGTACAATGTTGTAGAAGGCTGAAATAATAAAGTCTGTAAGTATTTGTCACTCGGTACAATGTTGTAGAAGGCTGAAATAATAAAGTCTGTAAGTATTTCTCACTCGGTACAATGTTGTATAAGGCTGAACTAATAAAGTCTGTAAGTATTTGTCACTCGGTACAATGTTATAGAAGGCTGAAATAATAAAGTATGTAAGTATTTGTCACTCGGTACAATGTTGTAGAAGGCTGAAATAATAAAGTATGTAAGTATTTGTCATTCGGTACAATGTTGTAGAAAGCTAAAATAATAAAGTCTGTAAGTATTTGTCACTTGGTACAATGTTGTAGAAGGCTGAAATAATAAAGTCTGTAAGTATTTGTCACTTGGTACAATGTTGTAGAAGGCTGAAATAATAAAGTCTGTAAGTATTTGTCATTCGGTACAATGTTGCAGAAGGCTGAAATAATAAAGTATGTAAGTATTTGTCATTCTGTACAATGTTGTAGAAGGCTGAAATAATAAAGTCTGTAAGTATTTGTCACTTGGTACAATGTTGTAGAAGGCTGAAATAATAAAGTCTGTAAGTATTTGTCATTCGGTACAGTGTTGCAGAAGGCTGAAATAATAAAGTATGTAAGTATTTGTCATTCTGTACAATGTTGTAGAAGGCTGAAATAATAAAGTATGTAAGTATTTGTCATTCTGTACAATGTTGTAGAAGGCTGAAATAATAAAGTCTGTAAGTATTTGTCATTCTGTACAATGTTGTAGAAGGCTGAAATAATAAAGTCTGTAAGTATTTGTCACTCGGTACAATGTTGCAGAAGGCTGAAATAATAAAGTATGTAAGTATTTGTCATTCTGTACAATGTTGTAGAAGGCTGAAATAATAAAGTATGTAAGTATTTGTCATTCTGTACAATGTTGTAGAAGGCTGAAATAATAAAGTCTGTAAGTATTTGTCACTCGGTACAATGTTGTAGAAGGCTGAAATAATAAAGTATGTAAGTATTTGTCATTCTGTACAATGTTGTAGAAGGCTGAAATAATAAAGTATGTAAGTATTTGTCATTCTGTACAATGTTGTAGAAGGCTGAAATAATAAAGTCTGTAAGTATTTGTCACTCGGTACAATGTTGTAGAAGGCTGAAATAATAAAGTATGTAAGTATTTGTCACTCGGTACAATGTTGTAGAAGGCTGAAATAATAAAGTCTGTAAGTATTTGTCACTCGGTACAATGTTGTATAAGGCTGAAATAATAAAGTCTGTAAGTATTTGTCACTCGGTACAATGTTGTAGAAGGCTGAAATAATAAAGTCTGTAAGTATTTGTCACTCGGTACAATGTTGTAGAAGGCTGAAATAATAAAGTCTGTAAGTATTTGTCACTCGGTACAATGTTGTAGAAGGCTGAAATAATAAAGTCTGTAAGTATTTGTCACTCGGTACAATGTTGTAAAAGGCTGAACTAATAAAGTCTGTAAGTATTTGTCACTCGGTACAATGTTGTAGAATGCTGAAATAATAAAGTATGTAAGTATTTGTCACTCGGTACAATGTTGTAGAAGGCTGAAATAATAAAGTCTGTAAGTATTTGTCACTCGGTACAATGTTGTAGAAGGCTGAAATAATAAAGTCTGTAAGTATTTGTCATTCGGTACAATGTTGTAGAAGGCTGAATTAATAAAGTCTGTAAGTATGTGTCATTCGGCACAATGTTGTAGAAGGCTGAAATAATAAAGTATGTAAGTATTTGTCACTCGGTACAATGTTGTAGAAGGCTGAAATAATAAAGTATGTAAGTATTTATCACCGGTTATATTGTTGTAGGTTGAGATAATAAAGTCTGGATATGGTTCTCACCAGATACAAAATGTTCCGTGTCTATTTTTTTCTTTTTTTTGTGTTTTGAAATAACAAGGCGGTTGAAGTTTCAGCGGGTTAGTACCAGATAGCTTTTGAATCAGTTTGCACTTAGAGTGACCTGGTCATGGTTAAGAATTTTGGTTGATTCCGTATACATTTACTCTGTACTTTAGCTAGTTAGTAATTCTGCAAAAACTCAGTCCTGCATTGTCGGTATCCTGGTCAAGGTCTAAGACTTTCTACTGATTCAGCAGTGCACTATCACTAACTTTCATATCTGGTTCACATAGGTATACAGCCAGGCTTATCGTCTTTACAGGGATAGTTCACAGGGATAGTCTACAGGGACAGTCTACAGGGACAGACTACAGGGACAGACTACAGGGACGGTACACGGATAGTACAGAGATCAGCCGACAGAGCAATCGAACTAGAAGAGTAGAAGGATAGTCGAGAGATGAGAGTCGAGAGAGAATCGAGAGATGAGAGTCAAGTGATAGTAGAGAGGTGAGAGTCGAGGGATATTCGAGAGAAGAGGTATACTAGAGTGGTGAGAGTCGTTGGATATTCGAGAGATGATAGTCAAGGGATAGTAGGGAGGTGTGAGTCGAGGGATAATCGATAGATGAGAGTCGAGTGGTAGTCGAGAGATAAGAGTCGAGGGATATTCGAGAGATTCTTCTTCATCTTTCGTTCACTTGAAACATGTCTATATCTGCAATTCTGTCCCCTTAATAACTTAGTAATAAACTCACAGTCTTTTGTAGTTCATACAGTGGCTCATAGAGTTTTGATTCCAGTGATGTTTCCTCTGGTCAATATGTCTGCCTCAGCGTTTCATACTCAGAACACACTTGAAGTATATGCTAGGTACTCTGTGCTGCCTGTCGACATGTGCACATGGCCATGTTGTCAATCTTGAACTTTGAGTGCATGTGACTGCAGTGCCGGTTGTGTCCTGTTCTGATGCGAAGAAAAACAACCTGTTCTGATCTATTCACAATGTGATAGTCATCTTGTAATGGTGTTTGTGGCTTTCTTATTGATTTGATCATCTGTTTTTTCTGAAGGTAGGTGATTGGTACATCTAGATAGCCTTCGGCAGAACCTTCCTTAACCAGTTGGTCTGCTTTTTCATTTCCTGGTATACCACAGTGAGAGGGTATCCACTGCTTGGTTACCCTATACTGGTAAGACAGTTCATTAAGTAGTTTTTGCAAGTCCGTTAGTTTTTTTCCAGACTGGAGAGCTTGAAGCACTGACCTTGCATCTGTCAGGAATTCCACGGGCTGTGGGTCAGGATTGGAGTTCAGCAGTTTTTCAGTTACTACACTAATTGCCTGAATTTCTGCGTCAAAATTATTGCCGAATTTCCCTGTTGGTGTTCTGATCGTATCTCTAGACTGATGTGGATATTCTATATGTATACACCTGCACCTCCATTTCTCACTGCTTTATTTGCTGACCCATCTGTGTATACTCCTACTCATATATCTTGTGGAAATTCTTCGTCCAAGAAACTGAGGGTAACTGTCCGTTGCTACACACTTCTCTGTTCTTCCTCGCTTAGTTTTCCTTTCACATGTGTCTGAATGTATATTGACATTCCATGCCCTTCATTCCAAGGGGTTGGTTCTGGTATAACCTTAAGGGGCTGTTAACTTCAGGTAGATATGTGCGTTGTCTATAGAGACGTTTAAATTGGTGGATTTAGCTGCTTCTTTTCAGTCGTCTCATTGATAGATTTTGGAATCTTTCCTTCATTGTATGACTTGGCATATACTGAAACTTTTCTGCTTGTATTAGCACCTTTGTGTCTCTGCTTTCGCCAAGAGTTTACATTCTTCCCATTTTCTGCATCTCTACTATGTGTGTGGATTTCATTGCTACCAGCATTAACCTGAGTGCCAGATTTTGTGCCGAATCTAGTTCTTGTAATGTGGTGTTTGATGCAGGACACCACACAGTTGAACCATATTCCAGGTGTGGTCTTATGCCTTGCTCGTACATTTTACGGAGTATATTCCCACTGGCTCTGCATGTGGTTCTACTTAATTTTCTCATGATAGCTAACTTCCTTCTGGCTTTTGTTACTTTATCTATGTGTTGTTTCCATGTCAGCTTATCGTCAAAAGTAACTCCGAGTTTCGCAATTTCTAAACTTTGTCAAATGGTTTCCTGAGGTCTATCCATGCTGCTAGTACCAGTTTCTTATCTTGGAAGGCGTGCTCAATCTCTTTATAGAGGTAGGTTTCTTGATCTTCAGTAGAGTAGCACTGTCTGAAGTCTGCTTGCTGAGATACCTGAAGATTTTCACTTTCAAAGTACCACTGCATCCTAAGATTGTGTTCCATTGTTTTACATAAACAGGTTGTGAGAATGATGGGCATGTAGTTGGCCACTGTGTTGTCATCTTTTCCTAATATGAGGTGTAATATCATTATTGCTTCTCTCCATGATAGTGGAACATTACCTGTGGTCCAGTTTGTATTGAAGATCTGCAGTAGATTTGCTCTATCTGCAGTTACCATACTTTTAATCATTGCATTGGATAATCCATCAGCTGCATGTATACTTGCTTGTCAAACGACAGACTCTATCTATTGACAGATTCAATACTGTCACATCTTCATCATTGTCACACTACACTATTATGACGTACAAGTTTATATTTTGTCACACTTTGTGACTGACAGGAAGACTATATCTATCACAATTTCTTATATAAGGTATAGTAGCAGAATTAAGGTTCTCGGCATAATTATGCCTAGCATTGTCTAGCTCTATGTTTTTCCTTCTGTAATCGACATAAAAGCGACTCTGTTTTTTCCATTTTGGTGGTCTTTGTTCCTCCATGATCCTCATTGATTTAGCGTAATGTTTTCTTATATAAGGTATGTTAATATTGGCTATGGCCTTAGCACGTATTTGCCTAGACTTTTAAATATTTGTTTTCCCTCTGTAGGTTATATCAACAACCATCTTACTTGACAATAGTCCTCAATACTTGGTATTGGTTGCCATATTTTTTTCCCGGTTCTATAAGCTATATTAGCAGGATAAAGGTTCTCAGCCTTTCGTGTTCATCTGTATCTTTCCTCCTGTAAGTTAATAATAACCAACATCTTAATCGTTATTGGCCCTCCTTGTTTGAAAATGGTTGTATTCGTTTTCCTTAAATATGTTATATAATCTTTGTATAATGGGTCTTAGCATGACCAGTGGAAGCTATACCCCAACATTGCACGACCTCTTCATGCCCCTATTTGAACTCTACACAACCTTACATAACTCTATACGCCCTCAGCCCGACCATGCACGAGCTATTCAAGACCCCACGCAATAATTGCACAACCTCTTGATACCCCATTAGGACCTCTGCACATCTGCACGATCATTACATGTAGTATTTCATTATATGAGCTATATTAATCTTAAACCCGTACCCTACCCGTTACGGGTCAATACTCCACTTTATGCTTGAGTAGTATCCAATCCATGCTGAAGTCGGATGTGTCAGGCCGAAAGGCGCAGATATCGCAGCAATTCTGTAAACCATGACACAACGCATTACGTTCTCCGGACTACATCCTGCTAATCTGCAGGAGTTTGAGAACGAACAAAGAAGAAGAAGAAGTATCCAATCCCCTCAGGCTGTACTCGTATGTTACTACATAACACCATTTCCCACTAGAATCAGGATGGCGCGCCATGGGGTGTCACCGCGCTTCATCAACGGGACGTTTTGTAATATATAAGCTATATTAATCCTGGTCAACACACATCCCTATAATACTACTCTCACTACAATGTTCAGATTAAATATCATATGTAAGAGCAGATTAAGTACAAAAGAGCAACATGTTTACATCTTTAATAATGTATATTATTGTGTAAGGATATACAAGTTGGAAAGTTACAGAGGAAATATAGAGAAGAATGTAAAGTAAACATTTTGAAAGCAAATATTACATGCGAATATTGTGTATCTATTATACAGAACATACAACCAACATATGCGTGAGGCAAAACATTAAAACAACTTTTGCACATCAACAAGAACGTTCCATGGCAGTAGTGAAGAGTCACAAACATGTGTGGTTAGGCCACGTGATGTGGTAGGATTTCCTTTCCAAAAAACAATCCTGCGAGGAACAGTCTAAGGTTGGAGAAGAAGAGCAGAACACAATAGTATGAATTGATACTATTAAAGACTTGATACGATTAATATTCTAAGCACATTTAAACAAAAAACTTAGAACTGAGAGAT
This sequence comes from Meghimatium bilineatum, assembly GCA_034231615.1. Taxonomy (NCBI): domain Eukaryota; kingdom Metazoa; phylum Mollusca; class Gastropoda; order Stylommatophora; family Philomycidae; genus Meghimatium; species Meghimatium bilineatum. Next base: position 7,974,874 of record CM067306.1, read on the forward strand.
ATGGCAGGATTTTTGTGTTGATGTTCCAGAGTCACCCCTTCATCCTGAATGGTAATTTGCATGATAATTACGATGATGATGGTTATGGTGATAATGACCATTTTAAAAATACCAAATATGATCATGTCAGAGCAGCCACGTCTTCCACAATGTATTAGGATTATGGTAATCCGTGCATGAACTCATCATTTTTCAGGTAATAGTATTCTTTTGTTATTTTTATTTTTATATTTTTACATTCGTTTTTTTCGTTGAGAAGGTTCCCAATACATTGTGAATGGTATGGCCGCTTCTTCATCGTCTGCTTAATTTTATTAAACTTCCAGTCGAGTATTAATCATGACTAAAGCGGTTTGTTTAGGTTATCTTCTTTAGTGATGCTAGACAACAAATGGTGACTCTACTTTACTGCTAGTACACAGCAATTGATAACTCGGCTGTACTGCTACTACACAACAAATGATGACGCTACTATACTGCTAGTACACAACTTCTGCGATCAATTGTTAAACGTCCAATCCAACATTAGTCATATATAGAGCGGTTTTGTGTGTGGTCATCTTGGGTTCCTCACAATTTCTTTTGCAGAGGAGAACGTGTGGGCGAGATTGTCGTTCTGTGAACAGTAAAACTGGAACAGTTATGTAGTAAGTGTTCGTGTGTCTTCGTGATATTGCGCAGATGTAGTGCTATACATATTTAAGTTTTATTTTTTTTTAAACTAATCTCGTAAATGGGAAATGTTCAATGAGTCCAACCCACAGAGACGGACATAACTTTAAGGTTAGTGTATATATAAGGTTAGTGTATATATAATTACAAAGAAAAGCCAGCAAAGTCTCAATGATCAGGTATGGGTCGTAGTAACACAAGCAACAAATCAATAATATCAGACAAGTAAATATATGGTAGGTATTTGTATCACATATTTCGCTGCGTAATATATGACATAATCACATAAATAGAGGCATCTTGTTATTCGGTGTTTCAGAAATTCACGGTTGAAGATATTTACGGTGAGGTACTGACACTTTCCCTCAGGAAGGTCAGGATTATATTTGGTTGCTCCACTTCTGTCAGTCGTGCTCACGTATTGCCCGACGTCTAATGTGTACGCTTTTATGAAACTGCGCTTCTCTCCCCCCCCCCCCCCCCCGGCAACGATTTTGGTTAGTCAGATGAACTACACAAAGTTACTCAGCTCAGGGACGTTCTCCACTACTATACACATAGCTGCTGGTGGAGAATGTGGAATCGTATTATCGACTTCTTCAAAAGCTGTAGTTGACATTCCCTGCATTGGACTGAGGACACATAAAGGACAGTACCATAAACGACCAGAACCGACTAAAAGAGCATTGGCAAACAAATTGAGGGCATACAGAGCTAAGAATCGCAAAACGGCTACATAAAAAACGAAGTTACAAAGATTAAGAAGCTATATTTTTATATTTGCAATATATGGTTGTGACATGTGTACGTAATGTCATCAACAACGTAAAAGTAAATAGTAGCATTAAATATGCAGTATGTGTGTGTTCGTCCATCACAAGTGATGATGGGGTGCAAAGGGAACGCATTGCTCTAGGCGGGCCCAGGGTAAGCAGATAACCAAGATCCCAAATGTACCTCCACGCGGTGCACCCTGGAAACAGAAATACAGCAGCTCGAGCTGATTCTGGCCAAATCATTTGGGGATCGTGTCCGACAATGTGGAGGTAGCAGATGGAAAGAGATTTGACTGCACAAGAGGCACACAATATCTCATACACCACCAGAATCACCACATATAGCGACACTGTCGACATACAGTGAAGCAAGTCAGTCCAGTCGAACATTGGAGGGGCGGCCAATGTAAAATGCACGTAAAGGTAGATGCATGGCGAGAGACAAATAGATTTCATACCGAGTACAATGAAACAATGAAATGGCAGAACACCGCTAGAGGGCAGCGCGAACTGCAAATAGAATGTGAAAAGTAACTAGGAAAGGGGAACTACAAGGACCTTCAGCACGAGACGAGCTTCTAGTTACCCATGTTCATTACAGGCAGAGAGCCAGACCCATCCATTGGTGTTTGGTAAAGCAAGAAGACCTAACCCAACTCTTATGTCGAGCCTTCCTAAACCGGAAATATGCTCGCGAAGAGAAAGGGTTCTGTACCCGATGGACTTAGGCAATTAAGGGACAACGATGGTAGTCCTGGCCCAACTCTACTGTCAAGGTTTCCTATAACGGATGTACACTTGCAGAGAGAAAGGGTTCCGTACCCGATAGGCTCAGGCACAAAAGGGACAACGATTTAGCCCTGGCCCAACTCTACTGTCAGGTTTTCCTACACCGGAAATACACTTGAAGAGAGAAAGGGTACAGTACTGATGGGCTCAGGCGCTATTGGGACAAGGACGCTCAACTCGAGAACGCCTTGCTCTCAAACGCGTGGTGTGAGACTCGAACTTGGACAAGGGGTACACGATGTCGGTGAACGACACCACGGCTAACAGGGCGTAAGAGCCAGGGTCCAACTCCTCTGTTGAGTTCTTCCCCTTAAGGAACCAGGCTCACGGATGAGAAACGGTTCAGTACCCAATGGGCACAGGCACAGTACGTCCAATTACACGAGGCAAGTTCATAGACAGTGGAACACCTCGTTCGAGTCAGACGAGAGCAAAAATCGTCTGGGCGAAGAGTCGCCACTACGCGTGCCTGGAGACAGATATAGAGGCTGTCACAGGCTAAGGGTAGCCCACCCGAATTGTCAAGGCATGCCGAAATCGGATGTGCTAGGCCTACAAGGCACATAACGGTGGCACAAAGTAATCACGCTCCCGGCGGAAATCGCACGGATATCCGTGATGGTTACAATGGAGAGAACGCAAAACAAACAAACAAACAAGTGATGATGAACAATTTCTACATCCACTTTTGAAAATTCTGTTCGAATTATGTTCATGCCTAATAGTTTATAGATGGCTAATGAACCCTCTTCGAGTTGTAAATGTCATTGGACAGTTCGAGCATGGAATAACCACTAGAGACAGATGTTGGTCTATCCGTGAGATAGAATTTTATAGAAAGGTTAAAATATCATGGATATTAAACATAACCAACACAGACACCCACAAAGACCTGAACATAAAGCCGAATGGGTCCTCAAAATTGTCAAAAAACCAATCCAAACATATTTCAGACATAATAAACAGACACATTGGTTTAGACACACTAACCAGGGAGTGAAATCTCAAGCAAATAGAGCAAGTGCCGACCAAGTCTACATAACTTCGAAGACATTATGAACATGACACTTGAAGAGGATGTGCAGTTCGCACAGAATCGAGAGGCTTACATAGTGGCAGTGAGAATAACAGCCAAGAGGTTACGACATTGTTCTCACACCCTTGAAGCCCAGAGTTCGATCGCTGGTAAGGACTTCGTTTTTTTCAGTCTGAGTGTTAATTTAATGTTAAAAAACTCTCCCTGTACATGACGTGGCAACAGCAAAGACCTTTTTCACACAAGCCGCACAATCCCTACATGCATCACCCTAACAGGAAACATGCAGTATTTTACAGTTTGACAGTGAGAACAACGTTCTGTGATGGACACGTCAAATAGATAGAGTAGACATATATTCACCGCCGAAACATGCTCCGTAAATATCAGAAAATAACGGTCAGTAGGTCCCCAGTTGTTTTGTAGATATTAATTTACTTGACAATACTGAATAATTTAACAATAGAAAACAATAAATAAACAAAACTTACCTCCATAGATTTCCACTTCACACAGCGTCAGATACTCGGGGCGATCGACTACTATCATTGCTCTATAGATTTGTTTAGGTTTTGTAACTATTGTGTACGTCGGTTGAGCATTCTCATCGTTATTGTAGTAAGAAAACCAGAAATCTCCAAAAATTCTTAGAATAAACCCATTCAGTCTTTGCATATTGTCTAGAGTAGAAGAGACAGATGTACGAGAGTGATACACACAAATGTGCCAGAGTGCTATGATCTTCCCCCTTCGCAGGCGAAGATGAGCAAGGCATAAAAAAACACAAATGAATGCGATTAAAAAAAAAATTTTAAAAATTGGCATTTATCTAATTTGGCTTGCGAGTTCGTAGATGTTCGATGAGTACAATTCCTGCACGGAAAGTTCTATTGTAGTGCATGCAGAAGTGCTGACGGTTAGGGGTAGTAGAACCTTCGTATTCGTATCTGTCATTCGGCTTCTTGCGCTTCTGGATTGCCCGCAGTGTTCTTTCCTTTTCATATTTCATGATGCCAGCAGTGATCTGGGTGTTCCAGGCTGAGTGGTCAAGTGATGTAGTCTCCCACGAGCTGGGATCGATGCTGCAGTACTTGGGAGAGTTTTTTAGGTGATCCTTGAAGCGCGTTTTCTGCCCTCTGCTTGAACGTTTACTTTCGCACAGTCCCCATATAATAATTTCTTTAGAAGGCGCCTGTCTGGCATACGGACAATGTGGCCAGAGTAGTGGAGTAGGGACCTACTCAGCATGGCATTGGTGCTTTGCACATGGGACTTCTGAAGGATTTCCGTGTCTGGTACTCAATCCTGCCGACGTACCCCCATGAGGTTTCTTAGGCACCGAAGATGAAAAGAGTTAAGCTGTCGAGCATATTTTGCATAGACAGTCCAGCAAGACGCAGCATAAATCAGTGTTGGTAGAACCACTGCGCGGTATACGTCCAACTTAGTTGTCAAACTGAGACCACGCCTGATCCAGACGTTGGCACTAAGGGCTCCCGAATGCTGCACTGGCACAATCGTTGCGCAGGACAACATCCTCGTCAATTGTCGCAGTTTGAGATAGGGTGCTACCAAGATATACAAACTTATTAGCAGTCTCAAGTTTTTGTCTCTTTACCGTGATCACTGGTTCTGTGTACGGGACACCTGGCGCTGGATGATACATTACTAAAGTTTTCGGGGTGCTAATGGTGAAACCGAACGCATCACAGGCCAAAGAAAATAGGTCTATGCTATCCCGCATGTCTTTCAGACTGGTAGAATTTAGTGCAAAATCACCGGCTAACAAGATGTAGCAAACAATATCCGTTTTATTTTTGGTCTTGGCCTTTAATCTACTAAGACTGAATAGTCCTCCGTCAGCACGATAGCGAAAATAAATTCCTGCACTGCTATTTCTGGGAAGGCAACATTTATCATGTTAGAGAAAACCTTGCTGAAATGCGTCCGAGCCAGGACGCAACACTATTTGACACCGTTAGTCCCTGGTAAAGGGTTTGAGTGTGCGCCGTCATCTTGCACATAGGCTGTCGGAAACTGTTGTTACATGTTGGCGAATCATGTTGGTAAATTTTTCTGGTCATCCAAATTTGGCCATTATCTTCCATATTCCTTCGCGATTTACAGTGTCGAATACTTTAGTTAGGTCTACATATGTGGTGTAGAGACCAATTTTCTGTTCGCGACACTTTTCCTGTAGTTGTCTGGCAGTGAATATCATGCCAACAGTGCCTCTGCCATTTTGGAAGCAACATTGGAGTTCTGGGAGGAGTCCTGTTTCAGGATGGGTTTGCAGTCTTTTTAACAGGACCCTAGCCAGGATTTTGCCTTCTATAGACAGCAGGGATATGCTTCGATGGTTATCGCAAGCTTGGCAATTTTACTTTCTCTTATATAGATGTATGATCGAAGCATCCTTAAAGTATTGTGGTATGACTTACAGGTTCCACATTGACTGGAAGAGCTCTTGGTTTTAGCAGACATGACAGGGCGACTAACGGCGTAAACTTCGATTGGAATGGAGTCTGAGCCTGACGCTATTCCTACGGATAAATTTGAGATTGTTTTCTCCACCTCCTCAAGGCAAGGGGGCTATGATAATGAATGATTGATTGGTATTTGCGTTATGCGCACAATCGCTTATTCGTTAGTGTTAGAGTGGCAGGTTATTACATTTTCAAACATGGGACCCGCGTTAGCACAGTGGTTAGCGTACTGGATTTGCATATGAGTGGTCCTGGGTTCATTCCCCAGTTGGGGCAGAAATGTTTTCATATCGCAGGTCGACCCAGCCTTAAATGGGTACCGGATTAATGCGGGAAGTAAAGACTGCGAGGGAGAAGAGATGGCTACCGCCCTCATTTGCAGAGCCTGTGAAATGTGAGATCGCTAACATCTCACACCCCTACGGCATTAATAAATGCAATGGGTTACTTTACTTTTTTACTTACATTTTCAAAATTTTTAGCCCATCTTTTTAGAATTTCCTCTCTGTCAGTAATGGTATGCTTTCCATCTGCGCTTAGAAGAGGAGACGTTCCTGAAGACTGAGGGGCATAAATTGCTTTTAACGCTGAATAAAATGTCTGCATATTATTGCTGTCAGTATAATGTTGTATATATTCGGTTGTGATGCTAAACCATGAGCATCTTCCGTACTTATTTTTGTTCGTTTTTCTTTGAGTTTTCGTACAGCGTCTTTGTGCTGGTTGTACTTGTTGTCCAGGAGAGCTTTGATCTGTACATCGTTTTGGTCAAGCCAGTCTTGATGCTTGCGAACAGCAACGCCCACTACTTCTTCTGTAATTCTGTAGATAGTGTCATGGAGGTTTTCCCAACTTTTTTGAATGTCTATGGGATCGCCTGTCAATGGAGCAATTTTAGAATTCATTGAGCTGCACAGAAGCTGTTTAAAAAACGTCGTTACGTTTTGCGTGTTTGTTATTTTGAGGTCGCCGGAGATTCAGTGTACAGAGGTTCATTTTGAAGATTAACAGTCTGTGGTCCGTCCAACAGTCAGCGCCACACATGGATTTAGTGGCTCTCACATCCTGCTTATCGCGTTGTCTCACGATGATATAATCAATTTCATGCCACTGTTTTGATCGTGGGTGCTTCCATGTAGACTTATTACGGTGAGGTAGTTGAAAGACAGTGTTAGAGATGAGTAGGCTGAATGATGCACATGTTTCGAGCAGTAGCTGTCCATTGCTATTGCATTTGCCAATAACATGCCTCCGTAGAACACCATCCCAGGACGCGCAGTCCGAACCCACTCGTGCGTTGAAGTCACTAAGGATGATGAATTTGTCGGATTTGGGGGTCTCCCGTATGATTTCTATAAAGTCGTCATATAACTATTTTTCTGTTCATCGGGGTTCGTCATAGTCAGGACATATACTTTTTTTAGAAAGTGGAAGGCGAACAGCCATCAGACGGTCACTGATGCCCTTCGGAAGTCCAGTCAACGTTCTGGCTGGGCTGCATTTCATTGCAAAGCCAACTCCAGATTCGCGGTTTCTTCTTTATTTCTGCCAATCCAGAAAAAGGAGTAACCAGCACCTTGTTCTAAAAGGTACCCTCCTCAGACAGTCGTATCTCGCTGAAGGCAGCGATGCCAATTTTGTACCGTGCTAGTTCTTTCGCTACAAGTGCGGTACGTATTTCTGGTCGCGCGACATCCACACGGTCCAGTAGGGTGCGCACATTACATGCGCCAATTGTGAGTGGAATTACATTCATTTATTTCTTGAAGTTTCTACCGCTGAATAGAAATCCCCGCCAGCCGCGGTATGCTGGAATGGGTCATGGTGAGGCAAGCGATATAATGATGAAAGCAATGACTTGCGCTATGCAACCTCACTCTCTCGCCCCTACACATATGGTCTCATTGGCAAGACGAGTCATGACGACTGAGTGTGTGTCGAAGTGCAGTAGATGACCAGGTTCCTTACTGTCTCACTGTGCTCTTTGACACTCTACGACGCTAGCTAAATGACGCCTTTCTGCCCAATGACCAATTTTAGTAGAGCTCCTATACGCAGTCCGCTGCATCCAGACTTTACATGCTGGGAAGACATGTGCCCATACATCAGAGGCTATGGGCACAGATCCCATTTGCCGCCTTCACTGATTTAAACACGCCGAAGCGGTTTCAGAAGTGTGGTTGCTGTTTCATGCTGACAGCGATTTTGTTCCACTCGTGAAGGCTAGATAGAACAATAGTTGACGGAGGACGTTTTTGGGGCTATTAACACTTGACACGTCCCTGTTCCATCCAAGTGATCACTATGTCCGTTATACATGACTTGAGGTTTCTACACCCCTACTAAAGATTTTCCGACTGAATACCAGTAGCACAGTGCTCATGTGATAGGCACACATGTACCGAAGTGATACACATAAATGTACCAGAGTGTTACACATAAATGGACCATAGTTATACACATAAATGTACCAAAGTGATACACATAAATGTACCAGAGTGATACACATAAATGTACCAAAGTGATACACACAAATGTACCAGAGTGATACACACAAATGTACCGAAGTGATACACATAAATGTACCAAAATGATACACATAAATGTACCAAAGTGATACACATAAATGTACCAGAGTGATACACACAAATGTACCAGAGTGATACACATAAATGTTCCAGAGTGATACACATAAATGTACCAAAGTGATACACACAAATGTACCAGAGTGATACACACAAATTTACCAAAGTGATACACATAAATGTACCAAAGTGATACACATAAATGTACTAGAGTAATACACATAAATGTAAGAAAAGTGATACACACAAATTTACGAGAGTGATACACATAAATGTACCAAAGTGATACACACAAATGTACCAGAGTATTACACATAAATGTACCAAAGTGATACACATAAATGTACCAAAGTGATACACATAAATGTACCAAAGTGATACACATAAATGTACCAAAGTGATACACATAAATGTACCAAAGTGATACACATAAATGTACCAAAGTGATACACGTAAATGTACCATAGTGATACACATAAATGTACCAAAGTGATACACATAAATGTACCAAAGTGATACACATAAATGTACCAAAGTGATACACATAAATTTACCAGAGTGATACACATAAATGTACCAGAGTGATACACATAAATGTACCAGAGTGATACACATAAATGTACCAAAGTGATACACATAAATGTACCAAAGTGATACACGTAAATGTACCATAGTGATACACATAAATGTACCAAAGTGATACACATAAATGTACCAGAGTGATACACATAAATGTACCAGAGTGATACACACAAATGTATGAAAGTGATACACAAACATGTACCAGAGTTATGTACATAAATGTGCCAGAGTGATGCATATAAATGTATGAGGGTATTGTTTGTTTGTTTGAGAACCCCAGCAATTACGAGCGATTAGCTCTTACTTCCTATGAGCAGTGGGGTGATGTATGAGCTTTCTTTCTTACCCAGAGGCTTCACCTTTCGGCTTCGTTCAGTGACTATTGGAGGAGCCTTCTACTCAGGAGAGATACATGAGACGTGACGAGACTTGGTGAGCTGATACGTTGTGTGGGTCACCCATTACTTATCTAACTCTGACGAGACTTGGTGAGCTGATACGTTGTGTGGGTCACCCATTACTTATCTAACTCTGACGAGGCGCTTCAAAGCCAGCGAACTGTTCCTCATGTAGGAAGATTATTCCATTACCACCCTTTCTTATCCCTAGGTCCCAGACCTAATTTCTTCCGTATGAGCCGCGTTGGGTAACGGCGACGGTCGAATTAGTGTTGGGTTGATACATCTTCCTAGACGAGGTGCTATTGTCAAACACGCAGGGGGTCTGGAGTTTGATTTGTTCATATCTCTCGCACTAGTCTCGCCTGCTTGAGATGGTTTTCCCATCCATCGTCAAGCGCTTTCTGTGAAGTTTGACTCTTCGACATTGTGTATGTTACCCAGAGACAGGTATAATACGAATTTTGGGCGAGGGGGGTTTGATGTGGACCCTTGGGTACTGAACCCAATTCTCTCTGTATGAGTCGTGTTGGTAACGACCTACAGTTGAGTTGGGCTAGATTTGCAATGTCGTTAGAGACTTGCGCCCACCACTACGTTGTCCCCAGTGTCCAGATTTCGAGTCTCAACACTTCTTCGGTTAGACATTTGAACAATGCACTTCCCAACATGTGTTCAGTGCTTGTCCTAATTGCAATGGGAAACTGTATTCAGAACATTCTTCGATACCAGGAGTGCATGTTTAAGTTGGCGTATCCAATTCTTGAGTCATGACTCATAATCTGAGTGTGGTCAATTGTGATGGGATATGCCAGCTTCTGTGCCGTCTGGAGCATGAACAGCACTTCCACCAGTCTGTCTCAAGTTGGGTCTTTGTTCCACTGAATTCGATTCACGTACACTGCGCTGCCCTCTAGCGTGTGTTAACTTTTACATGTGGTGCACTCATCTTTGTATGCTAGGGACATTGACAGTGGCCGCCCCTTCGATGTTTCTGCATTTTAAGCCGGTTTGAATATGTTGGATGTGATGGTGTAGAAGTATTTCCTGTCTCTCTGCATGCAATTTTCATTTCATCCACAGCATCCACGGACACGAGCATGGCTCGAATTTAGCCAGGAATACAACAAGAGCGGCTGTATTTCTTGTTTCCAGGGTGCACCACGAGGAGGAACTTTTAAGCTCCTAGTTATCCGATATTCCAGGATCCGCACGAGAGCAATGCGAGACCCTCTGCACCCCATATGAGTGTGATACACATAAATGTATGAGTGTGATACACATAAATGTATGAGAGTGATACACATTAATGGAAAAATACAATCACGTAAAATGAATATCAATTAGTGTCTAACCCCCTCCCCCCCAACCGCTCATCGAAATGTCGCTAGTTTAGGAGATTATGCATGTTCACAAGGTCGGGAAAAAAAAATTCGATAAGATTGCTGGTTTGGTATGTAATAACTTTCAATATTTGCGAAGTGCTTCCTGGTGTTCAAGGTCATGTTGTTTTCTTCTGCACACTAGTAGGATGAAGTTCAGAGAATGGAATCCGAGGTTGAACACTCACCTCCCCGTAATCTCCCATATTAACGGGCTTGGGTATCTGTAACTTTAACCACAAGTATGGACAGTTAATTACTTTTCTAACAGCCCACTAATTTCAATAGTACCATATCCATTTGTCCAGTATTATTTTACCAAAATTTCCAAGATATCTCTGCCGTATCGCTGGCAATATCGGAAAAAGTATACCACCAAATAGTAAATTAGTATTATATGTGAAAAACTTAAAGCACGTGTATAGTTTCAAATATGTAGAAACATTAATAACTTCAGATGGTAAATGCAAGACCGAAATTTTAAGCACAATAGGACAAGCAAAAGCAGCATTTCATAAAATGGAAATAAAAAGCATATTATATGCAACAAATCCATAACGATGGATACTAGAAAACGTGTCCTCAAATGTTACATTGAATCAGTTCTACTCTATGGAAGTGAAGCATGGATAATAAAAAAACATCACAAAAATCATTGGAGGCAGCGGGAATGTGGTTTATTCGAAGAATATTACACATTTCTTGGACAACAAAGATTACTAATAAAGAATCTTTTAGAAGGATGTATGTGAAAAGATGCATTATTGAGAATATAAGAAAAAGACAGTCAAAATTTATTGGGCACATAATTTGAAATATAGTGGCAACAGGAAAGATAGAAGGGAAAATATCAAGGGAAGACCCAGGAAAGTATATTGGACAGTTTGATTAAATGACTTTGATTTACAACACCAACAGAGATGATGACATATATCAGAGATCGATATACATGAAGAAATATGATCGCCAACGCCATCCGGCACGGCACTTGATGATCACTGGTGTATGTAGTCACTATGTCCAGTTTTTTTCTACCATCATCCAAGATCTCTCTACCGTATCACTGGTGTATGTAGTCACTATATCCAGTATTTTTCTATCATCATCCAAGATCTCTCTACCGTATCACTGGTTTATGTAGTCACTATATCCAGTATTTTTCTACCATCATCCAAGATCTCTCTACCGTATCACTGGTTTATGTAGTCACTATATCCAGTATTTTTCTACCATCATCCAAGATATCTCTACCGTATCACTGGTTTATGTAGTCACTATATCCAGTATTTTTCTATCATCATCCAAGATATCTCTACCGTATCACTGGTGTATGTAGTCACTATATCCAGTATTTTTCTACCATCATCCAAGATATCTCTACCGTATCACTGGTGTATGTAGTCACTATATCCAGTATTTTTCTACCATCATCCAAGATCTCTCTACCGTATCACTGGTTTATGTAGTCACTATATCCAGTATTTTTCTATCATCATCCAAGATCTCTCTACCGTATCACTGGTTTATGTAGTCACTATATCCAGTATTTTTCTACCATCATCCAAGATATCTCTACCGTATCACTGGTTTATGTAGTCACTATATCCAGTATTTTTCTACCATCATCCAAGATATCTCTACCGTATCACTGGTGTATGTAGTCACTATATCCAGTATTTTTCTACCATCATCCAAGATATCTCTACCGTATCACTGGTGTATGTAGTCACTATATCCAGTATTTTTCTACCATCATCCAAGATATCTCTACCGTATCACTGGTTTATGTAGTCACTATATCCAGTATTTTTCTATCATCATCCAAGATCTCTCTACCGTATCACTGGTTTATGTAGTCACTATATCCAGTATTTTTCTACCATCATCCAAGATATCTCTACCGTATCACTGGTTTATATAGTCACTATATCCAGTATTTTTCTACCATCATCCAAGATATCTCTACCGTATCACTGGTGTATGTTGTCAATATTCGTGCACAAACATGACTATGTATTACATACTCACTCACAAAATGAGACTTTCTTTCTGTAGTTATTAAAATCTTGAGTTTCTTTAGTCTCTCTCATTTATCTTAACGGGGTCGTAAAACGTCATCAGAAAAGAATGGGATGGAGGTGGCAGTTACATTAGGACAATGTCATTCACCTAGTTTTGTGCTAATATCGTTTTACACGCTATTTTTTATGCCTAATGATTGCAAAAAATAGTTAAGAAGTGAAATGATTTTACCCAACCTTTGACTACGTTTCTAGTACTTAAAGTCATGCCTCGATTTCCTACAGCCCTCACTTATTTATGATCTTCCAAGTTAATCATCATAACTTTCAATTTGATTCTTTCCAAGCCTGGTTCGCTGTAACACATTTCTCAACGACCATATTAATTGAGGTAACTACACTGCTCAATAACAATAATAATAACAATAACAATGATAATATTACTAGTACAAATAATATTAATTAATGAACACCGTAACTAGTTACAGTCTTAATGTTGCTACATTGATATCATGTTTGCGAGAAACTAAAAATGTGATAAGTGACTTACTATTTCTGTTATATATAATATATCTATCGACTGTGACATTATCTGAAAATACGACAAACCACCGGCTTGGATTTTCTGTATGATTTGTACACGAACAAGTATTAAAGTCACCACTGTTGTCTCCATCTACTGCTAAATTTGCTGTATGAAGCACTGACAAATCAAAATAACTACTGGTCTGTATGGCGTTTTCTCGAAGAGCAACATTTCGACCTACAGAAGCAAGACATATTCATAATTTAGTAATAGCACAACAATCACTAAAATTACTCACTGCTGTACAAACAATGAAACGTAATAATCGACAATATCAGACATGTGGGTTACATTTAAAATAATTCTTCTAAAATAACGTTTTTGGCAAACATTATTGGCTATCGACAGAAGGTATAAGTGAGAAATAAAAACGCCTGAAAGAAAGTATAGGTGAGAAATACAAATCCCTGACAGAAAGTATAAGTGTGAAATAAAAATCCCTGACAGAAAGTATGAGTGAAAAATACAAATCCCTGACAGAAAGTATAGGTGAGAAATACAAATCCCTGACAGAACGTATAAGTGTGAAATACAAATCCTGACAGAAAGTATAGGGAGAAATACAAATCCCTGACAGAACGTATAAGTGTGAAATACAAATCCCTGACAGAAAGTATAAGTGAGAAATAAATGTCCTGGGAAAAGTATATTTTGAAGGATGATCCCTAATGAGCAAGCGTAGCTGTATATTTGACGAAAGACACGCAGCGAATTGAGAGGTTGTATTAACTACATGTATTTTTTTCCATATGACCATTACTAGTCACTGTCCGACTCTTTGGTTGGGCGTCTTTGACGGCCAAGATACGGGATTCGAATGACGTCGCAGGCACATGTGCATCTGGTCCTTTGGAAAATAATATCAAATTAATAATCGTCTTTATATTGTCAAGAAAATCTCTCCCGCTAAAAAATGTTGCATAATTAACTAAATTGTTAGAGGATATCCAACACGGATTAGTGTACCACAGTAACATAACTAAACTGTGTGATGATATCCAACGAGGATTAGTGTACCACAGTAACATAACTAAACTGTGTGATGATATCCAACGAGGATTAGTGTACCACAGTAACATAACTAAACTGTGTGATGATATCCAACGAGGATTAGTGTACCACAGTAACATAAAAAAAATATTCGATGATATCCAACACGGATTAGTGTACCGCAGTAACATAATTAAACTGTTTGATGATATTCAACAGGGTTGAGTGTAACGCAGTAATATAACTAAACTGTTAGAGAGAATATCCAACAATGTGGAATGTACCGCAGTAATATAACTAAACTGTTGTAGGATATCCAACATTGTGGAATGTACCGCAGTAATATAACTAAACTGTTAGAGAGAATATCCAACATTGTGGAATGTACCGCAGTAATATAACTAAACTGTTAGCTCTAATCGTTAATCCTGTAGTTAAATTCATATATAACACATGGACAAGATTGATTAAACTTGCATTGTAAGATTCTTCTAACTACAGCCTAAAGTTATATGTTATACCATGGCCTATAATAATAATTAACATGGCGAAGAATACTACTTATCATGGTATAGAATACTCATTTTCATGGCATAAATTACTACTTGCCAAGAGATACAGTACTATTTACCATGGCATAGAATACTACTTACCATAGTGTAGACTACTACTACCTTCGTAGTAGTATTGCCAATTATGCCAACATCAGTGACAGTAATCACTATTAATCACTCTTATCTTAGAATACATGTATGCCATGCGCATGCGGTTGCTTCTGCGGGTCTCACCAATGTCCCGCTAGACAAACCATCCATGGATTAGACAATCTTAGAGATAACATGCCGTTATATTGAGGCTATTTTTTTATAGAAGCCTCATGGCACATCATCTATACAATAATGTAGTCGTAACCTTCGATAAACTTTACCATGTTATTCCGACAGGCCGACGTTGTGTTTGAACTAGTTACCGGCACGGTGTGGGTGGTGGTAACAACAAAGAAGCATGTCGCATGGGCCAGAGTTGTGCCATGATGTCGACGTCTGTTTCGGCGGCATTAGACTCGAAACACCATAGAGTCGGATGGCTGCTAGAACAGAGGTGGTACACTTATGGGAATGCCCCACGTGCTTAGAGTCCAGTTTCTAATCACGAATCAAGAACCTATAAGCCACATACTTGCAAGGTATAAACAATCACACTTACACTCCGACCCACAGAAAGTCGCCATTACATACAAACACACACTCATGCAACGACACACAGAAAGTTGCACAAACACTAAGACTCTGGCATACAGAAAGTCGCATATACACACACATTCACACTCGGGCGTACAGAACGTCGCACATACACACACATTCACACTCGGGCATACAGAAACTTACACACACACACACATTCACACTCGGGCATACAGGCAGTTACACGCACACATACAATTATACGTTGTCGAATAGTTACTTATCTCTATAATGCAATATATAGTCTAGTGTATGTAAATATCTTGATGGGGTGAAACAAACCACTAAGAAAATTAAAAAAACTTCAATAAAGCAGCAGATGAAAATGACATCAAAGGTGAAATGTTAAAAGCAGCAAATGATAATATATTGTCCTTTTTACTGGATATTCTCAATATGATTTGGACAAACGAATGCCCACCACAACAAGGAAAAATGATATCATTTTCAAACTACCAAAAAAAGGAGACCTAGCAAACTGTGATAACTGGAGGGGAATCACACTGCTATCCGTACCTGGTAAAATTCTTTGTAATATGATGCTTGCAAGAGTAAAGTCATCCTTAGACAAGAGCAGTCAGGCTTTAGACCAGGTCGTTCCTGCCTCGACAAAACATTCACTCTTAGAACAATAATTGAAGAATGTCTATAATTTAGAGCTAATCTCATAATAAACTCCGTTGATTAGAAAAAAAAACCATTTTACAGCATCCATCAACCATCGCTTTGGGAAATTTTTAAAATATATGGATTCCACAACAAATATATAAATGTGATAAAATCATTCTATACCAACTCAAAATGCTGTATTCGAACAGAAAAAGGCATTTCAGAATGGTTCCCTGTGATTACTGGTGTTAAACAATGCTGCCCTATGTCGCCATTACTATTCAATATCGCAATTGACTGGGCTATAAGAAAAAACACATCCAACTCAAATTTAGGAATCAATGGATAAATAAAACAACACTAGAAGACTAGGATTTTGCCGATGAACTTGCACTATTGAGTGAAAACCATCACGAACTGATAGATTAAAATTCATCGCAGGACAAATAGGTCTACAGGTCAACTCATCACAAATAAAAGTTATGGCTTTCATCAATTCATCTAACGTAATTACTTGAAATGGACAACAAATTGAAAAGGTACACAAATTATTCTATTTAGGATGCAAATTAACAATCGACGGTGATGTCAGGACAGAAATTACAACTCGCATTGCGCTAGCATCAAGTGCCGTTAACAGACTGTCTAATATCTAGAGGTCAAATTCACTCAGCAGACGCATGAAAATACGCTTATTTAATTCCTGCGTTATATCGGTGCTATCATATGGATGTGAGAGCTGAAAAAGCTCCTTATCTTCAGAAAAGAAATTACTGAGTTTCGAGAACAAATGTCTTCGTAGGATAACTAACACCCATTGGAGTGAATTCAAATCGAATGATAAAATCAGAGAAGAGACACATCAAAATTTCATCACAGATGTTATCAGAAAACGCGGTTGGTCCTACATGGGGCATGTCCTACGCGCAGACATCAACAGAATACATCACCAATCTCTTGAAATAATAGCTACACGCAAAAGAGCAAGGGGTAGACCAAAAGAAACACTCAGAAGAACAATACTTAGAGAATATTCATTCTATTCAAGAACTGCACATAATAGCTTAGAACAGACAGAAATGGAGATATCTGACCTCTGCCCTATGCGCTAACTTCAACGCAAAAGGATAATGAAGGAATGTAAGTACTTATCTCTATAATATAGTATATAGTCTAGTTTAAATAAATACCCAATTCTATAATATAGTATATAATCTAGTTGATGCAAATATTTATCTATATTATATAGTATGAAGTCTAGTTTATGCAAATACTCGAGAACATACCTCCGCTGATATAAACTGAACAGAGAGAACTGACTCCACTTCCTATGAGTGTGACTTGAGTGACCCTTCCCAAAACATCACAATGAATGTCCAGTGTCATCTCATTAACTCGGGTTTTTATTAAATTTCTAAAGAATAGTGGTCTCCTATTGTTGATGAAGGTCACAGTAAAACTTGACAACTCGCCTGAGAGAAGATCAAATATTAACAAACACAGTGCCCTGCCTATGTGCCTGAGATAAGATCAAATATTATCAAATACAGCGGCCTACCTATGTGTTCATTTCCTATCTAATAATGGCATACACTGATCAAAATCAAATTTGCTGTCTATGGGATTTTTTATAAAGATTTAGGATAATTATATTGTGCTGAATCAAAAAATCACGTTGTTTTTGCTCAATCAGGTCAGGTTTTTTTATCTAGCACCACGTGTTTTTTTTGTATAGGTAGGTCATTCCGTGTCAACTCAATCAGTAAAACGACAATTGATTTCCACAGATTTGATCAAAATTTTTTTTTTTCCTCTTTATAAATACAAATGATATAGAAAGCAAGTATTTTATTGTCACAAGTATGGATATTTTCAAGCCAATTGTTGCAAAATTCCTTAATATAACTTGGAATATACAAATTCTGAAGATTTTACATGTTTTACTTACTAGTATTACAATTTTTTTTAAATATTTTTTTAAGGTTACAAGTGATTCAAATTGCTTCAACTATAAAATCTTGCAGAAATAAGCCTAACATCTTCTGCTACATCTGCGGGGAATACACCCTCGTTCCTAATAGGAATCCAGTCACAACTTTCATAAAGAAAGCGTACCATGCGTATTTTGGTATAAAACTTGGTGACCAGGATAAACATTCGGCTCCTCCCATGGTGTGCAAGTCATACACTGAATACCCGCGTCAGTGGATTAAAGGCAAAGAGAGAAATTTGGAATACTCATGGTTTAAAGGGAGCCCACAAACCATGTCTCTGACTGCTATTTCTGCGCTATTGATGTGACTGGGATCAATAGAAAGAATCGAAATGTCCTCAAGTTTATCCTGATCTTGAATCAGTACGTCGTCCTGTAGCTCACTCTGATGAATGTCCAGTACCTGTCTATGCAGAACTCCCTGACATCAGTGATGAAGATTCTTCCAGTTTTCTAGAAGTTCAAGAGGATAATGAAGAAGAAGAGACATTTAGCGATGATGCTGCACATCCGTTGTTTACCAAAATATGCTTAACGATCTTGTACGTGATCTCAAGTTGTCAAAGTCCTCAGCTGAGCTCTTGGCATCCAGATTAAAAGAAAAGAACCACATGTCTGACAGTACACGCATCACGTTTTATCGCAACAGGCATCAAGAGGTACTCCAATTCTTCTTTGAAGAGAAGGGCTTGGTGTTCTGTACATATAGTGTTCACCTTCTTCAGAAGATTGGATTGCAATATTATGGACCCAGAGATTGGAAACTGTTCCTTGACAGCTGCAAGATATCACTAAAATGTGTTCTGCTTCACAATAGCAAATAGTTTGCTTCAGTACCCCTTGCTCACTCGACTACACTGAAGGAGAAATATGAAGCGCTGAAGTATGTGTTGGATAAAGTTTCTTATCCTCAGCGTGAGTGGTATATTTGTGTTGACTTGAAGATGGTGAATTTCCTATTGAGACAATAGTCTGGCTTTACAAAGTACCACTGCTTTCTGTGCATGTGCGATAGTAGGGACATGTCTCATCACTATACCACGAAGAACAAGCCTGAACGAGAATAATTGGTGCCGGGTAGATCAAAGAACATCATCAACAATCCTCTGGTAGATCGAAACAATATACTATTTCCACCGCTGTATATCAAGCTTGGCTTGATTAAACAGTTCACCAAAACCATGGGCAAGGATGGTGGCTGCTTCGTTTACCTGTGCCGCACTTTTCTAGGGTTAACATTAGAGAGGTTGAAAGGTGGAATTTTTGATGGTCCTCAAGTTCGTTAGCTCATCAGAGATTCTGAGTTTGAAAAATCAATGAACAAATTGAAATAGAAGGCATGGAAGGTTATTGTTCTGGTTGTGAAGAATTTTTGGGCAACACCAAAGCCAATAACTATGAAGAAGTTGTCAACAATATGCTGACTGCTTTCAAATATCTTGGATGCAACATGAGCATAAAAAAGCATTATTTATTTTCACATATGGATCGATTTCCTAGGAATCTTGAATCAATGAGTGACGAGCAGGGAGAGAGGTTCCTTAAGGACATAAAAGAGATGGAGACCAGGTATCAAGGAAGTTGGGATGCCGCAAATGATGGTTGATTACTGCTGGACTCTGAAGAGATACATCCCTGCTGTTGAGCACACGAGAAAGTCGAAGAAATTGAAGTTTATGTTTTGAATAATGCTCATTGATGATATAATTTACATGTCCTCACGTTTTTCAATGTCTGCTCTTCATTTGTATAATTCCATTTTTGTAACATTTAATACATACATTATGTCAAATAATTTTTATGTGAGAAATGTTACACATAAATCAACTACTAATATTACCAAAATGTAGTTATGGATAGAAGGCTATAGTCAGAGAATAGATTTGTTTAAAATCAATTTAGAAAAAAAACTCTGACTTGATTGAGAAAAAGGAATGTTATTTTTGGCTTCAGTGGCACAAAATGCTACTAATTCAGAAAAATAAAATGATGGACAACTTCCAACTTTATTTCTTTTGTAAACCAGTGATTTACATCCGTGTATAGTTTATTGTCACAACTTGCATATATCCGTGTATAGATTATTGTTACAACTTGTGTATATCAATGTATAAATTATTTCTACAGTTGGTATATATATATATATATATATATATATCAATGTATAGATTATTGTTGCAACTTGTATATGTCCGTGTACAAATTATTGTGAAAACTTGTATAAATCCGTGTAGAGATTATTGTTACAACCTGTATATATTTATATTCACATTTTTTGTGTGTTACTGGAAATAAAAAGGGATAAGAAGAAAAGTAACACTGTCCCTGCCATACATGACATGAGAAACGACTAATAGCATAGTAAGCCAATATCTATTTGACGTGTGATTTATGGAATGTTGAACTCATTGTCAATCTGTAAGCCCCTTCGTTTTGTGCGAGCTGTCCAGTCTCCTTCAACGTTATTTTCAGAATGTTTTCAATATCCTGTCCCCATCATAGTCTTGGTCTTCCTCTTGTTCTCTCCCCTGGCACTTTCCCTTCTTGGTAGTGTCTCTAAACTATTGTGTCTGATTAGATGTCAGAAATATGTTATTGAAGTTTTTTTGATAGTTTTGATGAGTCAGTCTTTTTCCATGTTCTGGTCTTTCCGAGTTGTTCGTCTTTCTGTCCAGTATATTCTTGTGACCTATCTATAACAGTTTGTTTTTTATTCATCACTCTTTAGTCCAGTATCAGATTACATCACCAACATCGTCAATGAACTGTGTAATTCGCTTCAGGTTATCCATAAAACTTCTCTGGTTGGGAAGAGGGTGCCGTCCTAGTATGTCATATATTTTTCCTATCTTCTTGATTGGTTGACAAACATCAATAATAAGTTCTGCAGTTTCTTGACTGAGTCCACATTTGCACAAGTCTGTCTCGCAAATTTTCACTTACTGAACATGAGACTTCTCGTCTGTTGCCGGGAAATCATAGTCGAAGATAATGGTTTGTTACTTGCAAGACATTTGGCTCTGCTGTTGGGATCGTCTGCTTCCACTTTCTTTATATTTTGCTTTTATTATAGTCTTACATTTATAGTAAATAATATCACTTTGTATTTTCTCTAGTGATTTCATTTTCATGTCAGGAGATCAGATTTTTTTTTCATATTCAAGTATGCCCACATTAACCAGGGATTCAGTGCATCACTGTTTCTTTGGTAGTACTTCTGAGGTGTAGTCAGCCGTCACCAACGACTGTACTATAAGACCTAGCTGCAAAAAGTAAACAGCTGTTTCGTTGGGTAAGTTTGTGATTATTGTGATGTTTTCCATTGATTATTTTTTATATACTTAGTGTAGCCTTGACTATTTTGGCATGCGGTTCCAAGTATATACATATTGACCAACGGATTAGACGGGAAACACCAAGAAAAGAAATGACGGCTTAGTTAATTCCGAGAGCAGGTCTTCTATTGCCAATTGATGCAAGTAAGCAGATCAAGAGTTCATTGATGCGCCTATTCCTTGGATCTTTAACTGCCTCCAATATTTTATTTCAAATTCCGATATTTTTTTTCCTATGAGGATGTCATTGCTCACGTCTTTCAACCACACGTTGCAACTGGAAAAATATATCTTCCTAATATCTGTAACTTAATTTTTCTGTTTGCCTCATGCCATATATTTGTTCATGTGATGATATTTTGTAGAACTATTACTAATCTCTATCTCTTCTCTGCAGAGCAATCTCCTTTAGTTGTGGTGGTTGTTTCAAGATATTAAACGTTGCTGTTGTTTTTTTCTAGTACTTCTTTGTTCGTAATAACTAATGTATATGTGAGGTTATTTCTGTTGATATGTATTATTTTTGTAGTTGTCTCATTGTAGAAAAGTGTGTGTGCGTTGCTATGTTGTTTAACTGACATGATCACATTTTCTAAAACAGTGGGGGCTTCTTGATTTTAGGTTAGGGACATCCGCATAAAAATCAACACTGGTATTTGTAAGAAATCTAAACTAACAACTAATAACATTCTATAAAATATAATATAATAAAATAATATTCCAACTGTAGATGATGAAGTGGGAATTTCTCCCATTCTCTTAAATGACGTCACTGTACGCAATATGATGTACATTCCTTTTAAATATGTAAATCAATCAATGAAAGTTGTCGAGTCAATAACAGATCACATACTTGAACACATGAATATAATTTGCAATAAGGTTTTGTAAGATTCAGAGGCGTACCTAGGGTAAGTGCTGCCCGGTGCGATGAAGATTTTGCTGCCCCCTCCCCTCCAGAAATTGATTTAAGCAAAAACAAAAACAAACACTGAGTAACGTTTTACAGGTTAATTATTATCATCGATTTTATCCACTTTTAAAATTTTAAATTCACTTTCCTGAAAGAATTTTTTTTCAATATTTCTAAATGAAGGCATTTAATTTCAAAGGCTCTTGGTCATTTTCTTTAAATTCTAGTTCACTTTAAAATTCTTAAAATTTTCTCACAATTAAGGAGTTGTTTTTTTCTTTCGAATATCTAGAAAACACTTGTACACAACACTTTTTAACACTTTTTCACTTTCTGGTTTCTTTTCTGCTTATAGTTATGTTATAGAACTTTGTGATGCGCTGAAACACGAGCCTGAATGTGTCTGCCAAAGATTAAAACTTGATTTAAATATTTGATCTTTATCGATTATAGAATTGTTATCGTTGAATGATATCATTTGTCGATAGAATGCTAGCAATAAACTTGATTTGTCATCGAACTCAAAGACTGCTTAATGCGGACTTTTACGGTTATAAGTGAACGACTGAATGGATTGACGAACGAAACTGAAACTTATTTTTCGTTTTTCTTACAAGCTAAAATATAATTTTAAAGTAAGTTGTGGGAGTGTCTTCTTTCGAGAGAAACTAGTTCCACTTATTATTTAATTTTAATTTTTTAGAATATGTCCCTAAAATGTTGTATATTTTGTATAGAATATGTCCCTAAAAATGGGCTTAATAATGTTTTTTTATTGTTTAACGGTGTCGGGCATCAATTTTGGCACGGCAAAGGCACTTAAATCCCTTTTCAAAGTCTTCATTATTTTTGGGGGGCTTTTTGATGCGCCTCAAGCTTTGAATTCCGGTGCGGCCGCACCCCCCGCACCACCCTCGGTACGCGATCTAGTTACATGTTAAGATCTAGTCACACACTTGAACACATGAATACAATTTGAATTAAGATTTTGCAAGATACCTGGACAGGTACCACCACTGACTTCTGTTCAGAAATAAATAATTACTGCGATTTAATCTCTTATGCAAAGGCCGGATCTAAGGTCAAGTAAAAAAAAAATACCTTTCACATATATCACAAGACTTACGCTTTCTACGGAAACACGGCTGGAACATTTCTGCCATGAGCATATTAAAATATCAAGTAGATGGAATACTTATATATATATATATATATATATATATATTTATAAATATATTAAACACTGGTAATATAACAAATTGCGGAGTGTATGCATGTGAAGCTATATTAATGTGTGAATCTCTCACATATTAAGTATTATTATTACTTCATTATTGTTATTATCTACCAAATAACCGTTTTATTTATACATTTTCTTGTCCCGATGCATATGAATACTGATACATATTCCCAAAGGCTTTGTTACTACGATCAATCCTGCACATAACGTAGACACGGGGTATATTCAGAAATCAGACTATTACAGTTAGAACCGAGAATACTTCAGTTAGTGCCGAGAATACTACAGCTAGTACCGAGAATACTACAGTTAGTACCGAGAATACTACAGCTAGTACCGAGAATACTACATTTAGTACCGAGAATACCACAGCTGGAACCGAGAATACAACAGCTAGTACCTAGAATACTACAAGTAGTACCATAATACAACAGTTAGTACCGATAATACTACAGTAAGTACCGAAAATACTACAGCTAGTACCGAGAATACTACAGCAAAAACCGAGAATACTACAGTTAGTACCGGTAATACTACAGTTAGAACCGAGAATACTTCAGTTAGTACCGACAATAGTGAAGTTAGTACCGAGAATACTACATTTATTACCGAGAATACTACGTTAGTACCGAGAATACTACAGCTAGTACCGAGAATACTAAAGTTAGTACCGAGAATACTACAGCTAGAACCGAGAATACAACAGCTAGTACCTAGAATACTACAATTAGTACCATAATACAACAGTTAGTACCGATAATGCTACAGTAAGTACCGAAAATACTACAGCTAGTACCGAGAATACTACAGCAAAAACCGATAATACTACAGTTAGTACCGGTAATACTACAGTTAGTACCGATAATACTAAATTTTGTACCGAGAATACTGCAGCTAGTACCGAGAATACTACAGTTAGTACCGAGAATACTACAGCTAGAGCTGAGAATACTACAGCTAGTACCGAGAATACTACAGCTAGTACCGAGAATACTACAGATAGTACAAAAATACTACAGTTAGTTCCGAGAATACTACAGTTAGTACCAACAAATATTACAATTAGTACTAAAAATACTACAGTTTGTACCAAAAATACTACATGCTACAGTTATTACCGAGAATACTACAATTAGTACCAAAAATACTACAGTTAGTACCGTAAATAAAGTGAATACCCCCCACCCCGTCCGTCATATTTCGAAAATATTCAAAGCAACACCCGAAAATGAGAAAACTCTACCCCCCCCCTTTCCTGCACGAAAAAAGGCGAATTGAATTTTGTTATAGATAACAACCCCCCCCCCCCCAGGTCGCTAAAGACTTCTCTACGACCATCACCAAATTGTAAAACAATTAGTTAATTAAGTTAACCTCTTCTCAACAATGAATCAGTTAATGACTTGTAATTTAACCACTACAAAACCTGACATCTATGATATAAGTTATGTTCCAGTTTAAATAGTAATTTATGTTATTCGTGTCTCAAAGGCAGACACATTTATTGTTACCTCCCTTTTCGCTTTAGGAACGATATATATATATATTTATAAACCTTCATGAATACATATATGTATAAACAAGTACCCATCAGGGAAATGTGTGGTAACACATTGGATGCTGCAAGACACAGTTCTCCAGCGATGTCTATCTTCAATGAAGCGAATGAAAGACTTGACAATACAATATTTCAACCACATACAGTATTACACATATTCAATCAGATGACACAGCACATAATATGAACATCTACAGAAACACGCAAATCTTTTATGTTGTTTTTTTCATCAATAAACTTTGTTGTCATCCATGTATTACTCATTTCAGAAAATTGTAAAAGCCCACCATTCCACATTTCATTTCACGGGCAAAATTTCATCACATTACATATGTCTATTGTCGTTACTTTGATAAATTGTTTCACGTTAATTGTGTATATAAAATGTTTTACTAAGTATTTCCGAGAGGAGACACAATATAAAACCAAATGTTTCAAATGAACTATTTTTTCCAAACACACTTTGTAGTTTTATTTATCTCCAAATGTAAGACATTTTTGCTACTGTACGTACGTACTATATTACGACTTTCTGCTTAGCTTTACTCATAATATGAACATTTATGGATATATGTAAACAATTACTACTTTGTTGTTTTTTTTTTTCATCAATTAATTTTGTTGTCATCCATGTATCACCCATTTTACAAAATTGTAAAAGCCCATCATTCCACATTTCAACTCGCGGACAAAGTTTCATAACATTACATATGTCTATTTGTGTTACTTGTATATTCTGTATTGTTACAAATATGTTGTAGGGCCTATATACATATATAAATATGTGAATAAATATGTATAGGTACATACACTGTTATTGAGACAATAATAAAAAATAAAAAACAAATAAAAACGGCAAAAAAAACCCTATATGAAATCCACCTCCCACTATGCGCATATATGTACACTTGTGTGTATATGTATATATATATATGTATGTGTGTATGTTTTGTGTGGGTGTATGTGTGCACGTGTGTGGGTATGTATGTATATATGCGATGTATGTATGTGTGTGTAAATGCATTTTTGCTTGGATAGTATGCGTGCAAGGATGAAAAAATCACAACTCTTTTACATATTATATTTATCATTACACTTTCATCACAAATTTTTCATGAATGTTGTTTAATCCATCTCATAACAAAATGCACACTGCACATGTTAAATGTATTTGGTTTTGTAAATATTTTTTGTTGCAAATAAATATTGGAAAAAGAAATGAATGAGAAAGAAATACTCTCCTGACAACTCCTTGGTATTGTCTGTCCTTTCTTACCGTGTGTCCCCATCGGCTTCTTTTCCTTCAACTCTACCCACCGGTGTAGTGTTTATCAATGAAACACGTCGACATAAATCTTCAAACCATGCAAGTTATCAATGTTACAATACTGAAAGCTGTGGTTAGTGTGGATATACATACATCTCTATATTATGTCTAAAGTACGTATTTGTCGTAGGCTATCTATTTCTTTTTCTCGGATCCAGGAATTGCGAGCGATTAGCTCTTACTCCCTATATGCAGTGAGGATGTATCTCTGTGCTTTCTTTCATACCCAGGAAGTTTCAGCTTTAAGCTTAGTGCAATTCTCATTGAATGAGACTTTTACTCAGAGGAGGTACATGTCACGCGACGAGGTTATATTTTGCTTGGGTCACCCCAATAGCGTTTGTTTCAATGTGTGTGTGTGTGTGTGTGTGTGTGAAACACCCATTGTGTGTGTTTCACCGACGAGGCGCTTCGCAGCCAGTGAGCTATTCCTCGTGAGGAAGGTCATTCCTTTACCATCCTTTATGTCCCGGATATAATTTATTTGTATGCGCGTGTTGGGCTAGATTTGCAGTGTTCTCAATGACAAAGATTTTCTCCCCTCTCTACTTTTCCCATAGCGTCCAGAGTCCGAGTCTCAACACTGGTTCGGTATGAAATTTGAACAATGTGCTCCCCGACATTTGTTCAATGTTTCTCATGTGTGCAACGAGGAGCGGCATTCAAAGTTTTTTTTTTATTTTCCATACCCACGAGCGCATGTAAAGTTGGCGTTACCGTCAACCATGAAATCCTACTGTCAATGCTGTCAATTTGTGATAGGACATGCTGGTTTCTGTGTGTTCTCAAGCATGAACAACACTTCTACAAGTCGGTCTCGTGCCGGACAATTGCATCTTCGTTGTCACTATATAAATTCACTTACACAACGTCCTCTAACACGTGTTGCCTTTTTTGCAGATTCGGTGTATACTCATAGAACTGCCGTATTTTACAGGAATCTACCCATATCAGGACATTGACCACCTCTCTAATGTTTCTGCTTTACATTGGCTGATTGGAACCTAATACACATATACCTTACGTTGCTTTGTGCCGATATAGTGCTGCTGGGTGTGTTGGTGTAGAGATGTCAGAGATTTTGCGTATCAATGTAGTCAGTTGTCATTCCATTACAGCCACCACATCCACAAACACGAGCCTAAAATTGTTTGCCAGAAAGACAGCAAGAACAGCTGTCGTTCTGTTTCCAGTGTGTAACACGGGAAGGTTCTTTTAGGATCTTGGTTTTCTGCTTATACTGGTCCGCTGAGAGCAGTGTGGTACACTTTGCACCCCTGTGCTCTCTATAGAATATATACATGTTAGAGCTTTGTCATATGTTCTCTTTGTATGATTATCCATCGTAATATTTCAGTGGACAAAAGGTCTAGTTGGTGGCAATATCTCCTCTCCAGTTTCCTTTAGAACACTATGATATACTGAATATACATATATACGGTGCTTCGCAAAGACATGCAATTGTGGACCTTTTGTTTTGAACAGATGGTGACGATGAAATAATCCATGTAGCTTGACAGCGCATAGCCTTACATACCAGTACACCAATTCGTCTCAATTGTGAGGCTGTCGCAAAGTCATGTTATGTATCAATGTGGTGGGGGTGGGGGGTGGGGTGGCTATAAATTCTTATTTGATCCCAGAAAGAATGCATTTCAGTCTACCAGCATCCCACGATTACCACGTCCTGCCAGGAGCGTAGCACACACATCTGGACGAACTATATCATCATGCTTCTGTCAGATCTGTTGACCCATCGGCTGTTATAACGCCTTCAACATTCCCCAGTCACCTAGACGGATGTCAGAATATAACAAAGTTGCAATTTCCGCTTGCAGTCACCTCTTCGTCATCCATGGAGATTATTTGACACAAGACAAGTGTAAAAATTGTGACAAGATGAAACAATGATATTTAACTTGTTACTGTTTATCTAAGTATCCCCAATTTTCCATAGTCGCCTCTTATAGCTTTGCCTGGAATGATTAAAATCATCATATTCTTTACATCCTGAACTAAAATTATATTTTTATACACGGGCGGTTTTTAGTAGAAAGGGAGATGAAAAATAAGAAATGTCATCTTTGAAGCAACTTTGTCTCTACCCAATAAATAAATTGAATTCGGCGCATTGTTTATATCTGCTGAAAAGACAAACGTGTTATATTCTGACAGAATTACACTCTTTGAATTGTGAAATTAAAGTTTAATCATTTCATTTCATCAATACTTATTTTTACTGGGTGTCTATAATGTCGCAATTTACTGAATATGCAGTGAGTTATATGTGCTCAAATCGACGTCCTTAAACTTTGTGTATTTCCATCATCCAGTGTACAACGTCACACACGCTTGCTGCTCGCTAAGGAGTTAATTTGTTATCGCTGACCAAAAATGGTATTAAACATATAATATATGTCAGGCAACAAGATTTACCTACAACGTAAGACTAATCTCTTCGCTTTTGTTGATTTAAATAAACACATTTGAATGTAGGCGGGGCGAGGGGAATCATCAAAGGTAGAGGAGGGTTCCAGTGTTATTTATTTACTTTCTATTACTTAATTATCGGATTCATAGGGTTGCGAGATTTCACTTTGTCTTCACTGTGCCAGGTGGCGACAGGTGCATGTCGTCAGTTGTGCTGTGCCTGTATAGAGGATGTTAATGGGATGGATTTAGTGGTAGTAGTTCTTTAATGTAACGTATTTTACTGTTTCCTCCTTTTGTCTAATGCAGTGGTTGCAGCAAGTAATGTGTTCTGCGGTAATTTTTTGTAATCATTTACTAAGTTGTGCTTATGTTGTTCGCAGCCAAAACATTGTTGTTTCATCTTTGCGGTGCAGCGTATTTGTGCTGTAGTGTTGTTTTGTTTTGGGCATGTCTGCATATGATATGATTGCTTTTGAGACAGAGACCTAGCTGTCCAAACATTATTGTTTACAGTTGCTGCGGATAATGGGTTTAGCTGTTCTAAGGTTGGTGACAATCCTGGTTGATGCATACTTTCTACATTATTGCCGGTTTATAAGCACTTTCAATCCCGCTGATACCTGGATGGACTGGTATCCACTGTACTGTAGTATTGATGTCATATGATGCAACTGTGTATGAGATATGGTAGATATGTGTTTGTGTGAGGGGGGGGGATTGAATATTCTTTAAGATTTATATCTACTAGGTGGTGATGTTTCTTGTTCTGTTTTTCTGCTAACTGCACCTTGTGATTTTTGTTTTAGTCATGCGTTGGGTGTTCATTTGTTGACTAATTCTCTGTTATAATGTTTTTTTTGTGTGTTGTTGCTAAGATCTTGTATATTTCAAATAACTTCTATAGTTACCTTTTCTAATGTCAATTGGCTCTATGTTTGTATCGATTTCATATGTCACTGTTACAATACGTTGTGCGAAAGTTCAAAGTCTCTCGGTTGTCAGGTGCGAGTCCGATCTAATTACAGGTATGACAAGAATATCTGCCAACATGGCGTTGTTTGTGTGTTTGCGTGCGCGAGTGTGTGTGTGTGTGTGTTACGTCATTCAGGAAGGTCATTTATAAATATTACAGCTGAAGGTTGAGCCTTGGGTTATTTACACCCAAGGCCCGTCTTTATCAAGCTTGAGTTTCAATTACAAGTTCTTGCTTACTGCAGTTAGAATATTTCTGTTGTTGAGGTAGTTCTTACTTCGTCTGCATATTTTTCCACTTCTATCCATGCCTTGAAATGTTTAATAGTAGTTCTTTTGCGGTTTCATGATGGTAGATTATCTCATTTAATATTTTGTCAGGACAATTTTCTTATCTTATCTGCAGTGTCTTAAGAGCAGTCCGGAATTCTTGTATGGACAAGTTTTCTTCAAAGTTTGAAAACGTGTCGTGTTTAGATGTAAATACAAATAATTAGGACGGTTACTGAAGAAAATTGTAAATACAAAATATAGAAAATAAAAATAAAACAAAGAACAAATACAATTGTCAACGTGTCGGTCCAATTGGGACCTTTATCAAGACAACCAAAACAGTTAAAAACACACAACCATAACGAATATAAACAAAATGGTTGGGAGACGGATATCTCTCACAAGGAAGTCATCACGCAGTAACAGATCCCCCGCAACACAATTTTAATAAGTGCATATTGATGCGTTCAATATGTTTAAATTATGAAATACTAAAAGATGAAAGATGCAAACCTAAAGAAAGGGGGGCACCAAATATCATTGCCAAGAACGGGGGGGGGGTGATTAAGTGGCGACGGGATTTAAAAGAGGAAATGATAGAGAAAGATAGTGCACGCAGGAGCGGGGGGGGGGAATCACTTCCATTTTGTCGGACATCCTCCGATATTTGGATTATTTATATTCGTATTTAGATGTATGTTTCTTCCTGATCATGGCAATTGCATTAGCTAGTACTTCCCTTTTGGGGTGTGGGAAGGGGATGTTGTTGTTCATGTTTGAAAGAACTTGTGTTGAGACGTTTATTTTTTGTTCCTGTGTAATGCAATACTACTTGATCTGGTGTCGGCAGTGGTTAAGGGTTTGTGTTTTTGTGTTTCCTGGAAAGTTAATTAGTAGTTTTCAAGTCCTCCTACCGTCAGTTCAGAGGGTGGAGTCGGGGTACCTGTTTGACCTACGTTGTTATTTTGCATCATTTCTTTCGAATCTGATAAGTGATGTACAATGTAAAGATATCCATATTTTGCTTTACCACGTGAACATCAATAGTCTTTCTTACTTGTCTTTTTGTTGTGTATATAGTTATGATAATAGTATTTTGTTCGAAACAACAATTTGTGTGTAGTATTATATGTGTTTACAGTAATTTAGACAATTTTATTTCCATGTTTCAAGCTTCATTAGGAAGTTTGGTAAGCTTTTTGGTTGATTTAGTTGTTAAATAGTTTGTTTGTTTTCGGATCATTGTCATTGTACCGCAGACATGTCCCTATTTGCTTCGCTTTGATCTCTACCTCAGTGTAACCACCATTACACGGTAACCAAATGTTTACTTTATGTGTAGTTAACAAACATTCTCCTAAGCTCCTAGTAGCGCTCATTTCTGGAAACACCTCATTTCAAGACGAGTTCCTTTATTCTGTACATGGGAAATATCTCATCACTTTCATTAATTGTATTTGCTCTCATGTTTCTCGACAGAAGTTCCAAATAGTTCAATGATACACTACTCTACCACTGGACACATAAATCAGTGATAGTCAGCCAATCTGCTCTCTCGTTGCACTAATCACCTATAATAATTCGCACGAAAATGAATATAACACTTTCAAACTGTCGTGTGCCTCAAACCACCGTTCTCATTTGCCTCAAGCCACTGTTTTCGTTTGTCTAAAACCACTGTTCTCGAATGCAAATAATTGTTATTTTTATGATAATGTTCGTTGAGTCACTAAAGATGCAGACATGAGTTGCCCTCTGTGTACTCATCCAGTTCAAAGCTGTGGCCATTACCATAATCTCCAGAGTAATGATGCTTGTAGTCACTGTTATAAACTCCATAGTCACGCTGCTTGGTGTGAGAGCAAATGCCCTCGTTAATGTTCTTCCGTACAGACTGAGTTGTGAAGTTTATACATTTACAAGAAAAACTCCAAAATGAAAGATCAATCATTATCTACTAACCTGGATCTTTCACGTTTATTCTCAACCAATTAAAAGAATAATCCGTGTTCCATGTCACATTTATTATATCCAGATACCTATTCCCAGTCCAGCATGTGGCATCATTATTGTCTGTTAGTTCTGACGGCAGCGGCGGCTGAGAAACTTGGACCAAGTCGACTGTAAAAAATATATGCAAATATTTAGTGAAATAATCAGTCAATTAATATGTCTATCATTTTCTTGATCTGTTTAAAGAAATCTATTAGATTGTGTTAAGCAAACAGAAAATGTATAAGAAAAAGAATGAACATTCTTTGAATTGTAAACTCCACTAAAACATCCAACTTTATTTGCCAGTATAACGTGACCGATAGACAACACTGAAACGTTCATTATGTAGTGAACTCAGTAACGGACTGTGTTAAAAAAGAAACAGTTCATAAGTCGTAGAGGATTGACTTCACTGTACTTGGTTTCCCATTTGTACTCCGTCACTCAACGCTCCTGCCGAGAGTGCAACTAATAGCACGTAACTCCGTAGCTTCAAATGATAATCCACAGGGATCTCCGAAAAAATCAACTTTATAAACAAGACGACACGAGCCGGATTTGAATTCATAACCACTTGAACACAGCTTAACCACTATGCTAGGGAAACCCCCTACTGTGGAGATGACAATGACTATGGAGATTGACAACAAGGTACTGTGTGGGCACTCTCATCAGTGGATGGTCTGAGACGTGTTCGCCTCCACGCTCGATTGACAACAAGGTACTGTGTGGGCACTCTCATCAGTGGATGGTCTGAGACGTGTTCGCCTCCACGCTCGATTGACAACAAGGTACTGTGTGGGCACTCTCATCAGTGGATGGTCTGAGACGTGTTCGCCTCCACGCTCGATTGACAACAAGGTACTGTGTGGGCACTCTCATCAGTGGATGGTCTGAGACGTGTTCGCCTCCACGCTCGATTGACAACAAGGTACTGTGTGGGCACTCTCATCAGTGGATGGTCTGAGACGTGTTCGCCTCCACGCTCGATTGACAACATGATAATATGTTATAAAGTTGGTGATGTCATGTTGGACATGTCTCCAAAATTCATGACAAACTCGACAACTTGTACACGTAATTCATGATTTTTAGCGAATTTATACATAATAAATTACGATAATTTATTGGCCCACCGAGTGTGAAGGCAAATTCCAGCAACGTGGTGTGGTACACATAGAACATGACGAGACACATAGAAAACTATGGTCATCTACTGGATCGACTTTATTTCCAGTCGTCTTGATTCGTCTTTGCACAGGTTTTAAGGGCGGTCCGACAAGAGAATGAGGTCGTGTCTTGTGCACAACTCTTCCTAACTTAAATCAAAATATTCAGTGCATCCTTATTTCACATCTAGGGAAATCCACTTGAAGGGAGAAGGTTGACTTCATGTGCATGGAATATGTGCACAAGAAAAACAACATGAACAACATATAACAACAGCAAATAACAACAACAAATAACAAAAACCACGGTTCATCTATTTGGTTGACTCTTTCCTTGTGTTCGGATCATATATCTAATAGATGGGCAAATATATCTTCAAGTCGAGAGTTTTCCCAAGTATTTCGTCCAAAATTATTTCTAGGTATTTCATTCGGAAATTATACTTCTGTGACTCACGTGATGTTTATTTCATGTGTAAACAGTATACGGGAATTATAGAGAATTTCCATAAGCTCGGGTTATTCAGTTACAGATGATGTTTTTCTATCGTCAAAAAACAGACAGTTATGATAACGGGGATTTGGCTCTTACTGTTTCTAGATGTAGTGGTTGTAGAAATAGTGATGGAACTAGTGGTAGAACTAGTGGTAGAACTAGTGTTAGAACTAGTGTTAGGACTAGTAGTAGAACTAGTGTTAGAACTAGTGTTAGAACTAGCGGTAGAACTAGCGGTAGAACTAGTGGTAGAACTAGTGGTAGAACTAGTGGTAGAACTAGTGTTAGAGAAAAGTACCTGCACACGTGATGCAATTTCACATGTTTAAAACTATAGGATCAAGCTACCAGCAAGAAGAGGGCAACACTCCGAAGTAGTGTATAAGGGATGGAACGAGCCGCGGATGTGCTGGATGTGCCGAGTGTGCTCGAGTGTGCTAATATAGCTCATATAACAAAATACTCGGGTGGGCGAGGTCGTGCAAAGGTCGTGCCGAATGTGCCCGAGTGTGCTAATATAGCTCATATAACAAAATACTCGGTCTGGCGAGGTCGTGCAGAGGTCGTGCCGAGTGTGCAATCGGATGTGCTGAGTGTGTAATCGAATGTGCTGAGTGTGCTTGCACATCCAATATGGTGGCAATCGAAACCGATGGAAATCGGTTAAAATCAGGCAAAACCAACCGAAATCGCGCGGTGTGTGTGTACCCGGCCTACGCGGGTGGGGTGGGGATCATGATATCGGTGGGGCCCACTGCCCTATTTAACTTTTGTTCAACCCGGTTGAAGAAAATATTGCTCTTTTTCACTTAAAAATTTCCACTGTCTTATTTTGTTCTGGTTTAGAAGTAACGGAAACTACCAGGGTGGCTGACCGGTTGAAGGTCGGTCATTCTCAACTAGGTCGGCGCTATAACATAAAGGTCAGCTAAACACGAAATTTTCCACTGAGTTACTTAGGGGTGGGCCACTTGATTGATGAAATACTACAGACGCGTACTTTTCCGTGTATAAATCCTTACAAGATTTCCGCGATAACGACAGGTAGCAACATCTGGCATTAATAGCTTTCTCTTCGCCCACGTGTGTCTGAGCCAACGGAAATACTTATAAGATTTCCCCGATAACGACAGATAACGACATCTGGCACTAATGACTTTTTCTTCGCCCGCGGGCGTGTGAACCACGCCAACGGAGGTGCTCACCATAAACCTGTTATCTGATTGTGGGAATTAATGGTGTACTAGGAATTTAAAACTAATATATTTCAACCGTTTATACATACATACATACATACATACATACATACATACATACATACATACATACATACATACATACATACATACATACATACATACATACATACATACATACATACATACATACATACATACATACATACATACATACATACATACATACATACATACATACATACATACATACATACATACATACATACATACATACATACACACACACATACATACATACATACATACATACATACCCTTATTTGTTTAGTGGGCATGTTTGGGATTTCCGCTTACATTCAAGTGGTTCTCAAATTGTAAAATACTAACCATAACAATGTAAACCCCCGAGACATATAGACACCACAAAAACTAATATTCTGCAAACATACTTCTGTGCCTTTGGCCAACGGTTCTCATTATTTCATACTTATATTCAAGTGGTTCTCAAATTGTAAAATCTTGACCATGCAATGTAAAAACCCTGACATATAGACACCACAAAAGCTAATATTCTGCAAACATACTTCTGTGCCTTTGGCCAACGGTTCTCATTATTTCCTACTTATATTCAAGTGGTTCTCAAATTGTAAAATCTTGACCATGCAATGTAAAACCCCTGACATATAGACACCACAAAAGCTAATATTCTGCAAACATACTTCTGTGCCTCTGGCCAACGGTTCTCATTATTTTATGCTTATATTCAAGTGGTTGTCAAATTGTAAAAGCATGACCATAACAATGTAAACCCCGTGACATATAGACACAACAAAAGCTATATTCTCCAAACATTCTTCTGTGCCTTTGGCCAATGATTATCATTATTTTATGCTTATATTCAAGTGGTTCTCACATTGTAAAAACCTGACCACGAGAATGTAAAACTCGTAACATTGACACCACAAAAGAAAATATTCTGCAAACATTATTCTGTGCCTTTGGCCAATAGTTCTCATTATTTTATGGTTATGATAAAGTGGTTCTCACATTGGCCAATCCTGACCATACTAATGTAAAACCCATGCCATATATACAACACAAAAGCTAATATTCTCCAAACAGTCTTCTCTCAGGCCACGCTTCAGCCATGGTCGCTTGATGGTCTCTGTATGCTCTTCAACTATGTTCTACCATATTATCATTATGGTCTCACTAGCTTCTAACAGGATCTACTTTGGGCCAATATATTCTTAGTATATTTTCGCTAGAGTCTTAAACTAGGTTCTCATGTGCAGCTTCAATTATGTTCTCTCTGTGTTTTGAGTTATTTTTCTCTACTAAAAGGTTTCTTATTAACATATTTCATTAGCGCAAACGGCGTGTTTATCAGATGTCGAAATTAACAAGTCACACGAAAACACATTTCAGCCCTTTCTCACTAACAACATAGTACATTTGAGAAGTTTTATTTGTGTAAATTTAACATTTATTGGTATTTTTTCACAACTAGATAAGCCACCTATACGGATTTTCGATGTTTTATTAGTTGTCTAAATTGTCATACGAAAATGCATTTCAGTATTTTTGTAGTAACAACATGACAAATTTTATCGTGTTTGTATTTGTGTGACTGTACCATGTACCATTTTCCACAATTAACCAATCTGCTTTTAGTGATTTTCATTATGTTTTATCATTTGTCTAAATTATCATACCACACGAAAGATATTTCAGTACTTTTACACAAACATTATAACACATTTTTAAAATTTGTGTAAGTACATCATTTACAATTTTTTCACAAGTAACCAATCCGCTTTTACTATGTTATCATACTAAAAGAACCCATTTTTCAGTACGTTGCCACTAACAACATAACACATTTTGCCCTGTTTTTATTTGTGGGCCTGCGGCATTTATCAATTTTAGTGATGTTCGTTATGTTTTATCAGTAGTTATCTAAATTAGATACCATACAAACCCATATTTCAGTACTTTTTCACAAACATCATAACACATTTACCATGTTTTATTTATTCGCTTTCAACAGTTATTACTATTTTTGCAATTACACAAGCCGAATTGGGTGATTTTCGTTATGTTTTATCAGATGTCTAAGTTATGATACCATACGAAGCTATTTTTCCTTACGTTGCCATTAACAACATAACAACTTTTGACATGTTTTTATCTGTTGGACAATCACTTATCACTTTTTCACAACTAGGCAAGTTGGTGGTAGCACCTTTCAGTGTGATCAGACAGTATTTATCTCTTTTCTAAACTTACAGTCGCGCATTTCACGACATTTAGATACAAAACATGGTTCCAATGAACTTATTTTCATATGGTAAACTGCATGTTTTAGCTGTTTTCAAAATTATTATCCCATCCGAAATAACATGCCAACACTTCTCACTAACCTCATACACCATTTTGACAAACTTCTGTATATGAAACAGCATCGTTGATCACTACTCATAGACAATACCAACACATTTCACACATAGACCCTGTCAATATCCCGTACTGATAGTCCGTGCTTATCCCCCGTGCTTATACCGCGTTCTGATATCCCGTGCTAATAGCCCGTGCTGATATCACCTGTCAAAATCCGCTGCTGATATCCGCTGTCAAGATCCGCTGCTATCGATTGTCAAAATCCGCTGCTATCATCTGGCAAGAACCGCTGTTGATATCTGCTGTCGAAATTCACAACTGATATCCCCTGTCAAAATCCGCTGGTGATATCTGTTGTCAAAATCCGCTGCTGATATCCGCTGTCAAGAGCCGCTACTGATAGCTCTAGTCAAGAACTGATGCTGACATCCCGTGTTGACAATCGCCGTGTTGCATCCCTTTTCACAACTAGGCAAACGGCTTATAACACTTTTTGCTATAATCGAAAGCATTAGGCGTTGATTTTCTAAACATACAAGGTAAATGTTTCTATTTGTATATACCAACGTCTCATATTACATATTTCCATATGACAAATTACCTGTTTAGCCCTTTTAACAGCTAGGCAAGTCGCTTTTAACACATTTACATATGATAAACGGCATGTTTTTTCACTTGTCACAGCCGCTTTTAACGCATTACCATTTGACAAACGGTATGTTTTATCAGTTATCACACCATATGAAAACCTATTACAAGGCGTTTACACTAAAAACACAACACATTTATTATTTTTTCACAGCTAGACATTTTGCTTTTCGTAGTTTTCACAATGAGTAAAGTCACTATTTCACCAGTGTCTAGACTTACAATGACAAATTACATTGGTTTTATGTACCAACATGTTTAATATTACATATAGCCAAATGACAGAAGTCATGTTTATCACTTTTCACAACTAGGCAAAGCCCTTTTAACACATTTTGCTATAATCAAAGACATTGGGTGGGGCCTTTCTAGACTTACAATGCAAATTTCCTTATTTGTATGTACCAACAAGGTTCATATTACGTATTTCCATAGGACAACTTTCATGTTTTATCACTGTTCACAACTAGGCAAACCGCTTTTAACAATTGTTGGTATTACCAAAAGCTATGTGTGGTGGTTCTCTAGACTTACACTGTAAATTTTCCTATTTTTATGCACCAACCGGTTTCATATTGCATATTTCCAAACGACAAAGTTCATGTTTTATCACTTTTCACAGCTAGCCAAAACGATTTTTAAATTCTTTTCATATGACAAACGACATGTTTTATTAGTTTTCTAAATTATCAGGTTATATGAAACCACATTACAATACGTTTACACTAAAAAACATAACGCATTTAAGTACTTTTCACAGCTAGACACAACACCTTTCGAAGTTTTCGCAATGAGCAAAGACATTATTTTGCTCGTTGCTAGACTTACAAAGGCAAATTACCATACTTTTATGTACCAACAAGGTTCATATTATATATGTCCATATGACAAGCTTCAG
Organism: Meghimatium bilineatum; assembly: GCA_034231615.1. Taxonomy (NCBI): domain Eukaryota; kingdom Metazoa; phylum Mollusca; class Gastropoda; order Stylommatophora; family Philomycidae; genus Meghimatium; species Meghimatium bilineatum. The sequence continues at coordinate 8,013,879 of CM067306.1, forward strand.
GTTTATCGATTTTCACAATTAGGCAAACCGCGTTTCGCAAACCCCTAGCTATAACCCGGGTGATATCACATGACATTAGCCAAGGCAGATAGCCCCTGTTGATACCCAGGACACACCTACCAACTGCCTACGGGTAATGTTAGTGCCTATAAGAGTGAAGTGTATTATAGGGTTTGTGTGCCGCCTTCAACATTTAACCGCTACCAGTAATAATCTGCCGAACTAGCTAAACTCACCTGCACCGCATAAACAATAGCTAAACATATAGGGTAGCTTGTTATGGGGTTGTACCTGAGCAATACGTAGTGAACATTTTATTAATGTGTAACCTATACATAAAGGATGAAAAAAGGCTAACCTTCGTCATTGTCTTAAACATGCGCACCTCTGGGAATGACATCTCAGCACGGGCTATAAATACGAAAGCATATGATTCTGATACTAACAAACGAGCAAACACCTAGTTTTATATACGAACCAGCTACACCCATCGACTGTATTGCACTTTTGAAGCACAATCGAATAGGCAATACAGGTTTGGTACTGTGCACACAATCGGAGTAACCCATTCATCCCATTGGGTGATGTGTATATATTTGTATTACCAAACATTTAAAAAAGCACACGTTATCGGCACTTACTAATAGAAACTACCGGAACTTTGTCATTTTGAAGAATGACTTATGTAAGTAATGTTGTTAATATCTGAATAGGTTGTTTGTTATTCTAACAGGATTTTCGATCATAGTCTTGTTTTTGTCTCTTCTTCAGACATGCGTTAACGGGCACATTCTCTACCTTTTCTATGATATTTTGATGTTAAATTTAATGTCTGACATGTGTGAAATTCTATAGGGTCTTGGTTGTTGGTCCGTTTTGGTAGTTGCCACCATGTGGGCGTGGAAACAAGTTGGTGTAAATGTGAATACATTTGTGTATTTTTTTGGGTGTGTATAGATACACTAACATCCCGGTGATATATTGGGGTCTTATTTATTACTATTGTTGTGGTCGTTGTTTATGTATATTGTTTGAGTTGTGTATGTATAGCCTGAATATGCGTTAGGGCTAACTATGTTAGGTATCTGCTTGGGAATTGGCTTATTTACGCAGTCCATCTATTCTCCACAGACCAAGACGTCCACCAAAACCTACCGGTGTGTTCAATGCTTGAAACCATTTAGTCGCCTTTACACACTGCAAAGACATAAACAAGATCTTCACCTTAAAAAAAGACATAACTGTAATTTTTGTGTTAATGTTTACACAGACGCTTCAACATTAAGACAGCACAGGCAAAAGTGTCATACGCCCCAATTAGTAACAACGGATGGAACTTTTAACCCTAGCGAGGGGCATCATAGTAATTTAACACCAACCAAGAACATGATACTAGTTGATCCCCAGGTGGTCGACGCCTTGTTGTATAAAACAGTCTATAAACAACCTGATTCTTTAACTGATTCTATGGGTGAGTTGGACCAAGAAATGCGGGCGGTTTTAGTTCGTGGTGATTTAACCAATCACGAAAAATCTAGACTATACCAAAAAACATTACAACAGTATTTGAATCGACTCAGTCAATACAAAAACACACCTCTGAAGCTATTAGAGAGCACGCAGTGTTCGGTACCAAGTGCCTCAATACAGAAAGATGAAGAACCCACTGAGAAAATTCCAGAGAAAGTCGAAGTGATGCCTAAGACGCCACGGCTTCAACATAGGCGGGCATCTAAAAGAACAAAAAGTAAAACAATGGCCAAAAGTCTTATTTGGGATAAGTGGTAGAAAAAATTGTAGAAGGCAACGCACCATTACACAACAAATTGTCAACTGTTTAAACAAATATGATACTTATAAAACATTAATAAACAAAATAAAATAAAACCACAACGATGTTGTTGTATTTTATCTTTATTTGTGTATGTGTGTGTGTGTGTGTGACTATATGTAAGAAAAAAAAAGATTGCTCATAAACATAAAAAACTAGGTCGATTTCCCTCCTAGCACGGGATCCCGTGTAACACGGGGGTCTTTCATCATGTATCTACACGGGATCCAGCGCTACACGGGCCCGTGTAACACGAGATCCTATTTTATCATATTGGACCTACACGGGATCCCGTGTTACACGGGGCCCGTGCAGCGATGGCTCCCTTGTAGATACATGATGAAAGACCCCCGTGTTACACGGGATCCCGTGCTAGGAGGGAAATCGACCTAGTTTTTTATGTTTATGAGCAATCTTTTTTTTATTTTACATATAGTCACACACACACACACACACACACACATACACAAATACAGATAAAATACAACAACATCGTTGTGGTTTTATTTTATTTTGTTTATTAATGTTATATAAGTATCATATTTGTTTAAACAGTTGACAATTTGTTGTGTAATGGTGCGTTGCCTTCTACAATTTTTTCTACCACTTATCCCAAATCAGACATTTGGCCATTGTTTTACTTTTTGTTCTTTTAGATGCTCGCCTATGTTGAAGCCGTGGCGTCTTAGGCATCACTTCGACTTTCTCTGGAATTTTCTCAGTGGGTTCTTCATCTTTCTGTATTGAGGCACTTGGTACCGAACACTGCGTGCTCTCTAATAGCTTCAGAGGTGTGTTTTTGTATTGACTGAGTCGATTCAAATACTGTTGTAATGTTTTTTGGTATAGTCTAGATTTTTCGTGATTGGTTAAATCACCACGAACTAAAACCGCCCGCATTTCTTGGTCCAACTCACCCATAGAATCAGTTAAAGAATCAGGTGGTTTATAGACTGTTTTATACAGCAAGGCGTCGACCACCTGGGGATCAACTAGTATCATGTTCTTGGTTGGTGTTAAATTACTATGATGCCCCTCGCTAGGGTTAAAAGTTCCATCCGTTGTTACTAATTGGGGCGTATGACACTTTTGCCTGTGCTGTCTTAATGTTGAAGCGTCTGTGTAAACATTAACACAAAAATTACAGTTATGTCTTTTTTTAAGGTGAAGATCTTGTTTATGTCTTTGCAGTGTGTAAAGGCGACTAAATGGTTTCAAGCATTGAACACACCGGTAGGTTTTGGTGGACGTCTTGGTCTGTGGAGAATAGATGGACTGCGTAAATAAGCCAATTCCCAAGCAGATACCTAACATAGTTAGCCCTAACGCATATTCAGGCTATACATACACAACTCAAACAATATACATAAACAACGACCACAACAATAGTAATAAATAAGACCCCAATATATCACCGGGTTGTTAGTGTATCTATACACACCAAAAAAAATACACAAATGTATTCACATTTACACCAACTTGTTTCCACGCCCACATGGTGGCAACTACCAAAACGGACCAACAACCAAGACCCTATAGAATTTCACACATGTCAGACATTAAATTTAACATCAAAATATCATAAAAAAGGTAGAGAATGTGCCCGTTAACGCATGTCTGAAGAAGAGACAAAAACAAGACTATGATCGAAAATCCTGTTAGAATAACAAACAACCTATTCAGATATTAACAACATTACTTACATAAGTCATTCTTCAAAATGACAAAGTTCCGGTAGTTTCTATTAGTAAGTGCCGATAACGTGTGCTTTTTTAAATGTTTGGTAATACAAATATATACACATCACCCAATGGGATGAATGGGTTACTCCGATTGTGTGCACAGTACCAAACCTGTATTGCCTATTCGATTGTGCTTCAAAAGTGCAATACAGTCGATTGGTGTAGCTGGTTCGTATATAAAACTAGGTGTTTGCTCGTTTGTTAGTATCAGAATCATATGCTTTCGTATTTATAGCCCGTGCTGAGATGTCATTCCCAGAGGTGCGCATGTTTAAGACAATGACGAAGGTTAGCCTTTTTTCATCCTTTATGTATAGGTTACACATTAATAAAATGTTCACTACGTATTGCTCAGGTACAACCCCATAACAAGCTACCCTATATGTTTAGCTATTGTTTATGCGGTGCAGGTGAGTTTAGCTAGTTCGGCAGATTATTACTGGTAGCGGTTAAATGTTGAAGGCGGCACACAAACCCTATAATACACTTCAATCTTATAGGCACTAACATTACCCGTAGGCAGTTGGTAGGTGTGTCCTGGGTATCAACAGGGGCTATCTGCCTTGGCTAATGTCATGTGATATCACCCGGGTTATAGCTAGGGGTTTGCGAAACGCGGTTTGCCTAATTGTGAAAAGCGATAAACCTGAAGCTTGTCATATGGACATATATAATATGAACCTTGTTGGTACATAAAAGTATGGTAATTTGCCTTTGTAAGTCTAGCAACGAGCAAAATAATGTCTTTGCTCATTGCGAAAACTTCGAAAGGTGTTGTGTCTAGCTGTGAAAAGTACTTAAATGCGTTATGTTTTTTAGTGTAAACGTATTGTAATGTGGTTTCATATAACCTGATAATTTAGAAAACTAATAAAACATGTCGTTTGTCATATGAAAAGAATTTAAAAATCGTTTTGCCTAGCTGTGAAAAGTGATAAAACATGAACTTAGTCGTTTGGAAATATGCAATATGAAACCGGTTGGTGCATAAAAATAGGAAAATTTACAGTGTAAGTCTAGAGAACCACCACACATAGCTTTTGGTAATACCAACAATTGTTAAAAGCGGTTTGCCTAGTTGTGAACAGTGATAAAACATAAAAGTTGTCCTATGGAAATACGTAATATGAACCTTGTTGGTACATACAAATAAGGAAATTTGCATTGTAAGTCTAGAAAGGCCCCACCCAATGTCTTTGATTATAGCAAAATGTGTTAAAAAGGCTTTACCTAGTTGTGAAAAGTGATAAACATGACTTCTGTCATTTGGCTATATGTAATATTAAACATGTTGGTACATAAAACCAATGTAATTTGTCATTGTAAGTCTAGACACTGGTGAAATAGTGACTTTACTCATTGTGAAAACTACGAGAAGCAAAATGTCTAGCTGTGAAAAAATAATAAATGTGTTGTGTTTTTAGTGTAAACGCCTTGTAATAGGTTTTCATATGGTGTGATAACTGATAAAACATACCGTTTGTCAAATGGTAATGCGTTAAAAGCGGCTGTGACAAGTGAAAAAACATGCCGTTTATCATATGTAAATGTGTTAAAAGCGACTTGCCTAGCTGTTAAAAGGGCTAAACAGGTAATTTGTCATATGGAAATATGTAATATGAGACGTTGGTATATACAAATAGAAACATTTACCTTGTATGTTTAGAAAATCAACGCCTAATGCTTTCGATTATAGCAAAAAGTGTTATAAGCCGTTTGCCTAGTTGTGAAAAGGGATGCAACCCGGCGATTGTCAACACGGGATGTCAGCATCAGTTCTTGACTAGAGCTATCAGTAGCGGCTCTTGACAGCGGATATCAGCAGCGGATTTTGACAACGGATATCACCAGCGGATTTTGACAGGGGATATCAGTTGTGAATTTCGACAGCAGATATCAACAGCGGTTCTTGCCAGATGATAGCAGCGGATTTTGACAATCGATAGCAGCGGATCTTGACAGCGGATATCAGCAGCGGATTTTGACAGGTGATATCAGCACGGGCTATTAGCACGGGATATCAGAACGCGGTATAAGCACGGGGGATAAGCACGGACTATCAGTACGGGATATTGACAGGGTCTATGTGTGAAATGTGTTGGTATTGTCTATGAGTAGTGATCAACGATGCTGTTTCATATACAGAAGTTTGTCAAAATGGTGTATGAGGTTAGTGAGAAGTGTTGGCATGTTATTTCGGATGGGATAATAATTTTGAAAACAGCTAAAACATGCAGTTTACCATATGAAAATAAGTTCATTTGAACCATGTTTTGTATCTAAATGTCGTGAAATGCGCAACTGTAAGTATAGAAAAGAGATAAATACTGTCTGATCACACTGAAAGGTGCTACCACCAACTTGCCTAGTTGTGAAAAAGTGATAAGTGATTGTCCAACAGATAAAAACATGTCAAAAGTTGTTATGTTGTTAATGGCAACGTAAGGAAAAATAGCTTTGTATGGTATCATAACTTAGACATCTGATAAAACATAACGAAAATCACCCAATTCGGCTTGTGTAATTGCAAAAATAGTAATAACTGTTGAAAGCGAATAAATAAAACATGGTAAATGTGTTATGATGTTTGTGAAAAAGTACTGAAATATGGGTTTGTATGGTATCTAATTTAGATAACTACTGATAAAACATAACGAACATCACTAAAATTGATAAATGCCGCAGGCCCACAAATAAAAACATGGCAAAATGTGTTATGTTGTTAGTGGCAACGTACTGAAAAATGGGTTCTTTTAGTATGATAACATAGTAAAAGCGGATTGGTTACTTGTGAAAAAATTTTAAATGATGTACTTACACAAATTTTAAAAATGTGTTATAATGTTTTTATAAAAGTACTGAAATATCTTTCGTGTGGTATGATAATTTAGACAAATGATAAAACATAATGAAAATCACTAAAAGCAGATTGGTTAATTGTGGAAAATGGTACATGGTACAGTCACACAAATACAAACACGATAAAATTTGTCATGTTGTTACTACAAAAATACTGAAATGCATTTTCGTATGACAATTTAGACAACTAATAAAACATCGAAAATCCGTATAAGTGGCTTATCTAGTTGTGAAAAAACACCAATAAATGTTAAATTTACACAAATAAAACTTCTCAAATGTACTATGTTGTTAGTGAGAAAGGGCTGAAATGTGTTTTCGTGTGACTTGTTAATTTCGACATCTGATAAACACGCCGTTTGCGCTAATGAAATATGTTAATAAGAAACCTTTTAGTAGAGAAAAATAACTCAAAACACAGAGAGAACATAATTGAAGCTGCACATGAGAACCTAGTTTAAGACTCTAGCGAAAATATACTAAGAATATATTGGCCCAAAGTAGATCCTGTTAGAAGCTAGTGAGACCATAATGATAATATGGTAGAACATAGTTGAAGAGCATACAGAGACCATCAAGCGACCATGGCTGAAGCGTGGCCTGAGAGAAGACTGTTTGGAGAATATTAGCTTTTGTGTTGTATATATGGCATGGGTTTTACATTAGTATGGTCAGGATTGGCCAATGTGAGAACCACTTTATCATAACCATAAAATAATGAGAACTATTGGCCAAAGGCACAGAATAATGTTTGCAGAATATTTTCTTTTGTGGTGTCAATGTTACGAGTTTTACATTCTCGTGGTCAGGTTTTTACAATGTGAGAACCACTTGAATATAAGCATAAAATAATGATAATCATTGGCCAAAGGCACAGAAGAATGTTTGGAGAATATAGCCTTTGTTGTGTCTATATGTCACGGGGTTTACATTGTTATGGTCATGCTTTTACAATTTGACAACCACTTGAATATAAGCATAAAATAATGAGAACCGTTGGCCAGAGGCACAGAAGTATGTTTGCAGAATATTAGCTTTTGTGGTGTCTATATGTCAGGGGTTTTACATTGCATGGTCAAGATTTTACAATTTGAGAACCACTTGAATATAAGTAGGAAATAATGAGAACCGTTGGCCAAAGGCACAGAAGTATGTTTGCAGAATATTAGCTTTTGTGGTGTCTATATGTCAGGGTTTTTACATTGCATGGTCAAGATTTTACAATTTGAGAACCACTTGAATATAAGTATGAAATAATGAGAACCGTTGGCCAAAGGCACAGAAGTATGTTTGCAGAATATTAGTTTTTGTGGTGTCTATATGTCTCGGGGGTTTACATTGTTATGGTTAGTATTTTACAATTTGAGAACCACTTGAATGTAAGCGAAAATCCCAAACATGCCCACTAAACAAATAAGGGTATGTATGTATGTATGTATGTATGTATGTATGTGTGTGTATGTATGTATGTATGTATGTATGTATGTATGTATGTATGTATGTATGTATGTATGTATGTATGTACGAGGCGTGTTCAAATGAAAACGGGACTTGTGGATTTATTTAAAAAGTATCATACGCAATTTAATATTTTCAACGGAATTGAACAAAGCAACCACTTGTGAATAAGAATGCACCTGGGTTCATCAGAAAAAATCTCCGTATGCATTTAGGCAAGCATCCCACTGTTTAGGTAGACGTCGAATGCCGTCCGAGAACAAGTTGCGTGGCTGTTCTCTGAACCATGTGGTCACCGCTGTCTTCACGTCTGCGTCGCTGTTGAATCGCTGTCCCTTTAGTGCTTTCTTCAACGGTCCGAACAAATGGAAATCACACGGGGATAAATCGGGACTATAGGCTGGGTGATGAAGAACTTCCCAATTCTTCTTTGCCAATGTTTCCTGCACAATTTTCCGATAGTTCAATTTCTTCCGAACAACCATGTGGGCTGTCCCAATTGACATATGGAATTCTTCTGCAAGCGAACGAATGCTCCGACGACGGTCAGTCAGTACTGCTTTATCAAGCACGGCTATGGCTTCTTCTGTTGCAACAATATGCGCCTGACCTGGCCGTGCAAGATCTGCCGTTAACTCACGTCCGTCTTTAAACATACGCACCCACTCCATCACTCTGGTCCTCGACAAACATTTGTCACCATATGCTGCCTTCATTCTCCGATGAATGTCTACTGCTTGACATCCTTCAAATGAAAGAAACTGGATCACAGCACGCTGATTCACTTTGGACGGGTTCGGAATCACACCCGCCATATTGTTAACAGTCTTCTGCAGCACATATGCATGCTGGGAAGATGAACACGTGACCGTATGTAAATTATTGGATACTCATTACTAGTGCAAAATGTCATCAATATCAGTGCGCTCTATCACGCGTGGTGTAACAAGTCCCGTTTTCATTTGAACACGCCTCGTATGTATGTATGTATGTATGTATGTATGTATGTATGTATGTATAAACGGTTGAAATATATTAGTTTTAAATTCCTAGTACACTATTAATTCCCACAATCAGATAACAGGTTTATGGTGAGCACCTCCGTTGGCGTGGTTCACACGCCCGCGGGCGAAGAAAAAGTCATTAGTGCCAGATGTCGTTATCTGTCGTTATCGGGGAAATCTTATAAGTATTTCCGTTGGCTCAGACACACGTGGGCGAAGAGAAAGCTATTAATGCCAGATGTTGCTACCTGTCGTTATCGCGGAAATCTTGTAAGGATTTATACACGGAAAAGTACGCGTCTGTAGTATTTCATCAATCAAGTGGCCCACCCCTAAGTAACTCAGTGGAAAATTTCGTGTTTAGCTGACCTTTATGTTATAGCGCCGACCTAGTTGAGAATGACCGACCTTCAACCGGTCAGCCACCCTGGTAGTTTCCGTTACTTCTAAACCAGAACAAAATAAGACAGTGGAAATTTTTAAGTGAAAAAGAGCAATATTTTCTTCAACCGGGTTGAACAAAAGTTAAATAGGGCAGTGGGCCCCACCGATATCATGATCCCCACCCCACCCGCGTAGGCCGGGTACACACACACCGCGCGATTTCGGTTGGTTTTGCCTGATTTTAACCGATTTCCATCGGTTTCGATTGCCACCATATTGGATGTGCAAGCACACTCAGCACATTCGATTACACACTCAGCACATTCGATTGCACACTCGGCACACTCGGCACGACCTCTGCACGACCTCGCCAGACCGAGTATTTTGTTATATGAGCTATATTAGCACACTCGGGCACATTCGGCACGACCTTTGCATGACCTCGCCCACCCGAGTATTTTGTTATATGAGCTATATTAGCACACTCGAGCACACTCGGCACATCCAGCACATCCGCGGCTCGTTCCATCCCTTGTACACTACTCTCCGAGTTAAATTTACTTAGGAAATTAATCTCATGACAAACGCGTCCACTTAATAAAAGGCTTCTTATAGAGAAAAACGCACAATAAAATATGAATACGATGTCCCTCTAAACAGAGAAACGAGCTTCCTGACATAGAGTATAGTTCAAGAACACTTGATGTTGTATCTGAATCTATAATCTCCAGGAACTTCCAAGAACATCGCACATGTGATCCAACCAACTCGAGTTGATCTTTAATTAGTGATCTTGTTCACATAGAGAAAATGACTTGTCCTTTAGCTAGTGATCTTGTTCATATAGAGCAAATGGTTTGTCCACTTTACCCTAGCAACATAAATTATAAATTTAAGAAAGTGTACGAAATAAAACAGTTGTAGGGATGCTGTGAGAACATGGAAAAATTGTCTAAATAAGAAAACACAGGCAAGATTAAGTTAAATTATATATACTCATATGCGTGAGGTAGCGCACATGTAACGAAGTACTTACCGTACTGACAATCTGGACCAAACCATCCTATGTCACAACTGTCACACTGATCATATGTATTTGGACATGTGCCCCCAGTACAGTGACACTTAAACTTGCAGTCATTCCCGAACCATCCACTGTCACAAGCTGACAAGAAGATCATTTAACAATATACAGATATAGTCCAATCTATCCACAGTTTCAAGCTGACAAGAAACTCATATAAAAAGAAATATAGTCCATACGATTTACAGATAACAGGTGGGCAGCACTATTTAGAAAAAAACCGTATCTAGTATCTTGTAGAGATATTGTAACACTTCAGTCGGACATTTTTCTAGTATATCTTGTAGAGATATTGTAACACTTCGGTCGGACATTTTTCTAGTATATCTTGTAGAGATATTGTAACACTTCGGTCGGACATTTTTCTAGTATATCTTGTAGAGATATTGTAACACTTTGGTCGGACATTTTGCTAGTATATCTTGTAAATATATTGTAACACTACAGTCGGGCACGTATGCTCTAGATCTTAACGAAAAAATGACAAAGTTGTTATAGTAATCTCGTGAGCTGATGTTGAAAATGGATCTCCGAATCTGCATGCATTAAGAACTGTCCATATATTTCTATAACACTTTTGTTACCAATTTTTGACATCTTGCCTTACATGCCACGATAACTTCCACTACATGTCACGACACCTTGCTCTACGTGTCACGATAGCTTCCACTACATGTCACGACACCTTACCATACATATCATTCAATTATTGGTGTGTATGTGTACAAAAATAGTTCACATTTAAATACATTTTATGTATCTAATAAATGTTTCACATCCAAATAAGTGTATTAATGTGTACACAAATGTATTGTGGACGTCAATTTTTGTCCGCCACACACTTCCTTCAGAAGGGTTGCACGTCAAATAAACATTAATATACAACTTTTCCTATTTTTTTAATAGTTTAGCATACCAGAAACTATTGCACTTTAAAAATGCACGGCAAATTTCAAGTATAGATCTCCGTTGTGACTTTTGTTCTACTTTAGATGTATTACCTAACCTTTGCAGTGTTAGATAAGTTGAGTAGGGATTTAGATTTTGGATAAGGATGGGGGTGTAAAAGGATTAGAATTACTTTATAGATTTTTTAAAAATGTTTTTTATTGGGTGGGGGGATTAGAAGTAGTGTTTAGAATTAATAATTAATTCTCTAAGAATTCTCGTCCAAGGCGTGAATCGATATGATTGGTTGTTCAAGGGAAATCCGTGACGTTAATGTCATTTATAGCCCAACGGAGACCTATACTAAATTTTCATCATATTCAGTAATCATATTTTCATCATGGAAAACCTTGAATTGTTTAATAGAGTGGGGGGGGAGGAATTGAAAAGGTTTGCCTTCATTTTGCATGTTTTTTAGTACCTAATATCACTTTGCTTCGCCGACTTGTGGGGGGGGGGTGTGAATTGAATGGTTAAACCCCACACTGTCCCCTTTCATACTGTAACTACGTCCTCGCAAATGTGTCTGTTTTGATTTCATAATGAAGTTGGGAATATGAGACAGCTGAGGAGAAAGCTCCATAAACCATGAACTTTTTGTACTAGGTGGTAGTCGATGTCATAGTAAATGTAATCAGGTCAAGGCAATAAGTAATTGTGAAATATATTTATGAACATTATGTGAGAGTGACGTAAGTTAGTATCGTAATATTTAAAATATTAGAGAATCTAGATCAGGGTCTGGACTTCGTCGACTCATCATCATCATCAAGTGTCGTCTCCGCAACGAAGGTTGGCTGCAACGTATCTCCAATATCTCCTGTCTCTTGTCTTGGTGGAAAACTCTGCTAGACTGTAACCTGTCCATCGTGTGATGTTACTCTCCCACTTGTATCTCTGCCTATCTCTTGCTCGCTTTCCTTTGAATTTACCCTCAAGTAAGGTCTTCAATAAGGTGTCATGTCTTTTAATGTGTCCAAAGTATTTTATTTGCCTGATCTTTATTTCTCTTAGTAGTTCTTTCTTCATATTAAGTGTCTTTAGCACCTCTTTATTTGTTTTCTTCTCTTTCCATGATGTTCTCCCTATTCTTCTATATACCCACATCTCAAAGGCATAAATTTTGTCTTCTAATTGTTCATTTAGTGTCCATATTTCTGAGCCATGCATTAATATGGAATAGATATAGCATTTTATAATTCTCATTTTTAACTTTTTTTTAAAATTTGTTTAGATATTAATAATTTCCTCATGTCATTGAAGGTACTTTTAGCCATTCCTATTCTCCTTTTAACTTCTGTTTCACATCTGCCATCATCTGTGACTATGTTTCCAAGATATTGATAATGTTTTACTTGTTGTAGTTTCTCTCCATGTATGTTTATGTTTACTTCCTGTTCTTCTGTGTCTTTGCTGATTATCTTGTTTTTTGAATGTTTATATCCAGTCCATATTCATTACTTGATTTATTGACTTGATCTATTAGTCTTTGTAGTTCATGTTCACTTTCTGCTAAAAGAACAGTGTCCTCTGCATATCTAATGTTGTTTATTATTTTCCCATTGATCTTGAGTCCTGGTGTTTCTTGTATATTTTTAAAGATATTCTCAGATATTTAAAGGTAATTTTAGATTTCTTTATTTCTGTCATTTTCTCTAATATTTCATCTGTCATCCATGTTTGTTTTTTCTTGGCATTTCTTATTGGTAAATTTTCACTTGATGTTTGAATACTTTTATTTAGGCTTTTCCATTTATTGTCTATTTTCTCTTCTGGATTTTCGCTTATATATTGTTCCATGCACTCTATCATTAGATGTTCATATCTATTCCTTACATCTACACGGTATTTTTGTTGTATGTCTGGTTGTTTTAGTGCTGATGTGTCTATCTGTGGTTCTTAAACTCTTCTATTTACTATCTTTTTAAGTTTGACATTTATTTTGCACAGCACTGGATTATGGTCAGAGTTGATATCTGCACCAGGGTATGTTTTGATGTTTTTGACACTATTTCTAAATCTATTGTTAATTATAATGTAATCTATTTGGTTCCTCTTTCTGTCTCCAGGACCTTTCCATGTATATAATCTTCTATTTTCATGTTCTAAGGATGTATTGCATATGATCATATTGTTCTCCTCACAGAACTGTATAAGTCTTTCTCTTCTGTCATTTTTGTCCCTAGTCCGAATTGCCCTACAATGTTCTTTTGTCTTCCTTTCCCTATTTTTGCATTAATGTCTCCCATGACTATTAAAATGTCTGTTGATTTTACTGGTTTGAGTAGCTGTTGTAGATCTTCGTAGTACTGTTCTATTTCTTCTTCCGTGTAATCTGTAGTTGGTGAATAAGTTTGTATAATGGCCAGATCAAACGGTTTTGCTATGATCTTTAGTATCATCATTCTGTCATTATATGTCCAGTACCCGCTGATATATTTTTCTATTTCTTTACTGATCAGTATTCCTACCCCTCGTTCATGGTAATCGCCTCCTGAATGTATAAAACTAAAATTTTCTTTTCTTGTGTACCCAGCATCTTTCCATTTTGTCTGTGCTATTTCTAGAATATCTACATCTAATGCTTCTGCCTCTAATATTACATTTTCTAGCTTTCCTGACTGGTGTAGTGTTCTAACATTCCATGTTCCTATTCTAATATGTTGTTTCCTAAACTTTAGATGTTGTTTATCCGTTGTTTGACTTTGGGGTGTACGTGGTAAGGTCCCAGTCTTTTCCACGGTGGCCAGCCAATATTCATTATTATGCCAGAACTTGCCTCTTGTGCGCCAAGCACTTTGCTGTTTCGCCGTTTGAGCCGTTGATCCATTTGGATTCCTCCGCCTCGCGTGCCGTCACAGACATTTTGTCTAGGGATGGACATTCCCTATTGTTGACTTACGGTTGTCTCTTTGGGAAGAGATTATACGCTGTGGACGTAGCCATTAACTGGAGTAGTCGAGACGCCATTTTGTGTCTGTATCGAAGATAGGGAGTTCGCGAGTCGGAACAACTTGAATGAAATACACTCCACCTGTAATCGTCTAAGAACAAAAAACACAGATCCTGCAGGTGGGGAACTAACTGTGCGCTATTTAGCACTAAACGTCGACTCAATGTGCACTAAAAACATCAAATTGGTAGAATACTTATTCTAGCAGACAATATGTGGGTATGGTGTCACTAGGAATAGCTAATGAAATTGGTAAGGGAAGTCACGTGATATATGTGCAGCCGAGAGAACAAGCTAGGTTATGAACTTGGAGGAATGAAACGGACAGTTTTTAGTTGTATTTGAAACAAGCAAGACGTAAGGTTCCCGACTACACAACTCCGCAATGGCTTGTCGAAAGCCACGCACAGTTATCAAGTATGTATGGATGTCTAATGTTTCATTAGAAACAAGTCTTCAATCAAGTGAAATGCTTGTAGGGAGTGTATAATGAAATTCATTTCTGTAAGTAGCCATTGTTTAATGCATTCTTGTGTCGAGCGTTTCAACAATCCAGATAGGAATTGGTGAAACAAGAAATGTTGGAAGATGAAGGAAAGTAGAACTGCATTCAACGACAACTGTGTCATAGTAACACATTATACTATTATCATGCTTGTTGCATGAATCTAATTGGTGAAAGTATCAACTACATCCTTTCATATGTGAACAGATGTGTTAAGGAATAGAAATCTTAACCATCTGTTAAATTCAACGACAAATGTGTCATGGCAACACATTACAATATTATCATGCTTTGCATGAATCTTAAAGGATAGCAGCCTTATACATTCTGTTAAAACTAACGTCAGATGTGTCATAGAAACACATTTCAACATGATCATCTCTTCTACATGAATCAATTTGGAGAGAGATGACACTTTGGAACATCGTACAATAGAAACATTATTTATTTGGTGTCGTGTAATTAAGTCTGTTTTATTGATTCCGTTTAAAGGGGAGATAGAAGCTTCTTTATTGGTGCCGTGTAATTAAGACTTCTTTAATACGACCTTGATTATTTGCACACCTTTAACCTACCATAACTTACCTGTTGCTACCTGAGATGATAACAGGTGAGTTACAAATATCCATAAGAAGAACTGAAGCAGATTTCTATTCAACTGTTTATCTGACGACGCCATGGCTAAACCGGATACGGAAAAAAACAAGTCTCTTAAATGTGTGTTCATTGTATCTGTAGGTCTCATCAGTGTCCCAACAGATAAACCACAGAACGACATTAGTGCCCCATCAGACAAACCACAGTACAACATCATTGTTCATTAGACAAACCAAAGTACAAAATAAGTGTACCATCAGACAAACCACTTTGCAACATTAGTGTCCCATTAGACAAACGACAGTACAACCTCAGTGTCCCATCAGACAAACCGCAGTACAACCCCAGTGTCCCATCAGACAAACCACAGAACAACATCATTGTCCCATTAGACAAACCACAGTACAACATAAGTGTCCCATGATACAAACCACAGTACAATCTTAGTGTCCCATCAGACAAACCACGGTACTCCAATATTCTTCGTTAGCATTTCATTTGACAAGTTTTGATCTTTGTCTTATGTGTAGATATCATTTGCCAAGTCTGGCATTAGTAACATAGTTTTGGTATTGGTATAAAGATGCTCTTAATCATGTGTTTCTTTACTTCCAGGCTGATGTATGCGTACAAAAGCAAAAGTAACAGCTGGTATGTCACAGCATTTGGTATTTGACATCTTGTTTCTATCTCCTTATGGAGTCGTCCGTCTTCTGTGACGATACTTCCTGGGTACTTGAACTCTTTGACTTATTTTATATTTGTTTTCTCTATATGAATATTTAAATGATTTGTTAATCTAGCTTGTGTTCTAGAATATTATTCATGTATGTCCACTGGTAAGGTAAGTAAGTAGATATTTTATTTTTGCTGTATTGTATTGTCTCCTATCTAAATCACATTATAATTATTTACAACAATTATTATATATGAATAGTAGGACTATTTAGAATATAGGGCATATAATATACTACTATATGTCTATTATAGTAGTATATAATTTTATATATATATGTACACATTTATTTATATAGGTCATATATTGTAGGTAGTTGAACATCTGTGATTAGCTTGTTTAGAAAATTTACGACTCCGTAGACAACTTACATGCCGACGTAAAGTTGACAGCCCCTTAAGGTCTGTACCAGAACAAACCTCTTGGAGTGAAAGGTATGGGATACCAATATGCATTCAGACTCACGTAAAAGGAATTCAAATCCAGGACGATCAGAACAGCGTGCAGCGAATAACAGTCACCCTCAGTTTCCTGGACGAGGAGTGTCAACAAGAGTCAGAGTATACGCAAATTGGTCAGTGAGGGATGGAGGTGCAGATGTATATAAAGAATATTCATACAAGCCTAGAGATTCGATCTGATCCCCAACAGGACAATTATGCAATAATTATGATGCAGAAATCCAAGCAATAAGGATGGCAACTGAAAAACTACTGAACTCCAATCCTGACTCACATCCAGAGGTCTTCCTGACAGATGAAAGGTCAGTGCTTCAAGCTCTCCAGTCTGGAAAACTAAATGACTTGCAAAAATTTCTTAGTGAATTGTCGTAACAGAATAGGGTAACCATGCAATAGATACCCACTCACTGTGAAATTATAGGAAATGAAAAAGTAGATCAACTGATTAAGGAAGTTGCTGCCGAAGACCAACCAGATGTACTAATCAACTACCATCAGAAAAAAACAACAGATGATCAAGACAATAAGAAAGCCACAAACACCAACACAAGATGGCTATCACATTATGAAGAGATCAGAACAAATTGTAATTCTACACCTCAGAACAGGACACAATCGACTCCGCAGTCACACGTACATAAAGTTCAGGAATGGAAAGACGACCATGTGTACATGTGGACAGGCAGCACAGATTGCAAAACATATACTTCAAGGTTGTTCAGAATATGAAACGCTGAGGCAGACATATTGGCCAAAGGAAATAACACTGGAATCACAGATCAGTGCGCCACTGTATGGACTACAAAAGACAGTGAGTTTTATTCAGTAGACAGAATTACAGATATAGACATGTTTCAAGTGAACGAAAGAAGAAGAAAAAGAAGAAACTTTCGCTATAATTTGTCGTTTTACACCAGAATCTCTGAGAAATTCTCTGTTTAATTCTATTGATGTTAATTTTATACTTGACATACCCTCTCATAAACAAACGCTAATTAGCAAAATTAACAACTACGATTTGACAAACAATACTTAACATACACTACTTAACAAACATTACTTAGCAAACAGTACTTAAAAGACAAACTCGTCTGGCAGTAAATATACACATTTGCAGGTATCAAGAACCACGTTTAACAGTGGTGACACGGCATACATATGCTTGGTTAGAACAGGTAAAAAGACACGATTCACTTTCAAATATTATTGTGCAAGGAACAGTCATGGGTGGAAGGAGCTACTGCGAGTAAGAACTTTGAAATATGCGAAGATACATGGTAAGGACTTGAACAAAACACAACTACATGGCGTTCTACATTGAAAAAAACAACGGTGCAGCATCTGGTGAAACGAGGAGAAATGTAGCAGCTCACCAGCGAAGTGTAGTCAGACAATTACAATACATCTACATTGGTCATCACATGTTCGAAGTGTCCGAGGATATTTGTGGCCAGAACAGGGAGTGTTAGCCATCTACCAACTCAAAAATGTAAATTAATCAAAGAACACATTAAAAAACAAAAGTTATTTCTGAATGAAACTAAGACGAAGATTATGACACGTGACTAAACCATTAACACGCTCTCTATCTCGATCAATAACAAAGAACTAGAACGATGTACTAGTTTCAAATACTTTGGTTGTTTTGTAGACAGAAACGGGGATTACTATAAAGATGTCAGATCGACGTTGACCATTGAATAAAATAAACTTATGTAAATGAAAAACATCTGGTTAGGGTGCAACACAATAACAAAAACTAACGTTCCCTACAGCGTACATGTTTCCAGTTGTAATATACATATGTTAATATATACATATGCAATATACATATGTCTTTTCACAGCAGTCTATTTCGTATGAGACCAACCATTTCTGATACCAATAACTCATATACCACACTGCCGGGTTGTTAGGCATCTTCTCCACATCAAATACAGTTCAACTTAGAATACATCATAATTGGGGGGGGGGAGTGGGGATGATGCCACGACAACACAAATGAGGTGGGCCATAAATAAGATATATTAAAGACCATCTGAACATGACACTCACAGAAACAGGAAAATTGACTTAAGATCTTCAAAAGTTTTAAAATGCAGTGATGACTACTACATTATGTCCTTGTTATGCTTACTTGAGGATGATTATTGCTACATTATGTCCTTGTTATGCTTACTTGAGGATGATTATTGCTACATTATGTCCTTGTTATGCTTACTTGAGGATGATGACTGTTTCAAGATGTCTTTGATATGCTTACTTGAGTGTGATGACTTCTACGTTCTATCCTTGGTATGGTTACTTGAGGGTGATGTGCTACTTTCTGTCCTTGTTATGCTTACTTGATGATGATGACTGCTTCATAATGTTCTTGATATGCTTACTTGTGGATTACTGCTACACGATGTTCGTGATATGCTTACCTGAAGATGATTACTACATTCTGTTCTTGTTATTCTTACTTGAGAATGATGACTACCTATATACTACATATTCATAAACATGAAGTATGTTGTTCATCCATCACATGATGATGATGCCACTTTGTTACTTCTAATTTTGAAATTAATTTAGAGATATATCCATGCCTATAAGTTCGTAGCTGGACAATAAACCATATTCTAGCCACGAGTGACCTCGGGCAGTTTGGGCTTGGAGTATCCTTCGTAGACTGATATTGACATTTCTGTTTACGTTGATATCCATGATATTAAATGAATGACTTACAACTGCTCATCGTTACTTGTCTATGAATATTATACTAATGCTACAACAAAAGACCACAATTCTAGAGGAAAAATTTAGATTAATCCATAGGATATTTCTAGGTAAAATATTCCCTTAGGTTAATCAATCAATCAAGTGTCATGCCGACTGACGTACGCGATCATGTGCTTTACGACTCTCTGTCACTTGTGATGTCAGTAAGCTCGGTTGGTGAGCTTCTACAGTGCCACGATACACGCCCATCTAGTAACTGTTCTCTTTGTCGTCCCCTTTCTCTTCTCCCTTTGATCTTTCCAGTGGTTAGTAAGTGTTCAAGCTGCTTTCTTATCAGCACATGCCCTAGAAACCTTGACTGTCTGCCTCTGATGTTTGATATGATTGATCTTTTTACGCCAGCATCAATGAGAACCTCTGCATTATATTTTTTGGCTGTCCATGGTATTTTCTGTAGCCATCTACATTTCTGTAGCCTCTATTTCACTTTGAATGTTCTTGTTTACAGTCCATGCTTCACATCCATAAAACAGAATTGGTTCGATATAACATCTCAGCACTCAAATTCGGGTCTGCATTGATAAACTTCCCGCGCAAAAAATGATTCTCATTTTTTTAAATGCTGATTCGGTTTGTGCTGTTCGGCTCTTTATCTCACTTGAGCATCTACATTCTAATGTTAACAGGGTGCCAAGATATTTCACTTTTTCAACTTGTGCTAATTTTGTGTTATTAATTATTATGTTACATCTTGGTGGTGTATGTCTCTTTGATACGACAATTATGTATGTTTTCTTCGTGTTTAAACTGAGGCCTGCGTTTTACTTTCTTTCACTACTTTATCTAACAGAGCATGCAGTTCTTGTTCGCTTCCTGCGATCAGTACTGTGTCATCAGCATACCTCAAGTTATTTATATTGTATCCTCCCACTGTTATTCCTGGCACATTTTCTATATTTCGCATAATGTATTATGTATGCAGGGAGAAAATATCCGGTGACATTACACAACCTTTTCTGGCACCCATTTCTATCTTTTGAAATCTACCTATAGGGTTGTTAACTCTCATCGCAGCTGTTTGTTTCCAATACATATTTCTTACTATTCTTAGATCTTTTCCATCATCTTAGATCTTACCATCGTTGCATGACTTCCTTTTCTCCTATTAGTATGTGTCCCTGCTTAGATTTCAGACACCTAATCTTGTGAGCCTGCCATCTGCCTGTTAATTACTTTATTTGTAAGTGTGTATCACTTGTATTTCTATGATAATATTTTTCTATTTCACTGCACTTTGCTTTTAACCAATCCTCTTTAGCCTTGGTGCACTTGTGTTTAATTTCTTTGTTCATCTTGTTGTATTCTTCAATGTTATTCTTCATCTGACTTCTTTTCTTCATCATATTCAAAATATCTTCTGTCATCCAGTCTTTCTTATTGAGATGTTTCTTAGGTGGCAGGATCTCTTTAGATGTTTGCTGCAATGATTATTTTAACATCGTCCACTGTTCTTCAATGGTTTCTATTTTTTCTATAGCATTGTACCTATTTTGAATTATTATGTTTTACTTTTCTTGTAATTCTGTATTCTTTGTCAGCATATTCACATTAGGTTTGTTATCTGCCCTTGTATTTTTTAATCGCTTTAACCTAATATTAATCTTTCACACTACTGGAACATGGCCACTGTTGCAATCAGCGCTTGGACGTGTCTTAACAGACTTCAGTGAATTTCTGAATCTTTTATTTATCATAATGTAATCTATTTGAGTGCGTGTCTTATTATCTGGACTTTTCCATGTCCATAGCCGTCTTTGGTGATGAGAAAAGAATGTATTCTTTATTACTATATTATTATTTCTGGCCCAGTCTGTCAGGACCACGCCTTTTTCGTTGTTAGTGCTAATCCAAATCTGCCAGTAACATCCTCGTCTTGGATGTCCCCTACCTTAGCATTCACATCGCCCATGACAATATTTACTTCCAGTTGTTTGCATTGTTTTATAGCTGTGTTCAAGTCCTTGAAGAATTGTTGTATGTCCTCTTCTATACTCTCTGATGTCCTCTTCTGTACTTTCTGATGTTGGTGCATAAACTTGGATGATATTTATATCAATAGGCTGCGCCTTTAGATTTACTAATAGCACTCTGTCTGATATATTCAAGAATCATATAACAGATCTCGCACTCTGTTTATCCAATATTACTCCCACACCGTTCCTATGTTGTTCTCCTCCTGAGTATATTATTCTAATATCTTTTGATACTATACTACCTGCTACCAGCCATCTCATCTGACATAGACCTAGTATGTTGATATTCATTCTGCTCATTTCCTGTTTTATATTATCTAAATGTCCTAAATCTGTCAGTGTCCGAATGTTCCAGGTTGCAACCTTGATTGACTCGAATGTGATGGACTTGCTTATTGGAACTAGCATATTATCTAAGTCGAGTGGAAACATAACCTGATCTAGGGATATTTACAGTAGTAGTTTCCTCTGGCTTTCTCCTTTGTTATTTATGGTGTTCTCCAAGGGCATTTGACTAAATAGCCTGACCTACAAGGTAGTAGTGATTTGATTTTAGAGTGGCCTACACTTAGATGAATTGTCCTCCCGAAACTAACGAACTTCATCTATCCGGAATGCACAATGAAAACCATCGACGGTCGCCATCTTTGGAACTATTCTGTCACACTAACAAACTAGGTCATTTCATAGCCCACACGCACAAATCGCACGTACACAAATGTGAATACTCTATTGTAAGTATCACTTCACACTATCCATTATGTCGACGAAATATATCACAATAGCACAGGGAAAACAGCTTCAGATAACATTTTCTTGCTTAAACATTCACAAGTTAGTGGGTGAAGAAATTTTAACTTTCGTATTACACTTAGGTAGTTACTTATATTTAATTTATATTTCCATTAGGTAGTTACTTATATTTAACTTACATTTCCCTTAGGTATTTACATATGTGTAACTTATATTTCCCTTAGGTAGTTACTTATATTTCCCTTAGGAAGTTACTCATATATAACGTATACTTAGGAAGTTACTCATATTTAACGTATATTTCCCTTAGGTATTTACATATGTGTAACTTATATTTAACGTATATTGTTCCCTTAGGTTGTTACTTATATTTAACTCATATTTCCCTTAGGTATTTACTTATGAGTAACTTATATATCTTTAGGTAGTTACTTATATTTCCCTTAGGTAGTTTTTTATATTTAACGTATATCTCCCTTAGGTAGTTACTTATATTTAAACTTATATTTAAACTTATATATATAAACATATTTTAACGCGCAAAAATAAAAAAAATCATCTCAACGGATAAAACAACACAACCAAAAATCTGAATATACAATACAGAGATCTAATTTGTGGATAAATTCGAATATTTAGGAACAAGCAAGAACGGTGCAGGAGACTGCATGTCAGAAATAAGGAAAATAATGGCAATGGCAGATTGTAAAATAACAAAGTTGATATACAAAAGGAAAAACCACAAATTAGAAACGAAACTGCTAACGCTACGAACCTTTATTTTATCCGTTTGCAACATACGTCTGTGGAACATGAACCCTAAGTAAAACAGCGGCAAAGAAGATCGATGCCATTGAGATGAAATGCTACAGAAGGATTAGTTAGAATATAATAGATGGGAATAAAATATAAACTCAGATATTATAAACACATTGAAGATTCCAGAGTGTTGCTTACTAAATACAATAGCAAAAAGAAAACTACAACTGTGTGGTCATATAAAGAGACACAACTGTTAAGAAAGACAAAAAAGGAAGGCAGAGCAACTGGGGGTAGGAGGAAAGGCAGACCAAGAAGATGATGGACTGACGACATTAAAGATAACAGAAATACGGCGTTGGAAAATGCGAGCGGCATCGCCCAAAGCAGAGAAGGGTTCAGGGAGTTCATTGTAAATACATTTGTGGTCTGTCCGTGACTTTCTATCTGCTATCCATGGTTGCCAGCGGAATTTATCCTCTTTTCACAAATTGCTGCGTCCTTTTTGATTGCAGAGTGCCATGTAGATATATATTGTGCACGTTCTTCTCGTGTATCGATCTATTTCAAAGATTTTCAGTGAGGTCTTTAACGAGTCCTTGTAGCATTTCTTTTGCCACCTTGAGATCGTTTACTCTTCTACAGTTCAATATAGATACGTATCATTGGCAAGCAACAGTCTGACATACGTACCTAATGACATGTCCAAATGAATCTTCATATGTATATAAGAGAATGCTACAAACACATAAACCGAAATGAATAATCACATCAAGAGAATGCTACAAACACAGAAACCTACATGACTACTAACATCAAGAGAATGGTACAAACACATACGCCTACATGAATACTCAAATCAAGAGAATGGTACAAACACAGAAACCCAAATGAATACTTACATCAAGAGAAAGGTACAAACACAGAAACCTAAATGAATACTCACATCAAGAGAAAGGTACAAACACAGTAACCTAAATGAATACTCACATCAAGAGAATGGTACAAACACAGAAACCTAAATGAATACTCACATCAAGAGAATGGTATAAACACAGAAATATACACGAATACTCACTTCAAGAGAAGTGGATTTAACAAAGATGTTCAACCTGTTATACAATTACTCTCATTACACGTGGCTGTTTGGCGTTAGTTTAGCAGAATTAGTGGGCAGTAATATTCCAAGTCACCATAAATCACACCATATTGTAAATGTATAATCAAAACAGTAGATTTAATGATGACAGCTGTAACATCATAAATGTCTGGCTCTATAGTTTATTCCTATTTGACTTTCTAACTAACATTTAAACTCAATCAGAAAATATGGATTAATGGCTAGTGTTTGTTTATTGGTATTTGTTCGTTTTTTATTTATAATTTTTTACTTAAGTTGAGCAAGTCCTGTTCTATAGCGGTATGGTAGACATCGTGTATGTGGCTGTCAAGGTAATGGGTTCGAATCCCACCAGAGACTTATTTGTGAATCCGTAATGTTTCGAAAGCAATGACAAACTACTAAACGTAACTTGATATTGAATACAGCAAAAACAGACATTGTTGTTGGTTACATCATGAATAGCATATGCTATATAAAAGTGTTTGTTATGCAGTGTTTGTTAGCCAGTGTTTGTTATGTAGTTTTGTTAAGCGGTAGTTGTTATGTAGTGTTTCTTATGTAGTGTTTGTTAATCGGTAGTTGGTATGTAGTGTTTCTTATATAGTATGTGTTATATAGTTTTTGTTATGTAGTGTTTATTATGCAGTGTTTTTAGGTGGTGTATGTTAAGTAGTGTTTGTTAAGCACTGTCTTTTAATTATTGTATGTTAAGTACTGTTTGTTTAGTAGTATTTGTTAAGTAATGTTTGTTAAGTACTGTTTGATAAGTAGTGTTTGTAAAGTACTGTTTGCTAAGTACTGTTTCTTAAGTAGTGTTTGTTAAGTAGTATTTGTTAAGTAATGTGTCTTAAGTACTGTTTGCTAAGTACTGTTTCTTAAGTAGTGTTTGTTAAGTAGTATTTGTTAAGTAATGTGTCTTAAGTACTGTTTGCTAAGTACTGTTTGTTATGTACTGTTTATTAAGTAGTGTTTGTAAATTAGTATTTGTTAGGTACTGTTTGTTAAGTACTGTTTGTTACGTAGTGATTAAGTAGTATGTGTTAAGTACTGTGTGTTAAGTACTGTTTGTTAAGTAGTGGTTGTTATGTAGTGGTTATTATGTAGTGTTTGTTATGTAGTGTTTGTTAAGTACTGTTTGTTACGTAGTGTTTAAGTAGTGTGTGTTAAGTACTGTGTGTTAAGTACTGTTTGTTATGTAGTGTTTGTTAAGTGGTGTATGTTCATTAGTAATTGTTAAGTACTATTATCTAAGTACTGTTTTTTAAGTAGTTTTTTTTTCAAATCATATTTGTTATGTTTGTTAATTAACGATTTTTTATGAGAGTGTATGTCAAGTATAATATTAGTTTCATTATTATTCAACTAATGTAGAAGTTCTCAGAGATACTGGTGTAAAACGACAGATTATAACGAAAATGAAAAACAAACAAGATCTGTAGGGCATGTGATGAGAAAAGTAAAACTTGAACATTTATTAAGCACAGGAGAGATCAAGGGGAGAAGAGACAGAGGAAGACAAAGAGAGAATTGTCTGGATGGTTGTAAATGCTGAAACAGAAATATATGACCTTAACGGACGCACCTCACCGGAAACTATATCTACGCCGTGGCTATCGATTGAGTACTAACAGGCTTTCATGAGGCCTTCTATCATTACTTTTCTTGATCAGTTCCATGTTTTCTATTGGCAAATATTTATATACTTTGAATCGTATGCCAAAATTAGCCAAGGCTACCCCAAGTATATAAATAGTAATCAATGGAAAACGTGACAATAATCAAAAACGTATCGAACGAAGGCCTGTTTGCTTTTAGCAGTAACCCGGTATGTTTTCTATATACTCGGCGGTCAGGTTAGCGCTAGCTGTCTCAGACAGGGTAACGCCCTCTTAACTTAGATTCCTGACTCTCGGCCGTCTTCAGTAAAATCAAACGTATAAATCACTTTAATTCCCACTTGGGACCAGACATATATGAAATAGAAGAATACATTGAACCGTTAGGAGACAAAAATAAACAAGATAAATGACAACGGCTACAGATGAATTGAAATGTGCATTCAGAACAACTTATTATAACAAACACATTCTTCAAACACAAATAATTACAAGTTCACACCTGGTACAAGTGTAACGATTTAGACTGCAAAAGCCAGACTTTATATTAACAAGAAAAACCAACAGAAGGAACATAACAGACGTAAGAGTTATACCAAACATGTGTGTAGACACCGACCATAAAACAGTAATAGTATCTGTAAAAACAAACAGAAAGAGAAAGAAGAAAGACAACATCAAAGATAACAAACCAACAACAATTAAAATACACAAGCTAAAGGGCGACACGGTACGTCAGCAATACGCACACAAAAATCACATAAAAATTACCAGTAGATACTCAGCAACAGAAGAAGAATGGAAACTATTCAAAGACGATATAACACAAGCTGCAGGAGGAGCATGTGCGCATACAAAAAAAAATACTGTAAAGAAACCAAAAAATAACAGCAAGGTGGAATGAAGAAGTCAAGAAAGTCACACAAAAATAGACAAAAAAATAAGAAATGGGTCAAAAGCAAAAACCAAGTAGATTACATAGAATACAAGACAGCAAAAACAAATGCGAAGAAAATAATTAAAACTGTCAAAATCAACTCATAGAATGAATATGGAAACATGCTCAACGCAGATGATAAAAAGGCGCAAAAGAGGTTCTACAATAAAATCAAAAACATGAGAAACAAAGAACATATATATGAACCGACGTAAATAAAAAATCATGAAAACGGTAATGCACTATAGGAACCGAAGAAAATAATGTAAAGATAGCAATAATATTTCCAGGAACTACTAAATCTAAAAGAAGAAGATGAAGACACAACAATAAACACAACAGTAGCGAACCTAGAACCAAATATACTATTATCGGAAATAGAAAATGCAATAAACAAAGCACCAATAAACAAGGCAGCAGGTTCTGCAAACATACAAACAGAACTTATCAAAGCAGCAGCAGAGAGCGGGAAAAAATTATTACACATACTTTTCAATGTAATGTGGAAGAAACAAGAAACACCAGAAGACTGGAGGAACACGACAATCATTCCCATATGGAAGAAAAAAGGCAGTAAGATGGACTGCACAAAATACAGAGGAATATCCTTACTAAGCCACACAGGAAAAATGTTTAACAAAATATTAAAACAACAATTACGATAATACATTGTATCATACCGTCATAACACCCAAATGTGCTTCCATAAGAACAAAAGCTGTACGGATGCTATCTTTACACTTATATAACAGAAAGAGACACAGAAAAAAACAAAGAATTATACGTCGCATTCGTAGACCAAGAAAAGACATTCGACAGAGTATGACAACACCTACGGAAAACACAATCAATATACGGAGTACCAGAACATTTAATCAATATATGCAAGGGTATTTATGCTAATAGCCAATGTGTAGAAAGAATAAATTCAGGTGTGTTCAATAAGTTCCAAATTCAATCAGGAGTTCGCCAGGGGTGTGTCATGTCCCCTCTACAATTTATAACATATATCGACCACATCTGTAAACTAACAAGTACCAACTAAGAAGATAACAAAAAGGACAAATTAAACGAACTATTCTTAGCAGACGACCACGAACTAATAACAGTATCAGAAGAACAATTGCAAGAACATATGAACAGACTTCATACAACATGTCAAAAATTAAACATGACGATTAATATTGAAAAGACCGAAATAATGACAGTAACAAAGTAAGATAAAAATATCACTATCTCCATCGATAATAAACACCTTAAACAAGTTAAGGAATTCACTTAGGAAGCATTATAGCGAGTAAAGGGAACACCAGTAAAGAGATACAAAATAGATGTAACAAAACGTACTAGATCCTAAGACAGATGACACATATTTTGAAAAGCAAAAATGTAAACATAGACACTAAAGTTTCATTATACAAGATTTTATTATTCCATCACTATACTGCCAGTGCCAAACCTGGACAATGAAAGCACAAGACAAAAGAAAAATAGGACAACAGAAATGGCATGAATAATACTCAGAGTGTCATTATGAGATATAATTAGAAATGATAGCATCAGACAGAACCAAAACAATACCACTATTTTAACACATCAAAAGACAACGGATAAGTGGTTTTCACACGCTTCCAGACTACCGACAGATAGCATGCCACAAATGACCATGAAACATAGACATAACGGCTATAAAGCCAGAGGCAGACGATGTAAAAGTTGGATCACAGAAATCAAAGAAGCCACAGGAACAACCTTACAAATAGCACACAAGAAGGCCATCTCCAGAGAATTCTTCCATCACTGACGCCGCAAGGCAAACAAGGGCCACAGCGTTTATGTAGATAGACAGATAGATAGAGGAGTTTTTCATTGCTTTCTGAACTGTCCGGATGCTCAAATGCCTGTGGCGGCGATCGAACTCCGTACCTTGTCCGTACCACTTCGCCACAGGGCCGGACAGGTTCACAATTAGTAAGTAGTAATACAAAAGTAAATTTGTAATCTATATTTCTATATGGTAAAACAAAATTCCGATATTGCGTTGCCTTTATTAGAAAGTATCTAAGTCGATAGAGACACCGACAGAGCAAAATGTCAAGCGGGCAATTAAGAAGAACAGTTCCTATGTTATTTAGTACAATTCTGAATTTTGAGTCTATGACTGACAGAGAGCAGAGGAAAAATAAGCCATTCGAGTTCACTGCTGCAAAAAACAAAATAAATGGAAAGTCTTAAATAAAAATGTTGGACCTCAAATGGTTGTTATAAAAGAGAAAGCATAACAATGCCAGTAACAGAAAAACGACGTGTAGAAAACTTAGACATTTGTGGTACATGTTAACACCTGGATGTTAGACGCTTTCTTATGAAAATCTAGTTGCGATTGCACTACTAACCAAGTGACTTGAAATTCTAGCGTGTTTCTATGTTGAATGTAAAGCTACCAAATCATACATTAATAACTGAAAGTGAAGTTTGACTTAGTTATTGAGGGTTCCTTGTTTACCTAGTGTGCTGATACATGTGTTTCAAAAGATAATTAATAATTATAATCTCTTATTTTAAATATAGTTCAAGTGTAAACCACAAGAAAAGTCAATAAGAAACAAGTATTTTACATGTATTTACTAAAATTGATTGAATTATTCACTTCAGAGCCGTTTTAAGTGTTATATTGTTTTAAATATTGTTAAGTCATGACTAGAACATTTTTTTTAACAGAACGCTATTCCTAACATCTAATGACAAGCACATATATATATATATATATATATTGTACCAATGCGAATTTATATATATATATATATATATATATATATATATATATATATATATATATATATATATATATATATATATATATATATATATATATATATATAAATTCGCATTGGTACAAATCAGGTTGCGGCTTCAACTTGTGTTTTGACAGCATGTTTACATGCACATTTCCAGGTGTAGTATCCGATTATCATTTGAGATATCGAGTTTACTGTCTTGAACGATATTTACTGCATTCAACATACACATGGAAACTTTGTTGAGAGGAATACAGTACCGTAGTACCAATGAGGAAATGTAAATACAATCAATTCTAATCTCTGTGTCTTATGATTCTCTGTGCCGGCTGTGTTTTAATAAAGACCATTTGGATGAAACATCATTTTGTGTGTCTTTTGTAATTACCGAAACTTCATTACCCTATTCTAGGATTTAAGTGCTTTAAAAAATCCGATTCCACTTGTCTATAAAATAATAAACAGACCATAAGGAAGTTGGAATTCTGCGCGTCAGAACAGGACAGAACCGTACCGACTCTGCAACCACACGTATACACAGTCCAAGATTGACAACATGAGTATGTTCGACTATATGGTATTTACCAAGTATGGATAAGCAATAAAGGGGAACCAACATAAAAAGGACTACATATAAATACTAAGACTCCAATATACTACATAAAAAACAAGAGTATGGTAAATAAGAGAGAAACATATTACAAGAATGAGAAGTTATATTACAAGACTACACACATTATATAACAGAAAAGTGAATTCAAAATCAATAATATGGTTACACATTCAATCTGTATTTTTACAATGTGAGATCAGTTGGCGAGTAGAAATTCAAAAAAAAAATCATTTCGTGCATAAGAGTAGATACCATGTCACAGTTAAAGAATAGATAACATGTCAAAGTTAAAGAATAGATAACATGTCATAATTAAAGAATAGATAACATGTCACAGTTAAAGAATAGATAGCATGTCATAATTAAAGAATAGATAACATGTCAAGGTTAAAGAATAGATAACATGTCACAGTTAAAGAATAGATAACATGTCAAAGTTAAAGAATATATACTATGTCACAGTTAAAGGTTACATATCACGTCACAGTTAAAAAAGATAGCATGTCACAGTTAAAGAATAGATATCAAGCCACAGTTAAAGGATACATGTCATGTCACAGTTAAAATATAGATAACATGTCAAAGTAAAGAATAGATACCATGTCACAGTTAAAAGATACATATCATGTCACAGTTAAAGGATAAATAGCATGCCAAAGTTAAAGAATAGATAACATGTCACACTTAAATAATAGATAACATGTCACAGTTAAAGAATAGATACTATGTCACAGTTGAAGAATAGATACCATGTCACAGTTAAAGAATGCATAACATGTCATAGTTAAAGTATATATAACATGTCACAGTTAAATGATAGATATCATGTTACAATTGAAGAATAGATTTCATGTCACAGTTAAAAAATAAATACCATGTCACAGTTAAAGGATAAATACCATGTCACAGTTAAAGAATTGATGTCATGTCACAGTGAGGGAATAGATAATATGTCACAGTTAATGAATATATACCATGTCACAGTTAAATGATACATATCATGTCACAGATAAAGAAAAGATACAATGTCACAGTTAAAGAATAAATACAAAGTCACAGTTAAAGAATAGATACCATGTCACAGTTAAAGAATAGATAACATGTCACTGTTAAAAACATAATTGTCACATTTTATCTCAATTTTTAACTTTTCTCTTCTATCAAATGATCCATTTGGATAACGAAGAGATGCCGGCTAAAGGATATTGCACCTCTGTTGTTGTTTTTTTTTGTTTGCAGACGGATGGGTCAACAAATCTGTCCAGATTATTGGAGATATTTGACCCAAATGTGTGTATTATTCCTCAGGCCGGCTTTCCTTCAAGTTTGTGTGGAGAAACTTAATCCTCCGCACCAGAAATTATGAGAAAAAAGGGAGAGCAGACCTAAAAGATGACAATCTCGGCCTGATATTGCAGAGGATATTATTCAAAATGTATGTTGATCAATGGACACAGATATTGATGCAGAATGGGAAAGGTACCATCAGAGCATCGTAATTCTTTTTCAGTACACTTTAGACTTGACACACGTGTCGGCTACAGAACCTGGAGTAGATGGAAGCAAATATTCAGGACTTGGTTGGCGAGAATTTGTCTGAGAGAGACATATACCCTTTGCTTCTAAACACATGATGGAACTCAGACTTGCATAATGGGAGTCAGATGTCGGTGAACGACACCTCGGCTAAGAAGGCGAAAGAGCCCGCATCCAACTATTCTATCGATTTCTTTCTAAATCGGAACCATGCTATGGATGAGAAAAGGTTCCGTTCCCGATGAAACAGTCATAAAACGTTTAATTACACGAGGCACATTCATTGGCTGCGGATAACCTTGGCGAAGAGTCAATACACACCCACCGCATGTCCACAGATAAGCAAGCTGTTATAGGCTAGGGAAGCCCACTACCCGAATTAAAGACATGGCGAAAACGAATGTGCTGGACATTGACTGTCCGGGCCACAGTGTGAGCCAACCGAGGTTCAAATAGCACAGTTCTACACCAGAAATTGCAATACAAAGTACTTCACGCTCCACGGCGGAAATCATACGATTTATTTGTTGCTGTTATCAGAGAGCGAACACAGACGTAGAAGAGAGAGACATATACAGATAGTTATGTTGTTTGGAATGTGTACATCTTGTGGAAAGATAATTGTTAGGAAAGACCGGATTGATTCTTCTGGAACCACAAGTAGCATGGCAATGGCGGTCATGACAATAACCAGGGCAATAGCATAGTTGGAATTTCAAACCTAGACATGCGTATGCTCTTTCATAGACAGAATGAGTATGCTAAGAAAGGTTCAGACTAGCTGGGAACTCAGGCAATATTTGGAGGTGGTGTAGCCATATCAACTGACAAGAATAAACCGTATATTTTTTTCCTGCTGTGTCTGAGGAAATGAACGCGCAGACAGGCTTGTAGATAAGGTAATCAATAAAATAAACTGACGTTTCGACTAAAATGTATTTAAAAAGATATGGATAAACAAAGAACAGGTCAGCAATATAGAAATGAACTACACATAAATATGTAATTTGGATAAACTAATATACATGGAAAACACAAATGTTGTACATGATTAAAAATATTTTAAAAAAACAATGCAAGAATGAGAAATTAGATTACAAGAAGACTGAAAATATAAACAGAAAAGTGAATTCAAATTCAATAATATGAGTACAAATTAAATCTGTATTGTTACAATATGGGCTCAGTTGACGAGTTGTAATTCAAGCAAAATATTGCTCATAGGAATGGACTATACTCTTTGCTGCCACACTGTCAGTTACATCCTGATGTACACATCCTGATGTAAACACTAGAAAGAGTGCAGAACGAGGCAATGCGGTGTAATACTACGGAAGCTTTCAGCCTAGTCTGTAGATTAATGTCATGTCTATGCCACACATTTGCGTACAAGCTGCCATCAGTGGGAACTGGACAAGCAATGGACAGAGCTGATTTTCCGAATGCTCTTTCGAGATAGCAGCAGGTGCCATTCAAATGTTTTGTATCAAATAGCGCAGCTAACGCTAAAACCGGATGTATCGGGTCATTAATGCACACAAAAAAACATAGAAATAACGTAGTTCCATTCACTGGACTGCGTGTTGATGAAAATCTAGTAGTACCACTGTCCTGCTACAATTAAAAATAATACCAGCCAGGGGTTTGAGAATGAACCCTGAAAAAGAAATATGGCAGCCACACATGACAATGTTACAATACAAATGCATGATATAAGAAAGAAATATGACAGCCACACATGACAATGTTACACTACAACTGCATGGTATAAGAAATATGGCAGCCACACAAGACAATGTTACACTACAACTGCATGGTATAAGAAATATGACAGCCACACATGACAATGTTACAATACAACTGCATGGTATAAGAAATATGACAGAAACACAAGAAAATGTTACACTACAACTGCATGGTATAAGAAATATGACTGCAACACATGACAATGTTACACTACAACTGCATGGTATAAGAAATATGACTGCCACACATGACAATGTTACAATACAACTGCATGGTATAAGAAATATGACTGCCACACATGAAAATGTTACAATACAACTGCATGGTATAAGAAATATGACTGCCACACATGACAATGTTACAATACAACTGCATGGTATAAGAAATATGGCAGCCACACATGACAATGTTACAATACAACTGCATGGTATAAGAAATATGACAGAAACACAAGACAATGTTACACTACAACTGCATGGTATAAGAAATATGACTGCCACACATGACAATGTTACAATACAACTGCATGGTATAAGAAATATGACTGCCACACATGACAATGTTACAATACAACTGCATGGTATAAGAAATATGGCAGCCACACATGACAATGTTACAATACAACTGCATGGTATAAGAAATATGACAGAAACACAAGCCAATGTTACACTACAACTGCATGGTATAAGAAATATGACAGCCACACATGACAATGTTACAATACAACTGCATGGTATAAGAAATATGACAGCAACACAAGACAATGTTACACTACAACTGCATGGTATAAGAAATATGGCAGCCACACATGACAATGTTACAATACAACTGCATGGTATAAGAAATATGACAGAAACACAAGACAATGTTACACTAGAACTGCATGGTATAAGAAATATGACTGCCACACATGACAATGTTACACTACAACTGCATGGTATAAGAAATATGACTGCCACACATGACAATGTTACACTACAACTGCATGGTATAAGAAATATGACTGCCACACATGACAATGTTACAATACAACTGCATGGTATAAGAAATATGACTGCCACACATGACAATGTTACAATACAACTGCATGGTATAAGAAATATGACTGCCACACATGACAATGTTACAATACAACTGCATGGTATAAGAAATATGACAGCCACACATGACAATGTTACAATACAACTGCATGGTATAAGAAATATGGCAGCCACACAAGACAATGTTACACTACAACTGCATGGTATAAGAAATATGACAGCCACACATGACAATGTTACAATACAACTGCATGGTATAAGAAATATGACAGAAACACAAGAAAATGTTACACTACAACTGCATGGTATAAGAAATATGACTGCAACACATGACAATGTTACACTACAACTGCATGGTATAAGAAATATGACTGCCACACATGACAATGTTACAATACAACTGCATGGTATAAGAAATATGACTGCCACACATGACAATGTTACAATACAACTGCATGGTATAAGAAATATGGCAGCCACACATGACAATGTTACAATACAACTGCATGGTATAAGAAATATGACAGAAACACAAGCCAATGTTACACTACAACTGCATGGTATAAGAAATATGACAGCCACACATGACAATGTTACAATACAACTGCATGGTATAAGAAATATGACAGCAACACAAGACAATGTTACACTACAACTGCATGGTATAAGAAATATGGCAGCCACACATGACAATGTTACAATACAACTGCATGGTATAAGAAATATGACAGAAACACAAGACAATGTTACACTAGAACTGCATGGTATAAGAAATATGACTGCCACACATGACAATGTTACACTACAACTGCATGGTATAAGAAATATGACTGCCACACATGACAATGTTACACTACAACTGCATGGTATAAGAAATATGACTGCCACACATGACAATGTTACAATACAACTGCATGGTATAAGAAATATGACTGCCACACATGACAATGTTACAATACAACTGCATGGTATAAGAAATATGACTGCCACACATGACAATGTTACAATACAACTGCATGGTATAAGAAATATGACAGCCACACATGACAATGTTACAATACAACTGCATGATATAAGAAATATGACAGCCACACATGACAATGTTACAATACAACTGCATGGTATAAGAAATATGACAGAAACACAAGACAATGTTACAATACAACTGCATGGTATAAGAAATATGACTGCCACACATGACAATGTTACACTACAACTGCATGGTATAAGAAATATGACTGCCACACATGACAATGTTACACTACAACTGCATGGTATAAGAAATATGACTGCCACACATGACAATGTTACAATACAACTGCATGGTATAAGAAATATGACTGCCACACATGACAATGTTACAATACAACTGCATGGTATAAGACAAATACATTTACATTTTTTTAAAAGTGTTAATCAAAAATAATGTCCAGACAAAAACGATTCTGGATCTGGAAGAAAACCTCTACCGTCGGAAAGAAAGATCACATCCTCACCCCACCCCCCCCCCACACATTTCATATTCGGTCATAACTACACATCGTTCTAATGCCCCATATCATAGAACGGTGTCTTAAAAGTTATACACGTCAGAGTGATAATCAGCCACAATGATGAACCCCACGATGGTCTCGTGATTCCATTGCATGAGATTCTTAGATGACATGTTCTCAATCTTGATAGGCAATGCACTAATTATTGACGGCGTACCTCAAGACAATGCATGTCTGCACCTCAACACCCATACACATTTTGCAACACACGCGTACTTTTACAGTAGACTATATATTAATATCAATAAAATATATTCACACTCATCACATACTTACCAACAATCACTACCTGAACCCCCTGAACAGAGAAAAGATAGATAGATAGATAGATAGATAGATAGATCGATCGATCGATAGATCGATCGATAGATCGATCGATCGATAGATAGATAGATAGATAGATAGATAGATAGATAGATAGATAGATAGATAGATAGATAGATATATAGATAGATAGATAGATAGATAGATAGATAGATGAATCATCTAAAATAGAGTGAAATATCACCTAAGGCAGTTACATGATGTAAGTTACCTATACTTATTGGCCCAACTCTACTGTCAAGGTTTCCTATACCGGAAGTACACTTGCAGAGGGTAAATGGTTCAGTATCTGATGGGCTCAGGCGCTATTGGGACAAGGACGCTCAGCTCGAGAACGCCTTGCTCTCAAACGCGTGGTGTGAGACTCGAACTTGGACAAGGGGTACACGATGTCGGTGAATGACACCTCGGCTAAGAGGGCGAAAGAGCCAGGGTCCAATTCCTCTGTTGAGTTCTTCCCTTAAGGAACCAGGCTCACGGATGAGAAACGGTTCAGTACCCAATGGGCACAGGGACAGCACGTCCAATCATACGAGGCAAGTTCATACAGTCGAACACCTCGTGCGAGTCAGACGAGAGCACAAATCGTCTGGGCGAAGAGTCGCCACTACACGTGCCTGGAGACAGATATAAAGGCTGTCACAGGCTAAGGGTAGCCCACCCGAAGTGTCAAGGCATGCCGAAATCGGATGTGCTAGGCCTACAAGGCGCATAACGGTGGCACAACGTAATCATGCTCCCGGCGGAAATCGCACGGATATCCGTGATGGTTACAATGGAGCGAACGCAAAACAAACAAACAAACCTTTACTTATTAACTTAACGTTAATTTCATTTCTATATACATGGTGTCTATAAAGCTGCCGAGAACTGATTTTTATTGTTTTAATCCCGGACTGATCTGTTATCCTTATTGGTACTATTCTCCTGTAGACAGATTTGTTGAGAAGATCATGTGGTACGTGTGTGTGATCATCGCCTGCAAAAGATATTTCTCTATGGTGAGTTGCAGAGCTGCCTACGATCTCATGGTGGCCAAAAAAACCAAATTCTACTGTCAACGTACACGACACGGCTCATACAGCGACATTGTAATCAGTATCCAAGTGCCCACAGTGAAGCTCCTCGTCCGAGATCATCATCATCATCATCAAGTGCCGTCTCCGCAACGAAGGTTGGCTGCAACGTATCTCCAACATCTCCTGTCTCTTGTCTTGGTGGTGCACTCTGCTATACTGTAACCTGTCCATCGTGTAATGTTACTCTCCCACTTGTATCTCTGCCTACCTCTTGCTCGCTTCCCTTTGACTTTACCCTCAAGTAAGGTCTTCAATAAGGTGTCATGTCTTTTAATGTGTCCAAAGTATTTTATTTGCCTGATCTTTATTTCTCTTAGTAGTTCTTTCTTCATATTAAGTGTCTTTAGCATCTCTTTATTTGTTTTCTTCTCTTTCCATGATGTTCTCCCTATTCTTCTATATACCCACATCTCAAAGGCATCAATTTTGTCTTCTAATTGTTCATTTAGTGTCCATGTTTCTGAGCCATACATTAATATGGAAAAGATGTAGCATTTTATAATTCTCATTTTTAACTTGTTTGTAATTTGTTTAGATATTAATAATTTCCTCATGTCATTGAAGGTACTTTTAGCCATTCCTATTCTCCTTTTATCTTCTGTTTCACATCTGCCATCATTTGTGACTATGTTTCCAAGATATTGATACTGTTTTACTTGTTGTAGACATAATATACTTACTGCTTTGGGTGTTATATGCAATGACGGAGAGTAAAAAAAAACACAGGTAGATGGCGATGGTTTGGTGGTCATCATTACCGAACAACTCGAGTACATGAAAAATATACAGGTTTAATCTCAGACCCTCCCCCCTTTTCCCAGATGCGCCTAATTCAACTGTCACCGCTGCCAAACAGGACACATACAGAAGAAATGCAATGTGTGACCTAGGGACATCTATTCGCCTATATTAGAAAGGGTCGTTGAAATTACATCGGACATGCGCTACGAATTGATACTGAAATCTCCCCTGTCAAGTTTTGATGTGGTCACCAAAAGGCAAGAGAAAACGAGGAAGACCAACATAACATTTGCGAAGAACAATTACAAGAGAACGTTTCACCATCGGCATCAGAAACAATGAAGATCTACACCAAATTGCAATGAAACGAGAGACATGGAAATATATTGTATCTGCCCTATCTGCCTTCTTTGGTCCTAGAGGAACAACTAAGAACATGAAGGGTGGTAATGGGATGGTTTTCCTACACGATCGATAGCTCGCTGGAGGAAAGACACACAATGGGTGACCCAAGCAAACTATCAGCTCGTCTCGTGACATGTGCCCACTCTGAGTAGAAAGCTCCTTCATTAGGCATTGCAATAAACTGACAGCTGAAGCCTTCTGTGTATGAAAGAAAGCTTGGAGAAACCTCCATACTGCGCCGCATAGAAAGTAACAGCTTTTCGCAAGCAATTCCAGGGGTATGCAAAGAAGAAGAACCAAAACCCACCTGCAGGGAACATCCAGTTTCCGAACTTTCCAAGGACATTAGCAGCCAGAATGTGGCTTACTAGTCATCTACGAACTCATGGTCAACTGATCAAGAATATAATGTTTCTTTTAAAAAATTAATGTAACAAATATTCATCATCACTATGTGACGTAATAACAACACACAGCTGCTCATAATGAGAACAAAACACAGCTGCTCATAATGAGAAAACAATACAGCTGCACATAATGAAAACAGCACACAGCTGCACATAATGAGAACAAAACAGAGCTGCATATAATAAAAACAACACACATCTGCACATAATGAGAACAAAACACAGCTGCAAATAATGGGAACAACACACAGCTGCACGTAATGAGAACAACACACAGCTGCAAATAATGAGTACAACACACAGCTGCACATAATGGGAACACCACAAAGCTGCACATAATTAGAACTACACACAGCTGCACATAATGGGAACAACACACAGCTGCACATAATGAGAACAACACACATCTGCACATAATGAGAACAACACACAGCTGCACATAATGGGAACAAAACACAGATGTACATAATGAGAACAACACACATCTGCACATAATGAGAACAAAACAAAGCTGTACATAATGGGAACAACACGCAGCTGCACATAATGAGAACATAACAAAGCTGTAAATAATAAAAACAACACACATCTGCACGTAATTAGAACAACACACAGCTGCACATAATGGGAACAACATACAGCTGCACATAATGAGAACAATACACATCTGCACATAATGGGAACAACATACAGCTGCACATAATGAGAACAAAATACAGCTGCACATAATGGGAACAACACACGTTTGCACACAATGATAACAATACACAGCTGCACATAATTGGATAAAACACACAGCTGCACATAATGAGAACAAAACAAAGCTGCACATAATGAGAACAAAACAAAGCTGCACATAATGAGAACAAAACAAAGCTGCACATAAAGGAACAACACACAGCTGCACATAATGAGAACAAAACAAAGCTGCACATAAAGGAACAACACACAGCTGCACATAATGAGAACAAAACAAAGCTGCACATAAAGGAACAACACACAGCTGCACATAATGAGAACAAAACAAAGCTGCACATAAAGGAACAACACACAGCTGCACATAATGAGAACATAACACAGCTGCACATAATGAGACCATTCTGCAAGATTTGATTAACAACTTGGCAAGGGGTTTTTGCGTTTTGTATCAATAAACATCCAGAAAATAGTAGTTTGTCACCAATCACATTTCTATGACAGCGAATGAGGAAAATTATTACCTTTTCTAATAAACAAGATAGAGATGGTGAAACTATCTCCTTTTGTTAATTTAATAATTGTGTTTGTATATTTCCTTCGTATCTGTTTATTGATATGTTTGTTGTTGGACAATAACCTATACAATTTTCTTGCTGCTTTGTTGTTTTTGTTATTAATATTTTACTTGAGTGTTATTATTTGTTAGTTATTAGTTAAATTAGTAACAATAGTAGGCATACATTGTCCTATTTCTCCTACCACATGTCCCTGCACAATGAATATGTGTCTGCATCAGAACAGTGCCAAAACTACTGTCATTTTATCAGTGACAGCGTACACCAGCTGCTTGAGAAAGATCTAAGTTGTATTGGCGTGTTTACTGTAGGACGAATTAGGTTGCACAAGATTCTACCATGTCTTGTACCAATGAAGATGTCACACATCAAGTTTTAAAATGTGTACTACCTATCCACTATGATATGTCGATGATAGAATTCTACTATCCCACAGCACAAAAGATGTCAAAGACAACATAAAATATATCAAAGAAAACTGTGAAAAATACAAGCTATTTCTGAATGAAAGTAAGAACAAGAATATGACAAGTGACAACAATCATGAACACGTTCACAATCTCGATCAGTAACAGAGAACTAGAACGAATTGCTATTCTTTAATACCTTAGTTGTCTTATAACCAGTAACGGGGATTGATATGACGACATCAGACGCAAGCTGGTCATTGCATCAAATAAAAGGATGTAAATGACAAAAAATCTGGTTAGGATGCAACAAAATAACAAAACAAACTTTTATTATAGCATGTATTTTCACAGTTGCAATAGAGAAATGTGAAAATATGCAATAATGACTTCATTATTGTCGGTGAAGTTGTTTATATATTATCAGATCACATTACGAAAAAAGCCAAGATGCAAAATGAAAATACCATAGAGCTACTCTTTACCGAAGATCAGGCTATAATAGCAAATAAAGAAACTGAACTTCAGTGTCATCTAACATCCATGGACAACGAGGGCAAAAATAACAAGAAGAAGATAAACATAGATAAAACATAAAAAGGGCAATAGGAAGGGATACACACAATCTAAATATATCAGTGGAAAATCAAGTCATCAAAAAACCAAAACCTTCAAATACTTAGGCATAACATTCTCTTCAGATGGAAAGATGGACAACGACATAGACATTAGTTGTAGCAAAGCGAATCAAATACTGGGTTTATTATCCCCTTTATTGCAACACAAAATTCTACCAATGTCAACAAAAAAAAACATCTTATCCAAAGTATCTTCATTCCAAACTGTGCTGCCAATGTCAAACATGGTCCTTAACATCAAAACATAAGAGACAACTGGTTACAACAGAGATGAGATGTCTGAGAAAAGCCACAAGAGTGACCAGAAGACACAGAATTAGAAACGATGTCATCAGAGAAAAAGTGGGTGTCATATCAATTCTACAATACATACAAAACCAACAGATACAATGGTGTGTTCATCTGGAAAGAATGTCGTGTGATTCATTAGTTTATAAAAGCATATATGAAGAAGCAGAAAGAGGAGATAAGGTTAGACCTAGAGTACGCTGGATCGACAACATCAAAGAGTCATTACACGAACACCAAATAACATTATCTGAAGCTCCAGAAAAGCGAGAACAAGAACATTGTATCTCCCTCGACACCCGCAAAGGGTAAAAGATAAAGGAAAGAAGAAGAAGAAGTTTATGCAATTTTACAACGGCTTCGTGCGTTCTCAATCATTTCCCCTTCTACAGCCGTCTATTTCATGCTCTGTCAATCATTTCCCCTTCTACAGCCGTCTATTTCATGCTCTGTCAAACATTTCCCCTTCTACAGCCGTCTGTTTCATGCTCTGTCAATCATTTCCCCTTCTACAGCCGTCTGTTTCATGCTCTGTCAATCATTTCCCCTTCTACAGCCGTCTGTTTTATGCTCTGTCAATCATGTGTGACACCAATATTCTCCCATACCAGAATATATCAGATTTTAAGAAATATTCTCTTGGTCTTCTACGATCCTACCCCTTAAGCTCTTTAAATTGTCTGTTGTCAAGATATGTCCATCAATAAGATGCACAACTGCAACATTGGAAACAAACACAATGTTACAGACGAATACTCAGAATACCATGCACCAAAATGATCACCAATATGAACATTCTAAGAGAATGAAAAGTACAAGAAAACTTGTCTAGATAACAAGATTTTCTCTGGTAAAGTACAATACTTTGTTTATATGAAACGACATACAGCTTACAAAAGATCATAATTGAGGGGATGATTACAGAACAAAGTAAAAGTAAGTCACGAAGATGATTGATACAAGATATCAAATACCATCTGAAGAGGGCACTCACAGAAGCAGGACGATTAGCTCAAGTTAAGCAGGTGTTTTGAAAGGCAGTAAACACTGACAAACACTAGGATTTAGTCATAACCAGGTTATGTTCCTGGATGATGATGACTGATTGTCTGCTAAATATTGCTAACTCCGCTAAGAACACAGAAACATACTCACCCAAGAAATGTGTGTAACAGAGATGCGCAATATATTTTACAATTATAGTAGTTGCACGTGTGAGTCCGGCGTCAGATGCCCACACTTAGTGGCAGTACTTTTCTTAATCGTCATAAATCACACACAATTTCTCATTTATCTGCAAACTGTTGATTTAATGAGGACACTCTCAATATAATACGTGGCAGGCTGTGTAGTTTATTGATACGTGACTTTATGACTACAAGTTGTATTAAGAAACTAAATATAGCTAGATAACTGACGTGTGTATTTGTTTGTTTTTATTGTTTTCTTTTGTCTGATTAATATTTGTTTTTCTAAAGTAGTGTTTGTTGTGTGCTGTTTGTTAGGTAGTGTTTGTTGTGTGCTGTTTGTTAGGTAGTGTTTGTTGTGTGCTGTTTGTTAAGTAGTGTTTGTTGTGTGCTGTTTGTTAGGTAGTGTTGGTTGTGTGCTGTTTGTTAGGTAGTGTTTGTTGTGTGCTGTTTGTTAGGTAGTGTTTGTTGGTGCTGTTTGTTAAGTAGTGTTTGTTGTGTGCTGTTTGTTAGGTAGTGTTTGTTGTGTGCTGTTTGTTAGGTAGTGTTTGTTGTGTGCTGTTTGTTAGGTAATGTTTGTTGTATGCTGTTTGTTAGGAAGTGCTTGTTGTGTGCTGTTTGTTAGGCAGTGTTTGTTGTGTTCTGTTTGTTAGGCAGTGTTTGTTGTGTGATGTTTGTTAGGTAGTGTTTGTTAGGCAGTGTTTGTTGTGTGATGTTTGTTAGGTAATGTTGGTTAAGTAGTCATGTTCAGTAGTGATGTTTAGTAATGTTTGCAAAGTGGGGGTTTGTTAATTGGTGTTTGTTAAGTAGTATTTGATTGGTATTAACTGTCTGTTACGTAGTCTTCGTTTACCAACGTTTAATAAGTGACGTTTGTTAAGTCAATCAATCAGTCAAGTGTCATGTCGAATGGTGTAGGCGATCATGTTTCTCCACCACTATCTGTCACTTGTGTTGTCAATAAGCTCGGTTGGTGAACTTCTTCCGAGCAACAAGTCCATCTAGTAACTGTTCTCTTTGTCATCCCTATCTTTTCTCCCCTTGATCTTTCCAGTGGTTATTAAGTGTTCAAGCTGTGTTCTTCTCAGCACATGCCCTAGAAAACATTGACTGTCTACCCCTAATGTTTGATATGATTGATCTTCTTAAGCCAGCATCAATGAGAACCTCTGCATTAGTTTTCTTAACTGTCCATGTCATTCTTCTCAAAAACCACTTTTCTTAAGGATCTAATTCGCTTTGATTTATTTTGTTTACAGTCCATGCATAAAAAAGAA
This sequence comes from Meghimatium bilineatum, assembly GCA_034231615.1. Lineage (NCBI taxonomy): Eukaryota > Metazoa > Mollusca > Gastropoda > Stylommatophora > Philomycidae > Meghimatium > Meghimatium bilineatum. The sequence goes on from CM067306.1 coordinate 8,057,699, forward strand.
TTGGTTCGATGTAACATCTCAGCACTCGAATTCGGGTCTGCATTGATTGTCTTTCATTGCACAAACTGGTTCTCATTTTTTGTAATGCTGATTTGGCTTTTGCTTTTAGGCTCCTTATCTCACTTGAGCATCTACCTTCTGATGTTAGCACGGTGCCAAGATATTTAACTTTTTCAACTTCTGCTAATTTTGTATAATTAATTATTATGTTGAATCTTCGTGGTGTATGTCTCTTCGAGGCAACCATTATTTCCATTTTCTTCTTGTTTAAACCGAGGCCTTTGTTTTTCTACTTTCTTTCACCAATTTATCTAAAAGGGGTCGTAGTTCCTGTTACCTAAGAGGTGGGCTACCGACCCCTACCACGCGCGTCCACAGGTGGCGGATGGTGGAGGGCACTTCATATATGTATATATATGGAGTGTTTGCTGCAATTAAGCAGCCGCGGACCAAATCGATGTTGCTGCCCACCAGGACGGGGCGGGATATCAGTCGATGCTGATATCCCCACTGAAATACCACTGAGTGACGGGCAGCTTCAAGCGAGTATGAGCCGTTGTAAGCTCAAGCTGTTGGCATGGAGTTATTAACTCCAAGTCAGGAGCGTGCTAGGAGAGGGGGCATTTTTTTTAAATTTCTGCCTTGCAATCACCATCGGGAGATGGAAAGGCTAGTGGAGACAACCAACACAGAAAAATCACAACCCAGCCTGCCGAAGACGGAGTGTGTTAGCCAGCGATGGCGCAGATACTGGGATAAATTAGGGCACACACACTTTTACAGAAATGTGGTCATGCGACAATCAACCCTGTCATCATGGCGTCGCTCCTATCAGCGAAAACCGGGGAGGAGCGCAGCTGGATCCCTTGCCTCGAAAGGGCCCACCCAAGCGACCGGTGCCTCTGCTAACCTGTAGGTCAGGGGAAAGCAGAGTAGTGCAACTGACCAAACCAAACCAAACGAAATGCTTCCGAGTTGCTCAGTGGAATACGGAAGGAGTGCGAAACAAACAGCCTGAGCTACAGGAATTCCTGAGGAAAAACCAGATTGACATAATATGCATACAAGAGACGCACCTAAAGGACACACATAGATTCTTTGTTCGAGGTTATGAGTCCTTCCCCCAAGATCGACTCAAAAATCAAAGGAGGTATACTGACGTTAGTAAAAATATCAATACCAGTAGCAGAAGTTAAAAGATCCGGAGAAGGAGAACTGGAACATATAATAGTAAAATTGTTGCTACCTGGTGGAGAAATATCAATAACAAACTGCTACAGCCATCCTGCCACCAAAATGGAACTTTGTAAACTAAAGATAGAGGAATCGAGGCACCTAATAGTGGGTTACTTCAAAGGATATTCACCAAGCTAGGGATACGAGGATATGGATCAAAGGGGCGAAGAGATTGAAGACTGGATGATGGAAAATAAACGAATTCTAATAAACCAGCCAGATGATATACCAACATTCTACTCCAGAGTCTGGAAAAAAACTAGCTCACCAGACCTTGCCATGGCAACAGATGACATAGATAGACACATTACAAGAACAGTAGAAAGTCAACTGGGAGGAAGTGACCATGTACCAGTCATCCTGCAAATCACCAAGTCAGGAAGTACAGGACATCACAGAATGTCCCCAAGCTGAAACTTCAAAAAAGCAAATTGGAGAGTCTTTAGTTAACAAACAGACCAGCTTTGCCAGAATATCATCCTCACTAGCAACATAAACCACAACATCAAATAAACAAAATGATACTACAATCCGCACAGAAAGCAATCCCATGGGGCAGACGAAGAGAATACAAGTCTTATTGGAGTGAGACTCTAGAAAAATTGCATACAATGGAGCAAAACCCTACAGCAGAAAACACAAAGAAACACAATGAAATCAAACACACGTTCATTGAGCAGAAAAGAACAGAGATACAAAAGAGCTGGCATGAAAAGATCAGCAGTCTAAACATGACAAAAGACACAAGTAAACTATGGAACCTTACAAGAACTATAAATGAAGAAACTAAGAATTCACACTACAAGACTGTCATCGAAGAAGAGGGAAAATTCCACACAGGGAAAATGGCAGCAAACATTTTAGCTGACTTCTACAAGGAAGAAAGCACAACAACACGCTCTCATACACGTGTCAAAAAAGAAATTAAAAGAAAACTGAAGAATCAAAATCCAGAGCCCTGCATGAAGACACCCTTCACCATCGCAGAACTAAATGGTGCCATAGGAAAACTAAAAACCAAAAAAGGCTCCATGAAAAGACGGCATAACCAATTATATGATCAGGAATCTATTGCCAATCCGCAGAAACAAGCTCCTTACCATCTTCAACCAATCATGGAAAACTGGTAAAATTCCAGACTTGTGGTGTGAAGCTGTCATCATCCCAATTGGGAAAAAAACAAAAAGGAAAAACAAGCAAGTCAAGCTACCGACCAGTCAGCCTCTTGAGTTGCATAGGGAAAACAATGGAGATATTGGTCAACTCTAGACTGATATAATACCTAGAAGAAAACCAAAAGCTCACCAAGACACAATCGGTCTATAGGAAAAATCGAAGCACTGAAGACCAGCTTACATAACTAGCATAGGAAATCGAAAAGGCTTTCCAAAAGAAGGAAAAAGTGCTGGCTACTTTTATGGACTTAAGTAAGGCCTTCGATAAGCTGTGGATAGATGGAGTCCTCTTCAAGCTTCTCCAAAACAAAATTGAAGGCAGAATTTTTTGCTGGATAAAAGATTTCCTCTGCTACCGCACTGCAAGAATACAAGTAGATGGTAAACTAAGCAAACGTGTTACTCTCCAACAAGGAGTACCTCAAGGAGAAGTGATCTCTCCTACCCTCTTCCTAGTATTCATCAATGATATGGGAGAGAAACTGTCACATCATATTTCACAGGCTCTTCATGCAGATGACTTTGTTGCCTGGAGTGCGGCAGGAAACCTATCAACTGCAACAAAAAAAAGACAGCACTTGATACCTTAAGTGAATGGGCATCTGACTGGGGAGTACATATCAACATCTCCAAAACGGTGACAACCATCTTCTCACTTTCAAACCACCAAGAACAAGCAAATCTTAAAATAAATGGAAGTGTGCTAGCACATGTGGAGAACCCTACATATCTAGGGCTCTCACTAGACAAGCGACTCACCTGGAAACCACACCTAATAACCACCGAGCACAAAGCAACTAGGAGGCTATCCTTGATGAAGAAACTTGAAGGAACAAGCTGGGGAGGAAATGGAAATATTCTCCGAAAAGTCTACATGGGTACAGTCAGACCTGTAGTAGAATATGGAATTATGGACTGGGCATCAGCATCAAAAACAAATACTGATCGCCTATCTAAAGTACAAAATGCAGGACTTCGACGTATCTCTGGAGAGATGAAAACCACTCCAATCCATGCAATGGAAAAACATGTAAACATCCGCCCACTGAATTACAGAAGAGAAGAAAGAGTGCTTGTTCAAAGGGAAAAAATTAAGCGAATGACAAAAACCATCCGATGTATGCGCAAATTTCTAGATCAACCACAAGCAGGTTGAAGAGAACCAGCTTCTGTCACATCTCTAAAGATATCCATGAACAACATACAGAAATCCTCACAAACCTCCCAAATGAAATTGAAATACTAACAGACTTTGAAGAGCCAGGCAATAGTCTCCAGAATGTCTCCATAATAACACAGGTTCCTGAAATAATTAATAAGGAATACCAAACTCCACCTCAACTAAACGCATTGACACTGGAGATGATAGAAATACAATACAATCCCAAGGATTGGACACATGTCTACACAGATGGATCGGCAGAAGGAGCAGTAAGGAATGGAGGAGGTGGATTTTTTATAAGACTCAAAGATAGGAAGACGATATCAAAAGCTTTTCCAACCGGGAAATACTCCTCTAATTTTAGAGCAGAAGCAGTTGCACTCCATCAAGCACTGAAAGCCTTCACTGAACCAGGACTGCCAAGACCAAAGAAGATAGCCTTATTCACAGATTTCAGACCCTTACTGGAATCAATCCAGAGCAACAGAAACGAAAGCCTTCTGCACAACATCAGACATAAGCTAAGACAGATCACAAAATCAACAGCTATTGCCCTTCAGTGGATACCATCACACTGTGGAATCATGGGAAATGAGAAAGTGGATGCTCTGTCAAAGGCAGGAAGTGAAATGGAGCAACACAGACAACCACTGTCTTACGGAGAATTAAAAACAATAATCCGTAACACATACACAGCAAAGTGGAAAAAGAAATGGAAGAGTAATACGAACATAATGCAATACATCTCATCTCCTCCAAAGATATCAACAGACCACAATATTTCGCCTTAGAACAGGCCACTGCAGACTGTTGGTTTACCTTTATCGATTGTTAGTTAGTTAGTTAGTAGTTGGACCATCGTCATTGCACCCCGGACAATTCCATAAGTGCTCAGATCTTTCCTTGAGTGTATCCGCCATTACACGTTGACTGACAGTCCCAGTACGTTGTTGATTGAACATCATTCTTTTTCGCCCACGAAAACTCTCCTTTCTAGCGACACCACATTTCAAACCAAGTTCCTTTATTCTAATCATGGAACAAGAGTCATCGTCACTTGTACAGTCATTTGTTCGTGCGTTTTCACGTAGGGCATTCACAATGTCTGCCCGATCCATCGCTCCACCAACAGCCGTAGTAGGTGCGTGGGCGGTCAACCTATCTGCTCTTTCATTACCCCGGACTCCCGCATGTCCCGGCACAACAATAAAAGTCACTGTACGCACACAGGAATTATCCACTGTATCCAGCCACTGTTCACGAACGTACCTCGTCTGAACTTTCACAATCATGTTCATGGAGTCACTGAGTATACAGGCATGCTCGCAGACAATCTGTGAGCAGACCCATTGCAAAGCTTTGGTCATCGCCAGAATCTCCATTGTCAAGCTGCTCGTCGTCTGAACAAATGCACCACTTTCCACACTTTCCCCCACCTTTGAGCCGTGAAAGCCCAGGAACTCCTGATGTGTCTCTCAACCGACCCATCTGTATATATAACTATATCACCTTCCCTGGAATTCTCACTGATCAGAGCGAGCACCTAGGACTCGATCACTGTCGGACACCATTCCATGCACTTTATATTTAGTGTTATTACTCATTCGAAGGCTGTTGGGTAATCCGAGGGTGCATGACTCCATTCGGCACCAGGTAGTACATCCTCCAATCTGCAGACACTCTGTATAACGTCCTCTGCGCGCCCCATATACGACTTTCCTCTCTGTAGTCGACTTTCTTTCACCTTGATAATTTCTGGGTGTAGAGGGTGCTCTTTATCAGCGGTGATTTTTTGGTAGTCCCGCGCCCTGCACATTTGTATTTTTTGCTCCGCAGTTGGGCAATCAAGTAGGTATCGCATAGCCCGAGCTTACGTATCTCTTGTGCACGCCAAAATTATTCGCATTGCTTCATTTTGGATTCTATCCAATCTTTCTGTGTGAGTTTTACTCAGTGTCAGAATTGCCAGTGCGTACTCTACCACCGCCACCACTAATCCTTGATACAGCAGAAATAGCAGTCTCTGTTCGCATTGAGCAGCAGCCATAACTTTCATCGCCGCAAGACCTTTATACGCTTTTACAATTATGTGGTCAACATGATCTTTGACACTCAGCCTTCGGTCCATTATGACCCCCAAGTACTTCATTGTGCTGGTTCTCTCGAGGACATCCCCTCTCAAAGTAACCGATGGCGTTGACGTGTTCACTATGTGATTGTTTAGGGAAAACCATGTTATCGATGCCTTAGATGGATTAACAAAACATTTATCGATTAAGGATCTCATACACAGATGAATGTCCATGTGGATCCGGAACCCAGACTCAAGAACACATACTTCAGGACTGCCCAACATACACAGAGCAGAGACATCAGACCTGGCCAGAGGAGACAGACTTGAGGCAAAAGCTATGTGGCAGCCGCTCTGACCTGGAGAAGACAATGGACGTCTTTCGTCTTGACGATAGGTCTGAGGGTATAGCATGACCACATGCTGAACGCAGAAGAAGAAGTTCCTGTTAGCGTCCTGCGATTAATACTGTGTCGTCATCATATCTCAAGTTATTTATATTGTATCCTCCCACTTTTATTCCATGCATATCTTCTATATTTTGCATAATATATTCTATATCATTATCATCATCAGGTGACATGCCGGGTAGCGTAGGAGGTCATGGCTCCCCACAGCTCTCTGCCCACAGCATTATGTATCAAAGTCGTTGTTTTTTCTTTGCCGTGCCAGGTTGTCAAACTGTCTAATATTTTTTCACGTTGTCGCCCTCTATTTCTGGTTCCTTCAATCTTGCCTGTTGTGATTATGTTCTCTAAACCTGCCTGTCTCATGATGTGGCCAGAAAAAGAAAATTGCATTTTTCTTATATTGTTGATAAAGGTCCGTTTCGCATTTAACTCTTTCAACACCTCTACATTAGTTTTTCTGTCAGTCCATGGTATTCTCAGCATTCTTCTGTAGAACCACATCTATGCTGCTCATATCGGTACATAGACATTGGGCTGCACCACTCCTCTATACGATCAAGCTTTACAAATTACTGCCGTTTGTCTCTCTATTTCTGTCCTGCCTATATACCAATACGTCATCAGCATAATGCATAGTTCTCCCTAGTCCAGCAATCACACAGCGCGTAATTTTAACTGTACAGAAGTTACATAATACTGGGGACACATGCGACCTTTGTGGTAGGGCCAAGCTTATGATCGTTTGTGCCGATGATCAACCACAACACTTGAGAATCACCTGCTTTTGAAAAAAATTGCCAAAGAAATCCACCTAACACTAATAGAACTTACTTGGAGTTACATCATCATGTTAATCAAGAAATGCAAGGGTACACTGTTGTAAGAATAGTCCAAGTCTACTGCAGCCGCGCACGTCTCCATCCGTGCGTTAAAACTTTCGAACACGTCTTGCGCAAATACGCCGACGTCTTAATAATTATGCTTACCTGGGTGATAGCCTCCTAACGTTGAGGGTAGTCTGTTATTCCTCTCTAGATATAAGGATAATTTCCACATAACAATCTTTTCTAACAACTTGCTGTACGTATTCTGCATAGTTGTGAGTCTGAAACCATGTATCTTGGCATGACTCCTGCCAGGCTTGGGTAGTTGGGTTATGTAACTATGCACCTATTCTTCTTTTAATGTGTTTTTTCGCTAGGGCTCATGTTTAATAACATTGACAGCTTCTATAGGTCATCTGACCAAGTCGTGCCTTATAATGAGTCAGCAGTTCTGCATCCTTAATCTCATCAGTCTTCTGTCATACTAAGTCTGTGCTTTGGAAATTGGAGATTGTTCTACGTAGCTTGGGTCGTTAATTGATTTATGCAGGCGCCAGAACAATTTAAGTGATTTCTCGTTTACAATCTCCTGACAAAATTATTCCCTTTATTTTCCTTGTCAGTTTCTGCGATATCTTTGAACTGTTGAACCATAACGTCTGTGTTCTGTTGTAATTGTAAAACGAGATCTGAATGTACGAAAACTGTTGTTCTTTCTATCTGCAACTCTGCGACTACGCTGCGATAAACCTTCCATGCACATTTAACCTCATCATTTCACCATAAGGAGAGGTGGTAGACTCCACACATCTGTCTAGCTTGCGTGTGTCCTAATTTTTCTTCCAAATTTTGCTTTCTATGGACAACCAGTTGCGATCATACTGGAAGGACTTATCTTTAGCTCTCTTTTATTTACTTTTTCCTTTGTCCACCAACAAAATGTATGACAAGTGGTCTAAGTATCTCGCATTTACATCTGGATGCGATATCATCAGTCACAAAGCTCAAGTCAATCGGGCTGTCGTCATCGCCATCACTAGCAGTCAACCTTTTCATGAACCCGTCGTGTAGGCCCATGCATACTAAAGTTACAATAATCAAATCTTCCTCATGAATACTTCGTTGTTGAGGGAAGACTATTTAATAGATACTACTTAACAAACTTCAACAAAATTTAACACATATTTAACTACTTAACGAAGATTATGGCATTGACGTTATCACCAAAAATGACATCTACAACAGTGGCTATATACCATCGGATGTGCATATTATCAAATATTATCATTATTAATTATCATTTAACAAATCGGCCAAACGGGTTGGAAGTAGACAATAATGACGGGTGAATAGGCCAGGTCTATGTGACCGACTCATCAGGTAAGAAATCAACTTAGATATATTGCTAATTTTCATAATTAAAAAGACGCAGGAGGAAAGCAAAAAACAGCCTCAGGTAAGCAGAAGAAATTAAAACACGACAAAAGATGGAAGATAAGAGAGTGCCTGGCGTGCCAGAACCTAAGCATAAGGCAGGGACGTAGACGCGAACAACGAGGAGAGGGTTTTTTTAAAAGAAAAATCATCCGGTTTATCTATGGTGGCTAAATGAATGACAGAATACACATGGCCATAGAGACAGATAACAGAGGATAAGAGAAAGTGGGAAAGGGGATATTTTTATCTTCAGAGGCGAAGAAGAAGAAGAAGAAGAGAAAGTGGTAGATAGAAGTGAACCGTGAAACGGAAATACGTTACACAAAGAAGAGATATGGAAGTAGGAGGAGACTGAAGGACACAGGGAGGGCACATCAGGGGGGATGGGGGGCTATTATGGGACATCGAATAGGACGAATGTGACTAATAGAAATACCAAGACGTAAGAAGAAGGTGCATAAGAAATGGGCACCAGATTAGGTAGGGAATAAAGAGATAGAAAAAGAAAGTCATCAATGTAGGGGCAGACCTGGAACTAGAAACATATCACGTGGTAGAATGCCGCTAATTTTATTTCTTTGGCCCTTGTTCTCTCTTTCCCCTGTGTCTTCCCAGTGTCATGTGGTCTCCCGTTTATGACCACTATCTTTCGGATTTTTAGCCACTTTCTGGGTGGCCTTTTTCGACTTTGTTGGGTCGGCTAACTTCAAATTAACCTAGCATGTGGAGATTGTCTTTCTGACCCCGACTTTTCCTTCCCTCCTTACGACTACACTTTGTTTGCAGCGCCAACAGGCTTCCCACTACACCTTACTTGGATTGCTCGGAAGCAGTGGTTCACTTATGTTTGTTTATGGAGCCAGCGTGCAGTTTTGCAACACCTCCACACAGGTTGTGCAAGGCCGTTGGTATCACACAACAACAAACCTAGTTTAATCTGAGATTTTCCTTCACACGATACATGGACCACAATAAGGGATTGTCTATCGGTGGCTCGAGGTTCTGTCCCTTGAAAGTTGTTCCTATAGATGAGCTAGTGTGCAGTACGGGCAAAACCCGCATAGGGGTTTGTGTAGTGCGGCTAGCTCATCCTTTCATCATATATATATATATATATATATATATATATATATATATATATATATATATATATATATATATATATATATATATATATATATATATATATATATATATATATATATATATATATATATATATATATATATATATATATATATATAATTATAGTATACATACAGTGTATATCTCCCTGCATTAGTATAAGTTATTTAAAAGGAAAAAAAGACCCGTAGAAGACTTAGACATTTGTGGTACATGTTAGCACCTGAATGTTAGACGCATTCTTATGAAAATCTAGTTGGGATTACACTACTAACCAAGCCACCTGGAATTCTAGCTTGTGTCTATGTTGGATGTAGTGATATCAAGACATACATTTATAACTGGAAGTGAAGTTTTACTTAGTTTTTTAGCTTTAACTTTTTTAGCTAGTTTGTTGGAAAGTGTGCTTCAACAGATAATTAATACTGTTCACCAATGGAGACGTCATCACAGAATATGAAAAGCTTCATATGTTGGTAGTGGTAAATACAATAACCATCATCATCATCAAGTGATGTCTCATTAACGAAGAATGGTTGCCACATGCCTCCAACATCCTGTGCCTCATGTTCTGGTGATGCACTCTGTTAGACTGTAACATGTCCACCTTTTTATATTATTCTTCCACTTGTATCTCTACCTACCTTTAGCTCGTTTCCCCTCGACTAAAGTAAGGTCTTCAACAAGATGATATGTCTTTTAATGTGTCAAAAAAATTGTATTTCCAATAATATTTCTTTGTTTATGTTAAGTGTTGTTAGAATATCTTTCTTTGTTATCTTCTCTTCTATAATGTTGTCCCTATTCTTCTATATATCCACATCTCAAAAGTATCAATTCTCTCTTCTAATTGTTTGTTTAGTGTCCACATTTCTGAGCCATATATTAATATAGAAGTATAGAATAGATGTAGCATTTTATAATTCTCATTGTGTAACTTGTTTGTAATTTGTGTAGATGTCAATATTTTGCTCACGTCACTGAAAGTACTTTTAATCATTCCTATTCTTCTCCTTCTGTTTCACCTTTTCTGATTACCATGGTTTTTAAAACGCAGGTATGTATGTTGGATGAGTATGATTAGAAATGTACAAGTGGTCCTCGTTCGCGAACATGGATTGAGACCCTGAGAAAGGCGAGCCTGAAAGTGGTTACATTCATTTTCCTGCTGGTACATGGGGGTGTTGGAGGCAATGAAAGAGCAGATCAACTGCGGTCATCCACGATTGTGACACAGGGCGATAAGTTAATCAAGCCGAAGTTTTGAATTCCTTAAGAGATAAAGCAGGCGAGAGTGAGACTAATGTGAATGATGATTTATTTTCAATGTCCAGGATTAAAAATCAGAATTTGTAATGCGGTGTTGCTAGTAGTGAACATTTTAGAGGGCACAGAAGAATGATGGTCAACCAGTATAGGACCGGTACTGTCAACAGAAGTCTAATGGCGGATACACACAGGACGAGATCGGAACAACTATGGACATGACCAGTTTGCAGTGTTGATGATCCGTCGCCTAGCTAGCACGGGTTTTGTTTTTGTGATAGTCATATTTAGTTCTTAATCTTTACTTGATTTATGCAAAAAGAACACAGCGCCATCTGCATATTTCAGGTTTTTCATTATTTTTGTCCAATGATCTTGAGGCTTAGCATCACTTCTATATGATTAAAGATATTGTCTGTGTAGATATTAAACACAATAGTAACTGGTAAAAACAAAACATACATATGGCTTAAAAAGACATTTGATGGATCAACAGTTTTAAAAAAACTTTTTATCTGCACTATTATTTCAAAAATATGCCAACTCGCACAGCATGAAAAAAAAAAGAAAAACATAGATGAATACGCCGTAAAACAGCCAGGAACAAGGCGAAAGCAGCCAAAAGCAAGGAACAAAGAATAAATGCAACTGAATTTACTTGATGTGATTGTAAGGATAAGGACATACATTTTACTTTTAAATAAATGTTGTACGAATGAAAATGACATATATTTTTGGAGATTAATGCACATCTTGGCGAAAATACAGAGGGAATATAACGACCTTTCGGCGACACAAGAAACAAGGTTAACGACAACGGTTATAAACTAATAGATACATGCATTCAGCACAACCTCTTTATAACGAACACATTCTTTAAACACAGACAATCATTAGTCTACACATGGAATAAATGGAACACACTTTCTTTAAACATAGACAGTCTCAAGTCTACACATGGTATAAATGGAACAGCTTAGAAAGCAATAGCCAGATAGACTTTATACTCACAAAAAGAAACAATAGACGGAAGATAACAGACACACGAGTAATACCTAACATGTGTGCAGACACTGCCCATAAGGCAGTAATAATAACAGTCAAAACGAACATAGCGAAAAATGCAAGCACAAGAAAATCACGAAGCACCAATGGCAACTAGATATACAGATATTGGAAGCATAAACACGCACGGAAAAATATATAGAAGAAGTTAATTAAGAATTCACCAACCTCCAAGAAAACACCTAGCACATAGAAGAAGAATGAAAATATTTTTTAAATGGCATCATGTAAACATTAGGAAATATATGCGGCTATAAAAACCATAAATGTACGAAACAAAAGATTACAACTTTGTGGACAGAATAGGTAAATAAAGCAAAGAAAAATAAAAACAAATTCAAGAAATGGGCAACAAGACAAAAGACATGAAGACTACTTAGCAGACAAGACAGCAAAGATTAACATAAAGAAAATATATAATCTGCAAAAGTTAAATCATGGTAAAAATTTAGAGAAATACTAAACAAGGACAGTCAAAACGCACCAAAGATGTTTTACAAGAAAGTGTAAAACATGAGAAGCAAAAACACAAGAACTAACATAAATAAGCAATGATGAACATAGCAACATACTAAATAGGCCCCAATAAATCATGAAAAGAAAGAAAATTACTTCAATCAAGTCCGCCATAAAGGGCAGAGAAGTGATCACAACAATAAATACAATAGTAAAGAACCTAGAACAATACATCCTTTAATCCGAAATTAAAATCAGTTAAATATGCACCAAATAAAACCGCACAAGGAATAGACAACACATATATAGAACTAATAAAAATGCTAACAACGACAGGTATACAGTGGCTACACATACTGTTCAATGTGATATGGAACACACAAGACGGCACATGATTGGAACACATCGCTTATTGTTCCCATCTGAAAGAAAAAAGGCAGTAAGAGGGACTGCACTAAGTACAGAGGCATATAACTCTTAAGCCACATAGGAAAAATCTTTAGCAAGATACTAGAGAGAAGGATTCGCGCATATATAGAACCCCGTCTCAATAACACATTATTGGGTTTTCGGAAAACTTAAAGTACAGATGCAATCTTTACCCTAAAACAACTTTCAGAGCTTAGCGATAGAACATAACCATGACTTATATATGGCTGGGGTGCAATGGGAACGCATTGCTCTAGTCGGAACCAGGGTTAGCAGATAACCAAGATCCCAAATGTACCTCCACGCGGTGCACCCTGGAAACAGAAATACAGCAGCTCTAGTTGATTCTGGCCAAATCATTTGGGGATCGTGTCCGAGAATGTGCAGGTAGCAGATGGAAAGAGATTTGACTGCACAAGAGACAGGCAATATCTCTGACACCACCAGCATCACCACATATAGCGACACTGTCGACATACAGTGATGCTAGTCAGTCCAGTCCGAACAATGGAGGGGCAACCAATGTAAAATGCACGTAAAGGTACATGCATGGCGAGAGACAAATAGATTTCATACCGAGTACAATGAAACAATGAAAGTCAGAACAGCGCTAGAGGGCAGCGCGAACTGCAAATAGAAAGTGAAAAGTTTCAAGGAAAGGGAAACTACAAGCTCCGTCAGCTCGAGACGGGCATCTAGTTACCTGTGTTCCTTACAGGGAGAGACCCAGACCCATTCAATGGCGTCTGGTAAAGCAAGAAGACCTAATCCAACTCTAATGTCGAGCCTTCCTAAACCGGAAATATGCTCGCGAAGAGTTCTGTACCTGATGGGCTTAAGCAAGAAAGGGACAACGATGGTAGTCCTGGTCCAACTCTACTGTCAAGGTTTCCTATACCGGAAGTACACTTGAAGAGAGAAAGGGTTCAGTACCTGATGGGCTCAGGCGCTATTGGGACAAGGACGCTCAGCTCGAGAACGCCTTGCTCTCAAACGCGTAGTGTGAGACTCGAACTTGGACAAGGGGTACACGATGTCGGTGAATGACACCTCGGCTAAGAGGGCGAAATAGCCAGGGTCCAACTCCTCTATTGAGTTCTTCCCCTTAAGGAACCAGGCTCACGGATGAGAAACGGTTCAGTACCCAATGGGCACAGGCACAGCACTTCCAATTACACGAGGCAAGTTCATAGACAGTGGAACACCTCGTGCGAGTCAGACGAGAGCAAAAATCGTCTGGGCGAAGAGTCGCCACTACACATGCCTGGAGACAGATATAGAGGCTGTCACAGGCTAAGGGTAGCCCACCCGAATTGTCAAGGCATGCCGAAATCAGTTGTGCTAGGCCTACAAGGCGCATAACGGTGGCACAACGTAATCACGCTCCCGGCGGAAATCGCACGGATATCCGTGATGGTTACAATGGAGCGAACGCAAAACAAACAAAACATACAATATCTGGCTTTCGTGCACCAAGAGAAAACTTTTGACAGAGTGAATAGAGCACAACTATAGATAACACTACAGGTATATGGTGTACCCCAACATCTGATACGCCTTTGTCAGAGCATATACGTCAATAGTCAATGCGCAGTATGAACGAGCACAGTTACATCGGATAATTTTCAAATTCACTCGGGGCTGAGACAGGGATGTGTACTATTCCCTTTATTGTTCATAACACACATAAATCACAGCTGCAAAGTAGCAAACACAAAGCAAGAAAACAATCTGAGGGATAACTTATACGAATTACTATTTTCAGATGACCAAGCACTAGTGGCATCTTCAAAAGAGAAACTACAAAGACAAACAGATAGATTGCATCAAACATGTCATGCCTTTAATATGAAGATAAATATAGCAACGACCGAAGTAATGAAGATAGGAAGAATAGAAAGAAGCACCAATATACATATTGGAAACACCATAATTAAACAAGTGGCATAATTCACATACCTAACTGACATAATTCACATACCTAAGTGACAGAATACACATACCTAAGTGATATATTCACATACGTAAGTGACAGAATTCTCATACGTAAGTGACATAATTCACATACCTAAGTGACATAATTCACATACCTAAGTGACATAATTCACATACCTGATTGACATAATTCACATACCTAAGTGACATAATTCACATACCTAAGTGACATAATTCACATACCTAGGTGACATAATTCACATATCTAAGTGACATAATCCACATACCTAAGTGACATAATTCACATACCTAAGTGACATAATTCACATACCTGATTGACATAATTCACATACCTAAGTGACATAATTCACATACCTAAGTGACATAATTCACATACCTAGGTGACATAATTCGCATACCTAAGTGACATAATTCGCATACCCAAGTGACATAATTCACATACCTAAGTGACAGAATTCACATACTTAAGTGACATAATTCACATACCTAAGTGACATAATTAAGGGTATGTCTAGGAATAAGCATGCTGACACACTATCCACAACTAGCCTCACCCTCTCCTTTCCACACACTGAAAAACTTGTAAAATAATTTTATTAATTAAGTTAACAAATGAAGACAAAAGCTAAAGGTAATGTGTTTATTAGTTTATTAGATGCCTTTTTTCAATATAAACTTTATCAGAATTTCATACAGGCATACATGATTCTGACTTTTTCTGAAGATTATCTATATATCTAAATTCTAATTATCATATCAATAAGACAATACATATCTTTAAGTTTAATCCATCCGTTGTGTCGGCCACTTCCTGAATATTTGTTGTTCGCAGCTGGTTTTACCCATACTGTCATCTCTCAGTTTTCAGGTTTTTCAGCGATCAGTCAGTTTCAAGATAAAGTTAGATAATGAACTCATACACAAGTTGGGCTCTATACCATCAGAGACAGAACATCCATCGCCATACAAGATATACGCCTGTTCTTCAGTTAATCCATACATGAATGGAATAAATAGAACGTGTGTGCGAAGGGAAACAACAACAGAACGCATGGCTTGTCAATAGTGTGGGTCGTACAGGAAGAATCAATTCTTTTAAGAATATATTGGTCTAGCTATAATTTAAAAGCTCCAACAATAACATTGTTATTAGAAAATGGTCAGCACACTTGTTAATGTTTGGTCAGCACACTTGTAAATGTTTGGTCAGCAAACTTATAAATGTTTGTTCCGCACAATTATAAATGTTTGGTCAGCACACTTGTAAATGTTTGGTCAGCACACTGGTAAATGTTTAGTCAGCAAACTTATAAATGTTTGTTCAGCACAATTATAAATTTTTGGTCAGCACACTTGTAAATGTTTAGTCAGCAAACTTATAAATGTTTGTTCAGCACAATTATAAATGTTTGGTCAGCACACTTGTAAATGTTAAGTCTTACTTAAGAGTATTTTATAACTACGAATAAGTTCTGCAGGTTCGACGTCAAAATGATCTATCACTGCTCTTGATCGCTTCAGGACACTTACTTTCATCATCTCATCTCCATATTCGATGTGTCCAGTTGTCGTTGAGGCATCTCGTCCGTGAACATTATATTTTCCTCTTAAATGTTGAATTCTGAACAGACATCATTTCTCAGCAGTGAAATGTCCCTCATATCCAAGTGTAGAATGAAGAAACAACTCGGTGTAACGTCATTCACTCTACTCGTCAGCCTATATTATCTGTGATCAGATCCATACATCAGTAAATACATCACATCTGTACTATTTCTGAACTTTGAAAGCAAAGTAAGCTCCCACACCAATCACAAAATATATTACAATAATATCACCGAGGCCGTCTCCATATCTTGCCCTAGAGACGTTTGTTAACTACTATCATTCTAGGTTCACTGTTCCTGATCAGAATAAACGTGTAAATGACCACCCATCTACACCCCTCCCCCTATTGTTTGATCACATTCCCCTAGCATATTTCCCGTCTTGAATATTCTGAGCATGTTTAAGTTTCGTTTCTGCACCCAACATCTGAACATCAGGTTATGTCTGTCTAGAGAATTAATTTAATAAATCACTCTCTACATTCCCATGTCCACATGTGTTATCCAGACAGTCATTATTAAAGTTTCCTACAGTTTATCGTCCTATTCCCGTTTGATAAACGTCAGTTTTTGTCTGACACTTAGAGTCACTGTCTGGTTTTCATTGCCTACATTGATAATGGTACCAGTATTATTGACATGCCTGGGACAGAATACTTTCGCTTCAAAAACTTTCTCAAAAATGTTAAACCTGCTAGTCAATTCACATCTAACATTTCTCAAAAATGTTAAACCTGCTATTCAATTCACATCTAATATTTCTCAAAAATGTTAAACCTGCTATTCAATTCACATCTAACATTTCTCAAAAATACTAAACCTGCTATTCAATTCACATCTAACATTTCTCAAAAATGTTAAACCTGCTATTCAATTCACATCTAACATTTCTCAAAAATGTTAAACCTGCTATTCAATTCACATCTAACATTTCTAATATTTCTAACTTTCTTGTCATTATTGTCACTATTCATCCCTTACCCCAGCACATCTGTTTATTACAAACCTACTGATGCACATGGGTTTCTGTTTTACTGTTCGTTTCATCCTCCTGCTTGTCGTAACTATCTGCCATTATACCAACTACTTCGCCTTCGTCGCTTATGTTTATTATGATGACGACTTTCTTGATAAATTCTCTGCGATGAATTCATAGACGCTGGTTTCCTTACAGTATCATTTCATCGGCATCGATTCGTATCCGTGAATTCTTTCGTTATGTCACCTTGACTACTATTCAGGTATTTCCTCCTCTTCTAATAGAGTTAAACATGTCCTAACTTTTCATCCCTTAACTCTACCCTCGTTGTATCTTGTTCAAGAAGTATTCATTTCTTCAGTCTGACCCTCAACCTCATTTTGTCCGCTAGGACTTTCCTCTGTTTGCCTAAAGGCGTTACACAAATCTTAATGATATCTTAGTCGACAGTCACATTATGTCTTATGTTCCTGAACATTTTGTCAGCCATTTGACCTTTTTGTTCGTTGTAAACACGATCGTTGCTACATATGTCTCTGTGTAGTTCAAATCCGCTCTGTTTTATTTCCTAAAGTGACTTTTATTATTGACGATGTTTTTAAATGTAAATCATGAAGTGTTATTTGCGTTATCATATATAAACACCGCCGAAGACGGATAAGTCGGGAAATTGGTGCAAATAAAACGGCGACACAACACATTCCATTCTCTGGACTACATCTTGCTGGAAATCTGGTAGAGCTATTGTCGTGCTATAAGAGAGATCCAGCACGAATTTGAGAATGAACTCTGAAGAAGAAGAAAAAGAATATGTAAACGTTGTGACAAAAAGTACATAGGAGAAAGTGGCTTAAGATTGAGTGACCGCTTCTGTAGCAGCTATATTCTTGTCATTAAACACAGCATCATCGTGTTGCTTTTGAGATCAAGGTCTCTATATCACTGAGGTAAAATCCTGTAAAACAGATATAGATCTAGCTATAGCCCTTTCAAAACAGTTTGTATTGGGTTTGGTACCAATGTTCTTTCGATCCTTAATTGTGATCTTTTGTGTGTTTAACCTTTGAATACTGTGGTCCTTGTATTATTGCTGTCCATGTTGTTTCCAGTAATAGTTTTCTTTTTCATTCCAATATCATTTCCCGATTCCTTTTTCAAGAATAAAAAATCCGCCTCCAAGTAAAACAGTGTACGTATATGTCATTGCCACTTTGTATATCTGGCTGTTCAATATCTGCATTAAAATGCATCTGTGATAATATCATTGTTGTTACTGTATTTTAAAAATTGTATACGTACTATTTGTTTTGTATTTTTCTGAAAAAAAGACCTTAAGTTTCAAATATTGAAAATGTCATGCATATTGTAATGTTTATAATTTAGTACACTTATCACAAAATCCAATATTCCGTTGGTCATCTTAAAACTACCACACAATTTATTGTCTACGTAAGTACCATTGTTACACAGTTTTAATGATGTCTTATCGATCTAGTATCGATCTTCTAAACATTACGCATATTCATATCCAGAACACTGCAACTATTAGAAGTTTGCAATACTTTGTTTCATAAAGTGACCAATAAGTGTAGGCAGCTTATTATGAGGTGAAAAAATAACGTTCTTTTGGTAGCGATCTCAATAAGTTCTTCCAGAATAGTTGAAGCCATTCAAGACATTTTAAGATTTCTTCCATAGAAACACATCTCTACACCCCACCAGTTCCAACTCTCTCTCAACAATTAGATATCGACCTAATTGTTTGTAGGTGATCGCTGTGATAACGTTATTCAATGTTTCATTTCAAGACTGATTCTGCAGCTACTGTTATATTTTTCCATACAGACTACATTAAACACTGTAAATGCATTATGTAAGAGTGTTGACCGCTAGTCACTGTGTAAGAGTGGTGACCGCTAAGTCACTGTGTAAGAGTGTTGACCGCTGGTCACTGTACTGTGCAGCTAGATGTATCTTAATGATCACACTTCATATCCAAATCAATTTGATTTTTTTTCATATCGTATGTATTTTATAACTTCAGAGCAACTTGTTACACATGTCTATTAATAATATGACTAAAATCGTAAATATTACAAAGAGAAATATTCCCTTTTGTGAATAACAGTTATAACTTATGTGTTTTTACAATTTTCACCCTTGTAACCAACTGCACAGCCAGAGGGACATCCACCAGTACTAACGAAACATGGATCACTTGTGTTAGCACAGTTACATGTGTGCTCACAGTTTCTCCCAAACATCCCATTAGTGCAGTGTGAATCTGGAAAAGAAGAATGCATATATACGTAAATCACATGGTACACCCAGTAATAATACAATAATGTCAAACATCAATACAATCTCCATACAAGTTCAAAAATGGAGTGGTAAAGCAATGGAATGATTTACAAAAATATTTCTAATAGTCCCTACTGCCTACTCGAGCCATATGTATGTACTGCTTTTTTCGAGGGCAAAATGTTTCTAAGGGGTTAAAAAATTAAGTTTATAATTCGGTTGCAAAATATGGAGCTAGAACTCGGATTACAATATTCAGATATCAATCCCGATATAAGAACGTTATATGTGGCAGCAGGTGCAGAATGGATAAGTCTACCCACAGATTTCGAAACTTGTTTGGGAGTAGTAATATCACTTAGCAGGGAATGCAGAGAGTGGTGTCTTACAGCTGTTGAGAACGAAGGGCAGGCTTTTGTCAGTGAGAATACCAATGAGGTGGATATGATTATATGCACTGATGGATCTGTAATTAGACATGTTCGCAGTGCTTGGGTCTTCACAGTTCAGTGCGCAGGTAATAAAGATCAGGGAGGAGAGTGGTGCCTTCACTACGAGTAGCATGACCATGGACACTATGGTGGTGACCAGGGCATTTGAGTGGGTATGTACACAGAAGGTAAGGCAGGTCTACATCTTGAGTGACTCTATGAGTACGATTAGGAAGGTACAAGTGGATCTCGTTCGCGAACAGTGGATTGAGGTCTTGAGAATGGCGAGGCTGAAAGTGGTTACATTTATTTTCGTGTCGGGAAATGTGGGTGTTCGAGGCAATGAAAGAGCGGATCAACAGATGTTAAGCGTGATTGTGGCATAGGGGCAATGGAACACATTGACATTTTGAATTCTTTAAAAGATTATAGGACGCGAGAGTGAGACTAATGTGCGCGATGATTCCTTTTCTTCTTCTTCTTCTGCGCCGTTCTCAAACATCATTACTGCGATATCTGCGCCTATCGGCCTGACATATCCGACTTCAGCAAGGTTTTGGGTCACTGACCTATATGGGATAGTCGGCCTAATCCCATAAACTCCTTAGTCGCCTCTTACGACATGATTGGAAGGCAAATAGTGTTGCTATTCTTTGCTCCCCTTTCGGGACACGGCAACACACGGGCGATTCCTTTTCAATGGCCAGGATTAGTTAGTTAGTTAGTTAGTCGACGGATCATCATCACTGCAAACTGGATACATCCATAGTTGCTCCGATCTCTCCTTGAGTGTATCCGCCATCACACTTCTGCTGACCGTACCGGTCCTATGCTGGTTGACCATCATTCTTCTGCGCCCTCCAAAATGTTCACCTCCAGCAACACCACATTTCAATCCCTGATCTTTAATCCTAGCCATTGAAAAGGAATCATCATCCACATTAGTCTCACTCTCGCGTGTTATATCTCTTAAGGAGTTCAAAATGTCAGCGCGATCCATTGCCCCATCGCCCTGTGCCACAATCGCGCACGATGCCAGTTGATCCGCTCTTTCATTGCCTCGAACGCCCACATGTCCCGGCACGAAAATAAATGTAACCACTTTCAAGCTCGCCTTTCTCAAGGCCTCAATCCACTGTTCGCGAACGAGACCCACTTGTAACTTCCTAATCATACTCATAGAGTCACTCAAGATGCAGACGTGCGTTAACTTCTGTGTGTGGAGCCACTCAAATGCTTTGGTCACCGCTATTGTCTCCGTGGTAATACTACTCGTAGTGAACGCAAAGGCACCATTTCCCTCCTTGATCGTTTTACCTGCGCACTGAGCTGTAAAGGCCCAAGCACTGCGAACATGCTTAATTATAGATCCATCGGAGTATATAATTACATCCCACTCTTTGGTATTCTCACAGATTAAAGTCTGCACTTCTTTCTCCACAGCTGTGGGACACCATTCTTTGCATTCCGTGCTAAGTGATATTACTACTCTCAAACAAGTTTCGAAATCTGTGGGTAGACCTATCCATTCCGCACCTGCTGCCACATCCTGTAATCTGCACACGCTTTGTATGACATCCTCAGCACGTCCCATCCACGACCTTCCTCTCTTGAGTCTGCTGCCTTTAACTTTCTGTATTTCGGAATGCAACGGTTGTTCCTTATCTGCATGTATTTGAAGGTACGCCCGTGCACGGCAATACTGTAATCTATGCTCAGCTGTTGGGCAGTCAATTAGGTATCACATAGATCTTGTCGATGTGTCTCTTGTGATTCTCAGAATGATACGCATTGCTGCTTTCTGGACTCTATCCAGTCTTTAAATCTGAGTTTGGCTAAGAGTCAGAATTGCCCGTGCATATTCCATCACAGCCGCAACCAAACCCTGGTACAAAAGAAATAACAATCTCTGCTCACACTTCGCAGCAGCCATAACCTTCATTGCTGCTAAGCCTTCACCTGCCCTTATGATAATGTGATCAACATGTTCCCTGAAACTCAGGCTTCTGTCAAAAACACACACAGATATCTCATTGTGCTAGTTCTTTCTAAACATTTCCCAGACAACGAAACTTGTGGCATGGGTGTCTTTACCATGTGATTGTTCAAGGAAAACGACGCCACGAATGCCTTAGACGGATTAACCACTGGTCCCGTATCTCGACACCAATGTGTCAGTCTGTCCAGCTCCTTCTGTAGTTCCACGATGCACTTTTCTCGATTTCTGCCCTGTCTATACACCAGGATATCATCGGCATATGGCATCATTCTGACAGCACCTGTAATGTGATTGCCAGCGATATGTACTGTGTATACATTGAAAAGTGCAGGAGATAGAGGCGATCCCTGTGGCAGACCAGGGCTAATAACCGTTGGTGCAGATATCCATTTGCCACACTTAAGAACCATCAGGGAGGCGCCAACCCAACGCACGACAAAAGTATTAACTGCAAGATTTAACAGCTGGTGCATCAAGATATCCAAGGAGACCCTATTGTACGTATCCTCAAGGTCTATTGCGACCGCACATGTCTCCATGCGCGAATCGAACCTCTCAAAAACATCATGTGCAAATATAGCTGCATTATGCCATGTCTTCTTTCCTGGACGATATCCTCCTAACAATATTGGTAAACACATATTTCTTTCAAGATAACACGATACCTTCCAGGCCACATTTTTTTCCAAAAGCTTGCCAATCGTATTCTGCATTGTTATTATTCTGTAGCCTTGTATCCTGGTGTGGTCCTTCCCAGTTTTCGGTAGTGGAACTAAATAGCTGTGCAACTGGCCTTCTTTCACTGTGCCCTTTAGAAGGCTATTATTGAACATGTCCGCCAATTCTCCCAACTCCTCATCAGTTCTTCGACTAATGTCATCGTATCTAATGCCATCTGGCCCTGGTGCTGTGTTTTTAGTACTTTTCAGTGCCTTCCTGATTTCTTCAACTGTGCTTCGCATATGGTTTTCCATGCTCAAGTTCTTACACGTGTCTGTGATCGCTTTCCTGATTTCTAGATATGCCTCCACATTTCTCTGACCAATTTTTGCGGCGTACTGTGCGCCGCACCTTTTGTCTCGTCCGTCTTCTGTCAGACGGTATCGTCGCTCTGGTAATCGGCAATAGTCACGCGTCTTGTGAGACCAAGTACAGGACTTATGTGCGCATTTGTGACTTTTCGCGTGTGATCTCCTGGCAACGTCGGATATTTATTTAAGTTGGACGGAAAACAGAAAATTTAGTTTATTGTTTATTAGCACTACAGTACCATTACATTTTCAATTGTTTACTAACGTTAATACTCACATATACACAATTTGGGAGAATTTTCAAATATGGGATTATCCTGGCTGAGGGATTCTTGAAAGAAAAAAGAAAGTAGGTCTATGGCAACAAAATATCCAAGAACCGACATTTTAGATAATGTCTTTTTTATTTTACAAGAAAACCGATAGGTACGTGGGTGAGAGGTTTAAACACATAGGTCCTTTGGGTGAGACGTTTACACCCCTCTCTTTCACTTATTTCTGAATATAAAATGGTATGCTCTATTTCCTTAATTGACCGCCTGTTTAACACTCAAAAACTCACCCTCGCCCTTTCTTAATCTGCTGACCGTATTTGAATGTTTCTTTGTTAGCATTCTGGCGTACTTTCTTGTTTTCTATATCCAACATTATCTACATTTCAACTGGTACATGTCTAATCATTCCTGAACGTAAGTCTGTGTTTAATTTCTCTTATACTACTTATTCTACTTTGCAAGTTGATCTGTTCCAACAAAAGACATGTCCAAACGCTCTCAAAATGTTCTTCTTTATTGTCATTGTGGGTACCCTTGTTACCAGCAGTCATACATTTCATTACTATGTTTTTGTAATTATGTAATGTCCATATGAATATACATTTACATGATTACGAGATGGCAATGTGTATATATTTTATGACTATATGACCTAAAACCTGAGATGTTTTATTGTAGAATGTTATTTAAAAACGTGTTTTTATGACAATCTTGTCTCTGTTGGTTCTCCCTCCAAGGATTTATTGATTTATTGTTTTCGTGATTGTGTAGATGTTGACGTTGCTAATGTGTTGCATATTACTACATGTTGACTCAATTATTTCCCCATTAATCGATATTGAAAATATGTTGCTACAATATAGGTAGAGAACATATTCTATGAACCTAGTGAGAACAACGAATAATCTA
Source organism: Meghimatium bilineatum (assembly GCA_034231615.1). Classification (NCBI taxonomy): domain Eukaryota; kingdom Metazoa; phylum Mollusca; class Gastropoda; order Stylommatophora; family Philomycidae; genus Meghimatium; species Meghimatium bilineatum. The sequence continues at coordinate 8,081,843 of CM067306.1, forward strand.
TTGAGAATATACTGTGAGAACTTAGGTAATCAACATAGGACAAATATACTGTACGATTCCGTAGAGAGACCATAGACCGTAGAGAGACCATAGCGAGAGCATAGAACACACATGGTAGAACATAGTGGAAGAACATAGGACAAACATGGTAGAATATAGTGGAATAACATAGGACAAACATGGTAGAATATAGTGGAAGAACATAGGACGAACATGATAGAATATAGTGGAAGAACATAGGACGAACATGGTAGAACATAGTGGAAGAACATGTTATAGTTGAAGAGCATAGGGAGAACATAGTGTGACCATAGTTGAAGCCGAGACTGAGAACATAGTTGAAGAACTTAGCGAGAACATACTAAGAATATGTTAGAACATGTTCGGACACAAGCCGTTTATTTTTTATAGCTGTGTCATATTACATAGTGTTATAGTTACTGTAGAAAATGTTACACGTCTAAACAGGACATTTAGTTACGTGTAATTAAAAGTAGCATGTTTACTTATTACCCAGAAAACCTTTAAACACCACATGGGTTTCCTGTGTTAGGTATTGAGACTTGTAACCGCATGTTGTCAAATATGTATCACTGTGTAATGAATGGTTCTTGATTATTGGTACTAGTTAAGACAAGTAAAGTAATGAAAATTGTTCCCCTGCTGAAATGTAGAAGGCTGAAATAATAAATTCTGTAAGTATTTATCACCGGTTATATTGTAGCAGGTTGGTATAATAAAGGCTGGATATGGTTCTCACAGATACAAAACGTTCAGTGTCTTTTTTCTTTTTTGTTTTGAAATAACAAGGCGGTTGAAGTTTCAGCCGGTTAGTACCAAATAGCTTCTGAATCAGTTTGCACTTAGAGTGACCTGGTCATCATTAAGAATTTTGGCTGATTCCGTATGCATTTACTCTGTACGTTAGATAGTTAGTTCTTGAATTCTGCAAAACGTCAGTCCTGCATTGTCGGTGACCTGGTAAATTTCTAGGCTTTCTACTGATTCAGAAGTGCACTATCACTAACTTTTATATCTGGTTCACATAGGTATACAGCCAGGCTTGTCGTCGTTACAGGGATAGTCTACAGGGACAGTACAGGGATAGTACAGAGATCAGCAGACAGAGCATTCGAACTAAAGGAGTCGAGGGATAGTCGAGAGATGAGAGTCGAGGGATAGTCGAGAGATGAGAGTCGAGGGAGAGTACAGAGGTGAGAGTCGAGGGATATTCAAGAGATGAGAGTCGAGGGATAATCGAGAGATGAGAGTCGAGTGGTGGTCAAAAGATGAGAGTCGAGGGATAGTAAAGAGATAAGAATCGAGTGGTAGTCGAAAGATGAGAGTCGAGGGATAGTAGAGAGATAAGAGTCGAGTGGTAGTCGAAAGATGAGAGTCGAGAGATAATCGAGAGATAAGAGTCGAGTGGTAGTCGAAAGATGAGAGTCGAGAGATAATCGAGAGATAAGAGTCGAGTGGTAGCCGAAAGATGAGAGTCGAGGGATAGTCGAGAGATAAGAGTCGAGGGATAGTTGAGAGATGAGAGTCAATGAATATTCGAGAAATGAGAGTCAAGTTGTAGTCGTGAGATGAGAGTCGAGTGGTAGTCGAGAGATGAGAGTCGATAGATAGTCGAGAGATTCTTCTTCTTCTTTCGTTCACATGAAAAATGTCTATATCTGTAATTCTGTCTCCTGAATAAAACTCACACTTGAAACATGTCTATATCTGTAATTCTGTCTCCTTAATAAAACTAACACTTCAAACATGTCTATATCTGTAATTCTGTCTCCTGAATAAAACTCACACTTGAAACATGTCTATATCTGTAATTATATCTCCTGAATAAAAATCACACTTGAAACATGTCTATATCTGTAATTTTGTTTCCTTAATAACTTAGCAATAAACTCACTGTCTTTTAAAGTTCAGACAGTGGCTTATAGAGTTTTGATTCCAGTGATGTTTCCTCTGGCTAATATGTCTGCCTCAGCGTTTCATGCTCACAACACACTTGAAGTATATGCTAGGTAGTCTGTGCTGCCTGTCCACATGTGCACATGGCCATGTTGCCAATCTTGAATTTTGTGTGCATGTGACTGCGAAGCCGGTTCTATCCTGTTCTGAGGAGTAGAATTGCAGCTTGTTCTGATCTGTTCATAATATTATAGTCATCTTGTGTTGGTGTTTGTGGCTTTCTTATTGACTTGATCATCTGTTTTTTCTGATGGTAGGTGATTGATAAATTTAGTTGGTCTTCGCCAGCACCTTCCTTATCCAGTTGGTCTGCTTTTTCATTTCCTGGTATACCACAGTGGAAGGGTATCCACTGCATGGTTACCCTATACTGGTAAGACAGTTCATTAAGTAGTTTTTACAAGTCTGTTAGTTTTTTACAGACTGGAGAGCTTGCAGCACTGACCTTGCATCTGTCAGGAATACCACGGGCTGCGGGTCAGGATTGGCGTTCACCAGTTTTTCAGTTATTACACTAATTGCCTGAATTTCTGCATCAAAATTATTGCCGAAATTCCCTGTTGTTGTTCGGATCGTATCTCTAGACTGTTGTAGATATTCTATATATACACCTGCACCTCCATTTCTCACTGTATTATTTGCTGGCCCATTTGTGTATACTCTGACCCATATATCTTGTGGATATTCCTCGTCCAAGAAACTGAGGATGAACGTCCGTTGCTGCACACTGCTCTGTTCGTTTTCGCTTAGTATTCCTTTCACATGGGTCTGAATGTATATTGACATTCCATGCCCTTCATTCCAAGGGGTTTGTTATGGAATAACATTAAGGGGCTGTTAACTTCAGGTAGTTATGTACGTTGTCTGTGGAGTCATTTAGATTGGTGGATAAAGCTGCTTCTTTTCAGTCGTCTCATTGATAGATTTTGGAATCTTTCCTTCGTTGTATGTCGTGGCATATACTGAAACTTTTTTGCTTGTATTTGCACCTTTGTGTCTCTGCGTTCGCCAAGAGTTTACATTCTTCCAATTTTCTGCATCTCTACTATGGGTGTGGATTTCATTGCTCCCAGCATTAACCTGAGTGCCAGATTTTGTGCCTTATCTAGTTCTTGTAATGTGGTGTTTGATGCAGGACACCACACAGTTGAACCACCTTCCATGTGTGTTATTATGCCTTGCTGGTACATTTTACTGAGTATATTCCCACTGGCTCCCCATGTGGTTCCACTTAGTTTTCTCATGATAGCTAACTTCCTTCTGGCTTTTGTTGTTGCTTTATTTATGTGTTGTTTCCATGTCAGCTTATCATCAAAAGTAACTCCGAGGTATGTGGGTTGTCTGTCTTCTTTCAAAAGCTCTCCATCTATCTTGATAATACCGACTTTTTGTGTTCGTGAAAGGGTAAAGAGTGTAGTGAAGCATTTATCATTGTTAACACTGAATCACAATCTATTTGTGTATAAGTTTAAGACATCAGTAGCTCTTTGTATTTGTTTAGTGGCGACTGTCACATGTTCTTCCGTGCACCAGATCACCAGGACGTCAGAATGCATTGCCACTTTAATCCCGTGTGGTAGTTCGGCAACTAGGTCATTGAAATAAACCAAGCAAAGTATGTGTTACATGACTCCTCCCTGGGGGACTCCATAACGCAGTAGAACTTTCTTGCTCTTGTGACCATCTAAACGTACTCTGACTCTTCTATTATGCATGAAAGCTTTTACCCATTCGTACAATCTTGAGCTAACCCTGCAGTTTCGCAATTTCTTTAAGAGTCCTTCTTTCTAAACTTTTTGTCAAATGCTTTCCTGAGGTCTATCCATGCTGCTAGTGCCAGTTTCTTATCTTGGAAGGAGTTCTCAATCACTTTAGAGAGGTAGGTTGCCTCATCTTCAGTAGAGTAGCACTGTCTGAAGTCTGCTTGCTGCGATACCAGAAGATTTTCACTTTCAAGGTATCTCTGCATCCAAAGATTAATAATGCATTCCAATGTTTTGCATAACAGCTTGTGAGACTGATGGGCCTGTAGTTGGAGAATGTGGTGCCATCTTTTCCTGATATGAGGTGTGATATCTTTATTGCTTCTCTCCATGATAGTAGAACATTACCTGTGGTCCAGTTTCCATTGAAGATCTGCAGTAGCTTTGCTCTTGCTGTATTTCTTAGATTTTTAATCATTTCATTGGATACTCCATCAGCTGCTGTGGACTTTTTCCTATTTAATTTGGATATTGCATGCTCCAGTTCTTTCATTGTGATTGGTGCCTTCATGAATTCCAGTATAATGTAACATTGTCCTGCTGTCTAGATGTTTCCGAGTCATATTGCAGCTTCTCCAGTTTATCATTCCAGTTGGGTTTGTAGTGTTTGCGTTCCCCCCTGGGTATGGTTTTACTAGCAACATGTAGTATGCACCTATTAAATTCACTCACTGCTTTATTTATGTCTTTGTCGAAGTTCATGTCCTTACCTAGAACACTGGTTAAATGCTGGTACATTTTCCAGTCTGCCATCTTATAGTTCCTTTTAGTGAGTGTGCTGCTGTCCTTGATAATTTCATTGTGAATTTCCAAAAAATAATAGTCTGTGGTCACTACCTCCAAGCTGCTTTCCAACGACACGTGTGATGTTCCATTTCAGGTCTGGTCAGTGGAATGCCATGTCTGGTGTAGAGGTGATGTGCTATTCTCTCGAGTAGAAGGTTGGTGAATCCGCAGGCTGATTAATAAGTATGAGATTATTTTCATCTTGTCATCTCACATGTTCCTCACCTCTCTTGTCCATGTGATCATAACCCAATCTCTGAAAGTGGCTGTTGTAGTCACCACACACCATAAGTCTATCTTTTTCTGAAATTGTATCTAGTGCCAATGGTCTATCATTTGGGCAGTAGTAGTTCAGGAGATGGAATTTTGTACTGTCTTAAGGTGGATCATCTGGTATTCTACTCACTCCATATACACTTCCAGCTGGCATGCAGTGATATCATCTTTAACAAGTGTCGGAATTCCACCCTTTCGTCTGTCCTTTCGATCTGATCGGTAGCACTGGTATCCTCTGATTTTTAAGGCTAATCGCTGTTGAGATGTGTTTCTTGAATACATCATATATAACTTGTTCTTCACACATAAAATTTTCAAGCACCACATTTTACTGTATCCATCTCTTTTGCTGTTCACACCCTCGGCATTCCAGTGCATTATTTGAATTCGTCTTTGGTTTGTTTAGACTGTAGCTTTATTCCCTTGCCTCCTGGCTCCCCGGGGAAATTGAGAAGGACTTCCAGTATTTGAGGTTGGGCCATTTCAATGTATAGGGCAAGGCACTGTCCCTGTCTGAAAATCTGACACAGTGTAGGCACCATAACTATTATGAGATATTGACCGGTTTCCATTGTATTTTGTGCGTGACATTCTGACTCATTGTGCGCCTCATTGTCTGGTTGCCTCCGTCTTCAGCACATTGCTTACTTGGGCAGGACTGTGATCCTACTCGAGTGGGACAAATTAAGTAACTATATTTTCGAGATCCGGATCGAGAGAACTAGCATAGTTCGCTGAAATAAATTCTCTGAAACCCTCTGTTGCCATTCGGCGCCAGGGGTAGAAACATTTCTGGAGACGTCCCTCTTGTGTGCTGAGTATATTGTGGAAGTTGTCACCTCTTATATTTCAGTGGTCCACAGTCTTCGTGGATGCCTCTGGATCTTCCAGCGCTGTATCTGCATAGCATAACTTGCTGTGGTATTCTGTCTGATTGTAGTCTGTTCATATCTGTAAACCATTTGATCTTTAGTCTATTGATGTATTTTAAGAGTGAGGTGATGCCGGTTTTTTGTCGGATAGTTAGAAGAGTAAATTGCTAAGTACAAGTGAGATCTTGTCAATCACCAGTGAGATTAATTATACATTGTAGAGAGAGAGAGACGGTTTAAAGTCTCTCTAATTAGCTATTATAGTGATGTGCATACATCCTGGATGTGTTAGAATTAGTTGTATAACGCAAGCATTGTTATATCATATTGATGTCTAGAAAAAAATGTCAGAGGCCACGAGTCGAAATGATTGTTACTGTAGTTGTGCATTTGAATATTGAATCGTATTAAATGTCTGGTATACCCATGACACGAAATGTCTTTATATTATATTAAAGTTAAAATTCCCCCGTGTGTTGCCGGGGCCCGACAGGGAGCAAAGAATAGCAACACTATTTAACTTCAACGCATTTCACAAAATGCGACGAAGGGGGTGATTGGATGGAGTTAAATGTCCCATCCAATATAGGATCATCGACCTAAAGTCATGCTGAAGTCGGATGTGTCAGGCCGGAAGGAGCAAATATCGCAGCAATGATGTGAACCATGGCACAGAGCATTCCGTTCTCCAAACTACAACCTGCTAATCTGCAGGAGTTTAAGAATGAACTAAGAAGAGGAAGAAGTATTAATTCTGCTACAGGAATAAACCTGGTCACAGCACCAGAGTTCCAGAAAGTCTTGTCTATGACGCCTGTATACTTGCTTGTCAAACGACAGACTCTATCTATTGACAGATTCAATACTGTCACATCTTCATCATTGACACACTACACTATTGTGACGTACACGTTTATATTTTGTCACACTTTGTGACTGACATGAAGACTATATATATCACACTTCTTTATATAAGGTATAGTAGCAAAATTGAAGGTCTCGGCATGATCATGCCTAGCCATGTCCAACTCTATGTTTTTCCTTCTGTAATCGACATAAAAGCGACTATGTTTTTCCTTCTGTAATCGACATAAAAGCGACTATGTTTTTCCATTTTGGTGGTCATTGTTCCTCCATGATCATCATTGATTTAGCGTAATGTTTTCTTATATAAGGTATGTTAATTTCGGCTAGAGCCTTAGCACGTCTTTGCCTAGCCTTTTAAATACTTGTTTTCCCTCTGTAGGTTATATCAACCACCATCTTACTTGACAATAGGCCTACATACTTGGTATTGGTTGCCATATTTTTTTCCCGGTTCTATAAGCTATATTAGCAGGATAAAGGTTCTCAGTCTTTCGTGTTCATCTGTATTTTTCCTCCTGTAAGTTAATAATAACCAACATATTACTCGTTATTGACCCTCCTTGTTTGAAAATGGTTGTATTCGTTTTCCTCACATATGCTATATAATCTTTGTATAAAGGGTCTTAGCATGACCAGTGGACGCTCTTACTGCAACATTGCATGACCTCTTCATGCCCCTATTTGAACTATGCACAACGCTACATAGTTCTATACGCCCTCTGCTCTATACGTGCACGACCTATTCAAGACCCTACGCAATAACTGCACGACCTCTTGATACCCCTGTAGGACCTCTGCACGACCTTCAGTATTTTATTATATGAGTTATATTAATCTTAAACCCGTATCCCGACCTGTTACGGGTCAATAATCCACTTTATGCTTGAATAATATTCAGACCCCTCAGGCTCTACTCGTATGTTACTACATAACACCATCTTCCACTAGAATCAGGATGGCGCGCCATGGGGTGTCACCGCGCTTCATCAACGGGTACATTTTATAATATATGAGCTATATTAATCATGTTCGTGTAACCGGGGCAACACACATCCCTATAATACTACTCTCACTACAATGTTCAGATTAAATATCAAATGTAAGAGCAGATTAAGCACAAAAGAGCAACTTGTTTACATCTTTAATAATGTATATTATTGTGTAAGGATGTACAAGTTGAACAGTTACAGAGAAAATATAGAGAAGAATGTAAAGTAAACATTTTGAAAGCAAATATTACAGGCGAATATTGTGTATCTATTATACAGAACATACAACCAACATATGCGTGAGGCAAAATAAAATACTTTTGCACATCAACAAGAACGTCTCATGGCACTAGTGAAGAGCCACAAACATGTGTGGTTAGGCCACGTGATGAGGTAGGATTTCCTTTCCAAAAAACAATCCTGCGAGGAACAGTCAAAGGTTGGAGAAGAAGAACAGAACAAAATAGTATGAATTGATACTATTAAAGACTGGATACGATTAATAATTTCAGCACATTTAAACAAAAAACTGAGAACTGAGAGATATGGCGGCATGATTTTTGTGTTGATGTTCCAGAGTCACCCCTTTATCCTGAATGGTAATTTGCATGATAATTATAATGATGATGGTTATGGTGATAATGACCATTTTAAAAACACCATCTATAATCATGTCAGAGCAGTCACGTCTTCCACAATGTATTAGGATTAAGGTAATCTATAATCATGTCAGAGCAGCCACGTCTTCCACAATGTATTAGGATTAAGGTAATCTATAATCATGTCAGAGCAGCCACGTCTTCCACAATGTATTAGGATTAAGGTAATCTATAATCATGTCAGAGCAGCCACGACTTCCACAATGTATTAGGATTAAGGTAATCTATAATCATGTCAGAGCAGCCACGTCTTCCACAATGTATTAGGATTAAGGTAATCTATAATCATGTCAGAGCAGCCACGTCTTCTACAATGTATTAGGATTAAGGTAATCTATAATCATGTCAGAGCAGCCACGTCTTCCACAATGTATTAGGATTAAGGTAATCTATAATCATGTCAGAGCAGTCATGTCTTCCACAATGTATTAGGATTAAGGTAATCTATAATCATGTCAGAGCAGTCATGTCTTCCACAATGTATTAGGATTAAGGTAATCTATAATCATGTCAGAGCAGTCATGTCTTCCACAATGTATTAGGATTAAGGTAATCTATAATCATGTCAGAGCAGTCATGTCTTCCACAATGTATTAGGATTAAGGTAATCTATAATCATGTCAGAGCAACCACATCTTCTACAATGTATTAGGATTAAGGTAATCTATAATCATGTCAGAGCAGTCATGTCTTCCACAATGTATTAGGATTAAGGTAATTTATAATCATGTCAGAGCAGCCACGTCTTCAAACAATGTATTAGGATTAAGGTAATCTATAATCATGTCAGAGCAGTCATGTCTTCCACAATGTATTAGGATTAAGGTAATCTATAATCATGTCAGAGCAGTCACGTCTTCCACAATGTATTAGGATTAAGGTAATCTATGATCATGTCAGAGCAGCCACGTCTTCCACAATGTATTACGACTAAGGTAATCTATAATCATGTCAGAGCAGCCACGTCTTCCACAATGTATTATGATTAAGGTAATCTATAATCATGTCAGTGCAGTCACGTCTTCCACAATGTATTAGGATTAAGGTAATCTATAATCATGTCAGAGCAGCCACGTCTTCCACAATGTATTAGGATTAAGGTAATCTATAATCATGTCTGAGCAGCCACGTCTTCCACAATGTATTAGGATTAAGGTAATCTATAATCATGTCAGAGCAGCCACGTCTTCCACAATGTATTAGGATTAAGGTAATATATAATCATGTCAGAGCAGCCACGTCTTCCACAATGTATTAGGATTATGGTAATCTATAATCATGTAAGAGCAGCCACGTCTTCCACAATGTATTAGGATTAAGGTAATCTATAATCATGTCAGAGCAGTCACGTCTTCCACAATATATTAGGATTAAGGTAATCTATAATCATGTCAGAGCAGCCACGTCTTCCACAATGTATTAGGATTAAGGTAATCTATAATCATGTCAGAGCAGTCACGTCTTCCACAATGTATTAGGATTAAGGTAATCTATAATCATGTCAGAGCAGTCACGTCTTCCACAATGTATTAGGATTAAGGTAATCTATAATCATGTCAGAGCAGCCACGTCTTCTACAATGTATTAGGATTAAGGTAATCTATAATCATGTCAGAGCAGCCACGTCTTCCACAATGTATTAGGATTAAGGTAATCTATAATCATGTCAGAGCAGCCACGTCTTCCACAATTTATTAGGATTAAGGTAATCTATAATCATGTCAGAGCAGCCACGTCTTCCACAATGTATTAGGATTAAGGTAATCTATAATCATGTCAGAGCAGCCACGTCTTCTACAATGTATTAGGATTAAGGTAATCTATAATCATGTCAGAGCAGCCACGTCTTCCACAATGTATTAGGATTAAGGTAATCTATAATCATGTCAGAGCAGTCATGTCTTCCACAATGTATTAGGATTAAGGTAATCTATAATCATGTCAGAGCAGTCATGTCTTCCACAATGTATTAGGATTAAGGTAATCTATAATCATGTCAGAGCAGTCATGTCTTCCACAATGTATTAATATTAAGGTAATCTATAATCATGTCAGAGCAGTCATGTCTTCCACAATGTATTAGGATTAAGGTAATCTATAATCATGTCAGAGCAGCCACATCTTCAAACAATGTATTAGGATTAAGGTAATCTATAATCATGTCAGAGCAGTCATGTCTTCCACAATGTATTAGGATTAAGGTAATCTATAATCATGTCAGAGCAGCCACGTCTTCAAACAATGTATTATGATTAAGGTAATCTATAATCATGTCAGAGCAGTCATGTCTTCCACAATGTATTAGGATTAAGGTAATCTATAATCATGTCAGAGAAGTCACGTCTTCCACAATGTATTAGGATTAAGGTAATCTATGATCATGTCAGAGCAGCCACGTCTTCCACAATGTATTAGGATTAAGTTAATCTATAATCATGTCAGAGCAGCCACGTCTTCCACAATGTATTAGGATTAAGGTAATCTATAATCATGTCAGAGCAATCACGTCTTCCACAATGTATTAGGATTAAGGTAATCTATAATCATGTCAGAGCAGTCACGTCTTCCACAATGTATTAGGATTAAGGTAATCTATAATCATGTCAGAGCAGCCACGTCTTCCACAATGTATTAGGATTAAGGTAATCTATAATCATGTCAGAGCAGTCATGTCTTCCACAATGTATTAGGATTAAGGTAATCTATAATCATGTCAGAGCAGTCATGTCTTCCACAATGTATTAGGATTAAGGTAATCTATAATCATGTCAGAGCAGCCACATCTTCTACAATGTATTAGGATTAAGGTAATCTATAATCATGTCAGAGCAGTCATGTCTTCCACAATGTATTAGGATTAAGGTAATTTATAATCATGTCAGAGCAGCCACGTCTTCAAACAATGTATTAGGATTAAGGTAATCTATAATCATGTCAGAGCAGTCATGTCTTCCACAATGTATTAGGATTAAGGTAATCTATAATCATGTCAGAGCAGTCACGTCTTCCACAATGTATTAGGATTAAGGTAATCTATGATCATGTCAGAGCAGCCACGTCTTCCACAATGTATTACGACTAAGGTAATCTATAATCATGTCAGAGCAGCCACGTCTTCCACAATGTATTATGATTAAGGTAATCTATAATCATGTCAGTGCAGTCACGTCTTCCACAATGTATTAGGATTAAGGTAATCTATAATCATGTCAGAGCAGCCACGTCTTCCACAATGTATTAGGATTAAGGTAATCTATAATCATGTCTGAGCAGCCACGTCTTCCACAATGTATTAGGATTAAGGTAATCTATAATCATGTCAGAGCAGCCACGTCTTCCACAATGTATTAGGATTAAGGTAATATATAATCATGTCAGAGCAGCCACGTCTTCCACAATGTATTAGGATTATGGTAATCTATAATCATGTAAGAGCAGCCACGTCTTCCACAATGTATTAGGATTAAGGTAATCTATAATCATGTCAGAGCAGTCACGTCTTCCACAATATATTAGGATTAAGGTAATCTATAATCATGTCAGAGCAGCCACGTCTTCCACAATGTATTAGGATTAAGGTAATCTATAATCATGTCAGAGCAGTCACGTCTTCCACAATGTATTAGGATTAAGGTAATCTATAATCATGTCAGAGCAGTCACGTCTTCCACAATGTATTAGGATTAAGGTAATCTATAATCATGTCAGAGCAGCCACGTCTTCTACAATGTATTAGGATTAAGGTAATCTATAATCATGTCAGAGCAGCCACGTCTTCCACAATGTATTAGGATTAAGGTAATCTATAATCATGTCAGAGCAGCCACGTCTTCCACAATTTATTAGGATTAAGGTAATCTATAATCATGTCAGAGCAGCCACGTCTTCCACAATGTATTAGGATTAAGGTAATCTATAATCATGTCAGAGCAGCCACGTCTTCTACAATGTATTAGGATTAAGGTAATCTATAATCATGTCAGAGCAGCCACGTCTTCCACAATGTATTAGGATTAAGGTAATCTATAATCATGTCAGAGCAGTCATGTCTTCCACAATGTATTAGGATTAAGGTAATCTATAATCATGTCAGAGCAGTCATGTCTTCCACAATGTATTAGGATTAAGGTAATCTATAATCATGTCAGAGCAGTCATGTCTTCCACAATGTATTAATATTAAGGTAATCTATAATCATGTCAGAGCAGTCATGTCTTCCACAATGTATTAGGATTAAGGTAATCTATAATCATGTCAGAGCAGCCACATCTTCAAACAATGTATTAGGATTAAGGTAATCTATAATCATGTCAGAGCAGTCATGTCTTCCACAATGTATTAGGATTAAGGTAATCTATAATCATGTCAGAGCAGCCACGTCTTCAAACAATGTATTATGATTAAGGTAATCTATAATCATGTCAGAGCAGTCATGTCTTCCACAATGTATTAGGATTAAGGTAATCTATAATCATGTCAGAGAAGTCACGTCTTCCACAATGTATTAGGATTAAGGTAATCTATGATCATGTCAGAGCAGCCACGTCTTCCACAATGTATTAGGATTAAGGTAATCTATAATCATGTCAGAGCAGCCACGTCTTCCACAATGTATTAGGATTAAGGTAATCTATAATCATGTCAGAGCAATCACGTCTTCCACAATGTATTAGGATTAAGGTAATCTATAATCATGTCAGAGCAGTCACGTCTTCCACAATGTATTAGGATTAAGGTAATCTATAATCATGTCAGAGCAGCCACGTCTTCCACAATGTATTAGGATTAAGGTAATCTATAATCATGTCAGAGCAGCCACGTCTTCCACAATGTATTAGGATTAAGGTAATCTATAATCATGTCAGAGCAGTCACGTCTTCCACATTGTATTAGGATTAAGGTAATCTATAGTCATGTCATAGCAGCCACGTCTTCCACAATGTATTAGGATTAAGGTAATCTATAATCATTTCAGAGCAGCCACGTCTTCCACAATGTATTAGGATTAAGGTAATCTATAGTCATGTCAGAGCAGCCACGTTTTCCACAATGTATTAGGATTAAGGTAATCTATAATCATGTCAGAGCAGCCACGTTTTCCACAATGTATTAGAATTAAGGTAATCTATAATCATGTCAGAGCAGCCACGTCTTCCACAATGTATTAGGATTAAGGTAATCTATAATCATGTCAGAGCAGCCACGTCTTCCACAATGTATTAGGATTAAGGTAATCTATAATCATGTCAGAGCAGCCACGTCTTCCACAATGTATTAGGATTAAGGTAATCTATAATCATGTCAGAGCAGCCACGTCTTCCACAATGTATTAGGATTAAGGTAATCTATAATCATGTCAGAGCAGCCACGTCTTCCACAATGTATTAGGATTAAGGTAATCTATAATCATGTCAGAGCAGCCACGTCTTCCACAATGTATTAGGATTAAGGTAATCTATGATCATGTCAGAGCAGTCATGTCTTCCACAATGTATTAGGATTAAGGTAATCTATAATCATGTCAGAGCAGTCATGTCTTCCACAATGTATTAGGATTAAGGTAATCTATAATCATGTCAGAGCAGCCACGTCTTCCACAATGTATTAGGATTAAGGTAATCTATAATCATGTCAGAGCAGCCACGTCTTCCACAATGTATTAGGATTAAGGTAATCTATAATCATGTCAGAGCAGCCACGTCTTCAAACAATGTATTATGATTAAGGTAATCTATAATCATGTCAGAGCAGTCATGTCTTCCACAATGTATTAGGATTAAGGTAATCTATAATCATGTCAGAGAAGTCTCGTCTTCCACAATGTATTAGGATTAAGGTAATCTATGATCATGTCAGAGCAGCCACGTCTTCCACAATGTATTAGGATTAAGGTAATCTATAATCATGTCATAGCAGCCACGTCTTCCACAATGTATTAGGATTAAGGTAATCTATAATCATGTCAGAGCAATCACGTCTTCCACAATGTATTAGGATTAAGGTAATCTATAATCATGTCAGAGCAGTCACGTCTTCCACAATGTATTAGGATTAAGGTAATCTATAATCATGTCAGAGCAGCCACGTCTTCCACAATGTATTAGGATTAAGGTAATCTATAATCATGTCAGAGCAGCCACGTCTTCCACAATGTATTAGGATTAAGGTAATCTATAATCATGTCAGAGCAGTCACGTATTCCACATTGTATTAGGATTAAGGTAATCTATAGTCATGTCATAGCAGCCACGTCTTCCACAATGTATTAGGATTAAGGTAATCTATAATCATTTCAGAGCAGCCACGTCTTCCACAATGTATTAGGATTAAGGTAATCTATAGTCATGTCAGAGCAGCCACGTTTTCCACAATGTATTAGGATTAAGGTAATCTATAATCATGTCAGAGCAGCCACGTTTTCCACAATGTATTAGAATTAAGGTAATCTATAATCATGTCAGAGCAGCCACGTCTTCCACAATGTATTAGGATTAAGGTAATCTATAATCATGTCAGAGCAGCCACGTCTTCCACAATGTATTAGGATTAAGGTAATCTATAATCATGTCAGAGCAGCCACGTCTTCCACAATGTATTAGGATTAAGGTAATCTATAATCATGTCAGAGCAGCCACGTCTTCCACAATGTATTAGGATTAAGGTAATCTATAATCATGTCAGAGCAGCCACGTCTTCCACAATGTATTAGGATTAAGGTAATCTATAATCATGTCAGAGCAGCCACGTCTTCCACAATGTATTAGGATTAAGGTAATCTATGATCATGTCAGAGCAGTCATGTCTTCCACAATGTATTAGGATTAAGGTAATCTATAATCATGTCAGAGCAGTCATGTCTTCCACAATGTATTAGGATTAAGGTAATCTATAATCATGTCAGAGCAGCCACGTCTTCCACAATGTATTAGGATTAAGGTAATCTATAATCATGTCAGAGCAGCCACGTCTTCCACAATGTATTAGGATTATATGCATGAACTCATCATTTTTCTGGTAATAATATTCTTGTGTTATATGTTTTTTATATTTTTTACTTTCGTATTTCCGTTGAGAAGGTTGCCATTACTTTGTAATCGGTATGGCCGTTTCTTAATCGCCTGATAAATTTTATTAAACTTCCAGTCTAGTATTAATCATGACTAGAGCTGTTTGTTTAGGTTATCTTCTTTAGTGATGCTACACAACAAATGGTGTCTCTACTTTACTGCTAGTACACAGCAATTGATGGCTCTGCTGTACTGCTACTACACAACAAATGATGACGCTACTATACTGCTGGTACACAACTTCTGCGATCAATTGTTAAACATCCAAACCTACATTAGTCTTATATAGAGCGGTTTTTTTAGGTCATCTTGGGTTCCTCACAATTTCTTTTGCAGATGAGAACGTATGGGCGAGATTGTTGTACTGTGAACAGTAAAACTGAAACAGTTATGTAGTAGGTGTTCGTGTGTCTGCGTACTATTCCGCAGATGCAGTGCTACACATATTTAAGTTTACTTTTTTTTAAACTGGTCTCGTAAATAGGAAACGTTCAATGCGTCTAACCCACAGAGACTGACATAACTTTAAGGTTAGTGTATATATAATTACAAAGAAAAGCCAGAAATGTCTCAACGATCAGGTATGGGTCGCAGTAACACAAGCAGCAAATTAATAATATCAGAGAATTAAATATATGGTAGGTATTTGTAGCACATATTTCACTGCGTAATATATGACATAATCACATAAATAGAGGCATCTTGTTATTCGGTGTTTCAGAAATTCACTGTTGAAGATATTTACGGTGAGATACTGCCACTTTCCCTCAGGAAGGTCAGGGTCATATTTGGTTGCTCCACTTCTGTCAGTCGTGCTCACGTATTGCTCTATAAGCTGTAAGATTTTATGAAACTGCGCTCCCCCCCCCCCGGCAACGACTTCGATTAGTCAGATGAACTACACAAAGTTGCTCAGCTCAGGGACGTTCTCTACTACTATACACATAACTGCTGGTGGAGAAGGTGGACGATCGTATTATCGACTTCTTCAAAAGCTGGAGTTGACATTCCCTGCATTGGACTGAGGACACATAAACGACCAGAACCGACTAAAAAAGCATTGGCAAACGAATTAAAGGCATACACTGCTAAGAATCGCAAGATGGGTACATAAAAACCAAGTTACGATGTTTAAGAAGCTATATTTTTCTATTTGCAATATATGATTGTGACATGTGTACGTAATGACATCCACAACGGGAAAGAAAAAATGAGCATTAAATATGCAGTGTGTGTGTGTTCGTCCATCACAAGTGATGATGAACAATTTCTACATCCACTTTTGAAAATTCTGTTCGAATTATGTTCATGCCTAATAGTGTATAGATGGCTAATGAACCCTCTTCGAGTTGTAAATGTCCTTGGACAGTTCGAGCATGGAATAACCACTAGAGACAGATTTTGGTCTATCCGTGAGATAGAATTTTATAGAAAGGCTAAGAATATCATGGATAGAAAAAAGAACCAACACAGACACCTACAAAGACTTAAACTTAAAGGACGAAAGGGTCCTAAAAATTGTCAAAAAACAAACCAAACATATTACATACATAATAAACAGACACATTGGTTTAGACAAACAAACCATGGAGTGAAAGCTCAAGCAAAGAGAGCAAGTGCCGACCAAGTCTACATGATATCGAAGACATTATGTACATGACACTTGAAGAGGATGTGCAGGTCGCACAGAATCGAGAGGCTTACAGAGTGGCAGTGAGAATAACAGCCAAGAGGTTACGACATTGTTCTCACACCCTTGAAGCCCAGAGTTCAATTGTTGCTAACTAAAGCGTTTATTTCTGTCTGAGAGTTAATTTTTTGTTAAAAAATTCACACTGTACATGACGTGGCAACAGCAAAGACCTTTATCACACAAGCCGCACAATCCCTCCCTGCAACACCCTAACAGGAATCATGCAATATTTTACAGTTTGACAGTGAGAACAAAGTTCTTTAATGGAGACGTCAAATAGAAAGAGTAGACATATATTCACCGACGTAACATGTTCCATAAATATCAGAAAGTAACGGTCAGTAGGTCCCCAGTTGTTTTGTAGATATTAATTTACTTTACAATCATCATCATCATCAAGTGCCGTCTCCGCAACGAAGGTTGGCTGCAACGTATCTCCAACATCTCCTGTCTCTTGTCTTGGTGGTGCACTCTGCTAGACTGTAACCTGTCCATCGTGTAATGTTACTCTCCCACTTGTATCTCTGCCTACCTCTTGCTCGCTTCCCTTTGACTTTACCCTCAAGTAAGGTCTTCAATAGGGTGTCATGTCTTTTAATGTGTCCAAAGTATTTTATTTGCGTGATCTTTATTTCTCTTAATAGTTCTTTCTTCATATTAAGTGTCTTTAGCACCTCTTTATTTGTTTTCTTCTCTTTCCATGATGTTCTCCCTATTCTTCTATATACCCACATCTCAAAGGCATCAATTTTGTCTTCTAATTGTTTATTTAGTGTCCATGTTTCTGAGCCATACATTAATATGGAATAGATGTAGCATTTTATAATTCTCATTTTTAACTTGTTTGTAATTTGTTTAGATATTAATAATTTCCTCATGTCATTGAAGGTACTTTTAGCCATTCCTATTCTCCTTTTAACTTCTGTTTCACATCTGCCATCAATTGTGACTATGTGTCCAAGATATTGATACTGTTTTACTTGTTGTAGTTTCTCTCCCTGTATGTTTATGTTTACCTCCTGTTCTTCTGTGTCTTTGCTGATTATCATGGTTTTTGTTTTTTGAATGTTTATATCCAGTCCATATTCATTACTTGATTTATTGACTTGATCTAGTAGTCTTTTTAGTTCATGTTCACTTTCTGCTAAGAGAACAGTGTCATCTGCATATCTAAGGTTGTTTATTATTTTCCCATTGATCTTGAGTCCTGGTAATGCTGAATAATTAACAATAGAAAACAATAAATAAATAAAACTTACCTCCATAGATTTCCACTTCACACAGCGTCAGATATTCCTTGCGCATGACTTGTATTAATACTTTATAGATTGGTGTAGGTAATGTAACTATTGTGTACTTCGGTTGAGCATTCGCTTCGTTATAGTAGTCAAAATTAAGGTACATTGCAAATCTTCTTAGAATAAACCCATTCAGTCTTTGCATATTGTCTAGAGTAGAAGAGACAGATGTACGAGAGTGATACACACAAATGTGCCAGAGTGCTATGATCTTCCTCCTTCGCAGGCGAAGATGAGCAAGGCATAAAAAAACAACAAATGAATGTGTTGAAAAACAAAACTAAAACAATAAACTGGCAATTGTCTAATTTGGCTTGGAGTTCGTAGATGTTCGATGAGTACGATTCGTGCACGGAAAGTTCTATTGCAGTGCATGCAGAAGTGCTGAAGGTTAGGGGTAGTAGGTCCTTCGTATCTGTCCTTTGGCTTCTTGCGCTTGTGGATTGCCCGCAGAGTTCTTTCCTTTTCATATTTCGTGATGCCAACATTGATCTGGGTTTGTCAGGCTGAGTGGTCAAGTGCTGTAGTCTCCCACGAGCTGGGATCGATGCTGCAGTACTTGGGAGAGTTTTTTTAGGTGATTTTTGAAGCGCGTTTTCTGCCCTCTGCTTGAACGTTTACTTTCGCACAGATCCCCATAGAATAATTTATTTAGAAGGCGGCTGTCTGGCTTACGGACGATGTGGCGAGTCCAGTGGAGTTGGGACCTAGTCAGCATGGCATGGGTGCTTTGCATATGGGACTTCTGTAGGATTTCAGTGTCTGGTACTCAATCCTGCCGACGTACTCCCATGAGGTTACTTAGGCACCGAAGATGAAAAGAGTTAAGCTGTCGAGCATGTTTTGCATAGACAGTCCAGCAAGACGCAGCATAAAGCAGTGTTGGTAGAACCACTGCGCGGTACACGTCCAACTTAGATGTCAAACTAAGACCACGCATGATCCAGACGATGGCACGAAGGCTCCAGAAAGCCCCACTGACACGAGCAATAGTTAGGGCAACATCCTCATCAATTGTCGCAGTTTGCGATAGGGTGCTACCGAGATATACAAACTTATTAGCAGTCTCAAGTTTTTGTCTCTTTACCGTGATCACTGGTTCTGTGAAGGGGACACCTGGCGCTGGTTGATACATTACTAAAGTCTTCGCGGTGCTATTGGTGAGACCGAACGCATCACAGGCCATAGGAAAATAGGTATATGCTATTATGCATGTCTTTCAGACTGGTATAGTCCGTTCAGAATCGTTTGCCGAGATGTTAAATTATTTTTATCAAAAACGTATTGTTCATTTGGATTGATCATTTGAAGTTAGGTTTAGAATAATAATGTCGCTATAGAAATATTTTTTTTATCAAAGAAATGTGATCCAGTATCAAAGATACCTTATTTTACCTATATTAAAAAAAAGTTAATCTAAATTATAAACAACCGCTGGATTATGTAGATGCTTACATCTCACAGCTGATTATTAAATATAAAGGCATGACCCTCACGGTAGAATGTGCACCGTTCTAAAAGTAGTTGTTTCCACTGTACATTTGTATAAAGCAATGTTACATATGGAAATTCCCGTTTAGCACCAAATATTATTTTTCCTGAACTTAGAATTATGTGAAATCAAAAACGGCTATTGACTCGATTTCAAGTCACAAGTCAGAGGCACGTCTCAATATTTACAGAATGTAGGCGGCACTAAGCATATTACCTTCTGCAAGTCTATGTGAGAATGAATCTGAAAGCGAAATATTTTACTGAGCATAACATTCCTATAAAGATTTATCAATACTTCTGCAGAGAGCGTAAAAAGGGACATCTTTATTGTTCTTTATCAAATCCTGAGAAGAGAACAATGCATATTTTAGGTTTGTGTAAACGTTCATTTGATCGAATAGTGGAAGCAAGCGGATATTTATTGCCAACAAATTCACGAAAGCAAGGAAGGAAAGAAAAGATAGACAGTTTCGATAAGGACCTAGTAAAAAGAGAAATATGTAGAATGTTTGATAAAAACGAAGAAGTGACACTTAGAAAGTTGAAAATTTGGCTGAAAACTAATAACGACATTGAAATATCAAAAACTTTATTATGGAAAACTGTAAGAAATGCAGGCTTCACCTTTAGAAAGTATGCTGGTGGAAAAAACATTATTTGTGAAAAGCCACATCTGGTAGCTCCTAGAAGCAAGTATTTACGTGAAGTGAAGGGAATGCGCGAGAATGGTTATGATATTGTGTATTTAGATGAAACTTGGATCAACGCTCATCATACAAATGAAAAGGAATGGCAGTTAGCAGATGGAAGTATTAAAAGATCATTACCAAGTAGTAAAGGGCAACGTTTGATAGTTGCACATGCAGGTAGCAGACATAATGGGTTGTTGCAGAATGCTCATCTAATTTTCATTTCAAAATCCATTGACAATAGAGACTACCACTCCGAAATGAATGGGCACATATTCGAAGACTGGATCGAAAAAAGTATTCTTCCAATATTAGATAGACCTTCTTGTCTGATAATGGACAATGCTTCATACCATAACGTAGTGAACGTAGAAGATAGAATCCCAACATCATCAAGTACAAAAGATGCAATCAAAACGTGGCTCATAAAAGAACACATACCAGTTACCGACAGGTACTTGAAACCCGAATTGCTTAACCTTGTAAAACAGACACAACGAACAAAGATATTTAAAATAGACAAGTTAATTGAAGAACATGGTCATAGATGTTTGAGACTACCTCCATATCATGCACACTTAAATCCTATAGAGCTAATTTGGGCAAAAGTTAAAGGACACGTAGCATCTACAAATACAACTTTCAAATTATGTGATATTGAGACACTTACAAATCAGGCTCTATCAAATATACATAAAGACTACTGGGTGAAATGTGAGGATCATGTGTTACGCCAAGAAGAGGAATATTGGAAAAAGGAAGGTTTGTTGTTTGTTCAGCCGAAAACAGTAATCGACCTATTTGACTCGTCTGATTATGAATGATCATTACTCTGATTAAGTCTACACTAAAAAAAGTTTGATTTGCAAAATTTACAAGTTGATTTGTAAAACATTTCATTGCTCAATACCACCCAAGCAATTCAAAAAAATGTTATAAGCAAACCATCAACCATTACTTATAAAAATTAGCCCGCTTGATTCAATACAGAAGTTCAGATATCTTGGATCAACTATTACAGACAAAATTTCCTTACATGAAGAAATATATGTACTTATTTCAAAGGCAGCGACAACATTTGTGAAACTCACACCAAGAGCATGGAACAATATCAAATTGACTCTACGAACAAAAGATATATTTTAAATTTTTTTTACACCTGCCACCATGTAAAATTTTGTGGACACGCCTATGGGTCATCATTGCACTAGATTACTGTAAAATATTTTGTTTATGGTCGAAATAATATTTACATGGGCAAACATCAAAAGAATTCGCCGCTTTCAAATAACCGTTACAGCTAGACATCAAGTAACACATATGTTTTCGCGACATGGACATTTTAACAACGTATGCCAAAATTCATGTGAAATCATCAAGAACTTTTTGAATTATAAATCATAACATCTCGGCAAACGATTCTGAACGGACTATAGCATTTAGTGCACGCACAATCGCCGCCGAACAAGATGTAGCAAACAATGTCCGTTTTATTTTTGGTCTTGGTCTTTAATCTACTAAGATTAAATAGTCCTCCGTCAGCTCGATAGCGAAAAGAAATTACTGCACTGCTATTTCGTAAGGCAACATTTATCATGGTAGAGAACACCATGCTGAAGTGCGTCCGAGCCAGGACACAACCCTGTTTGACAGGGTTACCTGTTTGACAGGGTTAGTCACTGGTACGGGGTTGGAGTGTGCGCCGTCATCTTGCACATAGGCTGTCGGAAATTGTTGTATCATGTTGGCGAACCATGTTTGTAAATTTTTCGGGTCATCCAAATTTGGCCATGATCTTCCATAGGCCTTCGCGACTTACAGTGTCGAATACCTTAGTTAGGTCTACATATGTGGTGTAGAGACCAACTTTCTGTTCGCGACAGTTTTCCTGTAGTTGTCTGGCAGTGAATATCATGTCAACAGCACCTCTGCCTTGTCGGAAGCCACATTGGCGCTCTGGGAGGAGTCCTGTTTCAGGATGGGCTTGCAGTCTGTTTAACAGGACCCTAGCCAGGATCTTGCCTTCTATAGACAGCAGGGATATTCTTCGATGGTTGTCGCAAGCTTGGCGATTTCCCTTTCTTTTGTATAGATGTATGATTAAAGTATGCTTAAAGTCTTGTAGTATGGCTTCCATCGCCTTGTTCTACAAGTTCACCCTCCTCAGACAGTCGTATCTCGCTGAGGGCAGCGATGCCAATTTTGTACCGTGCTAGTTATTTCGCTACAAGTGCGGTGCGTCTTTCTGGCCGTGCGTCATCCACCCGATCCAGTAGGGTGCGCACCTTACATGCGCCAATTGTGAGTGGAATTACATTATTTTTATTTTCTTGAAGTTTCTACCGCTGAATACGGATTCCCGACAGCCGCGGTAGCTGTAATGGGTCATGGTGAAGCAGGCGACATAATGATGAAAGCAATGACTTGCGCTATGCAACCTCACTCTCTCGCCCCTACACATATGGTCTCATTGGCTAGATGAGTCATGACGACTGAGTGTGTGTCGGGGTGCAGTATATGACCAGGTTCCTTACTGTCTCACCGTGTTCTTTAACGCACTACGACGATATCTAAATGACGGTATTCTGCCCAATGACCCATGTTAGTAGAGCTCCTTTGCGCAGTCCGCCGCATCCAGAATTTACATGCCGGGCAGACATAGCCCATTCATCAGAGACTATCGGCACAGATCCCATTTGCCGCCTTTACTGATTTGAACACGCAGAAGCGGTTTCAGAGGTGTGGTTACAGTTTCATGCTAACTGTGATTTTGATCCACTCGTGAAGGCTAGATAGAAGAATAGTTGAAGGAGAACGTTTTTGTGGTTAACAGCACTTGACAACGCCCCTGTTCTATTGAAGTGATCACTATGCCCATTAAACATGGCTTGATGTTTCTTCGCCCCTGCTAAAGATTTTCCGATTGAAGACCTGTAGCACTGTGCTCATGTGATAGCACAAATGTACCAGAGTTATGCACACAAATGTACCAGAGTTATGCACACAAATGTACCAGAGTGATACACATAAAGGTAAAAATACAATTATGTAAAATGAATATCAATTAGTGTCTAAACCACCCCCCCCCCCCCGCCCACCGCTCATCGAAATGTCGATAGTGACGAGATCATACATGTTCACAAGGCCACACAAAAAAAGTCTTGGCTAAGATTGCTGGTTTGGGATATAATAACTTTCCATATTTGAGAAGTGCTTCCTGGTGTTCAAGGTCATGTTGTTTTCTTCTGCACACTAGTAGGATGAAGTTCGGAGAACGGAATCCGAGGTTGAACACTCACCTCCCCGTAATCTCCCATATTAACGGGCTTGGTTATCCGTAACTTTAACCACAAGTATCGACAATTAATTACTTTTCTAACAGCACACTATTTTCAATAGTACCAAATCTATCTGTCCAGTATTATTTTACCAAAATATCCAAGATATCTCTTTTACTACGTTTCTAGTACTTAAAGTCATGACTCGATTTCCTACAGCCATCACTTATTTATGATCTTCCAAGTTAATCATCATTACTGTCAATTTGATTCTTTTCAAGCCTGGTTCGCTGTAACACATTTCTCAACGACCATATTGATTGAGGTAACCACACTGCTCAATAACAATAATAATAACAGTAATAATACTACTAGTACAAATAATATTAATTAATGAACACCGTAACTAGTTACGGTCTTAAAGTTGCTACATTGAAAACATGTTTGCGAGAAAGTAAAAATGTGATCATTGACTTACTATTTCTGTTATATATAACTATTCTATTGACTGTGAAATAACGTAAAAATCTGACAATCCACCAGCTTGGATTTTCTGTAGCTTTTGTACACGAACAAGTAGTATAGTCAGTACCAATGCTTCTGCTTTTTCCATCTACAGCTAAATTTGCTGTATGAAGCACTGATAATTCAAAGAAATTACTGTCCTGTTTGGCGTATAGTCGAAGAGCAACATTTCGACCTGCAGAAGCAAGATATATTCACAATATAGTAATAGCACAACAATCACTAACATTTATCACTGCTGTAAAAACAATGAAACGTAATAATCGACAATATCAGACATGTGGACTAAATTGAAAATAATCCTTCTAAAATGACGCTGTTCTTGAACATTATTGGCTATCGACTGAAAGTATAAGTGAGAAATACAAATCCCTGACAGAAAGTATAGGTGAGAAATACAAATCCCTGACAGAAAGTATAGGTGAGAAATACAAATCCCTGACAGAAAGTATAGGTGAGAAATACAAATCCCTGACAGAACGTATAGGCGAGAAATACAAATCCCTGACAGAAAGTATAGGTGAGAAATACAAATCCCTGACAGAAAGTATAAGTGAGAAATACAAATCCCTGACAGAAAGTATAAGTGAGAAATACAAATCCCTGTCAGAAAGTATAGATGAGAAATACAAATCCCTGACAGAAAGTATAAGTGAGAAATACAAATACCTGACAGAAAGTATAAGTGAGAAATACAAATCCCTGACAGAAAGTATAAGTGAGAAATACAAATCCCTGACAGAAAGTATAAGTGAGAAATACAAATCCCTGACAGAAAGTATAAGTGAGAAATACAAATCCCTGACAGAAAGTATAGGTGAGAAATAAATGTCCTGGGAAAAGTATATTTTGAAGGATGATCCCCGAGAAGCAAACGCAGCTGTATATTTGACGAAAGACACGCAGCGAATTGAGAGGTTGTATTAACTATATGTTTTTTATCCATATGACCATTACTAGTCACTGTCCGACGCTGTGGTTGGGCGTCTATGACGGCCAAGATACCGGATTCGAATGATGTCGCAGGAAATTGTGCATCTGGTCCTTTGTAAAATAATATCAAATTAATAATCGTCTTTATATTGTCTAGAAAATCTCTCCCGCTAGAAAATGTTGCATAATCAACTACATTGCAAGAGAATATCCGACAAGGTGGAGTGTACTGTAGTAACATAAACAAACAGTTCGATGATATCCAACAAGGTGGAGTGTACCACAGTAACATAACTAAACTGTTCGATGATATCCAACAGGGCGGAGTGTACCACAGTAACATAACTAAACAGTTCGATGATATCCAACAAGGTGGAGTGTACCACAGTAACATAACTAAACTGTTCGATGATATCCAACAATGTGGAATGTACCACAGTAACATAACTAAACTGTTTGATGATATCCAACAAGGTGGAGTGTACCACAGTAACATAACTAAACTTTTCGATGATATCCAACAAGGTGGAGTGTACTGTAGTAACATAAACAAACAGTTCGATGATATCCAACAAGGATTAGTGTACAACAGTAACATAACTAAACTGTTCGATGATATCCAACAAGGTGGAGTGTACCACAGTAACATAACTAAACTGTTCGATGATATCCAACAAGGATTAGTGTACCACAGTAACATAACTAAACTGTTCGATGATATCCAACAAGGATTAGTGTACCACAGTAACATAACTAAACTGTTCGATGATATCCAACAAGGTGGAATGTACTGTAGTAACATAAACAAACAGTTCGATGATATCCAACAAGGTGGAGTGTACTGTAGTAACATAAACAAACTGTTCGATGATATCCAACAAGTTGGAGTGTACTGTAGTAACATAAACAAACTGTTCGATGATATCCATCAAGGTGGAGTGTACTGTAGTAACATAAACAAACTGTTCGATGATATCCAACAAGGTGGAGTGTACCACAGTAACATAACTAAACTGTTCGATGATATCCAACAAGGTGGAGTGTACCACAGTAACATAACTAAACTGTTCGATGATATCCAACAAGGATTAGTGTACCACAGTAGCATAACTAAACTGTTCTATGATATCCAACAAGGTGGAGTGTACCACAGTAACATAAATAAACTGTTCGATGATATCCAACAAGGTGGAGTGTACTGTAGTAACATAAACAAACAGTTCGATGATATCCAACAAGGATTAGTGTACAACAGTAACATAACTAAACTGTTCGATGATATCCAACAAGGTGGAGTGTACCACAGTAACATAACTAAACTGTTCGATGATATCCAACAAGGATTAGTGTACCACAGTAACATAACTAAACTGTTAGAGGATATCCAACAAGGATTAGTGTACCACAGTAACATAACTAAACTGTTCGATGATATCCAACAAGGTGGAATGTACTGTAGTAACGTAAACAAACAGTTCGATGATATCCAACAAGGTGGAGTGTACTGTAGTAACATAAACAAACTGTTCGATGATATCCAACAAGGTGGAGTGTACTGTAGTAACATAAACAAACTGTTCGATGATATCCATCAAGGTGGAGTGTACTGTAGTAACATAAACAAACTGTTCGATGATATCCAACAAGGATTAGTGTACCACAGTAACATAACTAAACTGTTCGATGATATCCAAAAAGGTGGAATGTACTGTAGTAACATAAACAAACAGTTCGATGATATCCAACAAGGATTAGTGTACCGCAATAACATAACTAAACTGTTCGATGATATCCAACAAGGTGGAATGCACTGTAGTAACATAAACAAACAGTTCGATGATATCCAACAAGGATTAGTGTACAACAGTAACATAACTAAACGGTTCGATGATATCCAACAAGGTGGAGTGTACTGTAGTAACATAAACAAACTGTTCGATGATATCCAACAAGGATTAGTGTACCACAGTAACATAACTAAACAGTTCGATGATATCCAACAAGGTGGAGTGTACTGTAATAACATAAACAAACTGTTCGATGATATCCAACAAGGATTAGTGTACCACAGTAACATAAGTAAACTGTTCGATGATATCCAACAAGGTGGAGTGTACTGTAGTAACATAAACAAACTGTTCGATGATATACAACAAGGATTAGTGTACAACAGTAACATAACTAAACTGTTCGATGATATCCATCAAGGATTAGTGTACCACAGTAACATAACTAAACTGTTCGATGATATCCAACAAGGATTAGTGTACAACAGTAACATAACTAAACTGTTCGATGATATCCAACAAGGTGGAGTGTACTGTAGTAACATAAACAAACTGTTCGATGATATCCAACAAGGATTAGTGTACCACAGTAACATAACTAAACAGTTCGATGATATCCAACAAGGTGGAGTGTAATGTAGTAACATAAACAAACTGTTCGATGATATCCAACAAGGATTAGTGTACCACAGTAACATAACTAAACAGTTCGATGATATCCAACAAGGTGGAGTGTACTGTAGTAACATAAACAAACTGTTCGATGATATCCAACAAGGATTAGTGTACCACAGTAACATAACTAAACTGTTCGATGATATCCAACAAGGATTAGTGTACAACAGTAACATAACTAAACTGTTCGATGATATCCAACAAGAATTAGTGTACCACAGTAACATAACTAAACTGTTCGATGATATCCAACAAGGTGGATTGTACTGTAGTAACATATACAAACAGTTCGATGATATCCAACAAGGATTAGTGTACCACAGTAACATAACTAAACTGTTCGATGATATCCAACAAGGTGGAGTGTACTGTAGTAACATAAACAAACTGTTCGATGATATCCAACACGGATTAGTGTACAACAGTAACATAACTAAACTGTTCGATGATATCCAAAAAGGATTAGTGTACCACAGTAACATAACTAAACTGTTAGAGGATATCCAACAACGTGGAGTGTACCGCAATAAACTAACTAAATTGTTGTAGGATATCCAACATTGTTGAATGTACCGCAATAATATACTTAAACTGTTAGCGCCAATCGTTAATCCTGTAGATAAATTCATATATAACATTTGCACTAGATTGATTAAACTTGCAGTGTAAGATTCTTTTAATTACAGCAGAAAGTTATATGTTATACCATGGCATATAATAATACTTACTATGGCGAAGAATACTACTTATCATGGCATAAATTACTGCTTGCCATGAGATACAATACTACTTACCATGATGTAGAATACTAGTTACCTTGGCAAAGAATACTACTTATGGCGTATAATACTACTTTCCATTGCGTAGGATACTAGTTACCATGAGATACAATACTACTTACCTTTACTTAGAATACCACTTACCATGGCGTGGAATACTATTTACCATGGTATAGAATACTACTTACCATAATGTAGACTACTACTACCTTCGTAGTAGTATTGCCAATTATGCCAACATCAGTGACAGTAATCACTATTAATCACTCTTATCTTAGAATACATGTATGCCATGCGCATGCGGCTGCGTCTGCGGGTCTCACCAATGGCCCGCTAGACAAACCATCCATGCAATAGCAATCTTAGAGATAACATGCTGTTATAGTGAGGCTATTTTTTTATAGAAGCCTTATTGCACATCATCTATACAATAATGTAGTCGTAACCTTCGATAAACGTTACCATGTTGTTCCGACAGGCCGACATTGTGTTTGAACTAGTTACCGGCACGGTGTGGGTGGTGTGAACATCAAAGAAACATGTCGCAAGGGCCAGAGTTGTGTCCTGATGTCGACGACTGTTTCGGCGGCATTAGATTCGAACCACTATAGAGTCGTATGGCTGCTAGAACAGAAGGTGGTACACTTATGGGAATGCCCCACGTGGTTAGACTCCAGTTTCTAATTAAGAATCAAGAAACTATAAGCCACATACTTGCAAGGTATAAACGATCACACTTACACTCGGACACACAGAAAGTCGCCATTACATACGCACACACTCACGCACGGACACACAGAAAGTTGCACATACATTCAGACTCTGGCATACAGAAAGTCGCATATACATATACATTCACACTCGGACATACAGAACGTCGCACATACACATACATTCACACTCGGGCATAGAGAAACTTAAACACACACATTCACACTCGGGCATACATGGAGTAACACGCACACATACAACTATACCTTGTCGAATAGTTACTTATCTCTATAATATAATAGTTAGTCTAGTCTATGTAAATATCTTGGTGAGGTGAAACAAACCATTAATAAAATTTTAAAACAAAACAATAAATCAGCAGGTCAAAATTCAAAGGTGAAATTTTAAAAGCAGCAAATGATAATACCTTGTCCTCTTACTGGATATTTTCAATATGATTTGGAAAAACGAATGCCCACCCCAACAACAAAAAAAGGCTATCATTATTAAACTACCAAAAAAAAGGAGACCTAGCAAATTGTGATAACTGGATGGAAATCACACTGTTATCCGTACCTGGTAAAATTCTTTGTAATATGATGCTTGCAAGAGTAAAGTCATCCTTAGACAAATGACTTAGAGAAGAGCAGTCAGGCTTTAGACCCGGTCGTTCCTGCCTCGACCATATATTCACTCTTAGAACAATAATTGAAGAATGTCTAGACTTTAGAGCTAATCTCATAAACAAACTAAATAAACTTCGTTCATTTAAAAAAAAAACTTTCGACATCATCAATAAACCATCGCTTTGGGAAATTTAAGAAATATATGGATTCCAAATCAAATATATAAATGTGATAAAATCATTCTATACCAACTCAAAATGCTGTTTTCGAACAGAAAAAGACAATTCAGAATGATTCTCTGTGATTACTGGTGTTAAACAAGACTGCCCTATGTCGCCATTACTATTCAATATCGCAATTTACTGAGCTATGAGAAAAAACACACCCAATGCAAATTTAGGAAACAAATGGATAAATAAAAGAACACTAGAAGACCTTGATTTAGCCGATGAACTTGCACTATTGAGTGAAAACCATCAAGATGCCTAAACAAAAACTGATAGATTAAAACTCATCTCAGGACAAATAGATCTACAAGTCAACTTATCACAAACAAAAAGTATGACCTTCACCAATTCACCTAACGTAATTACTTTAAATGGACAACAACTTGAATAGATCAACACATTCTCATATCTAGGAAGCAAATTAACACTCGACTGTGATGTCATGACAGAAATTACAATTCACATGCTAGCATCAAGTGCCTTTAAGAGACTTTCTAATATCTAGAGGTCAAATCAATCAGCACACGCACGAAAATACGCTTATTTAATTCCTGCATTATTCCGGTGCTATCATATGGATGTGAGAGCTGGACAAGCTCCTTATCTTCAGAAAAGAAGTTAATGAGTTTCGAGAACACATTTCTTCGTAGGATAACTTACACCCATTGGAGTGAATTCAATTCGAATGATAAAATCAGAGAAGAGACACATCAAAATTTCATCACAGATGTTATCAGAAAACTCCTTTGGTCCTACATCGGGCATGTCCTACGCACAGACTTCAACAGAATACATCACCAATCTCTTGAATGAATAGCTACAGGCAAAAGATCCAGGGGTAGACCAAAATAAACACTCAGAAGACCAATACTTAGAGAAAGTACAACACTCAATATTCATACTATTCAAGAACTGCACATTTAGTTTTGAACAGACAGAATTGGAGATATTTGACCTCTACCTTATTCGCTAACTTCAGCACAAAAGGAAAATGAATGAATGAATGAATGAATGTAAATACAAATCTCTATAATATAGTATATAGTCTAGTTTATGTAAATACTTATATATATAATATAGTATATAGTTCAGTTTCTATAAATACTTATCTATATAATATAGTATTTAGTTCAGTTTCTATAAATACTTATCTATATAATATAGTATGAAGTCTAGTTTATGCAAATACTCGAGAACATACCTCCGCTGATATGAACTGAACAGAGAGAACTGACTCCACTTCCTATGAGTGTGACTTGAGTGACCGTATCAAAAATATCACAATGAATGTCCAGTGTTAATTCATTAACTGTGGCATATCTTAGATTTTTAGAGATTAGTCGTGTCTTACGGTTGTAGAAGACCACAGTAAAACTTGACAACACGCCTGAGAAAAGATCAAATATTATCAAATACAGTGTCCTGCCTATGAGTTTATTTTATATCTAATAATGGCATACACTGATCAACATCAAATTTGCTGTCTATGGTTTTTTTAAATAGAGATTTAGGATAATTTTATATATATCAATGTGTATATTATTGTTGCACTTACATATATCAATGTGTATATTATTGTTGCAACTTGTATATATTTATATTCACATATTTTGTGTGTTACTGGAAATAAAAAGAGATAAGAAGTATAGTAACACTGACCCTGCCATATATGACATGAGAAACGACTAATAGCATAGTAAGCCAATATCTATTTGACGTGTGATTTATGGAATGTTGAACTCATTGTCAATCTGTAAGCCCCTCCGTTTTGTGCAAGCTGTCCAGTCTCCTTCAACGTTATTTTCAGAATGTTTTCAATATCCTGTCCCCATCATAGTCTTGGTCTTCCTTTTGTTCTCTCCTGACACTTTCCCTTCTTGGTAGTGTCTCTAAACTATTGTGTCTGATTATATGTCAGAAATATGTTATTGAAGTGTTTTTGATAGTTTTGATGAGTCAGTCTTTTTCCATGTTCTGGTCTTTCCGAGTGGTTCGTCTTTCTGTCCAGTATATTATTGGAACCTTTCTATAACAGTTTGTTTATTATTCATCACTCTTTAGTCCAGTATCAGATTACATCACCAACATCGTCAATGAACTGTGTAATTCGCTTCAGGTTATCCATAAAACTTCTCTGATTCGGAAGATGGTGCCGTCCTAGTATGTCATATATTTTTCATATTTTCTTGATGGGTTGACACACATCAATAATAAGTTCTGCAGTTTCTGGACTGAGTCCACAGTTACACAGGTCTGTCTCGCCTATTTTAACTTCCTGAACATGAGACTTCTCCGTCTGTTGTCGCAAAATATTAGTCGAAGATATGGTTTGTTACTTGCAAGAGATTTGGCTCTGCAGTTGGGTTCGTCTGCTTCCACTAATCCTTATATTTTGCTTTTATTATAGTCTCACATTTATAGTAAGTAATATCACTTTGTATTTGCTCTAGTGATTCCCATTTCTTGCCAGGAGATCAGATTTTTTTTTTTCATATTCAAGTATGCCCACATTGACCAGGGATTCACTGCATCACTGTTTCTTTGGTAGTACTTCTGAGTTGTAGTCAGCCGTCACCATCTACGGTACTATAAGACCAAGCTGCGAAAAGTAAACAGCTATTTCGTTGGTACGTTTTTGATTATGGTGATGTTTTCCATTGATTATTATTTATATACTTAGTGTAGCCTTGACTATTTTTGGCATGCGGTTCCAAGTATATAAATATTGACCTACGGAAAAGACGGGAGACATCAAGAAAAGGAATGACGGCTTAGTTAATTCCAAGAGCAGGTCTTCTACCGCCGATTGATGCAGGTAAGCAGCCCAAGAGTTCACCCAATAAGTGAGGTGGAATATGCACTGGCAATTCTGACTCTTAGCCAAACTCAGATCGAAAGACTGGATAGAGTCCAGAATGCAGCAATGCGTATCATTCTGGGATGCACAAGAGACACATCGACAAGAGCTATGCGATACCTACTTGACTGCCCAACAGCTGAGCATAGATTCCAGCATTGCCGTGCACGGGCGTACCTTCAAATACATGCAGATAATGAACACCCGTTGCATTCCGAAATACAGAAAGTTAAAGGCAGCAGACTCAAGAGAGGAAGGTCGTGGATGGGACGTGCTGAGGATGTAATACAAAGTGTGTGCAGATTACTGGATGTGGCAGCAGGTGCGGAATGGATAGGTCTACCCACAGATTTCGAAACTTGTTTGAGAGTAGTAATATCACTTATCAGGGAATGCATAGAATGGTGTCCCACAGCTGAGGAGAAAGAAGTGCAGGCTTTAATCAGTGAGAATACCAAAGAGGGGGATGTGATTATATACATTGATGGATCTGTAATTAGGCATGTTCGCAGTGCTTGAGCCTTTACAGCTCAGTGCGCACGTAAAACGATCAAGGAGGAAAGTGGTGCCTTTGCGGTCACTACGAGTAGTATGACCATGGAGACTATGGCGGTGACCAAGGCATTTGAGTGGCTACGCACACAGAAAGTAACGCAGATCTGCATCTTGAGTGACTCTATGAGTATGATTAAGAAGGTACAAGTGGGTCTCGTTCGCGAACAGTGGATTGAGGCCTTGAGAAATGCGAGCTTGAAAGTGGTTACATTTATTTTCGTGCCGGGACATGGGGGCGTTCGAGGCAATGAAAGAGCGGATCAACTGGCATCGTGTGCGATTGTGGCAAAAGGTGATGGGGCAATGGATCGCGCTGACGTTATGAACTCCTTAAGAGATATAACACGCGAGAGTGAGACTAATGTGGATGATGATTCCTTTTCAATGGGTAGGATTAAAGATCAGGGATTGAAATCGTTGCTAGAGGTGAACATTTTGGAGGGCGCAGAAGAATGATGGTCAACCAGCATAGGACCGGTACTGTCAGCAGAAGTGTGATGGCGGATACACTCAAGGAGAGATCGGAGCAACTATGGATGTGTCCAGTTTGCAGTGATGATGATCCGACTAACTAGCCCAAGAGTTCATTGATGCGCCTGTTCCTTGGATCTTTAACTGCCTGCATTATTTTATTTCAAATTCCTATATTTTCTTTTCCTGTGAGGATGACATTGCTCACGTCTCACAACCACACGTTGCAACTGGAAAATATATCTTCTTAATATCTGTAACTTAATTTTTCTGTTTGCCTCTTGCCATATATTTGTTCATGTGATGATATGTTGTAGAACTATTACTAATCTCTATCTCATCTCTGCAGAGCAATCTCCTGTAGTTTTGGTGGTTGTTTCAAGTTAATAAACGTTGCTGTTGTTTTTTTCTAGTACTTCTTTGTTCGTAATAACTAATGTATATGTGAGTTTATTTCTGTTGATATGTATTATTTTTGTAGTTGTCTTATTGTGGAAAAGTGTGTGTGCGTTGCTATGTTGTTTAACTGACATGATCACATTTTCTAAAACAGTGGGGGCTTCTTGATTTTAGGTTAGGGACATCCGCATAAAAATCAACACTGGTATTTGTAAGAAATCTAAACTAACAACTAATAACATTCTATAAAATATAATATAATAAAATAATATTCCAACCGTAGATGATGAAGTGGGAATTTCTCCCATTCTCTTAAATGACGTCACTGTACGCAATATGATGTACATTACTTTTAAATATGTACATCAATCAATGAAAGTTGTCGAGTCAATAACAGATCACATACTTGAACACATGAATATAATTTGCAATAAGGTTTTGTAAGATTCAGAGGCGTACCTAGGGTAAGTGCTGCCCGGTGCGATGAAGATTTTGATGCCCCCCCCTACCCTCCAGAAATTGATTTAAGCAAAAACAAAAACAAACACCGAGTAACGTTTTACAGGTTAATTATTATTATCGATTTTATCAACTTTTAAAATTTTAAATTCACTTTCCTGAAAGAATTTTTTTCTATATTTCTGAATGAAGGCATGTAATTCCAAAGGCTCTTGGTCATTTTCTTTAAATTCTAGTACACTTTAAAATTCTTTAAATTATTTAAAATTTTCTCACAATTAAGGAGTTGTTTTTTCTTTCCAAAATCCAGAAAACACTTGTACACAACTCTTTTTACACTTTTTCACATTCTGTTTTCTTCACTGCTTATAGTTAGGTTATAGAACTTTGTGGTGCGCTGAAACACGAGCCTGATTGGGCTTGCCAAAGTTTAAAACTTGATTTAAATATTTGATCTTAATCGATGATAGAATCGTTGTCGTTGAATGCTATCATTTACCGCTAGAATGCTAGCAATAAACTTGATTTGTCATCGAACTCAAAGACTGCTTATGACGAACATTTACTGTGCTAAGTGAACGACTTAATGGATTGACGAACGAAACTGAAACTTATTTTTCGTTTTTCTTACAAGCTAAAATATAATTTTGAAGTAAGTTTGGGAGTGTCTTCTTTCGAGAGAAACTAGTTCTACTTATTATTTAATTTTAATTTTTTAGAATATGTGCCTAAAATGTGCTATTACCTAATTGGCTTAATTAAATGGGCTTAACAATAATTTTTTTAAAAATTGTTTTAACAGTTTCGGGCATCAATTTTGGCACGGTAAAGGCACTTAAATCCCATTTCAAAGTTTTCATTTTTTGAGGGCATTTCGATTCCCCTCAAGCTTTTATGTCCATTGCGGCCGCACCCCCTTACCACCCTCGGTACGCCACTGTTAAGATCTAGTCATACACTTGAACACATGAATACAATTTGCAGTAATATTTAGCAAGATACCTTGACAGGTACCAGCAATGACTTCTGTTCAGAAATAAATAATTACTGCGATTCACTTTGTTATGCAAAAGGCCGGATCTAAGGTCTAGTCACAAAAAACACCTTTCACATATATCAAATGACTTACGCTTTCTACGGAATCAAGGTTGGAACATTTCTGCTATGAGCATATTCAAATAGCCAGTAGATGGAATACTTACACACACACACACACACACACACAAGCACATATATATATATAATAAACATTGATAATATAACACATTGCGAGGTGTACGCAGATGAAGCTATGTTAACGTGTGAATCTCTCACATATTTAGTAGTATTACTTTATTAGTGTAATTATTTACCAAATAACCGTTTTATTTATACATTTTCTTGTCCCGATGCATGTAGTTAAACTGATACATATTCCCAGTCTTTGTTACTACGATCAATCCTGCACATAACGTAGACACGGGGTATATTCAGAAATCAGACTATTACAGTTAGAACCGAGAATACTTCAATTAGTACTGAGAATACTACAGCTAGTACCGAGAATACTACAGTTAGTACGGAGAATATTACAGTTAGTACCGAGAATACTACAGTTAGTACCGAGAATACTACAGATAGTACCGAGAATATTACAGTTAGTACCGAGAATACTACAGTTAGTACCGAGAATACTACAACTAGTACCGAGAATAGTACAGTTAGTACCGAGAATACTACAGTTAGTACCGAGAATAGTACAGTTAGTACGGAGAATAGTAGAGTTACTACTGACTATACTTTAGTTAGCACCGAGAGTACTACAGCAAGAACCGATAATACTACAGTTAGTACGGATAATAATTCAGTAAGTACCGAGAATACTACAGCTAGTACGGAAAATACTACAGTTAGTACCGAGAATACTACAGTTAGTACCGAGCATACTACAGCTAATACCGAGAATTGTACAGTTAGTACCAAGAATATAACATTTAGTACCGAGAATACTACAGTTAGTACCGAGAATATTACAGTTCTAAGCAAGAATACTACAGTTACTACCGAGAAAGGGGTGCAAAGGGAACGCATTGCTCTAGGCGGACCCAGGGTTAGCAGATAACCAAGATCCCAAATGTACCTCCACGCGGTGCACCCTGGAAACAGAAATACAGCAGCTCGAGCTGATTCTGGCCAAATCATTTGGGGATCGTGTCCGAGAATGTGGAGGTAGCAGATGGAAAGAGATTTGACTGCACAAGAGACAGACAATATCTCCGACACCACCAGCATCACCACATATAGCGACACTGTCGACATACATTGAAGCTAGTCAGTCCAGTCCGAACATTGGAGGGGCGGCCAATGTAAAATGCACATAAAGGTAGATGCATGGCGAGAGACAAATAGATTTCATACCGAGTACAATGAAACAATGAAAGGGTAGAACAGAGCTAGAGGGCAGCGCGAACTGCAAATAGAAAGTGAAAAGTCCCTAGGAAAGGGGAACTACAAGCTCCGTCAGCTCGAGACGAGTTCTAGTTACCTGTGTTCCTTACAGGCAGAGACGTAGACCCATCCATTGACGTTTGGTAAAGCAAGAAGACCTAACCCAACTCTTATGTCGAGCCTTCCTAAACCGGAAATATGCTCGCGAAGAGAAAGGGTTCTGTACCCGATGGGCTTAGGCAAGAAAGGGACAACGATGGTAGTCCTGGCCCAACTCTACTGTCAGGTTTTCCTACACCGGAAATACACTTAAAGAGAGAAAGGGTTCCGTACCCGATGGGCTCAGGCGCTATTGGGACAAGGACGCTCAGCTCGAGAATGCCTTGCTCTCAAACCCGTGGTATGAGACTCGAACTTGGACAAGGGGTACACGATGTCGGTGAATGACACCTCGGCTAAGAGGGCGAAAGAGCCAGGGTCCAACTCCTCTGTTGAGTTCTTCCCATTAAGGAACCAGGCTCACGGATGAGAAACGGTTCAGTACCCAATGGGCACAGGCACAGCACGTCCAATTACACGAGGCAAGTTCATAGACAGTGGAACACCTCGTTCGAGTTAGACGAGAGCAAAACATCGTCTGGGCGAAGAGTCGCCACTACGCGTGACTGGAGACAGATATAGAGGCTGTCACAGGCTAAGGGTAGCCCACCCGAATTGTCAAGGCATGCCGAAATCGGATGTGCTAGGCCTACAAGGCGCATAACGGTGGCACAACGTAATCACGCTCCCGGCGGAAATCGCACGGATATCCGTGATGGTTACAATGGAGCGAACGAAAAACAAACAAACAAACTACCGAGAATATTACAGTTAGTACCAATAATACTACATCTCTTACCGAGAATAGTGTAGTTAGTACCGAGAATACTACATTTAGTACCGAGAATACTAAAGCTAGTCCCGAGAATACTATAGTTAGTACCGAGAATACTACAGCTAGTACCGAGAACACTCCAGTTAGTACCAAGAATACTACAGCTAGTACCGAGAATGGTGCAGTTAGTACCGAGAATACTACAGTTAGTACCGAGAATCCTAAATTTAATACCGAGAATACTACAGCTAGTACCGAGAATACTACAGTTAGTACCGAGAATACTACAGCTAGTACCGAGACTACTACAGTTATTACCAAGAATACTACAGCTATAACCGAGAATACTACAGTTAGTACCGATAATAATTCCCTTAGTACAGAGAATACTACAGTTAGTACCGATAATACTACAGTTAGCACCGAGAATACTACAGCTAGTACCGAGAATACTACAGTTAGTACCGAGAACACTGCAGTTAGAATCGGGATTACTACAGTAACGAAAATAATGCACTTAAATACAGATAATACTGCATTTAGAACCGATAATATTATAGTTAATTTCGAGAATAATACAATTAGTACAAAAATACGACAGATAGTACCGCAAATACTACAGTTATTGCCGAAAAAACTACAGTAAGTACCGAGAATAAAACAGTTAGTACCAAAAATACAACAGTTAGTTCTGAGAATACTACAGTTAGTACCAAAAATACTACAGTTAGTACCAAAAATACTACAGTTAGTACCAAAAATACTACAGTTAGTTCCGTAAATCAAGTGATTATCCCCTACCCCTCCCGTGATATTTCGAAAATATTCAAAGCAACACCCGAAAATGAGAAAACTCTACCCCCCATGAAAAAAGGGGAATTGACTATTGTTATAGATAACAACCCCCACCTCCCCCCCAGGTCGCTAAAGACTTCTCTACGACCATCACCAAATTTTAAAACAATTAGTTAATTAAGTTAACCTCTTCTCAACCGCTGATAACTTGTAATTTAACCACTACAAAACCTAACCCTATGATATAAGCTGTTATGTTCCATTTTAAATAGTAATTTATGTTATTCGTGTCTCAAAGGCAGACACATTTATTGTTACCTCCCTTTTCGTTTTAGGAACGAAATATATATATATATATATTTATAAACCTTCATGAAAAAATATATGTATATGCATATCAATAAACAAGTACCCATGAGGGTAGTTGGTGGTAACACATTGGATGCAGCAAGACACAGTTCTCCAGCGATGTATATCTTCAATGAAGCGAATGAAAGAGAAAATAATATATTCTCCTGACAACTCCTTGGTATTGTCTGTCTTTTCTTATCCTGTGTCTTCATCGGCTTCTTTCGCCTTTGAATTTGTCGTATGCTCTCTATTTCTTCTTCTCGGATTCCAGGAATTGCGAGTGATTAGCTCTTACTCCCTATATGCAGTGGGGAAGCATCGATGTGCTTTCTTTCATACCCAGGAAGTTTCAGCTTTAAGCTTAGTGCAATTCTCATTGAATGAGACTTTTACTCAGAGGTGGTACATGTCACGAGACGAGGTGATATTTTGCTTGGGTCACCCCAATAGCGTTTGTTTCATTGTGTGTGTGTGTGTGTGAAACACCCATTGTGTGTGTTTCATCCGACGAGGCGCTTCTCAGCCAGTGAGCTATTCCTCGTGAGGAAGGTCATTCCATTACCATCTTTTATGTCCCAGATCTAATTTATTTGTATGAGCGTGTTGGGCAATGTCGAAATTCGAATTGCACTCAGAGTTGATACACGTTCCTAGATGAAATGATGTTTTCTTGAACAAGCTAGGGTTCTGGGATTAGAACTGTGCATTTCTCACACACTCGTCTCGTCTGTTTGTGATGGTCTTCCAATTCATCGCCAGGCTCGAACTATGTTTTTTTACTCTTCGCCATTGCACATATCACCCATAGTCGTTGGTAGATTATGCCTATCTAGCGAGAAGAGCTTAGCAGTGGGACCTTGGGTACAGAACCCAATTCTGTATGTATTAACCGTGTCAAGCAACGGCGACAGTCGATTTGGGCTAGATTTGCAGTGTTCTCAATGACAAGGATTTTCTCCCCTGTCTACTTTTCCCATAGCGTCCAGAGTCCGAGTCTCAACACTGGTTCGGTATGTAATTTAAACAATGTGCTCCCCGACATTTGTTCAATGTTTCTCATGTGTGCAACGAGGAGCGGCATTCAAAGTTTTTATTTTTATTTTCCATACCCACGAGCGCATGTAAAGTTGGCGTTACCGCGACCTCAACCATGAAATCCTACTGTCAATGCGGTCAATTTGTGATAGGACATGTCGGTTTCTGTGTGTTCTCAAGCATGAGCAACACTTCTACCAGTCGGTCTCGTGCCGGACAATTGCATCTTCGTTGCCACTACATAAATTCACGTACACAACGCTGTCCTCTAACACGTGATGCCTTTTTCCAGATTCGGTGTGTACTCATAGAACTACCGTATTTTACAGGGATCTACCCATATCGGGACATTGACCACCTCTCTAATGTTTCTGTTTTATATTGGCTGACTTAAACCTAATGCACATATACCTTACGTTGCTTTGTGCCGATATAGTGCTGCTGGGTGTGTTGGCGTAGAGATCTCAGAGATATTGCGTATCAATGTAGTCAATTGTAATTCCATTACATCCACCACATCTACAAACACGAGCCTAAAATTGTTTGCCAGAAAGACATCAAGAACAGCTGTCTTTCTGTTTCCAGTGTGTACAACGGGAAGGTTCTTTTAGAATCTTGGTTTTCTGTTAATACTGGTCCGCTGAAAGCAGTGTGGTACACTTTGCACCCCTGTGCTCTCTATAGAATATACACATGTTAGAGCTTTGTCATTTGTTCTCTTTGTATGATTATCCATCGTAATATTTCAGTGGACAAATGTTCTAGTTGGTGGCAATATCTCCTCTCCAGTTTCCTTTAGAACACTATGATATACTGTATATACATATATACGGTGCTTCGCAAAGACATGCAATTGTGGACATTTTGTTTTGAACAGATGGTGACGATGACATACTCTCTTTATCTTGACAGCGCATAGCCTTACATACAAATACACCAATTCGTCTCAATTGTGAGGTTGTCGCAAAGTCATGTTATGTATCAATGTGGTGTGGGGTGGGGGGCTATACATTCTTATTTAATCCCAGAAAGAATGCATTTCAGTCTACCAGTATCCTACAATTACCACGTCCTGCCAGGAGCGTAGCACACACATCTGGACCAACTATATCATCATGCTTCTGTCAGATCTGTTGACCCATCGGCTGTGATGACGTCTTCAACATTCCCCAGTCATCTAGACAGATGTCAGAATATAACAAAGTTGCAATTTCCGCTTGCAGGCACCTCTTCGTCATCCATGGAGATTATTTGACACAAGACAAGTGTAAAAATTGTGACATGATGAAACAATGATATTTAACTTGTTACTGTTTATCTAAGTATCCCCAATTTTCCATACTCGCCTCATACAGCTTTGCCTGGAATGAATAAAATTATCATATTCTTTACATCCTGAACTAAAATTATATTTTTATACGCGGCGGTTTTTAGCAGAAAGGGAGATAAAAAATAAGAAATGTCATCTTTGAAGCAACTTTGTCTCCAACATTAAATAAATTGAATTCAACGCATTGTTTATATCTGTTGAAAAGACTAAATTGTTATATTCTGACAGAATTAGACTCTTTGAATTGTGAAATTAAAGTTTAATCATTTCATTTCATCAATACTTATTTTTACAGGGTGTCTATAATGTCGCAATTTACTGAGCATGCAGTGAGTTATAT
This sequence comes from Meghimatium bilineatum, assembly GCA_034231615.1. Classification (NCBI taxonomy): domain Eukaryota; kingdom Metazoa; phylum Mollusca; class Gastropoda; order Stylommatophora; family Philomycidae; genus Meghimatium; species Meghimatium bilineatum. Next base: position 8,123,707 of record CM067306.1, read on the forward strand.
GTGCTCAAATCGACGTCCTTAAACTTTGTGTATTTCCATCATCCAGTGTACAACGTCACACAGCAGCTACATAGTTAATTTGTTATCGTTGAGGAAAAATGTTATTAAAAATATAATTGAAAAACATATTAAAGAAAATTCTGCTGTATAAATACATCGGTGCTATCTTCATTACTTGAAACATCCAAACTTCATATCATGTAATACAATTACTTCAGAAATGTCAGCGATGCGAACCGCGTTGAAGCTATGCAGTCATATGTATTGTCCCAAGTAGGTGACCAGGTGAACAATAGAGAGGGAAATCATCAAGGGGGGGGGTGTTAAAAGTTTTGTTTATTTACTTTCTATTACTTACTTATCGGATTCATAGGGTTGCGAGATTTCACTTTGTCTTCATTGTGTCAGGTGGCGACAGGTACATGTCGTCAGTTGTGTTGTGCCTGTATAGAGGATGTTAATGGGATGGATGTGTGGTAGTAGTTCTTTAATGTAACGGTATTTTACTGTTTCCTCCTTTTGTCTATTGCAGTGATTGCAGTAAGTAATGTATTCTGTGGCAATTCTTTGTAAGCATTTACTAAGTTGTGCATATGTTATTCGCAGCCAAAACATTGTTGTTTCATCTTTGCGGTGCAGCGTATTTGTGCTGTAATGTTGTTTTGTTTGGGGCATGTCTGCATATGATATGATTCCTTTTGAGACAGTGACCTAGCTGTCCAAACATTATTGTTTACAGTTGTTTCGGATAATGGGTTTATCTGTTCTAAGGTTGGTGACAAATCCTGGTTGGTGCATACTTTCTCCATTATTGCCGGTTTATAAGCACTTTCAATCCCGCTGATACCTGGATGGACTGGTATCCACTGTAGTGTAGTATTGATGCCATATGAGGCAACTGAGGAATTAAATACTCTTTCAGATTTATATCTACTAGTAGGTGATGTTTCTTGTTCAGTTTTTCTGCTAGTTGTACCTGGTGATTTTTGTTGTAGTCAAGCTTTGGGTGTTCAATTGTTGACTAATTCTCTGTTATAATGGGTTTTTTTTGGTGTGTTCTAAGATCTTGTATAGTTCCAAACCTTCTATAGTTACCTTTTCTAATGTGCATTGGCTCTATGTTTGTATCAGACTTCATATGCCACTTTTACAATACTTTGTGAGAATGTTCAAAGTCTCTCGGTTGTCAAGTGTGAGTCCGATCTAATTACATGTATGATAAGCATATCTGCCAACATGGCGTTGTTTGTGTGTGTGTGTGTGTGTGTTACGTTATTCAGGAAGGTCATTTATAAATATTACAGCTGAAGGTTGAGCCTTGGGTTAATTACACCCACGGCTTGTCTTTATCAAGCTTGAGTTTAAATTACAGTTTTTTTGCTTACTGCAAATAGAATATTTCTGTCATTGAGGTAGTTCTTAATTCGTCTGCATATTTTTCCACATCTATCCATGCCTTGAAATGTTTAATAATTGAGTTCTTTTGTGGTTCCATGATGGTAGATTATCTCATTATATATTTTGTCAGGACAAGTTTCTTATCTTATCTGCAGTGTCTTTAGAGCAGTCCGGAATTCGTGTATGGTCAAGTTTTCTTCAAAGTTTGAAAACGTGTCGTGTTTAGATGTAAATACAAATAAGTAGGAAGGTTACTGAAGAAAATTGTCAATATAAAATAATAAAATATAGAAAATAAAAATAACACAAAGAACAAATACAATTGTCAACGTGTCGGTCCAATGGGGACCTTTATCAAGACAACAAAAACAGTTAAGAACACACAACCATAACGAATATAAACAAAATGGTTGGGAGACGGATTTGTCTCACCAGGAAATCATCACCCAGTAACAGATCCAGCGCAACACAATTTTAATAAGTGCATATTGATGCGATCAATATGTTTAAATTGTGAAATACTAAAAGATGAAAGATGCAAAACTAAAGAAAGGAGGGCACCAAATAGCATTGCCAAGAACGGGGGGGGGGGTTAAGTGGGCGACGGGAGATAAAATAGGAAAGGATTGAGAAAGATAGTGCACGCAGGAGCGGGGGGGGGGGGAATCACTTCCATTTTGTCGGATATCCTCCGATATTTGGATTATTTATATTCGTGTGTAGATGTATGTTTCTTCCGGATCATGACAATTGTATTAGCTAGTACTTTATGGTTTACTGTTGGGGTGGGGGAAGGGGTTGTTATAGTTCATGTTTGAAACAACTTGTGTTGAGACATTTATTTTTTTTCTATGTAATGCATTACTACTTGATCTGGTGTCGGCAGTGGTTACGGTAATTGTGGTAATTTTAAAAGTGGTAATTTTATTTCCATGTTTCAAGCTTCACTAGGAAGTTTGGTAAGCTGTTTGATTGGTTTAGTTGTTAAATAGTTTGTCTTCTGATCAATGTCATTGTACCACAGGCACGTCCCTATTTGCTTCGCTTTGATCTCTACCTCAGTGTAACCACCATTACACGGTAACCAAATGTTTAAGTTATGTGTAGTTAACAAACATTCTCCTAACTAAGCTCCTAGTAGCGCTCATTTCTGGAAACACCTCATTTCAAGACGAGTTCCTTTATTCTGTACATGGGAAATATCTCATCACTTTCATTAATTGTATTTGCTCTCATGTTTCTCGACAGAAGTACCAAATAGTTCAATGATACACTACTCTACCACTGGACACATACAGCAGTGTTAGTCAGCCAATCGGTCTCTCGTTGTACTAATCATCTATAATAATTCGCACGAAAATGAATATAACACTTTCAAACTCTCGTTTGTCTCAAACCACCGTTATCATTTGCCTCAAGCCACTGTTCTCGTTTGCCTAAAGTTCTCGAATGCAAAAAAATTGTTATTTTTATGATAATGTTCGTGGAGTCACTAAAGATGCAGACATGAGTTGCCATTTGTGTACTCATCCAGTTCAAAGCTGTGGCCATTGCCATAATCTCCATAGTCACGCTGCGTGTAGTCACTGTTATAATCTCCATAGTCGCGCTGCTTGTAGTCACTGTTATAATCTCCATAGTCACTCTACGTGTAGTCACTGTTATAATCTCCATAGTCGCGCTGCTTGTAGTCACTGTTATAATCTCCATAGTCACTCTACGTGTAGTCACTGTTATAATCTCCATAGTCACTCTGTGTGTAGTCACTGACATAATCTCCATAGTCACTCTGCGTGTAGTCACTGACATAATCTCCATAGTCACTCTACGTGTAGTCACTGTTATAATCTCCATAGTCGCGCTGCGTGTAGTCATTATTATAACCTCCCTAGTGGTGCTCATTGTAATCATTATTGTAATCTCCATAGTCACCCTGCTTGTAGTCAATGACATAATCTCCATAGTCACCCTGCTTGTAGTCACTGACATAATCTCCATAGTCGCCCTGCTTGTAGTCAGTGACATAATCTCCATAGTTGCCCTGCGTGTAGTCACTGACATAATCTCCATAGTTGCCCTGCTTGTACTCAATGACATAATCTCCATAGTTGCCCTGCTTGTAGTCACTGACATAATCTCCATAGTTGCCCTGCTTGTAGTCACTGACATAATCTCCATAGTTGCCCTGCTTGTAGTCACTGACATAATCTCCATAGTTGCCCTGCTTGTAGTCACTGACATAATCTCCATAGTTGCCCTGCTTGTAGTCACTGACATAATCTCTATAGTTGCCCTGCTTGTAGTCACTGACATAATACCCATAGTTGCCCTGCTTGTAGTCACTGACATAATCTCCATAGTTAACTCTCCTCGCTGATGTTGATGTACAGACTGAGTTGTGAAGTCTATACATTTACAAGAAAAACTCCAAAATGAAAGATCAATCATTATCTACTAACCTGGATCTTTCACGTTTATTCTCATCCACGTAAAAGAATAAGCCGTGTTCCATGTCACATTTATTATATTCAGATACCTATTCCCAGTCAAGCATGTGGCATCATTATTGTCTGCTAGTTCTGTCGGCAGAGGCGGCTGAGAAACTTGGACCAAGTCGACTGTAGAAAATATATGCAAATATTTAGTGATATAATCAGTCAATTAATATGTCTATCATTTTCTTGAACTGTTTAAAGAAATCTATCAGATTATGTTAAGTAAACAGAAAATGTATAAGAAAATAAATGCACTTTTATTGAATTGTAAACTCCACTAAAACATCCAACTTTATTTACCGGTATAACGTGAGCGATAGACAACACTGAAACGTTCATGATGTAGTGAACTCAGTAACGTACTGTGTTAAAAAAGAAAGAGTTTAAACGTCGTAGAGGAGTGACTTCACTGTACTTGGTTTCCCATATGTACTATGTCACTCTCAACGCTCCTGCCGAGAGTGCAACTAATAGCACGTAACTCCGTAGCTTCAAATGATAATCCACAGGGTTCTCCGAAAAAATCAACTTTATAAACAAGACGACACGAGCCGGATTTGAACGCATAACCTCTTGAACACAGCTTGATCACTATTCTAGAAAGACCCCCTACTGTGGAGATGACAATGACTATGGGGATTGACAACAACGTACTGTGTGAGCACTCTTATCAGTGGATAGTCTGAGACGTATTCGCCTCCTCGCTCGATTGACAACATGCTAGGATGTTATAAAGCTGGTGATGTCATTTTGGACATGCCTCCAAAATTTATGACAACGTGTACATGTTATGTCTAATTTTCAGCGAATTTATACATAATGAATTACGATAATTTATCGGCCCACCGAGTATGAAGGCAAATTCCAGCAACGTGGTGTGGAACACATAGAACATGACGAGACACGTAGAAAATCTATGTTCATCTACTGGATCGACTTTATTTCCAGTCGTCTTGATTCGTCTTTGCACGGATTTTAAGGCCGGTCCGACAAGAGAATGAGGTCGTGTCTTTTGCATAACTCGTCCTAACGTAAATCAAAACATCCAGTGCAAGTCATTCTCACATCCACGAAAATTCACTTAAAGGGATAATGTTATAGCATTAACTTTATGTGCATGGAATATATGCGAACATGAAAAACAACATGAACAACAAATAACAACAGCAAATAACAACAACAAATAACAAAAACCACGGTTCATCTATTTGGTTGACTCTTTCCTTGTGTTCGGATCATATATCTAATAGATGGGCAAATATATCTTCAAGTCGAGTTTTCCCAAGTATTTCGTCCAAATTATTTCTAGGTATATCCTTCGGAAATTATACTTCTGTGACTCACGTGATGTGTACTTCATGTGTAAACAGTATACGGGAATTATTGAGTATTTCTATAAGCTCAGGTTATTCAGTTACAGATTCTTTTTTTCAATCGTCAAAAAACGGACAGTTATGATAACGGTTATTTGGCTCTTACTGTTTCTAGATGTAGTTGTTGTAGAAATAGTGATAGAAGCAGTGTTAGAACTAGCGGTAGAACTAGTGTTAGAACTAGCGGTAGAACTAGTGTTAGAACTAGCGGTAGAACTAGTGGTAAAACTAGTGTTAGAACTAGCGGTAGAACTAGTGTTAGAACTAGCGGTAGAACTAGTGGTAAAACTAGTGTTAGAAATAGTGTTAGAACTAGCAGTAGAACTAGTGTTAGAACTAGTGTTAGAACTAGTGTTAGAACTAGTGTTAGAACTAGTATTAGAACTAGAGGTAGAACTAGTGGTAGAACTAGTGGTAGAACTAGTGTTAGAACTAGTGGTAGAACTAGTGTTAGAACTATTGTTAGAACTAGCAGTAGAACTAGTGTTAGAACTAGTGTTAGAACTAGTGTTAGAACTAGTATTAGAACTAGAGGTAGAACTAGTGGTAGAACTAGTGGTAGAACTAGTGTTAGAACTAGTGGTAGAACTAGTGGTAGAACTAGTGTTAGAACTAGTGGTAGAACTAGTGTTAGAACTAGTGGTAGAACTAGTGGTAGAACTAGTGGTAGAACTAGTGGTAGAGATGTAATATAACGTTAGTGTATGATACAAGTTGCAAAAATCATACGTGTCATACTTACTTGCACATACGTGTTTTACACAAAATGATATCAAAAATAGAATGATAATTCGTTTGATGTTTAAATTATTAATAGTGATTATTAAAATTATTCTTTTCACAATTGTGTACACGTGGTGTTGATAATCTAAAATATTGAAAATACTAAATACATTTGTGTGTATAAACAACTTCAGTGAATGTCTGAAACTATAGCTAGTATATGTATTGTATTGTTATGTCAAAATATTACCACTTTATTTATTAGTTGAAACATTTCTCACTCTGTTTAGAGATTATTTTCAGTCCAAACAAAATAATAAACACATTATATTAATAATTTCATTCAATTCTGCAACTTTTACTACATAACAAAACATGATTGTACGCGCACAAATAAATAATATATTATAAAAACACTCGAATTACTCATCATCATATTTTTATTGCCCAGTCAGCGTGCATAAACCAAAAATGTGATTTTTGGGCCCGTATACTACGTGTTCAAGTGTACGTAGACGAGAATTGAACGATATACTTTTCCAGGACACTTTCCGAGACGGACTGTTCATTTGTATGGATGATTGTTCATATGTTACCACACGATGTTCGATGCTAGACACGTATTGTGGGAAAACATGGTAGAACTTCTGTACATAAAAGAGAACAAGAATAGTGTTTCAAGAACAAGGCAGCCATTTTATTACCAACTGTTGACACTACGACATAATTTTCTCTCGGCTTGTAAGAATAACAGCCTCTCTTTCGAGTAGATACAAGGGACTCGCGTTGTATTCTAACAAAGAGCTCATCAGGAATCGTTAGCAAATATCTGATACATTCTTCAGTCTCTTAGTGATACAGTTATACTTAGAGAAAAGTACCTGCACACGTGATGCAATTTAACATGTTTAAAACTATAGGATCAAGCTACCAGCAAGACGAGGGCAACACTCAGATTTACATTCCCTTAGGAAATTAATCTCATGACAAACGCGTCCACTTAATAAAAGGCTTCTTATAAAGAAAAACGTGCAATAAAATATTAATACGATGTCCCTCTAAACAGAGAAACGAGTTGCCTGACATAAAGTATAGTTCAAGAACACTTGATGTATCTGAATCTATAATCTCCAGGAACTTTCAAGAATATCGCACATGTGATCCAACCAACTCAAGTTGATCTTTAACTAGCGATCTTGTTCACATAGAGCAAATGGTTTGTCCTTTAACTATTGATCTTCTTCGCATGGAGCAAATGGCTTGTCTTTAACTAGTGATATTGTTCACATAGAGCAAATGGCTTGTCCTTTAACTAGCGATCTTGTTCACATAGAGCAAATGACTTGTCTTTAACTAGAGATCTTGTTCACATAGAGCAAATGGCTTGTCTTTAACTAGGGATCTTGTTCACATAGAGCAAATGGCTTGTCCACTTTATCCTAGCAAGATAAATATTAAATTTAAGAAAGTGTACAAAATATAAAAAGTTGTAGGGATGCTGTGAGAACATGGAAACATTGTCTAAATAACAAAACACACGCTAGATAAAGTTAAATTATATATACTAATATACTTGAGGTAGCGCACATGTAACGAAGTACTTACCGTACTGACAAGCTGGACCAAACCATCCTATGTTACAACTGTCACACTTTTCATCTATATTTGTACAAGTGCCCCCAAAACAGTGACACTTGTACTTGCAGCCTTTCCCGAACCATCCACGGTCACAATCTGATAAGAAGATCATTTAACAACATACAGATATAGTTCAATCTATCCACAGTTTCAAGCTGACAAGAAACTCATATAAAAAGAAATATAGTCCATACGATTTACAGATAACAGGTGGGCAGCATTATTTAGAAGAAAAAAAAACCGTATCTAATATCTTGTAGAGATATTGTAACACTACAGTCGGGCACGTATGCTCTAGGTCTCAACGAAAAAGTGACAAAATTGTTATAGTAATCGCGTGAGCTGATGTTGAAAATGAATCTCCGAATCTACATGCATTAAGAACTGTCCATATATTTTTTTAACACTTTTGTTACTAATTTTTGACATCTTGCGTTACATGTCATGATAACATCTACTACATGTCACGACATCTTTACCTACATGTCACCATGTCACTATAACTTCCCCTACAAGTCACGACACCTTGTCATACATATCATTCAACTATTTATGTGTATATCTACACAAATCGTTCACATCTAAATCAGTGTATTAATGTGTACAAACATCTTTCACATCCAAATAAGTGTATTAATGTGTACAAACATCTTTCACATCCATATAAGTGTTTTAATGTGTACACATATCTTTCACATCCACATAAGTGTATTAATGTGTACAAACATCTTTCAAATCCAAGTAAGTGTATTGATGTGTGCACAAATGTATTGTGTACGCCAATTTTTGTCCGTCACACACTTCATTGAGAAGGGTATCACGTCAAAAATACATTAATATACAACTTTTCCTATTTTTAAAAATAGTTTACGCATGCCAGAAACTATAACACTTTAAAAATGCACGGCAAATCTCAAATATAGATCTCCGTTGTGACCTTTGTTCTACTTTAGATGTATTACCTAACCTTTGCAGTGTTAGATAAGTTGAATAGGGATTTAGATTTTGGATAGGGGTGGGGGTGTAAAAAGATTAGAATTACTTTAGATTTTTTTTAATTGGGGGGGGGATTAGAATTAGTGTTTAGAATTAATAATTAATGCTCTAAGAATTCTCGTCCAAGGCGTGAATCTATATGATTGTTTGTTCAAGGGAAATCCGTGACGTTAATGTCATTTATAGCCCTACGGATACCTATACTAAATTTTCATCATATTCAGTAATCATATTTTTATCATGGAAAACCTTGAATTGTGTAATAGTGTGGGGGGGGGGGAATTTAAAAGGTTTGCCCTCATTTCCCATGTTTTTTAGTACCTAATATCACTTTGCTGCGCCGACTTGTGGGGGTGGGAAGTGAATGGCTAAACCCCATACTGTCCCCTTTCATACTGTAACAATGTCCTCGCAAATGTGTCTGTTTTGATTTCATAATGAAGATGGGAATATGAGACAACTGAGGAGAAAGTTCCATAAACCATGAACTTTTTGTACTAGGTGGTAGTCGATGTCATAGTAAATGTAATCAGGTCAAGGCAATAAGTAATTGTGAAATATATTTATGAACATTATGTGAGAGTGACGTAAGTTAGTATCGTAATATTTAAATTATTAGAGAATCTAGATCAGGGTCTGGACTTCGTCGACTCAATGTGCGCTAAAAACATCAAATTGGTAGAATACTTATTCTAGCAGACAATATGTGGGTATGGTGTCACTAGGAATAGCCAATGAAATTGGATAGGGAAGTCACGTGATATATGAGCAGACGAGAGAACAAGCTGGGTTTTGAACTTGGAGGAATGAAACGGACAGTTTTTAGTTGTATTTGAAACAAGCAAGACGTAAGGTTCCCGACTACAAAACTCCGCAATGGCTTGTCGAAAGCCACGCACAGTCAAGTATTTATGGATGCCTAATTTTTCATTAGAATCAAATCTTCAATCAAATGAGATGCTTGTAGGGAGTGTGTCCTGAAATTCATTTTTGTAACTAGCCATTTTTTTAATGCATTCTTGTGTCCAGCGTTTCAATAATCCAGATAGGAATTGGTGAAACAAGAAATGTTGGAAGATGAAGGAAAGCAGAACTGCATTCAACGACAAATGTGTCATAGTAACACATTATAATATTATCATGCTTGTTGCATGAATCTAATTGGTTAGAGTATCAACTACATCCTTTCATATGTGATCAGTTGTGTTAAGGAATAGCAATCTTAACCATCTGTTAAATTCAACGACAAATGTGTCATGACAACACATTACAATATTATCATGCTTTGCATGAATCTTAAAGGTTAGCAGCCTTATACATTCTGTTAAAACTTACGTCAGATGTGTCATAGCAACACATTTTAACATGATCATGTCTGTGGGGTGTAAAGAGAACGCATGACTCTAGGCGGACCCAGGGTTAGCAGATAACCAAGATCCCAAATCCAGGATGCACCAAGATCCTCGCTGTGCACCCTGGAAACAGAAATACAGCAGCTCGAGCTGATTCTGACCAAATCTTTTGGGGATCGTGTCCCAGAATGTTGAGGTTATAGATGGAAAGAGATTTGACTGCACAAGAGACAGAAAATATCTTTGACACCACCAGCATTATCACATATAGTGACACTGTCGATATACAGTGAAGCTAGTCAGTCCAGTCCGAACATTGGAGGGGCGGCCAATGTAAAATGCACGTAAAGGTAGATGCATGGCGAGAGACAAATAGATTTCACACTGAGTACAATGAAACAATGACAGGGCAGAACAGCGCTAGAGGGCAGCGCGAACTGCAAATAGAAAGTGAAAAGTTCCTAGGAAAGGGGAACTACAAGCTCCGTCTGCTTGAGGTGAGCTTCTAGTTACCTGCGCTCTTTACAGACAGAGACCTAACCCAATCATTGGCATTCGGAAATGCAAGAAGACCTAACCCAACTCTAATGTCGAGCCTTCCTAAACCGGAAATATGCTAGCGAAGAGAAAAGGTCCCGTACCCGATGGGCTTAGGCAAGAAAAGGACAACGGTGGCATTCCTGGCCCAACTCTACTGTCAGGTTTTGCTATACCGGAAATACACATGCAGAGAGAAAGGGTACAGTACCTGATGGGCTCAGGCGCTGTTGGGACAAGGTCGCTCAGCTCGAGAACGCCTTGCTCTCAAACGCGGGGTAAGAGGGGTACACGATGTTGGTGAATGACACCTCGGCTAAGAAGGCGAATGAGCCAGGGTCCACCTCTTCTGTTGAGTTCTTCCACTTAAGGAACCAGGCTCACGGATGAGAAACGGTTCAGTACCCGATGGGCATAGGCACAGTACGACCAATACACGAGTCAAGTTCATAGACAGTGGAACACCTCGTGCGAGACAGACTAAAGCAAAAATCGTCTGGACGAAGAGTCACCACATACACGCATGCTTGAGACAGATATGGAGGCTGGCACATGCTAGGGTAGCCCACCCGATTTGTCAAGACATGCCGACATCGGATGTGCTAGGCCTACAAGGCGCATAACGGTTGCACAATGTAATCACGCTCCCGGCGAAAATCGCACGGATATCCGTGCTGGTTACAATGGAGCGATCGAAAAACAAACAACAAACGAACATGTCTGTTACATGAATCTATTTGGAGAGATGACCACATCCAATCATCTCAAAAGATCAAAGCTATATAATGGGAACGATGACCCCACTCAACATCATCGTATGTCAATACTTCAGAGGAAAATAAATCAAAGAAAAGTCAACAATTTCAATTGATGTAAATCAAGCGAATATCAATATACTCAACGAAACCCTAATTAGTTGTACTTCATCACAACCACTGAATGAGGCAGATTTAATTGTCCAATTAATGAGAAGCTTTTCAACTTATTTTGACTCCAATCAACCATCAACAAGAAAAATGACAGAAGTTATTTCAAATCATTTGTCTAATGAATTTTCATAGCAAGGCAGCTGGTGAGCTATTGGTCTTGAGGAACCAGGATTGGACGTTGACCACCATAAATGATAAGTATTATTTAACTGCTAGTTAAATATATTAGTTAATCATTTTCTTATTGTGATAGGGGGATTAGGAACAGGAGGGATATCTGTTTTGGGTAAAGTCCTAAGAGGGTTTTTATTCCATTCATGGGGTGCAAAGGGAACGCATTGCTCTAGACGGACCCAGGGTTAGCAGATAACCAAGATCCCAAATGTACCTCCACGCGGTGCACACTGAAAACAAAAATACAGCAGCTCGAGCTGATTCTGGTCAAATCATTAGGGGATCGTGTCCGAGAATGTGGAGGTAGCAGATGGAAAGAGATTTGACTGCACAAGAGACAGACAATATCTCCGACACCACCAGCATCACCACATATAGCGACACTGTCGACATACAGTGAAGCTAGTCAGTCCAGTCCGAACATTGGAGGGGCGGCCAATGTAAAATGCACGTAAAGGTAGATGCATGGCGAGAGACAAATATATTTCATACCGAGTACAATGAAACAATGAAAGGGCAGAACAGCGCTAGAGAGCAGCGCGAACTGCAAATAGAAAGTGAAAAGTCCCTAGGAAATTGGAACTACAATCTCCGTCAGCTCGAGACGAGCTTCTAGTTACCTGTGTTCATTACAGGCAGAGACCCAGACCCATTCATTGGCGTTTGGTAAAGCAAGAAGACCTAACCCAACTCTTATGTCGAGCCTTCCTAAACCGGAAATATGCTCGCGAAGAGAAAGGGTTCTGTACCCGATGAGCTTAGGCAAGAAAGGAACAACGATGGTAGTCCTGGCCCAACTCTACTGTCAAGGTTTCCTATAACGAAAGTACACTTGCAGAGAGAAAGGGTTCCGTACCCGATATGTTCAGGCACAAAAGGGACAACGATTTAGCCCAGGCCCAAATCTACTGTCAGGTTTTCCTACACCGGAAATACACTTGAAGAGAGAAAGGGTTCAGTACCTGATGGGCTCAGGCGCTATTGGGACAAGGACGCTCAGCTCGAGAACGCCTTGCTCTCAAACGCGTGGTGTGAGACTCGAACTTGGACAAGGGGTACACGATGTCGGTGAACGACACCTCGGCTAAGAAGGCGAAAGAGCCAGGGTCCAACTTCTCTGTTGAGTTCTTCCCCTTAAGGAACAAGGCTAACGGATGAGAAACGGTTCGGTACCCAATGGTCACAGGCACAACACGTCCAATTACACGAGGCAAGTTCATAGACAGTGGAACACCTCGTGCGAGTCAGACGAGAGCAAAAATCGTCTGGGCGAAGAGTCGCCACTACGCGTGCCTGGAGACAGATATAGAGGCTGTCACAGGCTAAGGGTAGCCCACCCGAATTGTCAAGGCATGCCGAAATCGGATGTACAAGGCGCATAACCGTTGCACAACGTAATCACGCTCCCGGCGGAAATCGCACGGATATCCGTGATGGTTACAATTGAGCGAACGAAAAACAAAGAAAACAAACATTCCATTCATTTTCTAGAGGTATGTCTGTGAGTCATTGTGAATGACAGGATTTTGTAAATTGATGGAGTTACCATTAACCATGATGATTCATTTAAGTTAATAAAAATCCATACTATCTTGTAACTCCAAGGTTACAGTGTTATCTATCAGGTCAGTTAATCTGGTAAATGTATTTCTCCTTTTTGTTAACAATGTTCTTGAGGTCATGTCAATGATTAAATATTGGAAAGCCTGATGTGACTGTTATACCCAGCATCATGTATCCAGAATAAGGAATACGGAGGAATTAGGAGGAAGGACAAAAGAAAAGCCACTATACTACACTGCTGCATGATCAATGGAGGATTGAGACACACAACCAAATAGGAACATCAAAGAAAAGCGTAGAGGAAGAACACAATTCGCCTCTATACTCTTTGGAACATCATGCAATAGAAACCTTCTTTATTTGGTGCCGTGTAATTAAGACTTCTTTTATACGACCTTGATTATTTGCACACCTTTAACCTACCATAACTTACCTGTTGCTACCTGAGATGATAACAGGTGAGTTACAAATATCCATAAGAAGAACTGAAGCAGATTTCTATTCAACTGTTTGTCTGACGACGCCATGGCTAAACCGGATACAGAAAAATAATATCAGTCTCTTAAATGTGTGTTCATTGTATCTGTAAGTCTCATCAGTGTCCCATCAGACAGACCACAGTACAACACCAGTGTCCCATCAGACAAACCACAGTACAACACCAGTGTCCCATCAGTCAAACCACAATACAACCTCAGTGTCCCAGCAGATAAACCACAGTACACTATCAGAGTCCCATTAGAAAAATCAAAGTACAACATCATTATCCCATTAGACAAACCACAGTACAACATAAGTGTCCCCTCAGACAAACCACAGTACTACAATAGTCTTCGTTAAACATTTCATTAGTCAAGTTTTGATCTTTGTCTTATGTGTAGATATCATTTGCCAAGTCTGACATTGGTAACATAGTTTTGGTATAAAGATGGTCTTAATCATGTGTTTCTTTACTTCCAAGTTGATGTTTACGTGCAAAAGCAAAAGTAACAGCTGATATGTCACAGCATTTGCTTTTTGACATCTTGTTTCTATCTCCTTATCGAGTCGTCCGTCTTCTGTGACTTTACCTCCTGGGTACTTGAACTCTTTGACTTGTTTTATGTTTGTTTTCTCTATATGAATATTTAAATGATTTGTTAATCTAGCTTGTGTTGTAGAATATTATTCATGTATGTCCACTGGTAAGGTAAGTAAGTAGAGATTTTATTGTTGCTGTATTGTATTGTCTCATATCTAAATCGCATTATGATTATTTACAACAATTATTATATATGAATAGTAGGACTATTCAGAATATAGGGCATATAATATACTACTATATGTCTATTATAGTAGTATATAATTATATATACACATGTATTTATATAGGCCACATATGTAGGTAGTTGGACATCTGTGATTAGCTTGTTTGGAAAATTTACGACTCCGTAGACAACTTACATGCACACCTAAAGTTGACAGCCACTTAAGGTCTGTACCAGAACAAACCCCTTGGAGTAAAAGGTATGGAATACCAATATACATTCAGAGTCACGTAATATGAATTCTAAGCCAAGACGAACAGAACAGTGTGCAGCGAATGACAGTCACCCTCAGTTTCCTGGACGAGGAGTATCCACACGAGTCAGAGTATACGCAGATTGGTCAGTGAGGGATGGAGGTGCAGATGTATATAAAGAATATCCATGCAAGCCAAGAGATTCGATCTGATCCCCAACAGGACAATTATGCAATAATTATGATACAGAAATCCAAACAATAAGGATGGCAACTGAAAAACTTCTGAACTCCAATCCTGACTCACATCCAGTGGTATTCCTGGCAGATGCAAGGTCATTTCTTCAAGCTTTCCAATCTGGAAAACTAAAAGACTTGCACAAATTTCTTAGTGAATTGTCGTAACAGAATAGGGTAACCATGCAATTTCTCACTGTTAAATTCCAGAAAATGAAAAAGTAGATAGACTGATAAAGGAAGGTGCTGCCGAAGACCAACCAGATGTACTAATCAACTACCATCAGAAAAAAACAGATGATCAAGACAATAAGAAAGCCACAAACACCAACACAAGATGACTATCACATTATGAACAGATCAGAACAAATTGTAATTCTACGCCTTAGAACAGGACACAATCGACTCCGCAGTCACATGTAGACAAAGTTCAAGAATGAAAAGACGGCCACCTGTACAAATGGTCAGACAGCACAGAGTGCCAAACATATACTTCAAGGTTGTTCTGAATATGAAACGCTGAGACAGACATATTGGCCAAAGGAAACAACACTGGAATCACAGCTCAGTGCGCCACTGTATGGACTACAAAATACAGTGAGTTTTATTCAGTAGACAGAATTACATATATAGACATGTTTCAAGTGAACGAAAGAAGAAGAAAAAGAATAACCTTTTCGCTATAATTTGTCGTTTTACAACAGCATCTCCGAGAAATTCTACATTAGTTTAATTCTATTGAAGTTAATTTTATACTTGACATACCATCTCATAAACAAACGCTAAATAGCAAACATAACAACTATGATTTGACAAACACTGCTTAACAAACACTACTTAGCAAACAGTACTTAAAAGACAAACTCGTCTGGCAGTAAATATACACATTTGCAGGTATCAAGAACCACGTTTAACAGTGGTGACAAGGCATACATATGCTTGGTTAGAACAGGTAAAAAGACACGATTCACTTCCAAATATTATTGTGCAAGGAACAGTCGAGGGTGGAAGGAGCTACCGTGAGTAAGAACTTTGAAATATGCGAAGACACATGGTAAGGACTTGAACAAAACACATCTACATGGCGTTCTACATTGAAAAAAAACAACAACGGTGCAGCATCTGGTGAAACGAGGAGAAATGTAGCAGCTCACCAACGAAGTGTAGCCAGACAATTACAATACATCTACATTGGTCATCACATGTTTAAACTGTCCAAGGATATTTGTAGCCAGAACAGTGAGTGTTAGCCATCTACCAACTCAAAAATATGTAAATTCTATCAAAGAATACATTAAAAAACAAAAGTTATTTCTGAATGAAACTAAGACGAAGATTATGACACGTGACTAAACCATTAACACGCTCTCTATCTCGATCAATAACAAAGAACTAGAACGATGTACTAGTTTCAAATACTTTGGTTGTTTTGTAGACAGAAACGGGGATTACTATAAAGATGTCAGATCGACGTTGACCATTGAATAAAATAAACTTATGTAAATGAAAAACATCTGGTTAGGGTGCAACACAATAACAAAAACTAACGTTCCCTACAGCGTACATGTTCCCAGTTGTAATATGCAATTGTGAATATTCGACAATTCTTCTTCTTCTTCTTTCGTTCACTTTAAACATGTTTATATCTGTAATTCTGTCTCCTTAATAAAACTCACTGTCTTTTGTAGTTCATACAGTGTCCCATAGAGTTTTGATTCCAGTGTTGTTTCCTCTGGCCAATATGTGTGCCTCAGCGTTTCATGCTCAGAACACTCTTGAAGTATATGTTTGGCACTCTGTGCTGCCTGTCCACATGGCCGTGTTGCCAATCTTGAACTTTGTATACATGTGACTGCGGAGTCGGTTGTGTCCTGTTCTGAGACGTAGAATTATAACTTGTTCTGGTCTATTCATAATATGATAGTCATCTTGTGTTGGTGTTTGTGGCTTTCTTATTGACTTGATCATCTGTTTTTTCTGATGGTAGGTGATTGGTATGTCTGGTCGGTCTTCGGCAGCACCTTCCTTAGCTAGTTGGTCTGCTTTTTCATTTCCTGGTATTCCACAGTGAGAGGGTATCCACTGCATGGTTACCCTATACTGGTAAGACAATTCGCTAAGTAGTTTTTTCAAGTCTGTTAGTTTTCCAGACTGGAGAGCTTGAAGCACTGACCTTGCATCTGTCAGGAATACCACAGGCTGTAGGTCAGAGTTGGAGTTCAGCAGTTTTTTAGCTGCCACACTAATTGCCTGGATTTCTGCATCATAATTATTGCAGAATTTTCCTGTCGGTGCTCTGATTGTATCTCTAGGCTTGTGTGGATATTCTATATATACACCTGCACCTCCTTTCCTCACGGCATTCTGTGCTGACCCATCTGTGTATACTCTGACCCATATATCTTGTGGATATTCCTCATCCAGGAAACTGAGGGTGACTGTCCTTCGCTGCACACTGTTCTGTTCGTCCTCGCTTAGTATTCCTTTCACATGGGTCTGAATGTATATTGGCATTCCATGTCTTTGACTCCACGGGGTTTGTTCTGGTACATGCCTTAAGGGGCTGTCAACTTCAGGTAGGTCTGTAAGTTGTCTGCGGAGTCGTTTAGCTTGATGGATAAAGCTGCTTCTTTTCAGTCGCCCCATTGCTAGATTTTGGAATCATTGGATGACTTGGCATACTCTGAAACTTTTCTGCCTGAATTAGTACTTTTGTGTCTCTGCGTTCGCCAAGTGTTTGCATTCTTCCCATTTTCTGCATCTCTGCTATGGGTGTTGATTTCATTGCTCCCAACATTATTCTAAGTGCCTGGTTTTGCACTTTATCTAGATCTTGTAATGTGGTGTTTGATGCAGGACACCATGCCGCTGAACCATATTCCAGGTGTGGTCTTATGTATTGCTGGTAAACTTTACTGAGTATATTCCCACTGGCTCCGCATGTGGTTCCACTTAGTTTTCTCATGATAGCTAACTTCCACCTGGCTTTTCTTGTTGTTTTGTTTATGTGCTGCTTCCATGTCAGTTTATCATCAAAAGTAACTCCGAGGTATGTGGGTTGTTTGTCTTCTTTCAAGATCTCTCCATCTATTTTGATATGACCGGTTTTTTGTTTTGGTGAGAGGAAAAAGAGTGTAGTGCTGCACTTCTCTGTGTTAATGCTGACGCACCATCTATTTGCCCATAAGGTTAGGGCATCGATAGCTCTTTGTATTTGTTTAGTGGCCACTGTTGCATGTTCTTCCGTGCACCATATCACCAGGTCGTCAACATACATTGCCACTTTGATCCCATGTGGTAGTTCAGCAACTAGGTCATTGATGTAAACCAAGAAAAGTGTGGGTGATAGGACTGCTCCATGGGGGACTCCATGACGCAGTAGAACTTTCTTGCTTTTGCGACCATCTAATTGTACCCTGGCTCTTCTATTATGCAGGTGTGCTTTTACCCATTTGTACATCCTTGAGCTATCCCTGCAATTACGCAATTTCTTTAGGAGCCCTTCTTTCCAGACCTTATCAAATGCTTTTCTGAGGTCTATCCATGCTGCTAGTACCAGCTTCTTATCTTGGAAGGCGTCCTCAATCTCTTGGGAGAGGTAGGTTGCATGATCTTCAGTAGAGTAGCACTGTCTGAAACCTGCTTGCTGTGATACCAGAAGGTTTTCACTTTCAAGATACCACTGCATCCTAAGATTGATAATGCGTTCCATTGTTTTGCATAGAAAGCTTGTGAGGCTGATGGGCCTGTAGTTGGAGACTGTGTTGCAATCTTTTCCTGATTTGAGGAGTGGTATCATTATTGCTTCTCTCCACGCCTGTGGTACATTACCTGTGGACCAGCTTGTGTTAAAGATCTGCAGTAGCTTTGCTCTTGCTGCAATTCCCAGGTTTCTAATCATTTCATTGGACACTCCATCAGCTCCAGGGACATTTTCATTTTCAATTTGGATATTGCATGATCCAGTTCTCTCATTGTGATTGGTGCCTCCATGACTTCAGGTATAGGTTCGCCTTGACCAATGTTTTGCTGGTTCTCTCGAACCTCCTATTGTTTCTCTGGGCTGAGTTTGATGTTATTGTCTTCTGCAAAGGAATCTGCAAAGTAATCAGCTGCGTGTTTACCTGTTAAAATGTTTCTATTTTTATAAAGTGTGATCCTGGTATTTCTCCCTGTACCTTCATCATTTAGTTGTTGTACAAGTTTCCATAATTTCCTAATATCTATTTCTAGGTTCAGTGACTCTGTTTTTTCTTTCCAGCTACTCCGTCTGGCTTGTAACTTGACTAGGTCTGTTCTCAGCCTGCTGTCTAGATGTTTCCATCTCATTTTGCAGCTTTTCCAGTTCATCATTCCAGTAGGGTTTGTAGTTTTTGCGTGCCCCCCTGGGTATGGTTTTACTAGCAGCATGTAGTATACATCTATTAAATTCACTCACTGCTCTATTGATGTTTTTGTCCAAGTTCATGTCCTTAGCTAGAACACTGGTTAAATGCTGGTACATTTGCCAGTCTGCCCTTTTATAGTTCCACCTATTGAGCGTGCTGCTGTCCTTGGTAAATTCATTGTGGATTTCCAGAAATACTGGTTGTGGTCACTACCCCCAAGCTGCTTTCCAACGACACGTGTGATGTTCCATTCCAGGCCTGGTGAGTGGAATGCCAGTTCTGGTGTAGAGGTGGTGTGCCATGCTCTCGAGTAGAAGGTTGGTGAGTCTGTTGGCTGGTTAATAAGGATGAGATTATTTTCATCCTGCCAGCTCTCAAGTTCCTCACCTCTCTTGTCAATATGATCGTAGCCCCAGCTCTGAGAGTGGCTGTTGAAGTCACCACACACCATAAGTCTCTCTTTATCTGGAATTGTGTCTAGTGCCAATGGTTTATCATTTGAACAGTAGTAGTTCAGGAGATGGAATTCTGCACTGTCTGTTTTTAGGTGGAGCATCTGGTATTCTGCCCCTTCCATATATACTTCCAGCTGACATGCGCTGATATTGTTTTTAACAAGTGTCAGAATTCCACCCTTTCGCCTGTCCTTTCGGTCAGATCGGTAGCACTGGTAGCCTCTGATTTTGAAGGCTATATCGCTGCTGAGGTGTGTTTCTTGGATACAGCATATATTAACTTGTTCTTCACTGAGGACATTTTCAAGTTCCAGTTTTTTCTGTATTCATCTCTTTTACTGTTGACACCCTCAGCATTCCAGTGCATTATTTTTATTGGCCGTTTAAAGTGTGTTTGGCCAGTAGCTCTATTCCCTTGCCTCCTGGCTCTTCGAGGCAATTGAGAAGGACTTTCAGTAACTGAGGTTGGGCCCTTTCGAGGTATAGGACCCGGCACCGTCCCTGCCTGAACGTCCGCCACAGGGCAGGCACCATAACTTTTTATAGATACATACATGTTTCCATTGTGTTTTGTGCGTGGCATCCTGATTATCTGTGCGCCTTTTGGCTGGATGCCTCCGTCTTCCGCACTCTGCTTACTTGGGCAGGACTATGGTCCTGCTCGAATGGGACTGCCCGACCAGTCTTAGAACTAAGCCCCATCACAACTGCACGGTGCTGGCCTTGATGGGGTATTCGACAATAATATAAGGTCTACTTATGGTCAATTGCGTTGATTATCATGTCTTTTCACAGCAGTCTTTTTCGTATGCGACCAACCATTTATGATACCAATAACACATATACCACACTGCCGGGTTGTTAGGCATCTTCTAGACATCAAATACAGTGCAACTTAGAAAACATCATAATTGTGGGGGGGGGGGGGATAATGTCAAGACTTCTTC
Organism: Meghimatium bilineatum; assembly: GCA_034231615.1. Lineage (NCBI taxonomy): Eukaryota > Metazoa > Mollusca > Gastropoda > Stylommatophora > Philomycidae > Meghimatium > Meghimatium bilineatum. Next base: position 8,144,412 of record CM067306.1, read on the forward strand.
TTCTTCTTCTTCTTTCGTTCGCTAATAATGTCTAGATCTGCAGTGTTGTTTCTTGTATAAATTGGACAGTGTTTTCCATTTCTTGTTTTGTACCATAAAGTTTAACATTCATTGGTGTATCAGAAGGCCAGTATGTGCATCTTAATGTGTCATAGTTTGCACATTCTTGAAGGATATGTTCTGAAGTCTGGTTGACTTGTCCACGGTTTACACTTTGCTGTTGTGCCAATTTTAAATTGTGTATACATATGGCTGTTTAGTCTATTGTGTCCAGTTCTCAGTCGAAATATGATGACCTGTTCTTGTCTGTTAAGTGGGTGGTAGTCATCCCGTGGAGGTAAGTTAGGCTTTCGTTGTGCCTTTATCATGGATTTCTTTTGGTGATAGCTGATTGGTACATCCGGTTGCTGCATGTTAGAACCTTCCTTGGCGAGTTGATCAGCTCTCTCATTTCCTGCTATTCCACAGTGTGATGGAATCCATTGCAGTATAACTCTACACCTATTTTGTACTATGGACAATACCTCTTTTAACTCTGGAAGTTTATTGGATTGTAATGCCTCTAGTACTGACCTTGCATCTGTAAGTATTACAATAGGGTGTGAGGTCCTGTCCAATGTTAACAGTTTCTCTGCAGCTGTATAAATAGCTTTGACTTCAGAGTCATAGTTGTTGCAGTAATTCCCTGTTGGTATACAAGTGGTATCAGTGGTGCCATCTGGGTATTCTACATATACACCACTTCCTCCATTTTTTACTGCATTCTGTGCTGATCCATCTGTATATACTCTGGTCCATAGATCACTTGGGTAAACAGCATCAAGGAAACTGAGAGCTGCTACTCTTTTCTGCAGATTATTCTGATGTTCATCCCCATGCACACCTGCTACTGTTGTTTGGATGGTCACTGGTAGGCATGTCCGTTTTTCCCATGGGGTATGTTCTGGTTGAGATGTCAGTGGTATTGTTACCTCTGGTAGATCCGATACCTGTCTACGTAGACGCTTGGCCTGGTGTATGAAGCTGCTTCTTTTAAGCCGTCCTTGTGATAGATTATGGAATCTTTCCTTCATTGGGTGACTATGGTGGGAAAGAAACTTTTTTCCATGAATTATAATTTTAGTATCTCTACGCTCTTTCAATGACTGCATCCCTTCGATATTCTGCATTTCTATGATTGGTGTGGATCTCATTGCACCTGTAATGATTCTAAGTGCTTGGCTCTGTACTCTATCTAGGTTTTGTAGCGTAGTGTTTGATGATGAACTCCATGCTGTAGAACCATATTCCAAGTGTGGTCGAATGGCTTGTTGGTATACATTTTTTAGAATTCTTTCATTAGCTCCCCAAGTTGTCCCACTCAGTTTTCTTAGTATAGCTATCTTCCTTCTAGCCTTTGTTTCTGCTTTGCTGATATGATGTTTCCATGTCATTTTGGCATCAAATGTTACACCAAGATATGTGGGTTGGTCATCTACCTATAAGATAGTTTTATTTACATAGATGTTTCCTGCTCTTTGTTTTGGTGAAAGTGTAAAAAGGGTTGTTGCTGACTTCTCTATATTGATACTTACACACCATTTGTCAGCCCAATTAGTCAAAGTGTCCATGGCTCTCTGAAGTATTTTTGTGGTAACCATGGCGCTCTCATGTGTGCACCATAGAATCAAGTCATCTGCATATAGTGCTGCCTTAGTTCCACAGGGTATTTCTTCAATTAGATCATTGATAAATATGAGAAAAAGAGTAGGTGATAGAACTCCTCCTTGAGGCACTCCATGGCGTAGTAATACTTTCCTACTTTTTTTGCCATTTACTTGTACTCTGGCTCTTCTATTGTGAAGAAAGGCTTTCGTCCATCTGTACATATTTCCACATATCTTGTAGTTTCTCATTTTTTGAAGCAATCCTTCTTTCCATACTTTATCAAATGCCTTCTGTAAATCAATCCATGCCACTAAAACTGATTTTTTGTCTTGGAAATCATCCTCAATTTCCTGTGAGAGGTATGTGGTTTGATCCTCTGTGGAGTAGCATTGCCTGAAACCTGCCTGCTGTGGTGCAAGGAATTTTCTACTTTCCAGGTGAAATTTTAGTCTTAGGTTTATGATGCGCTCCATTGTTTTGCACAGGCAACTTGTAAGACTAATTGGTCTGTAGCTAGTTGGTGTTGTTCCATCTTTTCCAGATTTAAGCAAAGGGACCATAATTGATTCTCTCCAAATTTGTGGTATTTTCCCAGTAGTCCAGCTAATATTTATGATGTCCAATAGTTTCCTTCTGGCTGCTGTTCCTAGATTCTTTATCATTTCATTTGATATTTCATCAATTCCTGGGGACTTATTTAGATTTAGTTTAGAGACTGCTAATTCCAATTCATTATAAGTGAACAATGTATCCATAATTTCATCTGCGCTGTTTTCATCACTGATTCTAGTCTGAGCATGTTCCAATTTACTTTTTTGGTCGCTCCGCACTGTATGCTGTTTCTCTGGACTAATTTCAATATTGCAGTCTTGAGCAAATATCCTAGCGAAATTATCTACTTCTTGCTTTCCAGTAATCATTTTGCCATTCTGTACGAGTGTTATGTTTGTGTTTTTTCCTGTTCCCTCATCATTTAGTTGCTTGACCAGTTTCCACAGTTTTCTTCCATCCTTTTCAAAATTTAAGGATTCTGTTTTCTCTTTCCAGCTCTTTCTTCTAGCTTCTAGTTTGGCTCTTTGGAATTTAGCTTTTGCGTGTTGATGTTTGTTGTGATGTTCCTGGCTTGGATTATTTTCCACTTCCGTCCGTGCTTTTTCTAATTCCTCTTGCAGCAGTTCTAGTTGTTTACTCCAGTATGGCTTGTATTGTTTGCGTGCTCCTCTTGGTATTGCTTCCTTGGCAGCTTGATGAATACATTTATTAAACTCTTTGACTATGGCGTTTATGTCTTTTCCTTCCATATCTATTTGTCCAGCTAAAACACTACTGCGGTGTTTAAATAGTCCCCAATTTGCTTTTTTATAATTCCATCTTGGAAGGCTACATGCATTTCCTGTGAGTTCATTTTTAATACTAAGGAGGACTGGTCGATGGTCACTACCTCCAAGTTGCTTCCCCACTGTTCTATTGATTTCCCAGTTTAGGTCTGCTGAGTACAATGCCAAGTCTGGCGTGGAAGTGGTTTGCCATGCTCTTGAGTAGTATGTTGGAGGATCTTTTGGCTTATTAAGTAATAGAAGACATTTATCGTTTTGCCAGCTTTCAAGTTCTTCTCCTCTTTTATCCATGTGGTCATAACCCCAGCTTTGTGAGTGACTATTAAAATCTCCACATACTATCAGTCTTCCTCTGTACGGTATTGTGTCCAGGGAAAGGGACTGGTCATTTGGACAATAATAATTTAGTAGGTTGAAGTCTGTGTTCTTGGTCTTTAGTTGAAGGACCTGATATTCTGCTCCTTCCATGTATAGCTCAGTTTGATGTGCGCTGATATTATTTTTGACTTGAGTTAGTATACCTCCTTTTCTTCTGTCTATTCGATCAGCTCTAAAGCACTGATAACCTGCAATTTTAAAGGCTACATATTTGCTGAGGTGTGTCTCTTGTATGCAACAAATGCTGACCTGTTCCTTAAGAAGGGTGTTTTCTAATTCTAATTTCTTGCTAAAGCCATCTTTTTTGCTATTTACACCCTCAGCATTCCAGTGCATTATTGTAAGTGGTGTCTCATTGGTTGGTAATATTTGTTGGTCAGTGATATTACTCTTGTGCCTCCTGGCTCCACTAGGCAATCGAAGAGGACCTCCAGTCGTATGGGGTGGGCCCTTTCGAGGTATAGGGCCCGGTGCTACTCCTGCCTGGTGAGTCGTCACAGGGTTAGCACCATAACGGGGTAATGCAGATATAGACATTCATGTGCGATAATGCATGACATTCTGATTGTTGCGGTGCGCCTTCTAGCCAAATGTCGCTGACTTCAGCACCTTTACTTGCTAGGCAAGACTGTGGTCCTGCCCGAATGTGGGAGGGCCCGGCCAGTCTTAGTTTCCAGCCTCTGCTGGCTGGACTAAGCCCCATCTCCACGCCAAGGAGCTGGCCTCGATGGGGAATGTCAAGACAACACAAATGAGGTAGGCCATAAATAAGATATATCAAAGACCATCTGAACATGACACAGAAACAGGAAGATTGACTTAAGATCATCAGAAGTTTCAAAATGTAGTGATGACTGCTACATGATGTTCTTGTTATGCTTACTTGAGTGTGATTACTGCTATATTATATCGGTGTTATGCTTACTTGATGATGATTATGACTGATACATAATGTTCTTGTTATGCTTACTTTAGTGTGATTACTGCTATATTATGTCGGTGTTATGCTTACTTAAGGATGATTATGACTGATACATGATGTTCTTGTTATGCTTACTTGAGTGTGATTACTGCTATATTATGTCGGTGTTATGCTTACTTGATGATGATTATGACTGATACATGATGTTCTTGTTATGCTTACTTGAGTGTGATTACTGCTATATTATGTCGGTGTTATGCTTACTTGATGATGATTATGACTGATACATAATGTTCTTGATATGCTTACTTTAGTGTGATTACTGCTATATTATGTCGGTGTTATGCTTACTTAAGGATGATTATGACTGATACATGATGTTCTTGTTATGCTTACTTGAGTGTGATTACTGCTATATTATGTCGGTGTTATGCTTACTTGATGATGATTATGACTGATACATGATGTTCTTGTTATGCTTACTTGAGTGTGATTACTGCTATATTATATCGGTGTTATGCTTACTTGATGATGATTATGACTGATACATGATGTTCTTGTTATGCTTACTTGAGTGTGATTACTGCTATATTATGTCGGTGTTATGCTTACTTGATGATGATTATAACTGATACATGATGTTCTTGTTATGCTTACTTGAGTGTGATTACTGCTATATTATGTCGGTGTTATGCTTACTTGATGATGATTATGACTGATACATAATGTTCTTGATATGCTTACTTTAGTGTGATTACTGCTATATTATGTCGGTGTTATGCTTACTTAAGGATGATTATGACTGATACATGATGTTCTTGTTATGCTTACTTGAGTGTGATTACTGCTATATTATGTCGGTGTTATGCTTACTTGATGATGATTATGACTGATACATGATGTTCTTGTTATGCCTACTTGAGTGTGATTACTGCTATATTATGTCGGTGTTATGCTTACTTAAGGATGATTATGACTGATACATGATGTTCTTGTTATGCTTACTTAAGGATGATTATGACTGATACATGATGTCCTTGTTATGCTTACTTGAGTGTGATTACTGCTATATTATGTCGGTTTTATGCTTACTTGATGATGATGACTGCGACATGATGTCTTTGATATACTTACTTCAGATGCCATCAGATCCTGCACCACCGATGATAGATCTAGGTATGCCCTAGAAAATCGTCTCATTTTCGAGTTGGGTACCATTAAGCGATTTGGACTCAATTCCGATCACTCTTTCGCTAGTTCTCGGTCGTATTGGTCTTTGTTGTTTTTATTCTTTTTGCGCCGCCATTTACGTCATCGTTTTGTTCCTCTCGTTCCACCTGTATTATCGACTTTGTGTACTTCCTGTTCGTATGCTTCCGGTATCTAACTACCATATTTCACTCGGACACGCAATTATTTCTACTTGTGGTTATTTTTTCAAATGTTTGTATGTTATGTCCGTATTTAAAAAAAAATGTATATTTGTCCGAAACGTCAAATTTGTCCTGTGTATTGTCATTTGTATGATTATATTCTGTGTTTTGTTTTGTTGTATGTATCATATTCATTTATGCAGACATCCTCTAGTAATAGTGTGTAGTGTTTTAGTCATCATTCAGTAGGACTTTATTACCTGTCTTTCACGTGAGTATTATTTTGATTATGTTCTACTAGTAGTACCACCTTCTATTGACTACAAGGATTTTAGAGTGGCCTTCTTTTAGAACAACTGTCCTCCCGAAACTAACAAACTCCATCTATCCGGAGTGCACAATGAAAACCATCGCTGGTCGCCATCTTTCGAACTAATGTGTCACGCTAACAAACTGGGTCATTTCATAGTCCACACGCACAAATCGCAAATACACAAATGTGAATGCTCTATTGTAAGTAGAACTTGACAATATCCATTATGGCGACGAAATATATCACAATAGCACAGGGAAAACAGCTTCAGATAACATTTTTTTGCATAAACATTCGCAAGTTAGTGGGTGAAGAAATTTTCACTTTCGTGTTACACTTAGGTAGTTACTTATATTTCCCTTAGGTAGTTACTTATATTTCCCTTACGTAGTTACTTATATTTAACTTATATTTCCCTTAGGTAGTTACTTATATTTCCCTTACGTAGTTACTTATATTTAACTTATATTTCCCTTACGTAGTTACTTATATTTAACTTATATTTCCCTTAGGTAGTTACTTATATTTCCCTTAGGTAGTTACTTATATTTCCCTTAGTTACTTATATTTAACTTAGGTAGTTACTTATATTTCCCTTCGGTAGTTACTTATATTTCACTTAGGTAGTTACTTATATTTCAATTAGGTAGTTACTTATATTTCCCTTAGGTAGTTACTTATATTTCCCTTAGGTAGTTACTTATATTTCCCTTAGGTAGTTACTTATATTTCCCTTAGGTAGTTACTTATATTTCCCTTAGGTAGTTACTTATATTTCCCTTAGGTAGTTACTTAAATTTCCCATAGGTAGTTACTTATATTTCCCTTAAATAGTTACTTATATTTCACTTAGGTAGTTACTTATATTTCCCTTAGATAGTTACTTATATTTTTGTAGGTAGTTACTTATATTTCCCTTAGATAGTTACTTATATTTCCCTTAGGTAGTTACTTATATTTCCCTTAGGTAGTTACTTATATTTCCCTTAGATAGTTACTTATATTTCCCTTAGGTAGTTACTTATATTTCCCTTAGGTAGTTACTTATATTTCCCTTAGATAGTTACTTATATTTCCCTTAGGTAGTTACTTATATTTCCCTTAGGTAGTTACTTATATTTCCCTTAGGTAGTTACTTATATTTCCCTTAGGTAGTTACTTATATTTCCCTTAGGTAGTTACTTATATTTCCCTTAGGTAGTTACTTATATTTCCCTTAGATAGTTACTTATATTTCCCTTAGGTAGTTACTTATATTTCCCTTAGGTAGTTACTTATATTTCCCTTAGGTAGTTACTTATATTTCCCTTATGTAGTTACTTATATTTCACTTAGGTAGTTACTTATATTTCCCTTAGGTAGTTCCTTATATTTCCCTTAGATAGTTACTTATATTTCCCTTAGGTAGTTACTTATATTTCCCTTAGGTAGTTACTTATATTTAACTTAGGTAGTTACTTATATTTCCCTTATATAGTTACTTATATTTAACTTAGGTAGTTACTTATATTTCCCTTAGATAGTTACTTATATTTTCCTTAGGTAGTTACTTATATTTCCCTTAGGTAGTTACTTATATTTCCCTTAGGTAGTTACTTATATTTCACTTAGGTAGTTACTTATATTTCCCTTAGGTAGTTACTTATATTTCACTTAGGTAGTTACTTATATTTCCCTTAGTTACTTATATTTTCCTTAGGTAGTTACTTATATTTCCCTTAGGTAGTTACTTATATTTCCCTTAGTTACTTATATTTCCCTTAGTTACTTATATTTCGCTTAGTTACTTATATTTCCCTTAGTTACTTATATTTCCCTTAGTTACTTATATTTCCCTTAGTTACTTATATTTCCCTTAGTTACTTATATTTCCCTTAGTTACTTATATTTCCCTTAGTTACTTATATTTCCCTTAGTTACTTATATTTCCCATAGGTAGTTACTTATATTTCCTTTAGTTACTTATATTTCCCTTAGGTAGTTACTTATATTTCCCTTAGGTAGTTACTTATATTTCCCTTAGGTAGTTACTTATATTTCCCTTAGGTAATTACTTATATTTCCCTTAGGTAGTTACTTATATTTCCCTTAGGTAGTTACTTATATTTCCCTTAGTTACTTATATTTCCCTTAGGTAGTTACTTATATTTCCCTTAGGTAGTTACTTATATTTCCCTTAGTTAGTTACTTTTATTTCCCTTAGGTAATTACTTATATTTAACTTATATTTCCCTTACGTAATTACTTATATTTCCCTTAGGTACTTATATTTAAAAACATATTTAAACGCGCAAAAATAAATAAATATCATCTCAACGGATAAAACAACATACAAATCAGAAAATACAATACAGAGATAGAATGTGTGGATAAATTCGAATATTAAGGACACGCATCAACGGTGCAGGAGACTGCATGGTAGAAATAAGTAACAGATTGGCAATAACAGATTGTAAAATAACAAAGTTGAAAAACAAAAGGAAAAAAAACACAAATTAGAAACGAAACTGCTAATGATACGAACCTTTATTTTTTTCCGGTTGCAACATACGTCTGTGGACCATGAACCCTAAGTAAAACAGCGGCAAAGAGGATCAACGCCATTGAGATGAAATGCTACAGAAGGATTAGTTAGAATATAATAGATGGGAATAAAATATAAACTCAGATATTATAAACACATTGAAGATTCCAGAGTGTTGCTTACTAAATACAATAGCAAACATAAAACTACAACTATGTGGTCATATAAAGAGATACAACTGTTAAGAAAGTCAAATAATGGAGGGAAAAGATCCTGGGAAAAGAGGAACGGCAGACCAAGAAGATGATGGACTGACGACATTAAAGATAACAGGAATACGGCGTTGGAAAATGCAATGGCATCGCCCAAAGCAGAAAAGGGTTCAGGGAGTTCATTGGAAAGTCATTTGTGGTCTGTCCCTGACTTTCTATCTGCTATCCGTGGTTGCCAGCGGAATTTCTCCTCTTTTCAAAAAAATGCTGCGTCCTTTTTGATTGCAGAGTGCCATGTAGATATATATTGTGCATGTCTTCTCATGTATCGATCTATTTCAAAGATTTTCTGTGAGGTCTTTAACGAGTCCTTGTAGCATTTCTTTTGCCACCTTGAGATCGTTTACTCTTCTACAGTTCACTATAGATACGTATCATTGGCAAACAATAGTCTGACATACGTATCTAATGACATGCCCAACGAATCTTCATCTGTATCAGAATAGTGTTGATGCTAGAGATATCAGATCTGTCAAGGACAGCGGTATCAGGAATGTTGTCTTACCATCTGATGCTCATAACTTTACTGAGATAAGTTGTTTGATAGCGACTGTTATTTATCACATGACGTCTATACACAGTACAATGTTCACTATCATATAACTTTCAGTCAACTGATACACTAAAGTACCACTGCTCTGTACATTATACGTTCTATTTATATAATATTGCTACAAACACAGAAATCTACACGAATAATCACATCAAGAGAATGGTACAAACACGTAAACCTACATGAATACTCACTTCAAGAGAATGGTATAAACACAGAATCCTACACGAATAGTCACTTCAAGAGAATTTTATTTAACAAAGATGTCCAACCCGTTATACAATTACTCTCATTACACGTGGATGTTTGGCTTTAGTTTAGCAGAATTAGTGGGCAGTAATTTTCTGTCACCATAAATCACCTTACTGTACGTGTATATTTAAAACAGTTGATTTAATGATGACAGCAGTAATTTTCTAAGTCACTATAAATCACGCCTTATTGTACATGTATAATCAAAACAGTAGATTTAATGATGACAGCTGTAACATCATAAATGTCTGGCTCTATAGTTTATTCCTATTTGACTTTCTAACTAACATTTAAACTCAATCAGAAAATCTGTATTAATTTCGAGTGTTTGTTTATTGGTATGTGTTCGTTTTTGATTTATAATTTTTACTTAAGTTGAGCAAGTCCTGGTCTATGGCGGTATGGTAGAGATCGCGTATGTGGCTGTCAAGGTAATGGGTTCGAACCCAACCAAGGCATAATTGTGGATCCGTAATTTTTCGAAAGTAATGACAAACTACTGAACGTAACTTGATATTGAATACAGCAAAAACAGACGTTGTTGGTTACATCATGAATAGCATATGCTATATAAAAGTGTTTGTTATGCAGTGTTTCTTAGCCAGTATTTGTTATGTAGTCTTTGTTATGTAGTCTTTGTTATGTAGTGTTTGAAAAGTAGTATTTGTAATGTAGTTTTGTTAAGCGGTAGTTGGTATGCAGTGTTTGTTATGTAGTATATATTATGTTGTATCTGTTATGTAGTATTGTTATATGATTTTTGTAATAGTGTGTTTGTGGTGTGGTATTTGTAATGAGCTGTTTTTACGTGGTATTTCGTTATGTTGTATCTGTTATGTAGTGTTTGTTAGGTGGTGTATGTTAAGTAGTGTTTGTTAAGTACTGTTTGTTAAGTAGTGTTTGTTAAGTAGTATTTGTTAAGTAATGTTTGTTAAGTACTGTTTGTTTAATAGTGTTTGTTAAGTAGTGTTTGTTAAGTACTGCGTTTTAAGTACTTTTTGTTAAGTAGTGTTTGTTATGTAGTGTTTGTTAGGTGGCGTTTGTTCATTAGTATTTGTTAAGTACTATTAGCTAACTACTGTTTGTTAAGTAGTTTTTGTCAAATCATATTTGTTATGTTTTTTTATGAGAGGGTATGTCAAGTATAATATTAGTTTCATTATTATTCAACTAATTTAGAAGTTCTCAGAGATGCTGGTGTAAAACTACAGATTATAGCGACAATGAGAAACAAACAAGATCTGTAGGGGCATGTGATGAGAAAAGTAAAACTTGAACATTTAATAAGCACCAGAGAGATCAAGGGGAGAAGGGACAGAGTAAGACAAAGAGAGGAATGTATGGATAAGTTGTCACTGCTGAAACAAAAATACCTCACGTTAAAGGACGTACCTGTATTAAATTCATTTGTGACGTCACCGGAAACTATATCTACGCCGTGGCTATCGATTGAATACTAACATGCTTTCAAGCTGAATTAATCAGGCCTTCTATCATTACTTTTCTTGATCAGTTCCATGTTTTCTATTGGCAAATATTTATATACTTTGAATCGTATGCCAAAATTAGCTAAGGCTACCCCAACTATATAAAAATTAATCAATGGAAAACGTGACAATAATCAAAAACGTACCGAACGAAGGCCTGTTTACTTTTAGTAGTTTCCTGGTACGTTTTCTATATACTCGGCGGTCAGGTCTGCGCCTGCTGTCTTGAACAGGGTAAACCCCTCTTAACTTAGATTCCTGACTCTCGACCGTCTGCAGTAAAATCAAACGTATAAATCACTTTAACTCTCACTGGCCAGAAATATATGAAATAGAAGAATACATTGGACCGTTCGGAGACAAAAATAAACAAGATAAATGACAACGGCTACAGATGAATTGAAATGTGCATTCAGAACAACTTATTATAACAAATACATTCTTCAAACACAAATAATTACAAGTTCACACCTGGTAAAAGTGGAACGATTTAGACTTCAAAAGCCAGACTTTATATTAACAAGAAAAACCAACAGAAGGAACATAACAGACGTAAGAGTTATACCAAACATGTGTGTAGACACCGACCATAAAACAGTAATAGTATCTGTTAAAACAAACAGAAAGAGAAAGGAGAAAGACAACATCAAAGATAACAAACCAACAACAATTAAAATACACAAGCATAAGGGCGACACGGTGCGTGAGCAATACGCACAAATAATCACAGAAAAATTACAAGTAGATACTACAACAACAGAAGAAGAATGTACACTATTCAAATACGATATAACACACGCTGCAGGAGGAGCATGTGCGGATACAAGAACAATAGTGTAAAGAAACCAAAAAATAACAGCATGATGGAATGAAGAAGTCAAAAAAGTCACACAAAAATAAACAAAAATATAAGAAGTGGGTTAAAAACCAAGTAGATTACATAGAATACAAGACAGCAAAAACAAATGTCAAGAAAATCATTAAAACTGTCAAAATCAACTCATGGAATGAATATGGAAACATGCTCAACGCAGATGATAAAAAGGCGCAAAAGAGGTTCTACAAGTAAATCAAAAACATGAGATACAAAGAAGATATATATATATATATATATATATATATATATATATATATATATATATATATATATATATATATATATATATATATATATATATATATATATATATATATATATATATATATGAACCAACATAAATAAAAAATCATGAAAACGGTAATGCACTGTAAGAACCGAAGCAAATGATGTAAATATAGCAACAATATTTTAAGGAACTACTAAATCTAAAAGAAGGAGATGAAGACACAACAATAAACACTACGGTAGCGAACCTAGAACCAAATATACTACTACCGGAAATAGAAAATGCAATAAACAAAGCACCAATAAACAAGGCAGCAGGTTCTGCAAACATACAAGCAGAACTTATCAAAGCAGCAGCAGAGAGCTGGAAAAAATGGTTACACAGACTTTTTAATGTAATGTGGAAGAAACAAGAAACACCAGAAGACTGAAGGAACGCGACAATCATTCCCATATGGAAGAAAAACGGAAGTAAGAAAGATTGCACAAAATACAGAGGGATTTCCTTGCTAAGCCACGCAGGAAAATATTTTAACAAAATATTATAGTAACGACTACGATCATACATTGAATCATAACTTCAAAACACCCAAATGTGCTTCCATAAGAACAAAAGTTGTACGGATGCTATATTTACACTTAGCTATCAGAAAGAGCCACAGAAAACAACAAAGAATTATACATCGCATTCGTAGACCAAGAAAAGACATTCGACAGAGTATGGCAACAACTACGGAAAACACTATCAATATACGGTGTACTAGAACATTTAATCAAAATATGCAAGTGCATTTATGCTAATAGCCAATGTGTAGAAAGAATAAATTCAGGTGTGTTCAATAAGTTCCTAATTCAATCAGGAGTTCGCCAGGGATGTGTCCTATCTCCTCTACTTTTTATAACATATATCGACCACATCTGTAAACTAACAAGTACCAACTAACAAGATAACATAAAAGGCAAATTGAACGAACTACTCTTAGCAGACGACCACGTACTAATAGCAGTATCAGTAGAACAATTGAAAGAAAATATGAACAGACTTCATACAACATGTCAAAAATTAAACATGACGATTAATATTGAAAAGACCGAAATAATGACAGTAACAAAGTAAGAAAAAAATATCACTATCTCCATCGATAATAAACACCTTAAACAAGTTAAGGAATTCACTTAGGGAGCATTATAGAGTGTGAAGGGGAAACCAGTAAAGATAAACAAAATAGATCTAACAAAACGTACCAGATCATAAGACAGATGACACGTATTTTCAAGAACAAAAATGTAAACATAGACACTAAAGTTTCATTATACAAGATCATTATTATTCCATCACTATGCTACCAGTGCCAAACCTGGACAATGACAGTTCAAGACAAAAGAAAAATAGTGACAACAGAAATGGCATGTCTACGAATAATACTCAGAGTGTCATTATGAGATATAATTAGAAATGATAGCATCAGACAGATAACCAAAACAATACCACTATTGTAACACATCAAAAGACAACGGAAGTGGTTTTCACACGCTTCCAGACTACCGACAGATAGCATGCCACAAATGGCCATGACACATAGATATAACGGCTATAAAGCCAGAGGCAGACGGTGTAAAATATGGATCACAGAAATCAAAGACGCCACAGGAACAACCTTACAAATAGCACACAAGAAGGTCATCTCCAGAGAACTCTTCCACCACTGACGCCGCAAGGCAAACAAGGGCCATAGCGTTTATGTAGATAGACAGATAGATAGAGGAGTTTTTCATTGCTTTCTGAACGGTCCGGATGCTCAAATGCCTGTGGCGGGGATCGAACTCCGTACCTTGTCCGTCACAGACGCCCTTTGTACCACTTCGCCACAGGGCCGGGCATGTTCACAATTAGTAAGTAGTAATACAAAAGTAAATTTGTAATCTATATTTCTATACGCTAAAACGAAATTCTGATATTGCCGTGCCTTTATTAGAAAGTATCTAAGTCGATAGAGACACCAACAGAGCAAAAGGTCAATCTGGCAATTAAGAAGAACAGTTCCTATGTTATTTAGTACAATTCTGAATTCTGAGTCTATGACTGACAGAGAGCAGAGGAAAAATAATCCATTCGAGTTCACTCCTGCAAAAAACAAAATAAATGGAAAGTCCTAAATAAAAATGTTTGACCTCAAATGGTTGTTATAAAAGAGAAAGCAAAACAATGCCAGTAACAGAAAAACGATATGTAGAAATCTTAGACATTTGTGGTACATGCTAACACCTGGATGTTAGACGCTTTCTTATGAAATTCTAGTTGCGATTGCACTACTACCAAGTCACTTGAAATTCTAGCGTGTTTCTATGTTGAATGTAAAGCTACCAAATCATACATTTATAACTGAAAGTGAAGTTTGACTTAGTTATTGAGGGTTCCTTGTTTACCTAGTGTGCTGATACATTTGTTTCAAAAGATAATTAATAATTATAATCTCTTATTTTAAATATAGTTCAAGTGTAAACCACAAGAAAAGTCAATAAGAAACAAGTATTTTACATGTATTTACTAACATTGATTGAATTATAAAACAAGTATTTTACATGTGTTTACTAACATTGATTGAATTATAAAACAAGTATTTTACATGTGTTTACTAACATTGATTGAATTATAAAACAAGTATTTTACATGTGTTTACTAAAATTGATTGAATTATTCACTTCAGAGCTGTTTTAATTGTTAGATTGTTTTAAATATTGTTAAGTCATGACTAGAACATTTTTTTAACAGAACGCTATTCCTGACCTCTAATGACAAGCGCAGCATATATATATATATATATATATATATATATATTTGCATTGGTACAAATTGGATTGCGGCTTCAACTTGTGCCTTGACAACATGTTTACATGCACATTTCTAGGTGGAGTACCCGATTATCATTTGAGATATCGAGTTTATTGTCTTGAACGATATTTACTGCATTCAACATATACATGGAAGTTTTGTTGAGAGGAATACAGTACCGTAGTACCAATGAGGAAATGTTAACACAATCAATTCTTATCTCTGTGTCTTAGGATTCTTTTTGCCGGCCGTGTTTTCTTCTTCTTCTCGTTCGGAGTTTGACATGTCTACACAGCAAGTCCTGCTTTCCTAATGAATAATGCTGTATTTGAAAGCTCTTCAGTGCTCCCATGCATCTTTCTATGGGTATCCATCTCTGTGGGCCAGTGTTCTCCCCTTAACTGGTTTAGTGTACTGCAGGATATGCTCAGCTGTCTGTACTGCCTGCCCACAAAGGCACAGTGGTGATGGGACCAATCTTAGCCTATTTAATCTGTCGTGTCCTGTTCTGAGGCGGAAGATAATAACCTGCTCTGCTCTGTCGAGATAGTGGTGATTGTCCTTTGGGTGGTCGACTTTTCTGATGGCTTTGACGAGGGTCTTCTTTTCTTGGTAGCTGATTTCTTGGTCTTTTTGTTCC
The DNA here is from genome assembly GCA_034231615.1 of Meghimatium bilineatum. NCBI lineage: Eukaryota > Metazoa > Mollusca > Gastropoda > Stylommatophora > Philomycidae > Meghimatium > Meghimatium bilineatum. The sequence goes on from CM067306.1 coordinate 8,160,048, forward strand.
TGTGTTGCTCCTTCCTTTGCCAGTCTGTCTGCCTCTTCATTTTCTGGTATGCCACAGTGGGATTGTATCCACTGTAGTACTACCCTTCTTTGGCTGCTCACTTCTCGCGTGGCTTTCTTCAGGTCTGGCAGCTTATCGCTGTCAAGGGATTGTAGGACAGACATAGCATCAGTAACAAATACCACCTGCTGGCATTGGCTTGTTGTGTTTTTAATTATTTCTGCAGCAATGTTTAAAGCATGTACTTCTGCAGACCAGTTGAAGCAGAATATTTCAGTTGGTGAACATGTAGATTCATTTTCTTTTTCTGGGTATTTTATGTACACGCCAGCACCTCCATTCTTCACTGCTCTGGTTGCTGATCAGTCGGTATATACTTGTATCCATGCGTCTCTGTGGCACATATCTTCAATCATGTTGCATACTATTGTTTTATTTTGGAGAGTATTCAGTTCTATCATAGTGTAGTAGTTGTTTATGGTGTTTCTGATAGTGAGACTTGGGTATTGCTCCCACGGAACTGGAAAACAGTGTTAGTGATATCTCTTATGTTATGTCTAGTAGTTCTTCCTTATATTTTCTGTTTAGTGTTTTGGATCGGTGTATAAAACTGCTCCTCTTCAGTCTTCCACTGGCTAGGTCACTGTGTCTGGCCCTTATTGGATGTGCTGGCATGCTCTTATACTTTTCTGCATGTACCATGGTCTTAGTGTCTCGCCTGTATGATAAGGGGGTAATGCCTGTAATTTTTTCCATTTCATTTATGGGAAAGGTCTTCATGGCACCTGTGATAAGGCGAAGTGCTTGATTGTGTACTTTTTCAGGGCTTGTAGATGGAAGTTGGCTGCTGAAGTCCATGCTGTTGATCCATATCCTAGTACTGGTCTAATTGCACCAGTATATACCTTCTTTAAGATTGCCTCATTGGCCACCCAGTTTGTTCCTGCCAATTTCCTCAGGAAGGCAAGTTTCTTTCTTGCCCTTGCTTCTATTTTCTCAATGTGAGGCCTCCATGTCAGTGTCTTATCTAGCGTAGTGCCCAAGTACACCGGCTCGTCTTCTGTTTGCATATGTACATTTCCGAGTCTTATCTCTCCTGCTTTGTCCTTATTTGAGAGTGTGAAGAGTGTTGTTGAAGACTTTTTAGCATTTATCTTTACCATCCATTTATCTGCCCATGCTGCTATGTTGTCTGCTGCCTTTTATATTTTTTGTTGACGATCTTTAGATGTGCTTCTACACACCACACCACCTAGTCATCAATGTACATTGTAGCTCTTACACCTTGTGGCCATTCAAAAATTATATCATTTATGAAGACAAGAAATAGAGTTGGAGATAATGCTGAGCCTTGAGGAACCCCATGTTTTAGAAGAACTATTGTGCTGTTATATACTTCCATGGTAACTCTTGCTTTCCTATTGTGTAGGAAGTAACAGATCCACTTGCTCATGTTGCCCCCATTTCCATTTCTTTGCAGCTTTATTTTCAATTCATCTTTCCAGACCTTGTCAAAAGCTTTTTGAAGATATATCCATAGGGTGAAAACTTTTTTCTTTTCTTGAAATACATCTTCTATGATCTGGGACAGGAATGTTATTTGGTCTTATGTACTGTCACACTCTCTAAACCCATTTTGTTCTGGCACCAATAGCTTCTCTGACTCTAGGTACCACTTTAGTCTTCTGTTGACCATCCTTTCCATTGTCTTGCAGACACAACTCGTTAGACTTATTGGTATATAACTGTCGGGCTTCTGTTTGTCCTTGCCTTTTTTAATAATAGGACACATAAACGCTTATTTCCACGACTGTGGTACATTGCCTGTTTCCCAACTATAGTTGTATATCTGTAATAATTTTTACATTGCTGCCTGTCCTAGGTTCCTAAGCATTTCATTGGTGACACCGTCCTGCCCTGGTGATTTTATATCCTTTAATTTCCCTATAGATGACTTTTTTTCTTCTATTGCGAATAGTTTGGACGTGACGTCTGGCCAGTTTGTGTTCTTATCATTGTTCATTTCTTGACGAATACTTCGTTGTCTAAATGTATTGATGGTAATTGTGCTTTCTTTTCTGTAAGATTCCGCAAGCTTGTCTGCTGCTTGTTTGCCACAGTGGAGTTTGTCTGAATCCTCTAATGTAATTTTTTGTCGCTGAGTATTGCTATCATCATTAATTTGCTTGGTTAGTTTCCACAGCTTTCTCCCTTCCTTTTCCTAATTTAGTTTTTGAGTTGTTTCTCTACCGCTTCTTCTCTGTGTTTCTATCTTTTCTTTTTTAAACTTTGCGTTGGTTTTTTTGTAGAGCGATGTGGTTCTGTTGTGATGGTTTCGTCTCTGCCATATTACGTGCTTCGGTCAGTTCTTCTTGTAGTTTTTGGAGTGTATTGGTCCAATATGGTACATAATTCTTCCTTGCTACTCTTTGTATTATCTCCTTAGCTGCCTGAAGTATTCCTTTGTTAAACTCCATGATAATAGTGTTGATGTCTTTGCCTGTTAATTTTATGTCTTTTGTAAGTAGGTTTGCTCTATGTTTATATATGTGCCAGTTTGCTATCTTGTAGTTCCATCTTGGCTTAGTTGGCCTTATAATTATTGATTTGTTCACTTGGACGATAATTGGACGGTGGTCACTGCCACCAAGTTGTTCGCCTAGTGTTCTTTCCATTATTCCAGCCAGTTCTGAGGTGCAGAATGCCAGGTCTGGGGTTGAGGTGCTATGTCATCTTCTTGAGTAGAAAGTTGGTGGATCCTGTGGATTGTTCAGGAGGATTAGGTTGTTATCATCTTGCCTACTTTCTATCTCTTCTCCCCTTCTGTCTAAATGGTTATATCCCCAGCTTTGGGAGTGGCTGTTAAAGTCTCCCACTGCCAGAAAGTGTTTGTTCGGGATGTTAATACTGGTCATGTTTAGTGGGATGTCATTTGGGCAGTAGAAATTTAGTATGTCCAGTTCAAGGGAGTTGTCTTTTATATGAATCATCTGGTATTCTGCGCCTTCCTCTTGTGTTTTCGTTTCTATGGCGTTGATGTTATCTTTGACCAGAGCTAGTATGCCGCCTTTCCTCCGTTCTTTCCTGTCTACTCTAAAGCATTGGTACCCTCGTATTTTGAATGTTATTTTTGTCGTCGAGATGAGTTTGCTGTATGCAGCAAATACTAATTTCTTTCTGGTGCAAGGTGTTTTCAATTCTGTTTTTTTTTTAAATTTCTAACTCCCTCTGCATTCCAGTGCATAATATTCAGAGAGGTTTTCGTACTGTCTGGTTGGCCAGTAGCTTTCCTCTTCTGAATCCTGGCTCCACGAGATACACTAGGGGGACCTCCAGTAGCTGGGGTGGATTCTGTCGGGCCGTGTTTTAATAAAGGCCATTTAGATGAAACATCATTTTTTGTGTCTTTAGTAATTACCGAAACTTCATTACCCTATTCTAGGATTTAAGTGTTTTAAAAAAGCCGATTCCACTTGTCTATAAAATAATAAACAGACCATTAGGACGTTGGAATTCTGCGCGTCAGAACAGGACAGAACCGTACCGACTCTGCAACCACACGTATACACAGTTCAAGATTGACAACACGGGTATGTTCGACTAGATGGTATTTATCAAGGATAGATAAGCAATAAAGGGGAACCAACATAAAAAGGACTACATATAAATACTCAGGCTTCAATAGGCTACATAAAAAACAAGAGTATGGTACATAAGAGAGAAACATATTACAAGAATGAGAAGTTATATTACAAGACTACACACATTATATAACAGAAAAGTAAATTCAAAATCAATAATATGGTTACACATTCAATCTGTATTTTTACAATGTGAGATCAGTTGGCGAGTTGTAATTTTAAAAAAAATCATTTCGTGCATAAGAATAGATACCATGTCACGGTTAAAGAATAGATAACTCGTCACAGTTAAAGAATAGATAACTCGTCACAGTTAAAGAATATAAATAATGTCACAGTTAAGGAATAGAAACCATGTCACAGTTAAAGAATATATACCATGTCACAGTTAAAGAAAAGTAAAATGTCACAGTTAAAGAATATATAGCATGTCACAGATAACAATAGATAACATGTCACAGTTAAAAAACATAATTGTCACATTTTATGTCAATTTTTAACTTTTGTCTTCTATCAAATGATCCATATGGATAACAAAGAGATGCTGCTAAAGGAGATTGCACCTATGTTCTTGTTTTTTTTTGTGCAGACTGATGGGTCAACAAATCAGTCAGATTATTGGAGATATTTGGCCCAAATGTGTGTATTATTCCTCAGGCCGGCTTTCCTTCAAGTTCGTGCAGAGAGACTTCATTCTCCGCACCAGACAATAATGAGAATAAAGGGTTGAACAGACCTAAAAGAGGACAATCTCGGCCTGATATTGCAGAGGATATTATTCAAAATGTATGTTGATAAATGGACACAGATATTGATGAGAAATGAGAAAGGTATCATCAGAGAATCTTAATTCTTTTTCAGTACACTTGAGACTAGATAGCACGTGTCCGCTACAGAACCTGGGGGAGGTGGAAGCAAATATTCAGGACTTGGTTGACGAGAATTTGTCTGAGAGAGACATATACCCTTTGCTTCTAAACACGTGATGGGACTCAGACTTGCATGATGGGTTCAGATGTTGGTGAACGACACCTCGGCTAAGAAGGCGAAAGAGCCCGCATCCAACTGTTCTATCGATTTCTTTCTAAATCGGAACCATGCTATGGATGAGAAAAGGTTCAGTTCCCGATGGAAACAGTCATAAAACGTTTAATTACACGAGGCACATTCATTGGCTGCGGAAAACCTTGGCGAAGAGTCAATACTCACCCACCGCATGTCCACAGATAAGCAGACTGTTGCAGAATAGGGAAGCCCACTACCCGAATTAAAGACATGGCGAAAACGAATGTGATGGGCCGTAAATGTCCGGGCCACAGTGTGAGCCAACCGATGTTCAAATAACAAAGTTCTACATTAAAACTTGCAGTACAAAGTGCTTCACGCTCCACGGCGGAAATCATACGATTTATTTGTTGCCGTTATCAGAGAGCGAACACAGACGTAGAAGAGAGAGACATATACATATAGTTATGTTGTTTGGAATGTGTACATCTTGTGGAAAGATAATTGTTAGGATAGACCGGATTGATTCTGCTGGAACCACAGATAGCATGGCAATGGCGGTCATGGCAATAACCACGGCAATAGCATAGTTGGAATTTCAAACCTAGACATGCGTATGCTCTCTCACAGACTGAATGAGTATGCTAAGAAAGGTTCAGACTAGCTGGGCACGCAAGCAATATTTGGAGCTGCTGTAGCCATATCAACTGATAAGAATAAACCGTATATTTATTCCTGCTGTGTCTGAGGAAATGAACGCGCAGGCAGGCTTGTAGATAAGGTGATCAATAAAATAAACTGACGTTTCGACTTAAATGCATTTATAAAGATATGGATAAACAAAGAACAGGTCATCAATATAGAAATGGACTACACATAAATATGTAATTTTGGATAATCTAATATACATGGAAAACACAAATGTGGTACATGATTAAACATATTTTTAAAAAAAACATTGCAAGAATGAGAAGTTAGATTACAAGAAGACTGAAAATATAAACAGAAAAGCGAATTCAAAATCAATAATATGAGTACAAATTAAATCTGTATTTTTACAATATGGGCTCAGTTTTCGTGTTGTAATTCAAATAAAATATTGCTCATAGGAATGGACTATATTCTTTGCTGCCACACACATCATGATGTACATATCCTGATATACACATCCTGATGTAAACACTAGAAAGAGTGCAGAACGAGGCAATGCGGTGTAATACTACGAAAGCTTTCAGCCTAGTCTTTAGATTAATGCCATGTCTATGCCACACATTTGCGTACAATCTGCCGGCAGAGAGAAATGGACAAGCAATTGACCGAGCTGATTTTCCGAATGCTCTTTCGAGATAACAGCAGGTGCCATTAAAATGTTTTGTGTCAAATAGCGCAGCTACCGCTAAAACCGGATGTATCGGGTCATTATTGCAAAAACAACATAGACATAACGTAGTTCCATTCACTGGACTGCATGTTGATGAAAATCTAGTAGTACCACTGTCCTGCTACAATTAAAAATAATACCAGCCAGGAGTTTGAGAATGAACCCTGAAAAAGAAATACGGCAGCCACAGATAACAATGATACATAAAAACGATTATGGTATAAGAAAGAAATATGGCAGCCACACATGACAATGTTACAATACAACTGCATGATATAAGAAATATGACAGCCACACATGACAATGTTACAATACAACTGCATGGTATAAGAAATATGACAGTCACACATGACAATGTTACAATACAACTGCATGGTATAAGAAATATGACAGCCACACATGACAATGTTACAATACAACTGCATGGTATAAGAAATATGACAGCCACACATGACAATGTTACAATACAACTGCATGATATAAGAAATATGACAGCCACACATGACAATGTTACAATACAACTGCATGATATAAGAAATATGACAGCCACACATGACAATGTTACAATACAACTGCATGGTATAAGAAATATGACAGCCACACATGACAATGTTACAATACAACTGCATGGTATAAGACATATGACAGCCACACATGACAATGTTACAATACAACTGCATGGTATAAGAAATATGACAGCCACACATGACAATGTTACAATACAACTGCATGGTATAAGAAATATGACTGCCACACATGACAATGTTACAATACAACTGCATGGTATAAAAAATATGACAGCCACACATGACAATGTTACAATACAACTGCATGATATAAGAAATATGACAGCCACACATGACAATGTTACAATACAACTGCATGGTATAAGAAATATGACTGCCACACATGACAATGTTACAATACAACTGCATGGTATAAGAAATATGACAGCCACACATGACAATGTTACAATACAACTGCATGGTATAAGAAATATGACAGCCACACATGACAATGTTACAATACAACTGCATGGTATAAGAAATATGACAGCCACACATGACAATGTTACAATACAACTGCATGATATAAGAAATATGACAGCCACACATGACAATGTTACAATACAACTGCATGGTATAAGAAATATGACAGCCACACATGACAATGTTACAATACAACTGCATGGTATAAGAAATATGACAGCCACACATGACAATGTTACAATACAACTGCATGGTATAAGAAATATGACAGCCACACATGACAATGTTACAATACAACTGCATGGTATAAGAAATATGACAGCCACACATGACAATGTTACAATACAACTGCATGGTATAAGAAATATGACAGCCACACATGACAATGTTACAATACAACTGCATGGTATAAGAAATATGACAGCCACACATGACAATGTTACAATACAACTGCATGGTATAAGAAATATGACAGCCACACATGACAATGTTACAATACAACTGCATGGTATAAGAAATATGACAGCCACACATGACAATGTTACAATACAACTGCATGGTATAAGAAATATGACAGCCACACATGACAATGTTACAATACAACTGCATGGTATAAGAAATATGACAGCCACACATGACAATGTTACAATACAACTGCATGGTATAAGAAATATGACAGCCACACATGACAATGTTACAATACAACTGCATGGTATAAGAAATATGACAGCCACACATGACAATGTTACAATACAACTGCATGGTATAAGAAATATGACAGCCACACATGACAATGTTACAATACAACTGCATGGTATAAGAAATATGACAGCCACACATGACAATGTTACAATACAACTGCATGGTATAAGAAATATGACAGCCACACATGACAATGTTACAATACAACTGCATGGTATAAGAAATATGACAGCCACACATGACAATGTTACAATACAACTGCATGATATAAGACAAATACATTTACATTTTTTTAAAGTGACAAACAATAATAATGTTCAGAGAATAACGATTCTGGATTTGGAAGAAAACCTCCACCGTCAGAAATAAAGATCACATCCCCCCTCCCCATCTTTCATATTCGGACATAACTACACTACATTACTAGTTCATAATTTTAAGTTATATCAATCGACTGTAATGACATTTTAACGAAACAAATATAAACACTATAATACGCGCATTATCCAGGTACACACACTATTCAGCTAATGATGATGGTGTTCCTCCTTCGCAAGCGAAGATGAGCAAGGCATGAAAAAAAAAATTAAATGCGATAATATATATATATATATATTATAACATATATAGGGTATATTATATAATATATATATAATTCAAATTGGTAATTAACTTATTTCGTTTGTGAGTTCGTAGATGCTCGATGAGTCCGATTCGTGCACGGAAAGTTCTATTGCAGTGCATGCATGAGTGCTGAAGGTTCGGGGTAGGAGTATTTACAGATTTGTCCTTCCGCTTCTTGTGCTTGTGGATTGCCTGCAATGTTCTTTTTCAAATTTCGTGATGCCAACAGTGATCTGGGTGAGTCAGGCTGAGCGATCAAGTGCTGTAGTTTCCCAGGATCTAGGATCGATGCTGCAGTTCATGAGAAAGCTTTTTAGGTGATCATCGAAGCGCTTTTTCTGCCCTCCACTTGAACGTTTACCGTCGCACAACTCCCCCATAGAATAATCTCTTTGGAAGGCGCTTGTCTGGCATACGGACGATGAGGCCAGTCCAGAATAGTTTGGACCTAGTCAGCATTGCATGTATACTTAGCATACGGGACAGCTATAACAGGTACACGCATTATTCAGCTATAACATGTACACGCATTATTCAGCTATAACAGGTACACGCATTATTCAGCTATGACAGGTACACGCATTATTCAGCTATGACAGGTACACGCATTATTCAGCTATGACAGGTACACGCATTATTTAGCTATGACAGGTACACGCATTATTCAGCTATAACAGGTACACGCATTATTCAACTATAACAGGTACACGCATTATTCAGCTATAACAGGTACACGCATTATTCAGCTATGACAGGTACACGCATTATTCAGCTATGACAGGTACACGCATTATTCAGCTATGACAGGTACACGCATTATTCAGCTATGACAGGTACACGCATTATTCAGCTATGACAGGTGCACGCATTATTGAGCTATAACATGTACACGCATTATTCAGCTATAACATGTACACGCATTATTCAGCTATAACAGGTACACGCATTATTCAGCTATAACACGTACACGCATTATTCAGCTATAACATGTACACGCATTATTCAGCTATAACATGTGCACGCATTATTAAGGTATAACATGTACACGCATTATTCAGCTATAACAGGTACACGCATTATTCAGCTATAACAGGTACACGCATTATTCAGCTATAACAGGTACACGCATTATTCAGCTATAACATGTACACGCATTATTCAGCTATAACATGTACACGCATTATGCAGCTATAACAGGTACACGCATTATTCAGCTATAACAGGTACACGCATTATTCAGCTATAACAGGTACACGCATTATTCAGCTATAACATGTACACGCATTATTCAGCTATAACATGTGCACGCATTATTCAGCTATAACAGGTACACGCATTATTCATCTATAACAGGTACACGCATTATTCATCTATAACAGGTACACGCATTATTCAGCTATAACAGTTACACGCATTATTCAGCTATAACATGTACACGCATTATTCAGCTACAACAGGTACACGCATTATTCAGCTATAACATGTACACGCATTATTCAGCTATAACAGGTACACGCATTATTCAGCTATAACAGGTACACGCATTATTCAGCTATAACATGTACACGCATTATTCAGCTATAACATGTACACGCATTATTCAGCTATAACAGGTACACGCATTATTCAGCTATAACAGGTACACGCATTATTCAGCTATAACAGGTACACGCATTATTCAGCTATAACATGTACACGCATTATTCAGCTATAACAGGTACACGCATTATTCAGCTATAACATGTACACGCATTATTCAGCTATAACAGGTACACGCATTATTCAGCTATAACAGGTACACGCATTATTCAGCTATAACAGGTACACGCATTATTCAGCTATAACAGGTACACGCATTATTCAGCTATAACAGGTACACGCATTATTCAGCTATAACATGTACACGCATTATTCAGCTATAACATGTACACGCATTATTCAGCTATAACAGGTACACGCATTATTCAGCTATAACATGTACACGCATTATTCAGCTATAACATGTACACGCATTATTCAGCTATAACAGTTACACGCATTATTCAGCTATAACATGTACACGCATTATTCAGCTATAACAGGTACACGCATTATTCAGCTATAACAGGTACACGCATTATTCAGCTATAACAGGTACACGCATTATTCAGCTATAACATGTACACGCATTATTCAGCTATAACAGGTACACGCATTATTCAGCTATAACATGTACACGCATTATTCAGCTATAACAGGTACACGCATTATTTAGCTATAACAGGTACACGCATTATTCAGCTATAACAGGTACACGTATTATTCAGCTATAACAGGTACACGCATTATTCAGCTATAACATGTACACGCATTATTCAGCTATTACATGTACACGCATTATTCAGCTATAACAGGTACACGCATTATTCAGCTATAACAGGTACACGCATTATTCAGCTATAACATGTACACGCATTATTCAGCTATAACATGTACAAAAATTATTCAGCTATAACAGGTACACGCATTATTCAGCTATAACAGGTTTACGCATTATTCAGCTATAACAGGTACACAAATGAATGTATGTATTTAAAAAAACATATGATATGCTTGTTTACAATTAACTTCCTTGTTGACATGTTGCTTCTGAGAATTGTTAATATAAACTAACTTTCAATGCTGTTCAGCGATGACATGATGACCATTTGTTACACCCACTCTTGAAATTCAGTGAGGTAGATATGCACACACTGCAGAAAAACTATAACCTATAAGGAAAGCTTGGAACAGGTTCATGAATATCGACTTCGAGTCACACAAAATTCCAGTGAGTAGTAATAGTTCATTTTCCTGTTCCAAGCTGTGTCTGTTTAATTCAGTTAGACTTATGCCCTTGACTATCATTTTGTAGATGACTTATAGGCCTAAGCCCTATTCTGGCCAAATCAATATATAATGCTCTAGTATCGAGAAACAATCGGAAACTGGAAATGGAAGGAGGGGATGGGGTCCGCAAATGTCCTTAGACAGTTCGAATATGGGATGACCACTGCAGATAGTTTTTGATCTACCAGTGACTTCTAGCTACCCATCGATATTGTGCTGATGCATTTAACTTCTTGCCACATGATTTTTCTTTCTTGTCTCCAGGAAAGTCCTAGTGATTCTTTCATTGAGAAAGCTGATTTTGTGGGTATACTTACTTTTAAATGGGCAGCTTTGCTTATGTTAACAAGAGATTTTTTGGGTAGTCGTTTCAGTTCATGTGCCTGTTGAACTTCTAAAGACTCAGTGGATGTACCTGATATGCGTTAACGAAACTATATATTATCCATCCATCCATCCATTCATCCATCTATCCATCCATTCATCCATCCATTCATCCATCCATGCATCCATCCATCACTCCATCCATTCATCCATCTATCCATCCATCCATCTATCCATCCATCCATCTATCCATCCATCCAATCTATCCTAACTATCATATCTATCTTATTTGTATAATCTATCGTATCTATGTTATCCTGTCTTATTTTATTTACATATTATATTTTATTTATTTATTATATTTAATTAATGTATTATATTTGATTTTTGTTATTTATATATTTTTAGATATTTATTTTATTTATATATGATATTTGATTATAAATTATGTTTGATTATATATATATATATATATATATACATCATCATCATCATCAGGTGCCATGCGGGGTGGCGTAGGCGGTCTATGATATGTCTGAAAATACAAAATTAATTGGTATATGTATATATACCAATATATGAATATATACTAACATATGGGTGCGAGTCTTGGACAATAAACAAACTGGAAAGTGGGAGATTGGAGGCAACGGAGATGTGGTTCTACAGAAGAATGCTGAGAATACCATGGACTGCCAGAAAAACTAATGTAGAGGAGTTAGATGGCTCTCCACAGCTCTCTGTCCACAGTATTTTGTATCAAAGTCGTTGTTGTTTCTTTGCGGTGCCAGGTTGTCAAACTGTCTAATATTTTCTCACGTTGTCGCCCTCTGTCTCTGGTGCCTTCAATCTTGCCTGTTGTGATTATGTTCTCTAAACCTGCCTGTCTCATGAAGTGGCCAAAAAAAGAAGATTGCCTTTTTCTTATATTGTTGATTAAGGTCCGTTTCGCATTTAACTCTTTTAACACCTCTACATTAGTTTTTCTGGCAGTCCATGGTATTCTCAGCATTCTTCTGTAGAACCACATCTCCTTTGCCTCCAATCTCCCACTTTCCAGTTTGTTTATTGTCCAAGACTCGCACCCATATGTTAGTATATATTCATATATTGGTATATATACATATACCAATTAATTTTGTATTTTCAGACATATCATAGAACGGTGTATTATAAGTTATACACGTCAGAGTGATAATCATCCACAATGAAGAACCCCACGATAGTCTCGTGATTCCATTGCATGAGATTCTTAGGTGTCATGTTTCCAATCTTGTTAAGCAATGCACTAATTATTGACGACGTACCTCACGACAATGGCTGCCTACACCTCAACACCAAACCACATTTTACAACACACTCGTACTTTTCCAGTAGACTTGATATTAATATCAATAATACCAATGAAACATATTCACACTCATCACACACTTACCAACAATCAATACCTGAACCACCTGGAGACAACACACAGTAACTGAACCACCTGAACAGAGAAAAGATAGATAGATAGCTAGGTAGCTAGATAACTAGGTAGCTAGCTAGGTAGGTAGGTAGGTAGGTAGTTAGGTAGGTAGGTAGGTAGGTAGGTAGGTAGATAGATACATCAGATACATCATGTAAATTAGAGTGAAATAACACCTAGGGCAGTTAAATGATGTAAGTTACCTGTACTTATTAACTTAACTTGACATTTCGCTGATTTAATGCCATTTCCATATACATGGTGTCTATAAAGCTGCCGAGAAATGATTTTTATTGTTTTAATGCCTGACAGATCTGGTATCCTTATTGACACTATACTCATGTAGACAGATTTGTTGAGAAGATCATGTGGTACGTGTGTGTGATCATCGCTTGCTAAAGATATTTCTCTATGGTGAGTTGCAGAGCTGCCTACGATCTCATGGTGGCCAAAACATGCGCTCCACAGACTCGCTAAAGTCTTTACGGAAAGATATTGTAATGGACCAAGATACATGAAAATAACTTGCAAGAAATAGACTTATATGGCGCTCTACAGTCAAGAAGACGCGACATCTTGTGAAAAGAGTATAATACAGCAGCTCAACAACGGAGAATAGCTAGAAAGTCACGGGTAGATCAAAAGCTATGGGGTGCAAAGGGTACAGCACTTATTTCGACAGCTGTTATTTCTGTCTTTCTGGCTAACACTTTTAGACTTCTGTCCGCGAGTATAGAAACTGTAAATGGAATGATATTTGCCTGTAAAGAAACATGTAATATCTCCGATACCTCTACCACCACACACGCAGTAGCACTACCGGCACACGGTGACGTAAGGCATCTGTGCAAGTCGTCTCGGTAAGCAAAATACAATAATACGATTTATAGGTCCGGTCAGTATCAATGTTCCGATGTGGGTAGATCCCGCTAAAACATGACGATCCTATCAGTACACATTGAATCTGGAAACGGTAAAACACGCTAGATGGCAGCGTTGTGTTCGTGAATCGATATAGTGACAACAAAGACACAGATGTCAAGCACGAGACCGACTGGCACAAATGACGTTCATGCTCGAGAACACACATAATCCCACATGTTCCATCACAAATTTATCTCATTCAAAGTAGGAGTCATGATTCAAGTTTTGGATATGACAATCTGAACATGCACTCTAGAGTATGGGAAAAAGCTTTGAATACAGCTCTCCATTGCACACAGGACAAAAATTGGACAAATATCTGGGAGCAAAGTGTTAAAAATTCTGATCTAATTAATGTTGAGACTTTGACACTTGTCTCTTGGAAACGTAAAAAGGGGGCAGTGGTACATTCTTGTCAGTGAGGACAATGCAAACATAGCCAACTTCGACTGTCGACGTACCCGACACGGCTCATACAGCGACAATGGAATCAGTATCCAAGTGCCCACTGTGAAGCCCCTCGTCCGAGATCGACATAATCTACCTACGGCTTTAGGTGTTATATGCAATGACGGAGAGTAAAAAAAAAAAAACAAAGGTAGATGGCGATGGTTTGGTGGTCATCTTAGCGAACGACGCGAGTACGTGAAAGTCATACACGTTTAATCTCAGACCCTCCCCCCTTTCCCCCGATGCGTCTAGTTCGACTGTCACCGTTGCCCAACAGGACTCATACAGAAGAAATGAAATCTGTGACCTAGGGACATCTATCCGCCTATATTAGAAAGGGTCGTTGGAATTACATCCAACACGCGCTACGACTGGATACTGAAATCTCCCCTGTCAAGTTTTGATGTGGTCACCAAAAGGCAGGAGAAAACGAGGAAGACCAACATAAATTTGGCCTAGAACAATTACAAGAGAACGTTTCACCATCGGTATCAGAAACAATGAAGATCTAAAACAAATGCAATGCAACGAGAGACATGGAAATATATTGCTTCCGCCCTATGTGCCTTCTTTCGCCCTAGAGGAATAACTAACTAGGGACAAGAAGGGTGGCAATGGAATGGTCTTCCTACACGATCGATAGCTCGCTGGAGGAAAGACACACAATGGGTGACCCAAGCAAACTATCAGCTCGTCTCGTGAAATGTGCCAACTCTGAGTAGAAGGCTCATTCATTAGGCATTGCAATAAACTACAGCTGAAGCCTACTGTGTATGAAAGAAAGCTTGGAGAAACCTCCCAACTGAGCCGCATAGAAAGTAAGAGCTTTTCGCTAGCAATTCCTGGGGTATGCAAAGAAGAATAACCAAAAACCACCTGCAGGGATCATCCAGTTTCCAAACTTTCCAAGGAGATTTGCAGCCAGAATGTGGCTTACTAGTCATCTACGAACTCATAGTCAACTAGTCAAGAATATAATGATTTTTTAAAAATGAATGTAACAAATATTCATCATCACTATGTGACGTAATAACAACACACAGCTGCTCATAGCGAGAACAAAACACAGCTGCACATTATGAGAACAACACGCAGCTGTAAATGATGAGAACAACACACAGCTGCACATAATGAGACCATTCTGCAAGATTTGATTAACAACTTGACAAGGGGGTTTTGCGTTTTGTATCAATAAACATCCAGAAAATAGTAGTTTGTCACAAATCACATTTCTATGACAGCGAATGAGGAAAATTATTACCTTTTCTAATAAACAAGATAGAGGTGGTGAAACTATCTCCCTGTGTTTTAATTGAATAATTGTGTTTGTATATTTCCTTCGTATCTGTTTATTGATATGTTCGTTGTTGGACAATAACCTATAAAATGTACTTGCTGCTTTGTTGTATTGTGTTATTAATATTTGACTTGAGTTTTATTATTTGTTAGTTATTAGTTAAATTAGTAACAATAGTAGACATACATTGTCCTACTTCTCCTACCACATGTCCCTGCACAATGAATATGTGTCTGCATCAGAACAGTGCCAAAACTACTGTCATTTTATTAGTTACAGCGTACACCAGCTGCTTGAGAAAAGTCTACGTTGTATTGGCGTGTTTGCTGAAGGACGAATTAGGTTGCACAAGATTATATCATGTCTTGTACAAATGAAGATGTCACACATCAAGTTTTAAAATGTGTACTGCCTATCCACTAAGATATGTCGATGATAGAATTCTACTATCCCACATCACAAAAGATGTCAAAGACAACATAAAATATATCAAAGAAAACAGTGAAAAATACAAGCTATTTCTGAATGAAAGTAAGACCAAGAATATGACAAGTGACAACAATCATGAACACGTTCACAATCTCCATCAGTAACAGAGAACTAGAACGAATTGCTATTCTCTAATACCTTAGTTTTCTTATAAACAGCAATAGAAGGTGGTACTGCAAGTAGAACATAATTGAAAATAATACTCACGTGGAAGACAGGTAATGAAGTCCTACTTGATGACGACTAACACACTATCACTGACGGATGTTTACATGAATAAATAAGGTACATACAACAAAACAAAACACAGAATATAATCACACAAATGACAATACACAGGACAAAATCGACGTTTTGGACAAATATGCCTTTTTCAAGATACGCACATTACATACAAACACAAACATACCACAAGTAGAACTGAATGCGTTTCCGAGTTAAATATGGTAGATACCGGAAGGATACGAACAGGAAGTACACAAATACGATAATACAGGTGGAACGTGAGGAACAAAACGATGACATAATTGGCGTCACCAAATGAATAAAAACAACAAAGACCAATCCGACCGAGAACTAAACGAAAGCGTGGTCGGAATTACGTCCAACTCGCTTGATGGTACCCAACTCGAAAAGGAGACGATTTTATAGAGCGTACCTAGATATATCATCAGTGTTGCAGGATCAAATGGCAGTGACCTGAATGTCAAGGACACCACGGTGGCCATCGCCGTTGAAGTGATTAGCCACAGCTGTGGGTGTTCTGTGTTTGATAGCATGCAGGTGGTTACAGACGCGGTCGCTCAGTCTAAGGTCAGTCTCACCGATATATTGCTTACCACAGCGTTTACATATGATCAGGTAAATAACATTACGGGATTCACATGTAAAGGCCTCATCGATGGAGAAACTGGCCTTGGGGAATGAGATGGAGCGCATCTGAACCACATAAGGACATGTGTAGGAACGACCGCGTGAGCAACGAACGGTACCACAATGTTCAGGTGCAGAGGACCTGAGGTGGCTGTGGACCAAGATGTCCTTCAGATTGTTGTCGCGCCTATAGGCCACCACAGGTAAGTTGTGGAAAACGTCACGGGTGTCAAAATCAGACTGGAGAAGGGAATAATGTTTAAGAAGGATGCGACGGACAGTCGATTTATGGTGATGGAAGGTAAGAACCAGTTTAACCCTATCAGAGGAGGAGGAAGAAACCTGGGAATTATTCAAGGTATCAAGGCGAGATAGCTGGCGTACACGGAGCCAAGCCAATGAAAGAATGCTGTCAGGGAAGGAGCGGCTACGGAAGAACTCAATCATCTCAGAGGATTTGTCGAGAAAATCGTCGTCATCGCTACATAAGCGACGAAGGCGCAGACGCTGTGAGTAAGGTAGAGAGTTGCGACAGGCGGGAGGATGAGAAGAAATGTAGAGCAGAAAGAAATGTGCATCAGTAGATTTGTAGTAGACGGATGTGCTGAGGTAAGGAGGATGAACAGTAACAATGATGTTCAGGAAATGGACAGAGGTGGTGGAAATAGTAAATGTGAATTTGATAGCGGGATTGAAATTGTTGATGAAGCGAGACAGTTCTGCTTCTGTTACTTACCTGATCATATGTAAACGATGTGGTAAGCAATATATCGGTGAGACTGGCCTTAGACTGAGCGCTCGCTTCTGTAACCACCTGCATGCTATCAAACACAGAACACCCACTGCTGTGGCTAATCACTTCGGCGATGGCCACCATGGTGTCTTTGAAATTCAGGTCACTGCCATCAGATCCTGCACCACCGATGATAGATCTAGGTACGCTCTAGAAAACCGTCTCATTTTCGAGTTAGGTACCATCAAGCGAGTTGGAATCAATTCCGACCACTCTTTCGTTTAGTTCTCGGTCGGATTGGTCTGTGTTGATTTTATTCATTTTGTGACGACATATACGTCATCGTTGTTTTCCTCTCATTCCACATGTATTATCGTTTTTGTGTACTTCCTGTTCGTATCCTTCCGGTATCTACCATATTTCACTTGGACACGCATTCATTTCTACTTGTGGTATTTCTATGTCTGTATGTTATGTGCGTATCTTGAAAAAGGCCTATTGGTCCGAAACGTCGAATTTGTCCTGTGTATTGTCATGTGTATTATTATATTCTGTGTTTTGTTTTGTTGTATGTGCCATACTTATTCATGTAAACATCCGTCAGTGATAGTGTATTAGTCGTCATCAAGTAGGACTTCATTACCTGTCTTCCACGTGAGTATTATTTATAACCAGCAACGGAGATTGATATGAAGACATCAGACGGAGGCTGGTCATTTCATCAAATAAAAGGATGTAAATGACAAAAAAATCTGGTTAGGATTATCATCTGGTCTTCGTTATTGTCGGTGAAGTTGTTTATATATTATCAGATCACATTACGAAAAAAGTCAAGATGCAAAATGAAAATACCATAGAGCTACTCTTTACAGACGATCAGGCTATAATAGCAAATAAAGAAACTGAACTTCAACGTCATCTAACATCCTTGGACATCGAGGGCAAGAACAACAACAAGAAGATAAACATAGATAAAACAGAAAAAGGGCAATACACAATCTAAATATATCAGTGGAAAATCAATTCATCAAACAAACAAAAACCTTCAATTACTTAGGCATAACATTCTCTTCAGATGGAAAGATGGGCACCGATATAGACATTCCTGTAGCAAAGCGAATCAAATACTGGGTCTATTATCCCCTTTATTGCAACACAAAATGCTACCAATGTCAACAACAAAATCTTATCCAAAGTATCTTAATTCCAACCCTGTGCTACCAATGTCAAATATGGTCCTTAACATCAAAACATAAGAGACAACTGGTTACAACAGAGATGAGATATCTGAGAAAAGCCACAAGAGTGACCAGAAGACACAGAAATAGAAACGAGGCCATAAGAGAAAGAGTGGGTGTCATATCAATTCTACAATACATACAAAACCAACAGATACAATGGTTTGGTCATCTGGAAAGAATGCCGTGTGATTCATTAGTTTATAAAAGCATATATGAAGAAGCAGAAAGAAGGGATAAGGTTAGACCTAGAGTAAGCTGGATCGACAACATCAAAGAGACATTACACGAACACCAAATAACATTATCTGAAGCTCCAGAAAATCGAGAACAAGAACATTGTATCTCCCTCGACACCTGTAAAGGCTAAAAGATGAAGGAAAGAAGAAGAAGAAGTTTATGAAATTGTTCAATGGCTGGGGCTTCGTGCGTTCTCAATCATTTCCCCTTCTACAGCCATCTGTTTCATGCTCTGTCAATCATTTCCCCTTCTACAGCCGTCTGTTTCATGCTCTGTCAATAATTTCCCCTTCTACAGCCGCCTGTTTCATGCTCTGTCAATCATTTTCCCTTCTACAGCCGTCTGTTTCATGCTCTGTCAATAATTTACCATTCTACAGCCGTCTGTTTCATGCTCTATCACCAATTTCCCCTTCTACAGCCGTCTTTTTCATGCTCTGTCAATAATTTACCATTCTACAGCCGTCTGTTTCATGCTCTGTCAATAATTTACCATTCTACAGCCGTCTGTTTCATGCTCTGTCACCAATTTCCCCTTCTACAGCCGTCTGTTTCATGCTCTGTCACCAATTTCCCCTTCTACAGCCGTCTGTTTCATGCTCTGTCAATAATTTACCATTCTACAGCCGTCTGTTTCATGCTCTGTCACCAATTTCCCCTTCTACAGCCGTCTGTTTCATGCTCTGTCAATAATTTCCCCTTCTACAGCCGTCTGTTTCATGCTCTGTCAATCATTTCCCCTTCTACAGCCGTCTGTTTCATGCTCTGTCAATCATTTCCCCTTCTACAGCGGTCTGTTTCATGCTCTGTCAATCATTTCCCCTTCTACAGCCGTCTGTTTCATGCTCTGTCAATCATTTCCACTTCTACAGCCGTCTGTTTCATGCTCTGTCAATCATTTCCCCTTCTACAGCCGTCTGTTTCATGCTCTGTCAATCATTTCCACTTCTACATCCGTCTGTTTCATGCTCTGTCAATCATTTCCCCTTCTACAGCCGTCTGTTTCATGCTCTGTCAATCATCTCCACTTCTACAGCCGTCTGTTTCATGCTCTGTCAAACATTTGTGACACCAATATTCTCCCATACCAGAATATATCAGATTTTAAGAAATATTCTCTTGGTCTTCTACGATCCTAACCCTCATTCCCTTTAAATTGTCTGTTGTCACGATATGTCCATCAATAAGATGCACAACTGCAACATTGGAAACAAACACAATGTTACAGAAGAACACTCAGAATACCTTGCACCAAAATGATCACCAATATGAACATTCTAAGAGAATGTAAAGTAAAAGAAAAATGTCGAGATAACAAGATTTTCTCTGGTAAACTACAATATTTTGTTCATATGAAACGACATACAGCTTACAAAAGATCATAATTGAGGGGATGATTCCAGAACAAAGTAAAAGTAAGTCACGAAGATGATTGATACAAGATATCAAATACCACCTGAAGAGGGCATTCACAGAAGCAGGACGATTAGCTCAAGTTAAGCAGGTGTTTTGAAAGGCAGTAAACACTGACAAACACTAGGATTTAGTCATAACCAGGTTATGTTCCTGGATGATGATGACTGATTGTCTGCTAAATATTGCTAACTCCGCTAAGAACACAGAAACATACTCACCCAAGAAATGTGTGTAACAGAGATGCGCAATATATTTTACAATTATAGTAGTTCCACGAGTGAGTCCGGCGTCAGATGCCCACACTTAGTGGCAGTACCTTTCTTAATCGTCATAAATCACACACAATTTCTCATTTATCTGCAAACTGTTGATTTAATGAGGACACTCTCAACATAATACGTGGCAGGATGTGTAGTTTATTGATACGTGACTTTATGACTACATGTTGTATTAAGAAACTAAATATAGCTAGATAACTGACGTGTGTATTTGTTTGTTTTTATTGTTTTCTTTTGTTTGATTAATATTTTTTGTTTCTAAAGTAGTGTTTGTTGTGTGCTGTTTGTTAGGCAGTGTTTGTTAAGTAGTTATGGTTAAGTAGTCTTGTTCAGTAGTGATGTTTAGTTATTTTTGGAAAGTGGGGGTTTGTTAATCGGTGTGTGTTAAGTAGTATTTGATTGGTATTAACTGTCTGTTACGTAGTTTTCGTTTACCAATGTTTAATAAGTGACGATTGTTAAGTCAATCAATCAGTCAAGTGTCATGTCGAATGGCGTAGGCGATCATGTTTTTCTACCAATCTCTGTCACTTTTGTTGTCAATAAGCTCGGTTGGTGAACTTCTACCATGCCACGTCCTTCTAGTAACTGTTCTCTTTGTCGTCCCTATCTCTTCTCCCCTTGATCTTTCCAGTGGTTATTAAGTGTTCAAGCTGTGTCCTTCTCAGCACATGCCCTAGAAACATTGACTGTCTTCCCCTAATGTTTGATATGATTGATCTTTTTACACCAGCATCAATGAGAACTTCTGCTTTAGTATTCTTAGCTGGCAATGGTATTTTCAGCATTCTTCTCAGAAACCACATTTCTGTAGGATCTAATTCACTTTTAATTATTTTGTTTACAGTCCATGTTTCACATCCATAGAAAAGAATTGGTTCGATGTAACATCTCATTACTCGAATTCGGGTCTGCATTCATAGTCTTTTATTGCACAAAATGGTTCTCATTTTTTGGAATGCTGATTTGGCTTTTGCTTTTAGGCTCCTTATCTCACCGGAGCATCTACCGTCTCATGTTAGCACGATGCCATGATATTTCACTTTTTCAACTTGTGCTTCTTCTTCTTCTTCTTTCGTTCGCTAATAATGTCTAGATCTGCAGTGTTGTTTCTTGTATAAATTGGACAGTGTTTTCCATTTCTTGTTTTGTACCATAAAGTTTAACATTCATTGGTGTATCAGAAGGCCAGTATGTGCATCTTAATGTGTCATAGTTTGCAAATTCTTGAAGGATATGTTCTGAAGTCTGGTTGACTTGTTCACAATTACACTTTGCTGTTGTGCCAATTTTAAATTTTGTATACATATGGCTGTTTAGTCTATTGTGTCCAGTTCCTAGTCGAAATATGATGACCTGTTCTTGTCTGTTAAGTAGGTGGTAGTCATCCCGTGGAGGTAAGTTAGGCTTTCGTTGTGCCTTTGTCGTGGATTTCTTTTGGTGATAGCTGATTGGTACATCCGGTTGTTGCATGTTAGCACCTTCCTTGGCGAGTTGATCAGCTCTCTCATTTCCTGCTATTCCACAGTGTGATGGAATCCATTGCAGTATAACTCTACACCTATTTTGTACTATGGACAATACCTCTTTT
This sequence comes from Meghimatium bilineatum, assembly GCA_034231615.1. Lineage (NCBI taxonomy): Eukaryota > Metazoa > Mollusca > Gastropoda > Stylommatophora > Philomycidae > Meghimatium > Meghimatium bilineatum. The sequence goes on from CM067306.1 coordinate 8,182,576, forward strand.
AACTCTGGAAGTTTATTGGATTGTAATGCCTCTAGTACTGACCTTGCATCTGTAAGTATTACAATAGGGTGTGAAGTCCTGTCCAATGTTAACAGTTTCTCTGCAGCTGTATAAATAGCTTTGACTTCAGAGTCATAGTTGTTGCAGTAATTCCCTGTTGGTATACAAGTGGTATCAGTGGTGCCATCTGGGTATTCTACATATACACCACTTCCTCCATTTTTTACTGCATTCTGTGCTGATCCATCTGTATATACTCTGGTCCATAGATCACTTGGGTAAATATCATCAAGGAAACTGAGAGCTGCTACTCTTTTCTGCAGATTATTCTGATGTTCATCCCCATGCACACCTGCTACTGTTGTTTGGATGGTCACTGGTAGGCATGTCCGTTTTTCCCATGGGGTGTGTTCTTGTTGAGATGTCAGTGGGATTGTTACCTCTGGTAGATCCGATACCTGTCTACGTAGACGCTTGGCCTGGTGTATGAAGCTGCTTCTTTTAAGTCGTCCTTGTGATAGATTCTGGAATATTTCCTTCATTGGGTGACTATGGTGGGAAAGAAACTTTTATCCATGAATTATAATTTTAGTATCTCTACGCTCTTTCAATGACTGCATCACTTCGATATTCTGCATTTCTATGATTGGTGTGGATCTCATTGCGCCTGTAATGATTCTAAGTGCTTGGTTCTGTACTCTATCTAGGTTTTGTAGTGTAGTGTTTGATGATGAACTCCATGCTGTAGAACCATATTCCAAGTGTGGTCGAATGGCTTGTTGGAATACATTTTTTAGAATTCTTTCATTAGCTCCCCAAGTTGTCCCACTCAGTTTTCTTAGTATAGCTATCTTCCTTCTAGCCTTTGTTTCTGCTTTGCTGATATGATGTTTCCATGTCATTTTGGCATCAAATGTTACACCAAGATATGTGGGTTGGTCATCTACCTTTAAGATAGTTTTATTTACATAGATGTTTCCTGCTCTTTGTTTTGGTGAAAGTGTAAAAAGGGTTTGTTGCTGACTTCTCTATATTGATACTTACACACCATTTGTCAGCCCAATTAGTCAAAATGTCCATGGCTCTCTGAAGTATTTTTGTGGTAACCATGGCGCTCTCATGTGTGCACCACAGAACCAAGTCATCTGCATATAGTGCTACCTTAGTTCCACAGGGTATTTCTTCAATTAGATCATTGATAAATATGAGAAAAAGAGTGGGTGATAGAACTCCTCTTTCAGGCACTCCATGGCGTAGTAATACTTTCCTACTTTTTTTTGCCATTTACTTGTACTCTGGCTCTTCTATTGTGAAGAAAGACTTTCGTCCATCTATACATATTTCCACATATCTTGTAGTTTCTCATTTTTTGAAGCAATCCTTCTTTCCATACTTTATCAAAGGCCTTCTGTAAAACAATCCATGCCACTAAAACTGATTTTTTTGTCTTGGAAAGCATCCTCAATTTCCTGTGAGAGGTATGTGGTTTGATCCTCTGTGGAGTAGCATTGCCTGAAACATGCCTGCTGTGGTGCAAGGAATTTTCTACTTTCCAGGTGAAATTTTAGTCTTAGGTTTATGATGCGCTCCAGTGTTTTGCACAGGCAACTTGTAAGACTTATTGGTCTGTAGCTAGTTGGTGTTGTTCCATCTTTTCCAGGTTTAAGCAAAGGGACCATAATTGATTCTCTCCAGATTTGTGGTATTTTCCCAGTAGTCCAGCTAATATTTATGATGTCCAATAGTTTCCTTCTGGCTGTTGTTCCTAGATTCGTTATCATTTCATTTGATATTTCATCAATTCCTGGGGACTTATTTAGATTTAGTTTAGAGACTGCTAATTCCAATTCACTATATGTGAACATTGTATCCATAATTTCATCTGCGCTGTTTTCATCACTGATTCTAGTTTGAGCATGTTCCAATTTACTTTTTTGGTCGCTCCGCACTGTATGCTGTTTCTCTGGACTAATTTCAATATTGCAGTCTTGAGCAAATATTCTAGCGAAATTATCTACTGCTTGCTTTCCTGTAATCATTTTGCCATTCTGTACGAGTGTTATGTTTGTGCTTCTTCCTGTTCCCTCATCATTTAGTTGTTTGACCAGTTTCCACAGTTTTCTTCCATCCTTTTCAAAATTTAAGGATTCTGTTTTCTCTTTCCAGCTCTTTCTTCTAGCTTCTAGTTTGGCTCTTTGGAATTTAGCTTTTGCGTGTCGATGTTTGTTGTGATGTTCCTGGCTTGGGTTATTTTCCACTTCCGTCCGTGCTTTTTCTAATTCCTCTTGCAGCAGTTCTAGTTGTTCACTCCAGTGTGGCTTGTATTGTTTGCGTGCTCCTCTTGGTATTGCTTCCTTGGCAGCTTGATGAATACATTTATTAAACTCTTTGACAATGGCGTTTATGTCTTTTCCTTCCATATCTATTTGTCCAGCTAAAACACTACTGCGGTGTTTAAATAGTCCCCAATTTGCTTTTGTATAATTCCATCTTGGAAGGCTACATGCATTTCCTGTGAGTTCATTTTTAATACTAAGGAGGACTGGTCGATGGTCGCTACCTCCAAGTTGCTTCCCCACTGTTCTATTGATTTCCCAGTTTAGGTCTGCTGAGTACAATGCCAAGTCTGGCGTGGAAGTGGTTTGCCATGCTCTTGAGTAGTATGTTGGAGGATCTTTTGGCTTATTAAGTAATAGAAGACATTTATCGTCTTGCCAGCTTTCAAGTTCTTCTCCTCTTTTATTCATGTGGTCATAACCCCAGCTTTGTGAGTGACTATAAAATCTCCACATACTACCAGTCTTCCTCTGTACGGTATTGTGTCCAGGGAAAGGGACTGGTCATTTGGACAATAATAATTTAGTAGGTTGAAGTCTGTGTTCTTGGTCTTTAGTTGAAGGACCTGATATTCTGCTCCTTCCATGTATAGCTCAGTTTGATGTGCGCTGATATTATTTTTGACTAGAGTTAGCATACCTCCATTTCTTCTGTCTATTCGATCAGCTCTAAAGCACTGATAACCTGCAATTTTAAAGGCTACATCTTTGCTGATGTGTCTCTTGTATGCAACAAATGCTGACCTGTTCCTTAAGAATGGTGTTTTCTAATTCTAATTTCTTGCTAAAGCCATCTTTTTTGCTATTTACACCCTCAGCATTCCAGTGCATTATTGTAAGTGATGTCTCATTGGTTGGTAATATTTGTTGGTCAGTGATATTACTCTTGTGCCTCCTGGCTCCACAAGGCAATCGAAGAGGACCTCCAGTCGTATGGGGTGGGCCCTTTCGAGGTATAGGGCCCGGTGCTACTCCTGCCTGGTGAGTCGTCACAGGGTTAGCACCATAACGCGGTAATGCAGATATAGACATTCATGTGCGATAATGCATGACATTCTGATTGTTGCGGTGCGCCTTCTGGCCAAATGTCGCTGACTTCAGCACCTTTACTTGCTAGGCAACACTGTGGTCCTGCCCGAATGTGGGAGGGCCCGGCCAGTCTTAGTTTCCAGCATCTGCTGGCTTGACTCAGCCCCATCCCCACGCCAAGGAGCTGGCCTCGATGGGGCAACTTGTGCTAATTTTGTATAATTAATGATTATGTTGCATCTTGGTGGTGTATATCTCTTCGAGAAAACCATTATTTTTATTTTCTTAATGTTTAAACTGAGGCCTTTGTTTTTCTACTTTCTTTCACCAATTTATCTAAAAGGGCTCGAAGTTCCTGTTCGCGTCCTGCGATTAATACTGTGTCGTCAGCATATCTCTAGTTATTTATATTGTATCCTCCCACTTTTATTCCATGCATATCTTCTATATTTTGCATAATGTATTCTACATCATTATCATCATCAGGTGACATGCAGGGTAGCGTAGATGGTCATGGCTCTCCACAGCTCTCTGTCCACAGTATTATTATGTATCAAAGTCGTTGTTGTTTCTTTGCTGTCCCAGGTAGTCAAACTGTCTAATATTTTTCTCACGTTGTCGCCCTCTGTCTCTGGTGCCTTCAATCTTGCCTGTTGTGATTATGTTCTCTAAACCTGCCTGTCTCATGAAGTGGCAAAAAAAAAAAGAAGATTGCCTTTTTCTTATATTGTTGATTAAGGTCCGTTTCGCATTTAACTCTTTCAACACCTCTACATTAGTTTTTCTGGCAGTGCATGGTATTCTCAGCATTCTTCTGTAGAACCACATCTATGCTGCTCATATCGGTACATAGACATTGGACTGCACCACTCCCCTATACGATCAAGCTTTACAAATTGCTGGCGTTCTTTTCTCTATTTCTGTCCTGCCTATATACCAATACGTCATCAGCATAAGGCATAGTTCTCCCTAGTCCAGCAATCACACAGCGCGAAATTTTAACTGTACAGAAGTTAAATAATACTGGGGACGAATGCGACCTTTGTGGTAGGCCCAGGCTTATGATCGTTTGTGCCGATGACCAACCACCACGCTTGAGAATCACCTGCTTCTGAAAAAAATTACCAAAGAAATCCACCTAACACTAATAGAACTTACTTGGAGTTACATCATCATGTTAATCAAGAAATGCAAGGGTACTCTGTTGTAAGAATATTCCAAGTCTACTGCAGCCTCGCACGTCTCCATTCGTGCGTTAAAACTTTCGAACACGTCTTGCGCAAATACGACGACGTCTTGATAATTCTGCTTACCTGGGAGATAGCCTACCAAAGTTGAGGGTAGTCTGTTATTCCTCTCTAGATATAAGGATAATTTCCACATAACAATCTTTTCTAACAACTTACCGTACATTTTCTGCATAGTTATGAGTCTGAAACCATGTATCTTGGCATGACTCCTGCCAGGCTTGGGTAGTTGGGTTATGTAACTATGCACCTATTCTTCTTTTAATGTGTATTTCGCTAGGGCTCATGTTTAATAACATTGCCAGCTTCTATAGGTCATCTGACCAAGTCGTACCTTATAATGATCCAGCAGTTCTGCATCCTTAATCGCATCAGTCTTCTGCCATACTAGTTCTGTGCTTTGGAAATTGGAGATTGTTCTACGTATCTTGGGTTGTTAATTGATTTATGCAGGCGCCAGAACAATTGAAGTGATTTCTTGTTTACAATCTCCTGACAAAGTTGTTCCCCTTATTTTCCTTGTCAGTTTCTGCGATATCTTTGAACTGTTGAACCGTGACGTCTGTGTTCTGTTGTAATTGCAAAACGAGATCTGAATGTGTGAACACTTTTGTCCTTTCTATCTGCAACTCTGCGACTGCGCTGCGTTAACCCTTCCATGCACATTTAACCTCATCATTTCACCGTAAGGGGAGGGGGTGGATTCCACAAATCTGTCTAGCTTGCGTGTGTCCTATGTTTTTCTTCCAAATCTTGCTTTCTATGGAGGACCAGTTGCGAACATACTGGAAGGACTTAACTTTAGCTCTCTGTTATTTACTTTTTCCTTTGTCCACCAACAAAATGTATGGAAAGTGGTCCCAGTACATCTAATTTACATCTAGGTGCAATATCATCAGTCACCAAGCTCAAGTCAATCGGACTGTGGTCATCACCATCACTAGCAGTCAACATTTTCATGAACCCGCCGTGTAGGCCCATGCATACTAAAGTTACATTAATCAAATCTTCCTCATGAATACTTCGTTATTGAGGGAAGACTATTTAATAGATACTACTTAACAAAATTTAACAAAGATTTAACTACTTAACGAAGATTATGACATAGACGTTATCACCAAAATGTTAAATGACATCTACAACAGTGGTTATATTCCATCGCATTTGCATATTACAAAATATTATTATTATTAATTATCATTTAACAAATCGGCCAAACGGGTTGGAAGTAGACAATAATGACGGGTGAATAGACCAGGTCTATGTGACCGACTCATCAGGTAAGAAAAAACTCAGACATATTGCAGTTTCTCATTATTAAAAAGACGCAGGAGGAAAGAAAAACAGCCTCAGGTAAGCAGAAGAAATAAAAACACGACAAAAGAAGGAAGATAAGAGAATGCCTGGCGTGCCAGAACATAAACATAAGGCAGGGACGTAGACGCGAACAACGAGGAGAGGGTTTTTTAAAAAGAAAAATCATCCGGTTTATCTATGGTGGCTGAGTGAATGACAGAATACAAATGGCCATAGAGACAGATAACAGAGGATATGAGAAAGTGGGAAAGGGGATATTTTTCTCTTAATAGGCGAAGAAGAAGAAGAGAAAGTGGTAGATAGACGTGGACCCCGAAACGGATATACGTTATGCAAGGAAGAGATATGGAAGTAGAAGGAGACTGAAGGACACAGGGAGGGCACATCAGGGGAGGATGGGGGGATATTATGGGAAAACGAATAGGACGAAGGTGACTAACAGAAATACCAAGACGTAAGAAGAAGGTGCATAAGAAATGGGCACCAGGTTAGGTAGGGAATAAAGAGATAGAAAAAGAAAGTCATCAATGAAGGGGCAGACCCGGAACTACAACCAAATCACGTGGTAGAATGCCGTTAATTTTATTTCTTTGGCCCTTGTTCACTCTTTCCCCTTTGCCATTCCCAGTGTCATGTGGGCTCCCGTTTATGCCTAATATCTTTCGGATTTGTATCCACTTTATGGCTGGCCATTTTCGACTTTGTTGGGTCCGCTAATTTCAAATTAACCTAGCATGTGGAGATTGTTGGGTCGGATAACTTCACATTAACTTAGCATGTGGAGATTGTAGGGTCGGCTTACTTCACATTAACTTAGCATGTGGAGATTGTTGGGTCGGCTAACTTCACATTAACTTATCATGTGGAGATTGTTGGGTCGGCTAACTTCAAATTAACCTAGCATGTGGAGATTGTTGGGTCAGCTAACTTTACATTAGCCTAGTATGTGAAGATTCTCTTTCTGACCACGACTTTTCTTTCCCTCCTTACGACTACACTTTGTTTGCAGCACCAACAGGCTTCCCACTACACCTTACTTGGATTGCTCGGAGGCAGTGGTTCCCTTATGTTTGTAGATGGAGCCAGCGTGCAGTTTGGCAACATCTCCACACGGGTTGTGACGTACGGTTAGTATCACACAACCACAAACCTCGTTTGATCTGAGATTTTCCTTCACACGATACATGAACCACAATAAGGGATTGTGTATCAGTGGCTCGAAGTTCTGTCCCTTGAAAGTTGTTCCTATAGATGAGCATAGGGGTTTGTGAAGTGCGGCTAGCTCATCCTTTCATTATATATATATATATATATAAATACATAAATACAGTGTATATATGCCTGTATTATTATAAGTTATTTAATGAATACAGTGTCACGCTTGTTTTGCTTGAGCTTACCGGTGCACATAATACCATCTACATATGTTCTGTAATGTCTCATGGATACTATGGAACATTTCCTGCCTATCCGAATCACATCTTTATCTAACATATCCGATCGACCCGCTAATTTTCTCCTGGCTATCCCTAGTTACGTTCCTAGTGTTCGATTCGTGCGATGTAATCTGGACTATCAAAGACTACTCTCCACATATTCGCGTTTTCACTCGCTTTCACTGGTCGGTCAATCCTTTGATGAAGTCCCTGTTGGGATTGCTAAGATAGTTTCTCCGTTATCACTTTAGTTTGAAACTCTATGATTGTTTCAAGCCGTTTTAGCTTTCTATACAGAAATATCTTTCAAAGAGAAAGAGCGACAAAACTGTAGTAAAATAATTGCTACAGTTCAAACGATTAAGCTGAAGCCTATAATTAAAATATTTGCCACAATTTTCTGTCCGAATGAATTGAGCGTTCCCCAAATAGTAAGCTTCTCATGGGAAAAGTGGGCCTCACATAACAGTGGGCCTCATACTGTAATTTTTTTCTCCTACAAATTCTGCTCTTTCTTAACTGAACCGTTCGCTACAAATTTACTCTATTTACCTAAACCATCTAAACCATTCGTTAAAAATTACCTTCAATAAAATGAACTGTCTCGTTACATACATTCACCATTTCAAATCCCACTAATAATTATTTTTGATATTCCATAATAGTAAAGGTAAGTATAATAGTAGGTCCCATGGCATCTGCCGTCGGGGATGAAGATAACTCTTCATGTACTAAGCCGCAGCAACTATTAGGTGGGGTGGCCAGTTCCCTTCCTTGCTGTTTTTTTTTACCTTCCCTAACTCATGCGTCAGGTACACATAAATTACAGCTGAGTCGACTGGAGGAGTGGTCGTGTCACAACCCGGTGAGAAATCACAACCCGGATTTTTGTTTTAATGTCCGGACGTTGTTTCGAACCTGGCACGCTGTAACCAGATGATAGCAAGCAAGCAAGCTCACTATCCACTAGGCTACCGCGCTCCTCTATAATAGTAGCATTTCTATAATAATATTGTCACTGATTGAAGACGATAACCTCTCCACAACTTCTATGTAGTATCAGTAGTAACACAGCTATCATCTTGCACCATATTCATATGGGCATAAATTAAAGTTACATATTGGATACACTGGACACACTGGACACAGTGGACACACTGGACACAGTGGACACACTGGACACACTGGGGAGCACAGAAAGCATAATCTTCTTCCCATTTAAACTGAATTATTATCAGCGATTACGACGGAGGTACAACATATTTTACAATAAATCTGCAGCTATAGTTTGTGTCCATCTTTCTGTCATGTCTCTATATTTCTATTCATCACTTTTGTTTCAGGCATCAAACTCACCGTCCGTAAATTGCACGGCGTCTGAAGTAGTTTGGCAGGTGTTGACACAGAGAGAGGGTGGTTCAGAAAAGTTAACGTCAACAGTGATGTTTTATAGACATCTACATAAAGCTGAAAGGAAGCCATAAAAAAGGTTCAAATACAGCAGCATGTATTAAGAAAACCCGACTCGCTGTGTAAATAAGTTAAACTGTGAACAAGAAGAAGAAGATACAGCAATTATATTCTTTTAAATTTGAAATTATTTCCTAAAAATCTGAAAGAAATCATTTTCGTTTTCTGCTAACGCAATGGTTAATTTGGGGTGGGAGAGGGTGAAATAAATGATATAAATTTATGGACATATGTTAGCATATAGACTCCCTTAATTATTTACACATCTTTGTAAATTTATTGATGGGGGGGGGGGGGGGTGGTGTCAAAATTAGGAAGTAATTGTAAACGTAATAGATGGACAACCCCTTAAAGTTGCAATTCATAACTTGCGACCTATTTCCGGCATTCTCGGAACTGTATCAGTCTCATTGGTTGTATTGCATTAATAATTGATGCCGTCGCCCTCCACATTATAAGACCAATGGTAGAAATTAGCAAGATCCTTCTAAAGTGATGCAATGGACTGTTCCGGTTATTTCATTGGCTTCAAGAATAAAGTACACACACATTTACCAATGAGACGTTAGTGCGTCACTTTAGAAGGATGACCACTGATACACCTGCAGGACTGTATAATTAACGAAATGCACGTTTTAACCATATAGCCCTTTACAAGAATTTTAGAAAATTTTAGAAGTCATATCCGGAAACATAATCACGTGACACATTTATAATTTCACCACGAAGACTTCATACAGTGTGTGTTATGCCTGGAAGTAAATTGTCAATTCTACACACATCTATCACTAGTTATTGATGATATTTGAGCTGAACATCTCCAGTCGGCTGGCTGACTCTATTTCTTGGAACAGACTTGTAAGTATCATTCTATATAATTATATTGTATAACCTTATGATCTATATATATATATATATATATATATATATATATATATGTGTGTATGTGTGTGTGCGTGCGTGCGTGTGTATCCAGGTGTTAAACAGAAATGAAATCCTCCTTTCATTGTCTGTAGACAGATAGGTTTGTGTAACGTTGGTGAATTACGTTGAGAAAAAAATTGACTACTTGATCGGTAACTCCCCAGCGTATTGGTTAATATGTTCGCATTGTGCTCAAGAGGTCACGAGTTCGAATCCGGCTCATATCGTCTTGTTTACAGGGGGAATATTTTCGGAGATCCCTGTTGATTATCCTTTGAAGATACGGAGTTACGTGCTATGAGTGGTATTCTACCTAAAGGCCGACAGCGACCTTTGAGAGTGACGGGGTACAAATGGTTATCCACGTACAATGCAAGTTGAACTATGAGTTTCTCAATAAGATATTTACCACAATATTTGTATATTTCGATTGGTATTGAGTCGGAGCTAGGTGCTTTTCCACTAGAAAGCTGATGAACTCCTTTACGAGTTTCCTCTAAAGTAGGAAATTTCACCTAGCATTGGAAACAACAGCACTTAAGCACGTGACATAATTCACATATGTAGGAAGCAATATAACACAAGACGACAAGAGCAGTAAAAAAATACACAATAGATGTAATTTATTTAAAATCGTCCAAAGCCCTAGGTCAAATGACATCAATCTTCAGAAACACAAAATTTGATTTAAACACCAAAATAAAACTATTCAAATCGATTATTATGCCAACGCTGTGCCACAAATGCAAAACATCGACAACAATCATGAATTAGTGACAGCTTAAATGGCATGCTTACGCAGAATCCTAAGAATATCGCTTAGAGAGAGAGTGAGAAAAGATGCCATTTTACAAAGAACCGGCTCTACCCCAATCTTGGAATATTTGAAGAGACAGCGGTTAAAAAGGTTTGCACACATCAGCAGATTACCATCAGACAGCGTACCACAGCAAGATATGTTACACAGATACAGTGAAGGCAGAACTAGAGGTCGACCTCACAAACGATGGACCACCGAAATAAAAGAGGCGACAAATTCCACACGAATTCGCTAAAGTCGATGCAAGTTTAAAAGTAGCACTAGCAGCAACCACGGTATCAAGCAACCCTACCAGACAACATGACTTTACAACAAACCTTACTGTGTAGAAATGTTCAACTTCGAACGGGAAGAAGGCATACAAATATCAAAACCTAATTTAAAGAGGTATGAACTGAATGGTAAATCTTGAAATAGAAAAGTATTCGTATGCAAATTAAATTTAGAAACAGTCGGACCATGTCCCAATTATAACCGAGATATATATAAATATGTCTAGATTTTGTCTAGATGATCTAATAGTAAAGGTTGATTTTGTATGTTTATTTTAAATTGAGATCATCAAACGGTTCTGTTGCAGACCAAATCATCCGTAGCCAGACGTTTACTTGAAAATAAATACTGGGTTAACACAGTATTCTTGCCTTCAAGGGTGTGGTAAAAAGGATATATTTTCACCTATTTGCCAGGGAATCATGCCTTTTCATTACATATATATCTCACTTAATAAATTATAATTTAATTATATGTAGATGTATATATATATATATATATATATATATATATATATATATATATATATATATATATATATATATATATATATATATATAAATTGATCATATAAATAGTATCAGACAAATATATTTGTCCGGCATTACATAAACAGGCGTGGTGGTTATAAACGTGCAGGTGGTTATCAAGAACCAGTTTTGGCAGTGCTGAAATAAACCACTAATGAGAATGACTAAGGGTACAGGTGTTTGTAAGGCTTTTTGTGCTGTTGTCTCCAGTGTGGCACCACTCGTATATGTGCTGTTGTCTCCAGTGTAGCACCCTAGAACGATGTTCTGTTGTCTCCAGTGTGACACCCATAGAACCCTGTGCTGTTGTCTCCAGTGTGACACCTCTACAACCCTGTGCTGTTGTCTCCAGTGTGACACCTCTACAACCCTGTGCTGTTGTCTTCAATGTGACACACCTAGAACCCTGTGCTGTTGTCTCCAGTGTGACACCTCCACAACCCTGTGCTGTTGTCTCCAGTGTGACACCTCTACAACCCTGTGCTGTTGTCTCCAGTGTGACACCTCTACAACCCTGTGCTGTTGTCTTCAATGTGACACACCTAGAACCCTGTGCTGTTGTCTCCAGTGTGACACCTCCACAACCCTGTGCTGTTGTCTCCAGTGTGACACCTCTACAACCCTGTGCTGTTGTCTCCAGTGTGACACCTCCACAACCCTGTGCTGTTGTCTCCAGTGTGACACCCGAGAACCATGTGCGGTTGTCTCCAGTGTGACACCCATAGAACCCTGTGCTGTTGTCTCCAGTGTGACACCTCCACAACCCTGTGCTGTTGTCTCCAGTGTGACACCTCCACAACCCTGTGCGGTTGTCTCCAGTGTGACACCTCTACAACCCTGTGCGGTTGTCTCCAGTGTGACACCTCTACAACCCTGTGCGGTTGTCTCCAGTGTGACACCTCTACAACCCTGTGCGGTTGTCTCCAGTGTGACACCTCTACAACCCTGTGCTGTTGTCTCCAGTGTGACACGCCTAGAACCCCGTGCGGTTGTCTCCAGTGTGACACCTCTATATCCATGTGCGGTTGTCTCCAGTGTGACACCTCTACAACCCTGTGCTGTTGTCTCCAGTGTGACACCTCTACAACCCTGTGCTGTTGTCTCCAGTGTGACACCTCTACAACCCTGTGCTGTTGTCTCAGTGTGACACGCCTAGAACCCCGTGCGGTTGTCTCCAGTGTGACACGCCTAGAACCCCCTGCGGTTGTCTCCAGTGTGACACCCATAGAACCCTGTGCGGTTGTCTCCAGTGTGACATCTCCACAACCCTGTGCTGTTGTCTCCAGTGTGACACCCATAGAACCCCGTGCGGTTGTCTCCAGTGTGACATCTCTACAACCCTGTGCTGTTGTCTCCAGTGTGACACCCATAGAACCCTGTGCGGTTGTCTCCAGTGTGACATCTCTACAACCCTGTGCGGTTGTCTCCAGTGTGACATCTCTACAACCCTGTGCGGTTGTCTCCAGTGTGACATCTCTACAACCCTGTGCTGTTGTCTCCAGTGTGACACCCATAGAACCCTGTGCGGTTGTCTCCAGTGTGACATCTCTACAACCCTGTGCGGTTGTCTCCAGTGTGACATCTCTACAACCCTGTGCTGTTGTCTCCAGTGTGACACCCATAGAACCCTGTGCTGTTGTCTCCAGTGTGACACCTCCACAACCCTGTGCTGTTGTCTCCAGTGTGACACCTCCACAACCATGTGCGGTTGTCTCCAGTGTGACACCTCTACAACCCTGTGCTGTTGTCTCCAGTGTGACACGCCTAGAACCCCGTGCGGTTGTCTCCAGTGTGACACCTCTATATCCATGTGCGGTTGTCTCCAGTGTGACACCTCTACAACCCTGTGCTGTTGTCTCCAGTGTGACACCTCTACAACCCTGTGCTGTTGTCTCCAGTGTGACACCTCTACAACCCTGTGCTGTTGTCTCAGTGTGACACGCCTAGAACCCCGTGCGGTTGTCTCCAGTGTGACACGCCTAGAACCCCCTGCGGTTGTCTCCAGTGTGACACCCATAGAACCCCGTGCGGTTGTCTCCAGTGTGACACGCCTAGAACCCCCTGCGGTTGTCTCCAGTGTGACACCCATAGAACCCCGTGCGGTTGTCTCCAGTGTGACATCTCTACAACCCTGTGCTGTTGTCTCCAGTGTGACACCTCTACAACCCTGTGCTGTTGTCTCCAGTGTGACACCTCTACAACCCTGTGCTGTTGTCTTCAGTGTGGAACCACTAGAAGCCTGCGCTGTATTCTCTAGTCTGACACCTTCTGCATCTGTGATGTTGTCTTCAGTGTGACACCACACGTATATGTGCTTGACACCACTCGTATCTGAGCTGTTGTCTCTAGTGTGACACCCCTGGTGAGTTAGGCACTTATTAATATTATTATTAATATTAGTTATTATTATATGAATATACATTATATATGTGATGGATATATGAGATGGGTTTCAATGCCTTGGTCTAGTCTATGAAGCAAATATAGAAACTTTTTTGGACTTCTATATATATTTATCTATCAATATTCGGATACTAAGCATATCTTCTCTGGTTCCTTTGTTTTTCCTGAGACCGAATTGTTCTTCACCGACCTCCGTGCCTATCTTGTTTTTAATTCCTTCATGCGTTATCTGGATGATTATTTTAGTTAAATGACTCATTAGACTTATTGTTCTATATTCTGTACAGTCCACAGCCGTGGGTTTCTTAGTGGTAGGAATATTGATGATGTTAGGTCTTTAGGTATGAGGCATGTTTCATATATGTCATTGCACAGTGTAATATATGTGTCATAGCCCTTTATAAGAATCTTAAAAGAAGTCATAACCGGAAACAAATCACGTGACATATTGATAACTTCACCGCGAAGACGTCATACAGTGTGTGCTTTACCGGGAAGTAACTTGTCATTTCTACACACATCTATTACTGGTTATTGACGAAATTTGAGCTGAATATCTGGAGCCTGCTAGTCAATTCCAATTACTTAAACAGGTTTGTAACTATCAATGTATATAAGTATATTGTATAGCCTTATGAAGTGCATATATATATATATATATAGTCCGAATATGATGTTGAAATTGTGCGATTACGTAACTCTACTTTCTCCTGTTTTAATCTGATATATCAACTGCTTCTTTTGCAATAATTCAATCATGCCTCTTCATTTTCTTCGGTTCTCATCTCATTTATCAGTGATTGGTATATAAATCACACAATCATGTCACTTAACTTTCCCATGTTTTCATCTGGTCCCATTGACTCTATTAAAATATACCATGTCTATGATAAATCAACTAGTCTATAAGAAATATCACTACACTCGAATTCAGATGAAAAAACGTTGTCCTAATTCATATATAAACGCATTGACAGCACCTGAAGACAAGGATATGCTCCATATCGGAGAAGAAATATATTTATTAAACAACCTTGAGTGGTTTATGATCCATCCAAGTACTTATGGCACAAATGGATGCGGCATTCCATTTGACGATATATATATGTAAAGGACCACGATGAGGAGCAATCAATATGCACAGCGGCTCAAACGGCGAAAATACAAAGTGTGCGGCGCAAAATCTCGTGATTCATGGCGTATAATGAATGTTGGTTGGCCACAGTGGACATGAGTGGAGCTTTCCCACCTACATACAAAAGCAAACTACCAGCAACACTTGAAGATTAGAGAAAAACATGTTAGAATAAGCACGCTTTATTTTAGAACACATGTGGATATATAGAAGAATAGGAAAAACTTCACCGAAAGAGAAGAAATAGCGAAAAATACTTCTAACAAAATTTCGTTTGATAACATATTAAAGAAAATAATGATAAAACAAATAAAGTATTTTGGACATCGCTACACATGACACCTTGTTAAAGACCGTATTTGATAGTAGTCAAGGGAGTGTAAACAAGAGGTAGGCATAGATACAAGTGGGAGAGAAACATCACGATATGGATAGGTTACAGTTTTGCAGCGTGCACCACCATTGCAAGAAAGACGTTACTATAGGTTAGTTGCAGCCAATCTTTGTTGCGGAGACTGCACACATGGTAATGATGCTATTGATCAGTGGTCGCTTGCCGTATTATCTTGCGTCGGCATCCACTGAAAAACATTGGGCAAGTTGGATAAGCTCGGTGACGCTGCTTTACTTCAGTACCCCTAAATATTGTGAACAATGGCCATGCATTTATGGCTATATTTTTGTGTGTGTTGTACAGTAGTTTGTCTGATGGGTCAATGTTGATGTAATGTGGCTTGTCTGATGGGTCAAGTTGTTGTACTGTGGTTTGTCTGATGACTCACTGATGGTGTACTGTGGATTCTGATGGTGTACTGTGTTTTGTCTGATGGGAAACTGATGTTGTACTGTGGTTTGTCTTATGGCTCACTGATATTGTATTGCGGTTTGTCTGATGCGACACTGATGTTGTACTGTGGTTTGTCTGATTGGATATTGATGTTCTATTGTGGCTTGTCTGATTGAATACTGATGTTGTATTATGGTTTGTCTGATCGGATACTGATGTTGTATTGTGGTTTGTCTGACGCAACACTAATGATATATTCAGATATAATGAGCACACGTTTAAGAGTCAGCTTTTATTTTTATAGATCCGGTTTAGCCATGGCGTCAGCAGACAAACATTGGAATAGAAATCTGCTTCAGTTCTTCTTATGGATATCTGTAACTCACCTGCTATCATATCAGGTAATAGAAGGTAAGCTATGAATGGCTGAAGGTGTGAAAATAATCAAAACTGTAAGAAATTGGATATTGAGGTGTTTAACGATCCACATCGGTCCAAGTCCCCGCAGCAAAGTGATATTAGGCACTAAAAAACATGCAAAATGTAGGCAAACTTTTTGAATACTCTATTACATAATTCAAGGTTTTCTATGATAAAAATATGATTACTGAATATTTCAAGTGTATTAGTTTCTTGTAAGTGGAAAATATTAAAACAATAGGAAAAGTTACATATTATTTCTATTGCGTGGTACTCTTTTCTCTACATGTGTTTTTAGAGGGAAGTGAGAATATTTTTACACCAAAAAATTAATATCGACAAACAGGCTGCAGAAATAAACTAAAGTGGTTACAATAGTGAATATTTCATTAGAAAAATATAACTAAAGTGAAACTAAATAAGGAATATATACTTTGTGAAAATGCAACACAAACATAAAAATTCTTTAGTTACTCTAAATTTTAGCAAAAATTGTCTATACGAATTTACGACACAGAATATCATACAAAGAATGTATTACATTGAAAATTTCAAGTTTCCATTAAAAAACATTTTTTAATGGAAAGAACAGTTAAAATTATGAATAAAAAAAATCGAAATATATGGTACGGGTTAATATAACTTAGATTTTTTGTTTAATTATCACAGTTGTAATCGTAAGGTCTTTTACCAAAAAAAATTGAAAGCAAACAGTAAGCAAACAATATAAAACACTGAATATAGTAAAGAATGGTACTATCACAGGAGCACTAGACGGCAAACATTGATCAGCACATACGTCCAAGGTGACAATGGCATACGTGTATACATGTGTTGTCATAGGGGCGCGTTTTTATTTTATTTTCTATATAAATAGGAAATGAAATGAGAACGAATAAAAGCTTATACCTGAACACGGACAGTAATAGAGGAGTACTCCCACGAACTAAAATCTGAATAAATGAATGATCGGAATTAAGACCCAATGGCATCAGGTTACCGAACTTCAATATCAACCAATTTTCAAGGGCTTACCTACCTCTATCAACCATGATGCATGGTATTATGACAGCGATCTGACTATCACGGGCACCACGATAGTAAACGACATTGAAATATATGGCGATACGACAGATATTGTACGTAAAATCTCGGAATGATTGTTGACAACAATTCTCTTACCGTGACGCATGTAGTTAGTCATTTCTTTTATTTCTAGATTACCATGGCCGGAAGGACTAATGTTTCTCAATGATCGGTTTTTGGATGAGAATACGGTATTGGATGGCGAATATACAGCGCTGTTGAAGAAACTTGGAGTACAATTCTCAGCGAGTAGAAAATGATACATGAGAAACTGAATGCGAGAATCGCCCGTGTGTTGCGATAACACAAAAGGGAGCAAAGAATAGCACACGGTTTACCTTTAATGCATGTAGTAAGGGATAACTAAGAAGGGTACGTGGCCAAGTTGTCAGTTCCATCCCAAATAGGATAAAGTGACCCAAAAGTCATGTTGAAGTCGGATGTCTTAGGCCGACAGTCGCAGATAATTTACAATGCTGTACGCCATGACACAAAGCATTACATTCTCTGGACTACATCCTGCTAGTCAGCGGGAGTTTGAGAACAATAGCAGAAGAAGAAGAAGATAAGGCGACGTCCATAAACTACGTCAACAATTACAGTGGTAGGGGTTTTGGAATATTTCGACAGTTGTTAACAAGGAAGGGAGGGGCGGACAAAAGTTGACGTCAACAATACAGTTTTTAAATAAATATAAATATTTGGATGTTAACGATTTTTGTACACACCAATAGAAGTATTTGGATGTGAACGATATTTCAAAAAATTGAACTATAAACTTGTTCGTACTTACTGCAAAGATATTTTTTGGAAAGCTAGGGGAGGGGGTAAAATAAATAAATTAAATTAATGCATTAGCATTTGAATTTTTGGACAATTGTTGAAAGTTAAATTCATGCCATTTAGGGGATGGTGTTGTCACATGTTGGGGAAGGTGTTGCGAAATATAGAGGAAAGTGTTGTGACATGTGGAGAATGTGTCAAAAACTAGCAACAAAAGTGTTAACGTAAAATATGTACAGTACTTAATGTGTACACATTCAGAGATTCATAGTCAACATCAGCTCATGCGATTACTATAACAACTTTGTCGCAGTTTCGTTGAGATCTAGAGTATGCATGTACGACCGAATTGTTACAATATCTCCACAGGATATACTAGATACATGTTCGACCGAATTGTTACAATATCTTTACAAAATATACTAGATAGATGTCCAACCGAAATGTTACATTATCTCTACAGGATATACTAGATACTTGTTCGACCGAAATTTTATAATATCTGTACAAGATGCTAGATAGGTTTTTTTCTAAATAGGGTTTCCTCTGTAAATTTTATTGACTGTATTTGTTTATGTGTTTGTTTAAATGTACTTCTTGTCAGCTTGTAAAAGTGGATAGATTGGACAATATCTGTACATTGTTAAATAATCTTCTTGTCAGCTTGTGACAGTGGATGGTTCGGGACAGACTGCAATTTCAAGTGTCACTGTTCTGGAGGCACATGTCCAAATACAAATGATCAGTGTGACAGTTGTGACATAGGATGGTTTGGCCCAGCATGTCAGTACGGTAAGTGCTTCATTACATGTGCGCTTCTTCACGTGTAAGAGTATATATAAAATAACTTTATCTAGCCTGTGTTTTGCTATTAAAAGAATTTTTCCAAGTTTTCACATCATTTCTACAACTTTAAAAAAAAAATGTGTACACTTTAACAAATTTAATATCGGTGTTTCTAGGGTAAAGTAAGCAAGTGAATGAGAGCGGTACTTGAGTGTACTAGAGATACACCCATCTCTGCTCTGAGATTACTGCTGGATCTCGCCAGCATTAGAGTGCGACATCAGGTAGCACAAGTTAAGTCGTACCTTAAAGTGACAGAATACAACCACCACCCATTACACCATCGTCTAGATGAGTCAAAGGGAAAACGAATTCAGCGTGGCAGATCATGTATGGCAGAGGCTGAAGATACACTGCGAATAGTATGTGAATTGGAAGAAATAGGAAAGGGCAGTGAATGGGTGGTGGTAGACACTGAGAAGAAATCACTGACTAAAGTAATAATACAACTAGATAAAGCGTGTCGAAAATGGACGGCAGCCAGGCTCAGGATACAGTGCACGAACTCTCCCAACTACACTCGAAACCACAAGACATAATTTTATACACAGGTGTATCTGTTAGCAGAAACACAAATAAAAGCGGTTGGGGTTTTGTTGCCTACAGAAATGGGGTGAAGTTGGTTGATAAATGTTCAGCATATTCTACTGTCACATCGAGCATGAGGATGGAGATAGAGGGAGTTACAGCAGCTCTTAATTGGTTGATAACTGATACATCAACACACGCGGTAATACTCGAAGACTCGAATGCATGTTGCGCAAGATAGAAATGTTCATGCTAAGAAAAGAATGGTGGGACATTGAACAACTCAGTTGTCCAGAGTATTACATGGATATACAGTTCTGGTCATGCTGGGGTCAGAGGAAATGAGAAAGCCGACTTATTGGTAGGCAATGCGGCGATAGACGGCACATTGCTGAGAAGAGATAAAGCAGATTTAATAAAGGCAGTAATAAATTCATTTTAAGATGCAGATGATGTCAATGACGCTGAGAGCGTACACATACAGAGAATGTTAGAATTGGGAGTATTCAGATGGAAACACTAGGTCACGTGTTCTTGAACTATTCTCTATTTCAGGGAAAGCTGGATTCTCTGTTTAAAGAAACATCTTATTCATAATTTGTTGCTGCTTTTTTTTTATTATCAAATAGAAATCCTCTTATTAAATGAAAACCTTTGCCATGAGATTAATTTTCTAAGTGGAGTTATATCATGAGTATTGCCCTATTATTGCTGGTTATATCCAGAGTGTCGACTCTTCTTGCTGGTTATATCCAGAGTGTCGACTCTTCTTGCTGGTTATATCCAGAGTGTCGACTCTTCTTGCTGGTTATATCTAGAGTGTCACCCCCTTCTTGCTGGTTATATCAAGAGTATTGCCCTATTCTTTCTGGTTATATCCAGAGTGTTTCCCTCTTCTTGCTGGTTATAACCAGATTGTTGCCCTCGTCGTGCTGGTAGCTTGCGGCTATAAGGAAGGTCACCGTATTAACCTACACCTGTCTTAAATGTGTTAAATGACATCACGCGTGTGCGCGTGCCCTTTGCTCCCCGATATAAGTGTGCCATTCAGATACTGAAGACATTCTCTCTCGGATATTAGTTAACGGTTCCTGGTGAGCTTTTTGTTAGAATGAACCACGGTTTCCTTGTATTTACTCGGAATAGAGAATGCTGTTCATATGTACTAAGAGAAAATCATTTCCTAGTGTCTATAGTTCGTAATGAACTATCTGCCGTGTTCTTGAGACGCTTCTCATGTTATTTTTATATACAGAAGTTTACCGTCGTTTCCCAATATTCATGTTTCCCAATATTCATGTTTCCCAATATTCATGTTTCCCAATATTCATGTTTCCCAATATTCATGTTTCCCAATATTCATGTTTCCCAATATTCATGTTTCATATCCAATATTGTGTGATAACATATGAAAACTAGTCCAAGCACGTGAAAACACCTTCTCGGGAAGTGTCATGGGAAAGTTCGTATTTTGTTCATATCACTTTTACTTACACCTGAACACTTAGTATACGTACCCCTCACATTTTACGCATCATGATTGAGCAATAACAACATTTGGATGGTTAACTATAGTTTTTTTCATAATATATTATCTATCTGTGCGCCTACAGTCATGTATTATTATCTATCTGTGCGCCTACAGTCATGTATTATTATCTATCTGTGCGCCTACAGTCATGTATTATTATCTATCTGTGCGCCTACAGTCATGTATTATTATGTACTAAAATGTGCAGAACTGAATAAAATTATTAGAATTGAATGCCATTATCAATAGATTGTGTTCATTAATTTATGTTGACTGAATAAATACATAAACAGAGTGAGAAAAGTTCCAACTAAAAAATAAAGTGGCAACATTTTGACAAAACAATCATAGATTAAAATATACTAGTTATTGTATAAGACATTCATTGGCTTCAAATTAGAAAAAATATATCTCACATTGTGCACATATTTGATGAGTTTCATTTGTTTAAACACACAATTTTAATATTTTAGATTATCAACAACACATGTACACAATTTGAAAGTAATTATGTCTGTTTACAGATGAATATTAATAATTGAAACATCAGTAGAAGTATCATTAGATTTTTGCTATCACACTGTGTAAAACATTAGTGTGCAAGCAAGTCCGACATGATGTTTGCAACTTGTATCGTACATTTAGATTATATTACATCTCTACCACTAGTTCTACCACTAGTTCTACCACTAGTTCTACCACTAGTTCTACCACTACTACAGCTAGAAACATTAAGAGGCAAAGCCCCGTTATCACAACTTTTGTGTGTGTGTGTGTGTTGATAAATAAAAAACATAATCTCTAACTGAATTTTCATAACCTGAGCTTATAGAAATAATTCATGTATACCGTTTACATGTGAAATACAAACCATCTGAATCACAGAAGTATAATTTCCGGATGAAATACCTAGAAATAATTTGGACGAAATACTTGGAAGAACTAGTGAGTTGAAAATATATGTGTGAATCTATTAGATACATGATCCGTACACAATGTCAGAGTAAACCATCTCTCTAATAGATGGATTTCTGTTATTTGTTTCTGTTACTTGTTGTTATTTTTCATGTGTGCATATTATATGAATATAAAGTTAGTCGCCTAACCTTCTCCCTTCAAGTGAAATTTCGTGAATTTGAAAATACTTGCATTGACTATTTTGATTTAAATTAGGAAGAGTTGTACAAAGCCACGACCTCACTATCTGGTCGGACCGTGTTTAAACACATGTCAAGACGAATCGAGACGATTGGGAATGAACTTGACCCAGTAGATGACCATAGTTCTCTACGTGACTCACCATGTTATATATGGACAACACCACGTTGCTGCAATTTGCCTTCATACTTGGTGGGCCGATAAATTATCGTGCCTCATACTCAAATATTCCACAAAAATGAGACGTTATGAGTAAATGTTTTCGAGGTTGGGTGGAAACGCACACACGCACCCATCCACCCATTACCCACGCGCGCGCACGCACACACACACACTCATGTATACATACACACACACATACACTCACACACACACACTCACAGACACACTCACACACTCGCACACACACACGCACATACCGCACACACACGCCCCCACGCGCACGCACACACACACACACACACACACACACACACACATACATACATACATACATACATACATACATACATACATACATACATACATACACTGACGTACAAACATGCACACACTTATACATTGGGTCAGTGAAAGATTGGTTAATAAGTCTGTCTCAGAAACACATCTCGCTCGCACTTGTTCGTAGTTTGAAAATCGATCGTACACGTCATATTGGCGAATACCATTTGATGTGTGTTAGTGCAGTTTACAATTTAATCAAAGTTAAATATCAGCGTTTTACACGTTTCTGTTTGATTTACATAAGCTGATAGATTTATTTAAATATGTCATTAAAATGATAGACTTATCAATTGACTAATTATTTCACTAAATATTTGCATATATTTTCTATAGTCGACTTGGTCCAAGTAACTCAGCCGCCGCTGCCGTTAGAACTAACAGACAATAATGATGCCACATGCTGGACTGGGAATAGTAATCTGGATACAATAAGTGTGACATGGTACATGGCTTATTCTTTTACGTGGATGAGAATAAACGTGAAAGATCCAGGTTAGTAGATAATGATTGATCTTTCATTTGGAGTTTTTCATGTAAATGTTTAGCGATCACAACTCAGTCTGTAAGGAAGACTATGAAAGAGGAGAGCGGCGCATTTGATCTCACTACAAGCAGCATCACTATAGAGATTATAACAGTGAACAATGATTTCAACTGGATGAGCACACAAAGGGCAATAACTCGTGTATGCATCCTCAATGACCATTATTAGAAACATACAAATGGTTTACATTTGAGAACAGTGGCTTGAGGCATTCGAGAACAGTTGCTTTAGGCATTCGAGAACAGTGGCTTGAGGCATTCGAGAACAGTGGCTTGAGGCATTCGAGAACAGTGACTTGAGGCATTCGAGAACAGTGGCTTGAGTCATTCGAGAACAATTGCTTTAGGCACTCGAGAACAGTTGCTTGAGGCATTCGAGAAAAGTGACTTGAGGCATTCGAGAACAGTGGCTTGAGGCATTCGAAATCAGTGGCTTGAGGCAAACCAGAGGTCGGAGTTGGAATGTGTCATATTCATTGTCATGCTAGTGTATATAGGTGATTAGGGCAACGAAAGAGCAGATTGGTTGGCTTCCACTGATACTTTATCCAGTGGTAGAACAGCGTATCATTGAGCTATTTTGAACTTCTGACGAGAATCATCAGAACAAATACAATTAATGAAAGGGATACATCTTTTCACATGTACATACTGAAGAAACTTGTCTTGAAATTCGATGTTGTCAGAAATGCGCTACTGTGAGCTTATGAGACTGTTTTTTAACCAACGCAGAACCGCAACTGTTGGTTACCGTGTAATGGTGGTTACACTGAGGTAGGGATCTAACCGCAGCACCTGTGGACGTGTCTGGGGTACAATGACAATTATGCAAAGACAAACTAACTATTTAAAAATTAAACCAACCAAACAGCTTACCAAACTTACTAATGAAGCTTGGAACATGGTAAAGAAGTTGTCATAATCATTGTAAACACATATTATAAATACCCCAGACAAATAGACGTTTCGAACAGATACATTTATTAAAACTATATGCACAACAAAAAAAACGACAAGTAAGAAAGGCACTATTGATGTTCACATGGCAGAACTAAATATGGATATCTTTACATTGTACATTATTTATATCTTTAAATTGTACATTACTTATATCTTTACATTGTACATTACTTTATCTTTACATTGTACATCACTTATCAGATTCGAAAGAAATGATGCGACATAACAAGACTGGTCAAACATGTGTATCAACGTCACTCTCTGAACTGACGGTAGGAGGACATGAAAACTACAAAATAATTTTTCAAGGGATACAACAACACAAACGCTAAACGACTGCGGACATGAGATCAAGTACTATTGCATCACACAGAAGAAAAACATGTTTCAACACACTTTTTTTCCCCCAAACATCAACAACGGCATGATCCTGAAGAAACATAGATACAAACCGGCAAACAGGACACAGTCTCACATTTTGAAGTAAACGTGTCCATACACGAATTTCGGCCTGCTCTAAAGACACTGCAGATACGACAAGAACAATGTCCTGACCAAATATCATATAAGATAATCTACCATCTTGAAACAGCCAAGGGGGACTACTATTGAAAATTTCACAGCTTGGAGATAGAGGTGGGAACATGTACACATGAGGTAAGAACTACATAAACAACAGAGCTATACACTGCAGTGAGCAACAAACTGTCATTCAAACTCACGCTTGATGAGACCGGGCGTTGGAGAGGGGGGGGAGGATGCGACGAATTAACTCAAAGCTCATCCTTTAGCTGTAATATTAATAAATGACCGTCCTGAATTACGTAAAACACACGCTCGGCGCAATGTTGGCAGATGATCTTATCATACGTGTAATTGGATCGGACTCACACCTAACAACCGAGAGACTTTGAACAACCATTCTCACAATATAAATGTATTGCAAAAGTGCCATATGAAATCGATACAAATGTAGAGTCGATGGAGATTAGAAAAGGCAACTATAGAAGTTGTGGAAATATACAACATATTAGCAGAAACAAAACCCTTATAGCAAAGAATAAGTCAACAATTGAACATCCAAAGCTCAAACAAAAATCCCTAGAGCAGCTAGCAGGAAAACTGAACAAGAAACCTCTCCTACTAGAAGATATAAACATATATCCTCCATGTACCACACATACTTACATCAATACTATACTACAGTGGATATCAGGCCACCCAGGTATAATTCCAAGTTATACAAGAAACAACACTGCAGATAAAGACATTATTCATTCCAGGCACAGAATAGGCTGACTTTATTCATTCCAGGCAAAGCTGTAGAAGGAAACTATGGAAAATTGGAGATACATTGACAACCTGTCACATGTGAAACATCATTGTCACATCTTGTCATAATTTCTTACATTTATCATCTATCAAGTACTCTCCATGGATGACGAAGAGATGCCTGCTGGTGGAAATTACAACTTTGTTCTTTTCTTGCAGACGTCAAGGTGGCTGAGAATGTTAAAGGCATCATCACTGCCGATGGGTCACAGATCTGACAGAAGAATGATGATATAATTGACCCACATGCGTGTGCTACGCTCCTGGAAGGACGTGGTAATCATGGGATACTGACTGACTGAAATACATTCTTTCTGGGATTAAATATGCATCTGTAAAACCGCCTCCCCTCCCACATACACAACCACGACTTTCAAATAACCTAGCAACTGAAAAGAATCTGTGCTTGTATCAGATCAGACAACCTTACAACTGAGAAGAATCTGTGCTTGTATCAGATCAGACAACCTTACAACTGAGAAGAATCTGTGCTTGAATCAGAAAGGCTATGGGCGTTCGAGCTAACGGGATTATTTCATCGTCATCTGTTCAAACCCGATTTCCACAATGGCATGTCTTTCCTAAGCACAATATAAATGTATAATCGGCATATCATAGTGTTCTAAAGGAAACTGGAGTGAAGATGGGCGCCTCCAACTAAACGTTTCGTCTTTTGAAATATTACAACGGATAATAATACAAAGAAAACGAATGAAAAAGCTCTAAAAGTTGTATATCCTATGGAGAGAAAAGGGGTGTACAGGGTATCACACTGCTTTCGACGTATCCAGTATTAGTTGATAACCAAGATCCTAAAAGTACCTCCTAGTGGTGCACCCTGGAAACAGAAAGTCAGTTGCTCTTGCTGTCTTTCTCGCCAACACTTTCACGCTCGTGTCCGTGGATATGGAGACTGTAGATAAAATGAGAATTGCCTGCAAAGACAAGCAATATTTCTGAGACGTCGACGTCAACACACCCAGTAACACTGCCGGCACACAGTAATGTAAGGCTTCTGCGCATTGCGATTCCGTCAGCAAATATACAGCAGGAACATTAAAGAGGCGGCCAATGTCAATGCCCCGATATAGTTCATTAGTAAGATGCAGTACACACCGAATCTGGAAAAAGGCAACACGCATTAGGGGCAGCGTTCTGCACGTGAATCAATATAATGGCAACCAAGCTACAAGACGCTGTGCTATTTTGTATGTGTAGACGTTAAAGAGTACAGGTGATAGTGGCGATCCCTGTATCAATCCCTGTGCTATAGTTCTGATCTCTGATGTCCAGGATCCCAATCTCACAGCAACAGGTCTGGACATTAACACCATTGTTATCCATCGAATTGTCAACAATTCGATGCTGAGTTTGCTTAATAGATCAATTAGATGGCCAAAGCTGACTCTGTTGTAAGCATCTTCTCGGTCGACCGTGGCGACCACTGTTTCCTCCTTTGCCTGAAATCCATCGTAAATATCATAGGCGAGGATTGCCGCATTTGTGGTTATCTATCTCCTCGGTTTGTATGCACCTAGAGTGTCAGGAAAAAGGCCTATATTTTCTTAATCGAATGCCGGTCTTCTAGCGATTATCCTTTCCAGCAATTTGCAGTAGACATTATGTAAGGTGATGATACGATAATTATTGATGTCGGAAGTGTCTGTACCTGGCTTTTCTGGTATGCTTCCTGTTTCCAGACTTGTGTTGAAATCATCAACAATAGTTTACTATTTCTATAAATACCGATATTGGTTTTTATGCAGATGACATTTCTCTAAAAATCAAATAGTCGCACAGCTTTAGAACGTATGATCATGTCAGTTAAACATCACAGTGAGAAACACAATATTTTCCACATTGCAGAGAACAACATAAATACTTCATATGAACAGAAATAAACTCACGTATACAATAGCTATCAATAACAAAGAAATACTAGAAACAAATCAGCAAAGTTTATTATCGTGGATCAACGATCAACAATACAGGAGATTGCTCTGTAGTGATCAGAAAGAGATTAGTAATAGTTCTAGAAAATATCATCACATGAACAAATATATGGCATGAGGCAAACAGAAAAATTAAGTTACAGATATTAAGAAGATATATGTTTCAAGTTGCAACGTGTGGTTGTGAGACGTGAGCAATGGCATCTTCATTGGGAAAAAAATATCGGCATTTGAAATAAAATGTTGCAGGCAGTTAAATATCAAAAGAACAAAAACATCAATGACCTCTTAGTCTGCTTACTCGAACCAATCGGCTGTAGAAGACCTGCTCTCTGAATTAATTAAGCCTTCATTCCTTTTTTTGGTTTTTCCCTGCTTTTCTGTTGGTCAATATTTATATACTTGGAACCGCATGCCAAAATTAGTCAAGGCTACACTAAGTATATAAATAATAATCAATGGAAAAAGAATAATAAAAAACGTACCCAACGAAACACCTGTTTACTTTTTTTGTAGTTAGGTATTATAGTACTGTCGCTGGCCACAGCGTACTGCAACTCAGAAGTACTACCACAGATACAGTGATGCAGTGAATACATGGTCACTTCAATCATATGGCGTACTTCAATCATGTGGCGTACTTCAATCATGGAGCGTAATTCAATCATGTGGCGTACTTCCATCATGTGGCGTACTATGAAAAAACTGTTCTCATGGCAAGAATGTATATCTCTGTTTCTCGTTGTTAGGTTGCTTTATGTCTCATTTTTGTGACTGTTCATCTTGATATTTGCCCTGTATTACTCCATCCACTCACTTCCTTTTTAGGGTTGTTACCCTAATCTGGACTATTTATCTCATGACAGTGATATGGGGATCACTAGAGCAAATACAAAGTGATATTACTTACTAATAAATGGTATACTATGATAAAAGTAGAAAATAAGAAAATGTGGAAGAAGATGCACCCAACTACAGAGTCACCTGTCATCCCAGTAACAGACCAAACCATTATCTTCAGACAACGATATGGCGACAACAGACTGAGACGTCTCATGTACAGAAAGTTAAAATTGGCGAGACAGACTTGTGTAACTGTGGACTCAGTCCTGAAACTGCAGAACCAATTATTTATGTGTCTCAACCCATCAAGAAGATAGGAAAAATATATGACATACTGGGACGGCGTTACTTCCAAACCAGAGAAGTTCCATGGATGATCCGAAGCGAATTGCACAGTTCATTAAAGCTATTGGCACTGTATTTTGATAACATACTGAAGAGCGAAGAAGAATAAACGAAATATTATAGAAAGGTCGGAAGAATGTAATAGTAAAACCGAAACATGAAAGAAGACTGACTCATCAAAACTATCCACAAAACAACCCACTTCAATAACATATTTCTTGCATATAAATAGACACAAAAGTTTAGAGACTAATCATGGAGGGAAAAGTACAAGAGATAGATCCAGAGGCAGACCAACACTATGATGGGCACAGTATATAGAAGACATTCTAAATATGATATTGGAGGTGACTGGACAGCTTGCGAAAAACGGAGAGGCTTACAGATTGGCAGTGAGTTCAACGTTCAATAAAGGGCACGTCACATAGTTATTCGCTTACATCTTAATGATGTATTTTTACTCAAACAACAATATGGTATTAGAAAAGAACATGGAACAACTGTTACGGTCTTTGCTGAAAGACAACTTCAAGAACAATTTCAAGAACAACACAGTGACCTGTACACAGCATTCATAAACCTATTAAAATCATTTAACACAGTTAGTAGAGAGGGAGTGTGGAAGATTATGGATGCCCAGAAAAAATTACCAAAATTGTGCAGCAATTGCATGATGATTTCAATTGCAAGATAGAGTTCAGGATGATGAAGAGTTATCTGAAACTTTTCCTGTCTCAAATGGAGTAAAACAAGAATGTGTATAAGCACCTACCCTATTTAGCATCATGTTATCTGCTATGTTAGATGATGCGTTCAAAGATATAGACTTAGGAGTAAACATCATGTATCGCATAGATTGTTCAACATTCGGCGATTCCGAGAAAAAATCAAAGTCAAATCACACACAATTAGGGATCTCTTATTTGCTAATAATTGTGCTCTAAATGCCAACTCTATGGATGATCTACATATTAGTATAGATATATTCTCCAAAGACTGTACACATTTGGACTTACTATAAACACAGAGAAATCAGAAGTCATGCTTCAACCAGCACCTGGTAAAAGCTATATTCAGCCCTGCATAAAGGTTAATGATGTAGCACTGAAAGCTGTGAACTGATTCACATACCTAGGTAGTACGCTATCAGAAGAGGCCAACGTCAATGATGAATTGTATACAAGGACCGCCAAGGCAAGCAGCACTTCCGGCTGATTGTACGCAATTGTGTGGCGTAGAAATAGCATTAACCTGCAGACTAAGCTGAAAGTCTGCAGAGCAGTGGTACTTACCAGTGCTGTTATACGCTAGTGAAACTTGGACTGTGTATAGACGTCATGTGAGGAAACTCTAACACTTTCACACAACTTGTATCGGAAAAGTTATGAACATCAGATTGCAAGACAAGATTCAAGATACCAGTGTCCTTGACAGATCTGGTATCACAAACATTGACATTATCTTAATGTAAACACAGATTCGCTGGGCAGGTCATTTGGTGCGTATGCCAGACTATCATCTACCACAGACGCTTCTCTATGGTGAGCTGGAGAAGGGTAAACGATCTCAAGGTGGCCAAAAGAAGCGTTATAAGGACACATTAAAGACCTCACTGGAAACGTTTTCAATAGACCATTATTCATGAGAAGAACTTGCACAAAATAGATCTACATGGCGCTCTGCAGTCATAAAGAGCGCACCATCTTGTGAAAAGAGGAGATATGCTGCAGCCCAACAGCAGAGAGTAGCTAGAAAGTCACAGATAGATTAAAACCCGCATACAGTCGCCATTCTATGTCTGAACTGTCCAAGAACAGTTGCGGCTAGAATAGACATCTATAAACTATTATGTATGGTCATAATTCTAACTGAATTTTTAAAAGTGGATGTAAAAATGGTCATCATCACTTGTAATGGATGATTACACAAAACACAAATAAGAGTTCTTTCTCATCACAAGTAAGGCAGGGTTTTAGTATTGCTCTTCTTCGTTTCCCTTTTAATTTTCAGTAGCACACACAATGTGTGAATACATATGTACAAGTTGTAACAATAATCTATACACGGATATGTATGTGTATATGTAT
Organism: Meghimatium bilineatum; assembly: GCA_034231615.1. Lineage (NCBI taxonomy): Eukaryota > Metazoa > Mollusca > Gastropoda > Stylommatophora > Philomycidae > Meghimatium > Meghimatium bilineatum. The sequence goes on from CM067306.1 coordinate 8,213,201, forward strand.
ATATATATATATATATATGGCAATATTTGATATAACATGTACACATAGGCAGGACACTGTACTTGATAATATTTGATCTTCTCTCAGGCACATAGGCAGGACACTGTACTTGATAATATTTGATCTTCTCAGATGTGTTGTCAAGTTTTACCGTGAGCTTCATCAACAACAGCCAACCAGTAATATGTAACAATCAACGAAATGCCATAGTTAATGATAACACATGGGACATTCATTGTGATACTATTGGACCTGTCACTCAAGTCATTCTCTCAGGAAGTGGAGTCAGTTCTCTCTGTTCAGTTTACATCAGCGGAGGTATGTTCTCCAGTATTTACATCAACTAGACTATATACTATATTATAGAGATAAGTATTTACATAAACTAGAATATATACTATATTGTAAGTGACTTTTCGGAAAATTGACTTGTATGTACGTGTATGTATATATATATATATATATATCTCAAGTGAATTATTCTTTCCAGAACGTTGTCTTCGTCGTGAAAACTCTAAACGCTTCTCTGTTCCGTGCAAGCAGGCCTGCATTTGCCAAATAATTTGCCAAGTGCATATATTCTTCGATGTAGCTGTTCCATCATCTTCATGACCTCCCCTTCTTCTCGACCCGACACTCTACACTCTAAAATCAGTCTGTCGATGCCATCGTATCGTTTTAATTGTCCAAAATACTGTAGCTTATTTCTTATGATGATATTTAGAAGCCACCATTCGTTTAGTTTCAGTAATTTCAAAACTTCAATGTTCTTCATTTTCCCTGTCCATATATATATGTATATATTGATGATATCCTGACTCAGACACAGATTCATTGAGCAGGTTATTTGGTTGATTCTTTGTTAGAAACTGGCCTCACAGCAGGTGGAATATTCCCATAAGTGCTTCGCCCTCTGTTCGAGCAGCCATCCGACTGGATGGTGTTTCTAGTCTAATGAAATGTCGCCAAAACAGATGTCGACATCAGGGCACACTCTGGCCCTCGAGAGAGGTTTCTTTGTTGTCCGCCCACCCACGCCGTGCCCGTAACTAGTTCTAGCACAACGTCGGCCTATCGGAACAACATGGTAACTGTTATCGAAGTTTACGATTACGGGATTGTATAGATGACATGCCATGAAGCTTCTATAAGAAGATAAACTCAATATAAAGGCATGTAATCTACTAAGGTTTTCTTTGCATGGGTAGTTTGTCTAGTGAGTGATTGGTGAGACCCACAGACGCAACCGCATGCGTTAATCATTAGGTACGTATGCAAGACTATCGTCTGCCAAAGATAATTCTTTACGATGAGCTGGAAGGGTAAACGAACTCAAGGTGGCCAAAAGAAGCGCTATAGATCTCGTTAAAGACCTCACTGAAAGCGTTTGAAATAAACCAAGACACATGGGAAGTACTTGCACAAAATAGATATACATGGCGCTCTACAGTTAAAAAGAGCGCATCATCTTGTGAAAAAGAGGAGAAATGATGCAGTCCAACAGCGGAGAGTAGCTAGAAAGTCACGGATAGACCAACAATCCGCCTACAGTGGTCATTCTATGTCCGAACTGTCCAAGAACATTTAGAGCTCGAATAGGGCTCATTCGCCATCTGCGAACTATTAAGCACGGACATACTTCTAACTGAATTTTCAAAAGGGGATGTAAAAGAGAAATGGTCACCATAACTTGTGATCGACGAACACGCACACACACACACACATATATATGGCTTTCTGTATTCCCGAATGTGTGTTTGTGTGTAACTTTCTGAATGCCCGAGTGTGAATGTGTGTGCATATGCGACTTCTGTGTGTCCGAGTGTGAGTGTGGGATTATACCTTGCACCGTTATATGTTATTCACTGCTGCAGTGGAGTGCGTGATCGAATGGTTAGACTCCTTTCTCATAACCATAATGTCTCAGGTTCATCCCCCAGTAGAGAGTGTATCTTTATTTTTCAGAGTAACAATACAAAATCTTCCTGTGCACGTCGTGGCGACTACTATAGCAATGCAGCATGTGTTTGCTCTGCCAATACACATTCTCTCAGAAGTTTGTACTATGAAATCATGCAGTCTTCTCAGTCTAAGCAGTGTTGGCAGGTTGTTATGTCTTTCAACAGCTTTTTATTTCGTGTGTTGTCATTCATTTATTCTTATAATCCGATATCGATGTTCTCCCATGTCACAATGTCAGGATGTCAAGGATCTTCTCTCTTTGTCCTTCCCTACCTCCCTTGCTCTTTAGATTACCTGTTGTTACAATGTGTTCCATATTTTCTCTTCATATTTTGTGTCTAAGCATGTTGGACAGTCTCTTCCTGATACGGTAAAAGTTGTTTCTTTCTGAATGAACTTCATTCAAGATGTCTTCATCACTCTTTTTATCTGTCCTTAGTGTTCTTAACAGTCTTCTATTAAAGATATATAGAAACATGCAGTCACGAAGAATATATCATTTTGTCCACTTACCAATACACAAAATTGAAAACAGCCCTAAAGGTTGCATCACACAATCACTGAAAATATCTGACACATAAAACTATTTTTGTACATTTCATAGCTTCAACTTTTCAGTAACTTGCCCTAAGTATAGACCTTCTCGACTTCAGAGCCACAAACACGATTTCCATAAGACAATGTATGGGGTGGAGTAGGGTTTTCCAAACTGCTCTTTAGATAAAAAGTGTTCAGCTTTCTTCTACGACTATCACTTGACAACCAGTCCATATTTATAAAGTGATTGAATCTTACGGGTGAGATTTGTCAAAAATGTCTCTAACTTTTCTAGATGTTTTAATTATGTTTTATTTCTCTAAGATACCAAGTATGGGTCTTTGAGCCCTTTATTACCTCCATTTCTACTGCCCTATGCACATTTAAATTAACCATTTCAGTACAGTAAACAGACATAAATCAAGCACAAAAAAGCCATCTAACAGAATAATATTATACCACCCGACGATGCAAGGCACAAGGGGGTATAAAGCGAAAAGAAGAAGTGCAGTAAAATGCCACATGATATAAAAAATGATTCGAGATTTAGAAGGAGAAATTGAACACAATGTTTACATGGAAACGGATGTGCTGGATCAGGAAACGCAAACGTTGCAGCATTTTTGTCAACTAATAACACAACATGCAAGCAAACAGCCAAGATAAATTGAATTAATATATTATAATATTGAAGTAAATTGTTATCTTCTTGATTCTGAACGACATTTGATTTATGGATTATGAGCTAGGCAGACATAAAATATAAAATAATCAAATGTTAGAAGAAAAAATGGCAGAGATTGGGCCTAATATTCGTACCCTACCAATTAAGGATACAATATATAGGCTGCTGGATCAGCAACTACCCAACCAGGGGTAAATTTACAATTGATGAGAAACGATTCAACTAAGCTTCACTATACACACACCCTTAAAATATTCTACAAACTAAATTAGTAAAAAGTGATAAGACCAATGATAATATCAATTACTGTTATTTATTGTAAATACAACTAATAAATAATGATGATAATAAATGTACACTATTATCTGGATCATATATTACAAAGGAACACAAAGTAATTTTTTTCACGTTTCGGTCCAGTTCGGACAGTTTATCAACATTCTTGATTAGAAACTGGTTTCACTGCACCCGGCAATTCCCATTAGTGCTAATCCGCCCAACAGCCATCCCAGTGTAGACTCAGAGTCCCGGTCAGTTGTAATCTTCTGGACTTTAAAAAAATGTACTTTGACAACCCACACCGCGTTTAACGTATCATATCGGTAAGTAGAATAATACCCAATGGTAATTAAATTTATATCCAATGGTAATTAGTATTATGTGCCTTATTAAGTAGTATTCGTCGTCAATGTAAGTAGTATTATACGTCTGGTAAGTAGTATTCTACACCATGGTAAGTAATATTATATGTCATCATAAGGAGTATTCTAAGTAATGTAATTAGTATTTTACGCCATGGTAAGTAGTATTCTATGTCCTGCTAAGTAGTTTCTACGCATTGGTAAGTAATATTCTACACCGTGGCAATTAGTACTCTACACCGTGGTAAGTAGTGTTACAACCCATGGCAAGTAGTATTATGTGCTATGGTAAGTAGTATTCTACACCATGGTAAGTAGTATTCTACACCGTGGTAAGTAGTGTTACAACCCACGGCAAGAAGTATTATGTGCCATGGTAAGTAATATTCTACACCGTGGTAAGTAATATTCTACACCATGGAAAGTAGTATTCTACCATGACAACCCATTACAAGTGGTATTCTTTGTCATGGTAAATAATATCGTATGTCATGGTAATTAGTATTCTACAACGTGATAAGTAGTATTCAAAGCAATGGTACGTTGTATTCCTCGTCATGGTAAGTAGGATTATATGTCATGGTAATTAATATTCTATGTCATGTAAGTGGTATTCTACCCTTCTATATGATGGTAAGTAGTAATCTGCACTATGGTAAATAGTCTACACAATTGTAGGAAGTATTACAGACCATGGAAAGTAGTATACTACTTCTTGATAAGTAATATTGTATGTAGTATTCCACGAGATGGTATGTAGTATTCTACACAATGTTAAGTAGTATTTTATGTCGAAGTAAGTAGTATTTTACGTCATGGTAAGTAATTTTGTATGTCATAGGAAGTAGTATTTTACACAATGGTAAGTAATATTCTTTGTCATGGTAAGTTGTATTTTTCATTGAGGTAATTAGTATTCTATAGCAAGATAAGTAGTATTCTACGTCATAGTATGTAGTATTCTATGTCATGCTCAGTAATATTCTATGTCATGTCAAGTAGTATTTTTTATCATAGTAAGTAGCATTTTACACTCTTGGAAGTAGTATCACATGTCATGGTAAGTAGTATTCTACACCATTGAAAGTGATATCCCGTGTCATGGTAAGTAATATTCTATGTCACTGTAATTAGTATATTAAACATTGATATGTGCGATTCTACACTATAGTAAGTAGTACTATACCCCATAGTAAGTACTATTATACCTCATCGCAAGTAGTATTGCACATCATGTTAAGTATTACTATACCCCATGGTAAGTAGTATTCTACGCATTGGTAAGTACTATTATACACCATGGTAATTAGTATTCTACACTATGGTAAGTAGTGTTATACCCCATGGTAAGTAGTATTATATCCCATGGTAATTAGCTTTACACGCAGTGGTAAGTAGTAGTATGTGCCAAGGTAAGTAGTATTTTCGGCAGTGTAGGTAGTATGTTATGTCATGGTAAATAGTATTCTACCTATTGGTAAGTAATATTCTATGTAATGGTACGTTGAATTCTACATCATAGTGAATAGTAATCTACACCATGATAAGGAGTATGCTATGCCATGGTAAGTATTATTCTATGTCACGTTAAGTAGTATTCTATTTAATGGTAAGTAGTATTGTACGCCATGGGAAGTAGTATCCCATGTCATGGTAAGTAGTATTCTATGCATTGGCAATTACTATTCTACAAAATGGTGAGTAGTTTTATACCCCATGATAAGTGGTATTCTATTCCATGGTAATTGGTTGTACACCCCATGTTAAGTAGTATTATATGCCATGGTAAGTAGCATTTGTTGTCAGTGTAAGTAGTATTACACCCTATGGTAAGTAGTATTATGTGCCATGGAAAGTAGAACTCTACGTCACAGTAAGTAATATGCTACATCATGGTAAGTAGTGCTCTTCGTCATAGTAACTAGTATCCTATGACATGGTAAGTAGTATTCTTTGTCATATTAAGCAATATTCTAGGCATTGATAAGTAATATTCTTTGTCATGGTAAGTAGTATTCCACTCCATTTTACATGAATGATTTTAAATGTGTCCCATATGTCTTATATTGTCGATGATCACGCATCATTGTTTTTGTAGCAGTGAGTATTTTTAGAGATTGTTGTTCCATTACAAAATGATGAATATTTCTTGTTTCTGCAGGTCGAAATGTTGCTCTTCGACATAACACCACACAGTCTAGTAATTATTTTGAACAACCAGTGCTTCATACAGCAGATTTAGCAGTAGATGGAGACAACACAAATAGTGACTTTAATACTTGTTCGTGTACACAGGCTACAGAAAATCCAAGCTGGTGGTCTGTCATATTTCCACGTCCTGTCACAGTCGATAGATATGTTCTATATAACAGAAATAGTAAGTCACTTATCACATTTTTACTTTCTCACAAACATGTTTTCAATGTGCCAACACTAAGACCCTAACTAGTTACGGGGTTCATTATTATTATTATTATTATTATTATTATAATTACTAAGCAACGTGGTAACCTCAATAATATAGTTGTTTAAAATGGGTTATAGCGAGCCAGGTTTGAAACCACATCTGGACATTAATAATTTCGGGTCTTGATTAGGTTTGATTATCCTCTTCGTACGCCGCACATGTCCATATGTGCTCAGATCTCCGCTTCAGCAAATCGTTTATGGTATACCAGCTGATTTTTTCCGGTTCTATGTTGGTGCCCATCTTGAAATTTTTGCCATCTCTACGGGCCACGCCCATCTTCACTCCCAATTTGCGCATTCTGGATATTGAGTCAGGCTCATTCATCTCAAAATTCTCCGACCGTGAGGACTCAAGAATAGCAATAAGTATGTCTGCTCGGTCCATATGCTGACCAAATCTTATGATGACGAGGCTAGCTAATTGGTCGGTCCGTTCGTTTCCGCGTGTCCGGGACAAAGGTAAGGGTTAGTTTTTGTAGTCATTGTACAATATTATCTAGGTTTATCAAGAGAGTAGAAAACACCAAACCAGGATCCTACACACCATTCAAAAACGTCTTTCTTCGAACTAAATCTTAATCCCCCCACTAGCTGGACAGCTATCCATGCAGTGCTGTCCAAGTTCTCATTTCACTCAGTCTCCGTATATAGACAACATAGTGTCGTTTTAATCATCCGCCTGACATTTTAGTGGTTTTTGTCCATATGTTGAACATACTGCTCTTGGAAGGCACTCCCCGTATTTTCTTCTGAATTCTACCATATCAGATCAGTGTATTGAAAATCAGGTATACAGATTCTTTGAAAATTTTCGTTCATGCTCCGCTGAAAACGCCAAAGCTTCTTAAGAGATTTGTCTGAACTGATCTGCTTGCAGAATTCATTCCACCTTTCTTTTTTGGCTTGCTGAGAATGTCTTGAAGTGTAACATAGCGTCATCTACAGTCTGCATCAATGATGTTACGTTTTTTGACGGTGCACAGTCGGAGTTGCGTGCTTTCTGTCACGTCTGCCGTTTGTTTCTCCATGCTTCCATTATGTCGTAATCCCACCATTGTGGCTCGTTCAGCTCGCTAAATCTTTGTCGCTTGACCAGCAGCTTTTACGTCTTTACGTCTCTTGTACATCCTCCAACGAGACCTGTTCCTCATCAGCGATATCGTTTGTTAGCAGCTATGCCGTTAAAATGGCAACTATAGTCTTATGTTCACCAATATTGATCTGATCTGATGGCTGGAAGTATCTGCTGAAGAAAGTCCTTCTTCTCATCTGTGGTTAGTATAAGGCCCGGCATGTCCTTCAAGCAAAAGTCTAATTTTGTACCCGTTTTTCGATTCATTGCCTTGTGTAATTTCCAAAATTTGTATAGGGCATTATTGGTTTCCACATCTTGTGCGAAATTATACCAGCGTTCATGCTTGATTTTCTTTACAACATACACGGTAGTATATATACAATATATTCTCAACCCACATACATACTAGTTACATTACCTATTTAAATCTCTAATGTAACAATATTAGTAACTTTAGGAACGTCGTAGGTGGTGATATGTCATGTTGAGTGAAGTAATGTAAATATGCAAATAAGGATAGCAAAAAATGGGTACGTTATAATCATATCATACACACATAAACCTGCAAGTAACAAACACAACCTGCAAGTAACAACACAGTCATGAACAATGAATAAAGTATGTATATTGATGCAAATATATACGTTTCAGAATACGTGAAATGAGATTAATTGAATTATAATGAATATATTCAAACACATAAAATATTCTACAAGAAAGATGACAATAATGGTATTTATTACTCATCCTACACAATGTGTAATTGTTAACTGAAAAAAAGAACGACAAGATTTCATAATAACGACGAATTTAAGAAAGACGAATTTATGAAGACATATCTATCGTCCCGTTACGAGAAATGAGAGAGATTAAAGAAACACCAGATTTTGGCAATCATAGGAAGAAAGTCTTATTTTTGTGACTGAACATGCAATACAAAGTCATGTTTGTAGGCATATTGACAACATAAACCAGTGATACGTCAGAGAGATCTTGGATGATGGTTGAAAAATACTGGACATATGGATATGGTGCTAGTGCAAATGATGGGTTGTTAAAAAAGAAATTCATTGTCGATACTTGTGGTGTAAGTTGTGGAGATCAAAGCCCGTTGAAATGAGAGGTTTGAGGAAGGTGGTCGGATGTTCAATCTCGGATTCCGTTCTTCAGACTGTATTCTGCTAATTTACAGACGAAAAATAACATAACCTTGAGCACTACGAAGCACTTCCCAAATAAGGCTATTTATTACATCACCCCCTCCCTGCACCACATTTACCTAAGATTTGTTCCACGGCCTTGCGAAATGTATGATCTTCTAAACTAGCAATATATCGATCAGAGAGCAGGGCATACTAAATATATATATATATATATTTACATGATTATATACTTCATTTCTGTGTATAACTCATAAATTTATGTCTCATTTACTCCAGACAATCAGCAAAGACTGAATGGGTTTATTCTAACAAGTTATGATGTTGGAGGTTCCCAGGTTTATACCTACACAAACGGTGCGAATGCTCAACCGACATACACAATAGTTACATCACCTATCTCAATCTCTGATGTAACAATACTAGTCAATCGTCAGGAATATCTGACGCTGTGTGAAGTGGAAATCTATGGAGGTAAGTTTTATTTATTTATTGTTTTCTTTTGTTAATTATTCAGCATTGTCAAGTAAATTAATATCTACAAGACAACTGCGGACCTACTGACCGTTACTTTCTGATATTTATGGAGCATGTTACGACGGTGAATATATGTCTACTTTATCTATGTGACGTGTCCATTACAGAACTTTGTTCTCACTGTCAAACTGTAAACTACTGCATGTTTCCTGTTAGGGAGTTGCATGGAAGGATTGTGCTGCTTGTGTGATAAAGGCCTTTGCTGTCACTACGTCATGTACATGGTGACATTTTTAAAAATTAAATGTAACCTCTGACAGAAAAAACCCAGTCCTTAACAGGGACCAAACTATGAGCCTACGGTTGTGAGACCAACGCTTAACCTCTTGGTTGTCGTTCTCACTTCCACCATGTAAGCATCTCGATTTTGTGCAAACTGCACATACTCTTACAGTGTCTTGTTCAGAATGTCTTCTATATCCTGTGTGCATCGTAATCATGATCGGCAGTTGCTCTCTTTTCTTGAGATTTCACCTCATGGGTGGTCTGTCTAAACTAGTGTTTCCCAACCTTTTTTTTTACCATACCCCATCTATGTCTTTATAAAATTGCGATGCCCCCCTTTGTAACATATATACATTTTTTTTAATATTCAAAATTTAAATTATTCCCTAAATAAAGCCTAATTACTACTTGTTCAAATATCCCCCTTGAACAATCAAATCTCCATCTTGTGGGGCGTGCGGACCACTTTGGGAAACACTGGTTTAAACCATTGTGTCTGTTTATTATGTCTGAAACATGTTTGCTTGGGTTTCTTGACAATTTTGAGGATTTATGTGTCCATAATGTTCAGGTCTTTGTGGGTGTCTGCGTTGATTCCTTTTATATCCATAATATTCTTAGCCTTTCTATAATTATTGTGTATACATAACTTTCTATAATTATTGTGTATACATAACTTTCTATAATTATTGTGTATACATAACTTTCTATAATTATTGTGTATACATAACTTTCTATAATTATTGTGTATACATAACTTTCTATAATTATTGTGTATACATAACTTTCTATAATTATTGTGTATACATAACTTTCTATAATTATTGTGTATACATAACTTTCTATAATTATTGTGTATACATAACTTTCTATAATTATTGTGTATACATAACTTTCTATAATTATTGTGTATACATAACTTTTTATAATTATTGTGTATACATAACTTTCTATAATTATTGTGTATACATAACTTTCTATAAATTAATTGTATCAGTAATTTAATGTAAGGTTGATCAGATACATCAAAACAATGAGATTATATTCTCTGGTACCAGAACCAGGTTCATATGTCACTAGCTGTCTTTTCTCTAGGCGCGTAATGTATCGGATACCGTCGTATAGTGGCCAGAATGTATCACTCTCTGTAGCCGTTCATTGACGTCTGTGGTGTGTCAGTTTGACCCCAACTGACATTAGTACATTTATTCGATACATTAAACATAGATGGTTCAACTCTGGCTACTGTAGCATAACTCAATAGTTTATTTACAAATTGGTTTGTACATATATATATACGTTCTTCTCTTCCAGATACAGACTGCACTAATGGGAAGTTTGGGAGAAACTGTGAGAACACATGTAACTGTGCTAACACAAGTGATCCATGTTTCGTTAGTACTGGTGGATGTCCCTCTGGCTGTGCAGATGGTTACCAGGGTGAATCGTGTACACAACGTAAGTTTTAATTGTTTTTCACAATAGGGAGTTTTTCTCTTTGTAATTTTCATAATTTGGATAATATTAATAAAAGATATGTGACAAGTGGCTCTCATAAGAAGTTATGAAACACATGAAAATGAAAATAGGAAATTGATTTGCATTTGAAGTGTCATCCTTAAGATGACTCTATCTGCACAATACAGTGACCAGCGGTCAACACTCATACACAGTGACTCATACGACATATGCATACGTTTCAGGAAGAACGTTTCGAGATCGCTATCAAACGAAAGTTATTTATCACCTCATAATAAACAGCCAACATGTATTGGTCACTTATGAAACAATCTTTTGCAAACTTCTGAGAGCTGCAGTGTTCCGAGTATAAAATACGCATACAGCTTAGAAGATCAATAATAGGTAAAAACAACATTAAAACTGTGTAACGATAGTACATAAGTAGAAAATACGATTTGCCATATTTTTACAATGACCGACTTTTGGATTGTGTGATATATGTACTAAATTATAAATATTACATTACACAAGATGTTTTCAACATTTTAACCTTAGGGTATTTTTAATAAAATAGAAAACAGACAGTACGCATACAATAAAAAACTGTAAAAAACAATGGTACTATCACAGAGGCACTAGAACACATATATTGAACAACAAGAAACCTAAAGTGACACTGATATAAGTGTACACAATGTCACATGAGGCGGGTTTTTTCTTGAAAACGGAATCATGAAATTTTAACGGAATGAAAAAAGATTATTACTGAAAACAACAAGCAATAAAACGTGGACCATAGTATTCAACAGTGGAATTGCATAATTTCCATTCTTCTTCTATTGTTGTAGTATCTACTGGTAGTTTTTCGAATTGTATATGATTTGTTTTTGTGTGTATTGAACCCCCATTACCATGTCATCCTTAAGTTTGTGTATTCTAATTTATGTTGGTTTTAATTTAAAAAATCTTTGTTGTTCTCTTTCTTCGTCAATACAGTTAATATAAAGATAAAGGAGCAAGTACTGAAACACCTGCATGGATTTAAATATCTTGGTAGCATTTTTACAGACGACGAACAAAAATGGAAAGAGATTTCGCGACATGAACCTAAAACAAAAATTCTACTTAAATCATGAACTTACACCAATTACGAAACACAAATCTATCCCGATGGAAATTAAAATGCAAATCATAAATTCAATCTTCATACAAATATTGTGTTATGAATGTCAGACATCGGCACTAAAAATTAACAAGAAAGAAATCATATGATCTGTGTAGTGCAATTTCTATGTTTTTGTGTGTGCAAATCATTACCCACTAGTTTTAGTTATAGTCTTTCGTGTATGATTGAAGCGATTATATAAACCTGTGTTTTACGTTACTACAACTGGATTGTTGTTACGTTCCACGCAGTTACCTTGTATTGATTGGCACTCCAGAGAGTATGTGGAAATTGTCTGAAAGCCATGTACTCGTTTTAATTGTACATTGGCTACATGTGTAACTACTACTACACAAAGTTAAATAGGTGGAACCCCATATTGTGATAGTAGTTCCCATAGTTGTCTGTCTATTCTGTTGAAGCATTTTTCGTGGTCGACAAACACGATATATAATTCTTGATTGTTTTCAGTTTTTTTTTAAATTTTTATGCAGTTGTCTGCGTGTAAAAATGGAATCAGTACAGTTCTTATTTTACGTATTCACATTTGAGTGTTGTCACACTGTGGTACAATGAATGTTCTTATTTACTTTCTAGAATTCTGTAGAACAGTGTTAAAGTGTGGCTTAGAAGTCAGATACCTCTTATTTTGTAGTCTCTATTCCTGACGTTTTTCTCTTCCAAATCGGTATAGTTAACAGATGTTATAAATATTACCTGAGATTGGGAGGAGTATGGGTTAGGGGTGAGCAGAAATAAAAGAAAAACCAAGTCTGTCTCCGAAATTATTAATTTTTTTCTGAAAAACGCATTTGACACATAACAAAACAATTTATATAAGCATCAGTTCTCAAAAACCTACTAGACATCTCTTGTAGCACGGCAATGGTAGGTGTAATATTATATTTCTTACAGAATATAATCCAGAGAAGAAATATGTATTTGTACCATTGGTCCAGCACATCCATCTTTTGTGATAGACAAGTGTGGATACCATTTTCCAATGTATAAAATTTCATGATTAATAACATCTATTTATAACTTAATTCATTGATTGAATATTGTTAATATCTGTTGTGTAGACTTATACAAAGTCTATCTTAGAGCATATGTATACCAGTAATCATTAATTTTAGAACGTATGTATACCAACAATCATTAATTACAACCTATATATACCAGCAATCATTAAATTTAGAAGTTATTTATACCAGCAATCGTTAATCTTACACCCTATGTATTCCTGCATTCGTTTAATCTTACAGCCTATGTATTCCAGCAAGCGTTAATCTTACAGCCTATGTATACCAGCAATCGTTAATCTTACAGCCTATGTATACCAGCAATAGTTAATATAATAGTTTGTAGTTAGTTAATTAGTCGTTGGATCATCGTCATTGCACTCCGGACAATTCCATATGTGCTCATATCTCTCCTTGAGTGTATCCGCTATTACACGTTGATTGACGGTCCCAGTCGTTGATTGACCATCATTCTTTTTCGCCCACGAAACCGCTCCTTTCTAGCGACACCACATTTCAAACCAAGTTCCCTTATTCTAGTCATGGAACAAGAGTCATCGTCACTTGTACAGTGAATTGTTCGTGCATTTTCCCGTAGGGCATTCAAAATGTCTGCCCGATCCATCACTCCACGAACAGCCGTAGAAGCATCGTGGGTGATCACTCTTTCAGCTCTCTCATTACCCCGGACTCCCGCATGTCCCGGCACAAAAATAAAAGTCATTATACATACATAGAAATTATTCGCTGCATCCAGCCACTGTTCCCGAATGTACTCCGCCTCAACTTTCACAATAATGCTCATCGAGTCACTGAGTATACAAGCATGTTTGCTGATAGTCTGTGAGCACACTCATTTCACAGCTTTGGTTAATGCCAAAATCTCCATTGTCACGCTGCTTGTCGTCTGAGCGATTGCACCACTTTCCTCTCTGATGGTCTCCCCACATCATTGAGACGTGAACGTCCAGGCACTCATGATGTGTCTCTCAACCTACCGATCTGTATATATAATCATACAAATTCCCTGAAATTCTTAACGATCAGAGCGAGCACCTCCGACTCGACCAGTTTCGAACACCATTCCCTGCACTCTCTATTATATGTTATTAATCCTTCGAAGGCTGTCAGATAATCTGAGTGCGCCAGACTCCATTCGGCACCAGTTAGTACATCCTTTAATGTGCACACTCTCTGTATAACGTCCTTTGCGCGCCCCATCCACGACTTTTCTCTCTAAGTCGATTGCCTTTCACTTTGATAATTTCAGGGTGTAGAGGATGTTCTTTATAAGGGGAGATTTGTAGGTAGTACCGTGCCCTGTAGATTTGTATTCGTTGCTCTGGAGTTGGGCAATCAAGTAATTATCGCATAGCTCATGCCGACGTATCTCTCGTACACTCCAAAATGATTCGCATCGCCTCATTCTGGATTATATCCAATTTTTCTGTTTGAGTCTGACTCAGTGTCAGAATTGCCAGTGCGTACTCTACCACCGTCACCACTAATCACTGATACAGCAGAAATAGCAGTCTCTGTTCACACTCATCATCAGCCATAACTTTCATCGCCGCAAGAACTTTATAAGCCGTTACAATGATGATCTTTTGCAACATGAACTTTCAAACTCAGACTTCTGTCCAATATAACCCCCCAAGTATTTCATTGTACTGGTTCTCTCGAGGACATGCCCTCCCAAAGTAACCGATGGCCTGGGTGTGTTAATATATAATTATTTAGGAAATACCATGTTATCGATGCATTAGATGTATTAACAAAAGTTCCAGAATTACTGCACCATTCTCCTATACGGTCAAGCTGTCTCTGCAAATTCCTGGCGATCTTTTCTCTATTTTTTGCCCTTCCTGTAAACCAAGATATCATCAGCATAAGACATGGTTCTCTCATGTCCTGCAATCTGACAGCTTGTAATTTGAACTGTATACACATTAAATGATACTGGGAACAGAGGTGACCCTTGTGGTAGACCCGGGTGTATGGCTGTTGGTGCCGAAACCATCTCCCACAATTAAGAACAACCTGTCTCTGAAAAAGTGTCGAGACAATCCACCTGACAATGAAAGGACTCACTTGCAGCGCACGTCTCCATTCGTTCGTCAAAACCTTCGAAAACGTCCTGCGCTAACACGGCGGCGTTGTGCCAAATCTGCTTACCTGGACGATAGCCACCCGATGATGATGGTAGTATGTTATTCGTTTCTAGATGTCGGGACAATTTCCACGCAACAATCTTTTCTAACAACTTGCTGACCATATTGCTGATGTATCGTTTCATGACTTTTGTCAGGCTTGAGAAGTAGAATTAAATAACTATGCAATCAGTCTTGTTCTACTGTGTCGTTCGCTAAGCTCTTGTTGAACAACATTGCCAGCTCCGTAAGGTCCTCGTCTTACATGTCTTTGAGATAATCGTACCCAATGCCGTCAGGTCCTGGCACAGTTTATTGATCTTTTCAGTACGGTTGTAATATTTTCAAAAGTAATTACTTTATCACTTTCCATCATTTGCTTATTGCACACGTCTGTGACTGTTTTCATGATTTCATTGTAATTACTTAAATTCCTTTCACCAATTTGTGCATTGTAATGAGCCAGCAGTGCCGCACTCTTATTCTCAACTGTCTTCTGCCATACCAAATCTGTGCTTTGGAAATCGAGGAATGTTATACGCTATCTTGGGTCATTCATTGATTTATGCAGGCGCCAGAACAGTTTACATTTTTTTTTTTACATTTCATGACAAAAGACATCCCATTTGCACCAAAAGGCATTTATCAAGACAAACAATTGAAACAGATTTGGTAGAAACGTCGATTTGTCTGTGTCATAATGTTTGTTATTAAGTATTAGCAAAACTTAATTACCCTATTCCTGGATCTACTTGTTGAATTTCAGTTTTGCACAGTAAGTACATATTATCAATGTTCCGCCATAATTTGAATAAAACATGCCAACGACAATAAATACATGAAACATTAAAGTTAGCCCGTACACATTCGCGTGGTTTCAAAATGTCTCACATGCTTTTGATGGGTTTGTAATGATTGTTGATATATTTATTTATAATTCTTGACTATTTTTCTTGTTGTTCACGCAGGTTGTGACCCAGGAACGTATGGCCGTGGTTGTACTTTCAACTGTTCACAGTTCTGTGCACCTGACAATAATAACATCTCAAACTGTTATAGCACTAATGGGACTTGCCAAAATGGATGTTTGTCAGGTTATGGCGGTGATAAATGTAACACAAGTAAGTCAAGTAATGATTGGATCACATGTTTTGTTTACAAATATCAGCAGCTAGAGCACCGTGGTATTTACTCATTATTGTTATTCTATTGAATACTCTACTTCTGGATTTGTTCGCAAACTTCTGGAGGTGTCTGGTAAATGTTATGTAGCCTGTCAATGTGTACATCATCATCGTGTGACATATTCTTTCCAGCGCATGGTTTTCTTTGCGAATTCTCTGAACACTGAGATTCTGGGCAAGTGGAACTGCTGCAGTTAGAGACTGTTTAAACAACATGATATATCTCTGCACCATCGTCGTCCTGTGCACCATCGTCGTCCTGTGCACCATCGTCGTCCTGTGCACCATCGTCGTCCTGTGCACCATTTTATCTTATTGCCGTTAACTCTGCCTTAACCATTCATCTTTCCTTGCTGTTATGTCTCCTTATATTACCAAATGACACCTCAGCTTTCATGTTAAGATATTGTTAAGGAGCCAGTCCTCTTTGACGTTTATTGATATTACCACTAGTTCAGTTACCTATTTAGTTGCCCATGGTATACGTACAGTTCTTTTGTAACATCTCATTTCGAAAGCAGCTATTCTCTGTGCTAGTGTTTTATTTAATGTCCATGCCTCACAACAGTAAATTGCTACTGGAAATATGCATATTCTGTTTACATTGTTTATAACTAGACGGACATATCTGTAGCCTGCTCCTTCTTATGGCAAATGTTATATGAAGTTGATTATCATGTATTTTCAGAGCCTTCCATTTCGTGTGCTGCCAATCATTTATTCTTATTGTCCATGTCGCGTGACGATAGTTATAATTTCTTTCCACGGTCGTATATTTCATGGTGCTTTCATTAATTACTTCTTATAGTCATTGCCACGTGCCCCCTCCCCCCTGTGGTGTCGGGGTACGAAAAGGGGAACAAAGAATATCAACACTGTTTGCTTTTCACGCATGTCGTAAACGGCGACTAAGGAGGTTATTGGATGGAGATCGCTGTCCCATCCCATATAGAATCAGTGACCCAAAGCAACACCATGCTGAAGTCGGGTGTGTCAGGCCGAAAGGCGCAGATATCACATCAATGATGTAAACCATGACACAGCGCATTTCGTTCTCCGGATTACATCCTGCTAATCTGCAGGAGTTTGATAACGAACGCAGAAGAAGAAAAAGAAGAATTGCCATGCGACTTTGATTATCATGTCTTTTCACAGCCTTCCATTTCACGTTCTCGTAATCATTTTTATGACCGATGTTCTCCCATGCCACAATACTAGGTTATCAAGCATCTTCTGTCTTGATCTTCCCCTACCCCTATTTCTCTTCAACTTGCCTGTTGTTACAGTGTGTTACATATTTATTCTTCTCATGATGTGTCCAACAAATATAGACGGTCCTATTAATTACTCTTTGTATCTGTTATGGTTCTCATAATATTCTTCTATAAAACCACATCTTGTCTTCATTGTTGGTAGTCTTCTATCAGACATACTCTTCTTTGCAGTTTGCTCATATGATCACATGAATATCTCTTATAAAGGTGGTGAACTGTTTAAAGCGTGTCTTTGCTGTACACTTTTACCTTTATGGTTGGGGAGAGCCACATAACTTACGTTGGGGAGAGCATCATCTATGCTCTGCCTCCTTCATAAGACTGCCCTTCTGAAGCACATGGTCTACTGTCTGCTTGAATTGTCCACATGGTCACATGCTTGGTATACCAAGTTTTAGATTATATGTACATTTGAGTGCTCAGTTTGCAACGACGAAGTCTTGGTAGTAGGAGTGACATATTCGATTTCAGCGTGGCATTTTTGGGTGATTTTGATCTTTTGCATGACGTCTAGCCATCCATGTTACATCAGGTGTAGCTAAACATTTTATGTGAGGTGTAGGCATCCATGTTACATGTGTTGTAGCCAATCATTTTTTGACAGGCATAGCAGGTCATAGTGTTGCGATTATATGTTCTTGTTATGCCAGGACAACGCACACATGTTGTTGTTGATTAACAAAACTGAGAATGTTATTAAAACTCATAAGTTCAGAATCACACACGGAATATAATAAAGTGTATGTTTTAGAATTGCGATTATGCATCACTGGTTAAAAATATTTCCTGCCAATCCAACCTGACAAATGCTGGATTCTACTTGATAAATGTTAAAATAGAAACTAATAAAGTTGTCCTCATAATCGCTAAATTAACATAAGAAACACAGAAAATGTCCGTTTTAACCAGAATATCGTTACACAAACAAAACCAAAACACACGTCATAGGAAAGACAACACTGCAAATGTATTAATGAGTGATACATTAGTACAAATAGATGAATTTTAATAGAAAATGAATTATAAATGGTTATAACGTTTAGCTCTACCATGTGAACGTCAACATCGATAGAGCCGTTCCTACTCAACATATTCTGTTGTGAATGTGTTTTTGGCAAAGGCATTTTAGACAAAACGTCCATTTGTGTATGTTATTATGTGTGTTTCCAGTAATTACCAAAACTCCATTGCTTTGTTTCAAATGTCCCTGATAAATGGTTATACTCCACACGCGTTAGGTCTGAAGATCTTACAAGTGGCTCACAAGACCATATACAATGCAACAGTAAACCCTTGGTAAATGGCATGTACATACATTGAGACATACCCTGGTAGATGACATGCACATTTAGTGATGCATATCTCAAGTTAACACACTACTTCACTTCGTCTATGAAATTATACCTTTTATGTCATCTGTGCTGGAGGTATATTCTCAAAGCATTGGGAACCACCAAGATATTAAACTTTTGGTTAAGATATACATCTCTGGAGAATATTCTTCTGTGTATAAAAGAATACAAGAGCTATATTTCTCGCAATTCCGGTGATGGAAACAAATATGTGGTTATACCATACATTATTAACTGTCGTAGCTCAGTAGTTTCCACTTGCTTACTAGCTTAGTGATCCAAGGTTCAAATCTCAGTTCAACTGTAAACATTTGTAAATCATCAACTTTTAATAGCTCGACCTAGCATAAAGAAATCGATAGCAGATTTTCTGGGAAATTAAAGTTGTGGGTGTGATGCTGACCACATTACTCCTTGGTTGGTATGCAGCCGGTCAATACAAAAATGTTGGCATGTTGCTGGCTCGTAAAATTATGACTGTTCAGATTAAGCTGTTTAATTTAATTATTATTAATTATATTTCTGTGATTTAGAAGTTAATACGTTCATCTAAAGAAATCAACTCACTCCCAAGTCTAGCTTCTGGAGAGGTTAATAGTTCATCTCAAGAAATCAACTCACTCCCAAGTCTAGCTTCTGGAGAGGTTAATAGTTCATCTCAAGAAATCAACTCACTTAAATTCTAGCTTGTGGAGAAGCCAACCGTTCATGTTGTTGGCAGTGTGGTTGTACATATAGTTGGTCCTAACAACAAAGAGTGCCTACACAGCAATGTCCTATAATGACATGCTTAAATTATGTAATTCTCATGTTATAGGGGGCCGTGTGGCATTTCTTCAAATAAACTACAAACTAATTAACTCTCAGTATATACTTTACACTGAAAATGTAGATATAAAAACAGAAGATGGATCCACACCGGTATATAAAGACCAATAAACCGTCTAGCAGGAAATGAGAACCATCATCACAACTATTTGAAAAATCAAACACTTTGAATACCTCTATAGAACTGAAAAAGCCATCATCTTTCTCACTCCAGGACATAACATAACAAACTAAGCAAGCTATGACAGGACACATAAACCTAAGCAGGCCAGGACAGGACACATCAAACTAAGCAGTCCAGGACAGGACGCAGCAGACTGAACAGGACAGGACACAACAATATAAGCAGTCCAGAACAGGACACAGCAGACTAAACAGGACAGGACACAGCAAACCAAGCATACACATAAATATGCTAAAACCGGTTCCAAAACCTGTGTGTCCACGTGGACAAATAGCACAAACTGCATCACATATTCTGCAAGACTGCAATACACTAAACCAATTGAGATCTGATCACCGGCCCACAGAGACAGACATCCACATAAATCTGGGTTAATGTTAAGCAGATGTGGCCTATTCTCTACGGAACTAATCTCATACATTTTTTACCGAAACGAACTTTCTCTAAAGGTACAAACAACGCAACATTCTTCGATCTTCGCATAATGCAGTAAGAGCACCCTCCCCTGGAACACCCTAGAGTGGTGGGGGCGAAGATCGCATTCGCGCTAGCAGACGCTTCACATTTTTTATCTCAGCGTGGCGGAAACTCAATGAAATGAAACTCTCTTTTTTTCAAAAAATGGACTGTGATCACATGATGAGGCCACATTTGCGTAACATGTACCTAAATATGTATGACAATCTTGAGGAGCGCTCATATACAGAAATGATTATCACGTAAACCAAAATCTTTCTACTTACTCATATGTCATAAAGAGAAAAACATTGCTATCCAGTAGTCATAAGTACTACTAATGAAATGTCATTTTCCAATGTTATAAATAGGCATGTTTTATAGGAGGAGTTAACTGTTTTATTAAATAGTTGATTTATTATTCTCCCAGGTTGTTCAGTGGGAACATTTGGCAAAGGCTGCAGTTCAAAATGTTCGAGTCACTGTGTACTCAGCAATAACGTACCACAATGTGATAACATCACTGGAATCTGTGAATGTCAAGATGGTTATCAAACAGCTTGGTGTAATGAAAGTAAGCTGACATATGTATGTTATTAAACACCTTGCTGTAATAAAATTAAGCTGGCATTTGTATCCATGTTACTACATATTTAAGACTCGCTGTGTCTTCTCATAAAATTTGAGGAAAAAGTTATATAGTAAAATTGTACATCTCATAATTGTGTTATTAAATTGAAAAATGCCACGCCTTTAAGTCAGCAATGCGTCTACACACGCTTTCTATGTATAATAAACAGGTACTGACGTTTGTGAAGCAAACACGTCCTGACTTTGTGGAGTAACAAGTTCTGACTGTGAAATTAAAGATATCTTGACTTTGTGAAACAAAACTGTTCTGACTTTTGTGAAGTGTTAACATGTTCTGACTTTTGTGAAGTGTAAAAATGTTCTGACACTGTGAAGCACACGTGCTAAAACTTTGTAGAGAAAATGCGATCTGACTTCGTAGATCAAACACTCTCTGACTCTGTGAAACAAACAAGTTCTACTATGTGAAATAATCATGTCTTTACTTCGTGAAATAAACACCTTATAACTGCAAAACAAACACATTCTGAGTGTACAAAACAAACGCATTATGAGTGTACAAAACCATATCTCAACATTGTAAAAGAAATTTGTCAGAGTCAAATGGGAGGCCTACAAAATAAACAAGGATATTTTCTTCCATTATATGTTTAATCTCTGCACATTTTTTTGTTCTTGAAAAAGTTTTGTTCTTATTATTTATGCTCATCGACGTATACAAATGTTAAAACTATATCTATTTTTATTGTGCATTTCTCTTTTAGCATGCCCAGTGGGAACATATGGTCATTACTGCAGTTCTAACTGTTCTCAGTTCTGTCTTCTCAACAACAATAAGATCCCAGTATGTCATCCCGCGCTGGGAACATGTGACTGTCAAGATGGTTACGAGACTGATCATTGTGATAAATGTAAGTTATTTCTCTGTCTATTTATTTCATCACAACAATGGCGTCCATCTCATTCATATGGTGATATTTTTACATTAACATGTCTCAGTCACATGATCATATGTTCATTAACATATTTAAATCACATGATCATATGTTCATTAGCATATTTAAATTTCAAGACGTTGTGGTCATTAGGTATAACATCTATCTTTTCGCTAAACTCTTTGTTGTCTTTCAGCGCCGTCGGTAGAAGAGTTATCTGGAGATGGCCCTCGTGTGTGCTGAGTATATTGTGGCACTTGTCGTCTTCAGAAAACTCTTCATTTTACTACCAGCCATTGTGTTCTCACTGACGGTTAGCTAATCCTGTCTCAGTGTTGTATCAGGAGATTCACATGGCTACACCGCGATCTCTAACACATACAGAAATAAACCACATATCCCTGAAACATTGTCCTGAAACATTAAAGTGGACTTCATTTGAGGTCAAAAGAAATAATACATCTGTTACTTCGCGCCATTTTACCAGAAGGTCTAACACATCAGTTGCATAACTGTATGTTCATTAAGCTTAACACACCTGGCATCTCTGGGTCACATGATTGTATATTCATTAATATATCTCAGTCAGCCGTCAGATGGTTAGCGGCAGTGTTACCAGATAGGAATGCGGTTCTCAGGTGAAGAACCTGTTATTTGTTTTAACCAATAACAAAACGTCCTGGTCTATCCCAAGGAACTCCTCTTTCATATTTCTTGATTAATGTGTATAATCTGTAGGAACGCAGTCACGACGATTCGCTGAATAGGATAGAGAAGGTGGTTAAAAAATTTTTTAAAGTTCATTACGTAATTTTGGTAACTTTCGGGTTCAGAGTTAGACCAATTCAAATATTTAGGAAGACCAATGAGATTAGATTGAAGAAATTCAACAGAAATAATAAACTGAAAATGGCAGGTTAATTAGGATTCATAAAAATGAATAATATAATATTTCCTTGTTAATAAGAGTGACGCATACCGCTTGTCAGAGCTACATAATACCGATTCTAATGTATAGATGCGATTCTTGGATAATAAATAAACAGAACAGTGAAAAATTAGAGGCAACAAAGATGCAATTCTATAGAAGATTGCTGAGAGTATCATGGACATATAAAAACTAGCGAGAAGGTACTGAAAGAGTCAAATGCAAGACGGGTGCTACATAATATCAAAGATGGAGAAATGTTATATTTGTTGGACACTTTTGGTGAACATAGTTACAACCAAAAAGATATTAGGCAACAGAGATCGAGGATGACAACGTGAGAAATTATTAGATAGTTTAACATCATCGCATGGAAAAGAATCGACATTGATCCAAGTACCACATATTAGATAGAGAGAATTGAGGAAAAGACATGATTGCTTACTTAAAGTGTTACTTTCTGTACAACCTCTTGTAGTATGAAGATGGAAGTAGTCGCGGTGACAACCCTCTTGTGGTATGAAGATAGAAGTAGTCGCGGTGACAACCCTCTTGTGGTATGAAGATGGAGGTAGTCGCGGTGGCAATGATATGGATGGATTCCCATAGTTCAATATATATCTGTTTCCTTACTTATTCTGTGATTATGTTTTGAAAGATTTAGTTGGAGTATCTTCTACGTTAGTCGCTTGGGTCGATGATGAAATATGTGAAAACAAAAGTCGATGATGAATTAGCTGCTGAAGAGAATTGATTATGAAGCCATTGTTGAAGAGATTTGATGATGAAATATGTGCTGAAGATAGTCGATGATGGAATATGTACTGAAGAGAGTGCTAAAATCTATATTGAAGACAGTCGGTGATTAAATATATGTTGAAGAGAGTTGATGATTAAATCTTGGTTGAAGAGAGTTGATTATGAAATATGTGTTTAAGAGAGTTGATAATGGAATATGTGTTTAAGAGAGTTGATGATTAAATCTTGGTTGAAGAGAGTTGATAATGAAATATGTGTTTAAGAGAGTTGATAATGAAATATTTGTTTAAGAGAGTTGATAATGAAAAATGTGCTGAAGAGAGTTGATAATGAAATCTTTGTTGAAGAGAGTTGATAATGAAATATGTGTTTAAGAGAGTTGATAATGAAATATGTGCTGAAGAGAGTTGATAATGAAATATGTGTTTAAGAGAGTTGATAATGAAATCTTAGTTGAAGAGAGTTGATAATGAAATATGTGTTTAAGAGAGTTTATAATGAAATATGTGCTGAAGAGAGTTCATAATGAAATATGTGTTTAAGAGAGTTGATAATGAAATCTTAGTTGAAGAGAGTTGATAATGAAATATGTGTTTAAGAGAGTTGATAATGAAATCTTAGTTGAAGAGAGTTGATAATGAAATATGTGTTTAAGAGAGTTTATAATGAAATATTTGTTTAAGAGAGTTGATAACGAAAATTGTGCTGAAGAGAGTTGATAATGAAATATGTGTTTAAGAGAGTTGATAATGTAATATTTGTTTAAGAGAGTTGATAATGAAAAATGTGCTGAAGAGAGTTAATAATGAAATCTTAGTTGAAGAGAGTTGATAATAAAATATGTGATTAAGAGAGTTGATAATGTAAAATGTGCTGAAGAGAGTTGATAATGAAATCTTTGTTGAAGAGAGTTGATAATGAAATATGTGTTTAAGAGAGTTGATAATGAAATATGTGCTGAAGAGAGTTGATAATGAAATATGTCTTTAAGAGAGTTGATAATGAAATATGTGCTGAAGAGAGTTGATAATGAAATATGTGTTTAAGAGAGTTGATAATGAAAAATGTGCTGAAGAGAGTTGATAATGAAATATATGTTTAAGAGAGTTGATAATGAAATATGTGTTTAAGAGAGTTGATAATGAAATATGTGCTGAAGAAAGTTGATAATGAAATATGTGTTTAAGAGAGTTGATAATGAAATATGTGCTGAAGAGAGTTGATAATGAAATATGTGTTTAAGAGAGTTGATAATGAAATATGTGTTTAAGAGAGTTGATAATGAAAAATGTGCTGAAGAGAGTCGATGATGAAATATAGGCTGTAGAGATTTACCTTCATTGTTATACCTGGACACGTGGGTCTTCAAACAAATGAAAAGGCAACATTTATGCCATCGTGGTCACAGTGAATAGTGACAATTTAATGGACACGGTGATATTTTGAATGCAACTATAGAGCTAGAAAACTTGGTACATATGAAGTAAATGTCATCCTGTTGTTAGATTGCGGGACAATGGGATAACGCCCAGAAATGCAAGAAACGAACGGCATACAGGAGTCAAAGGAAGAGTTATCAATCAACACAGAACCACTATCTGAAGAATATACCGAATATGAAATGCACCTATGAGCTCATATTGAGTGCAATGGTGCTGATCAGACGACTAACTAACTATGATTGCCTACGCCAGTCGGTAAGACACCTAATGATGATGATGCTTGATATAGTCACACTAGCGAAAATTAATATGTCCCAGAATTGATTCTACAGTACGAAATGTCTAACCCTGTTCAGTTTATGTCAATGGTTACGTCTAAACCAATAATTGTGCCAGATAGTTTGAATTCAAATATTATTATCAAAAATCAGATCAAGGGACATCTATACATCAAATATTGATTCGAAAAGATTTCTTATAAACAGTCAGTTTCTTTTAAAGATTAGGACAGATCAAGTAGCTTCTTCACATCAAATCTTGACTGTAAAATACCATCTTCACATCAAATCTTGGCTCTAAAATATCATTATCATTTTCACATCAAATCGTGACTGTAAAATATCATTTTCACATCAAACCTTGGCTGTAATGTGTTTCGAATACATGTTCTACATCTTTAATAAATTGTTATTGTATATTTTTATTGTTATTTATATAATAAATTGTATATTTGAATCCTGGATAGACTATTCGGTGCTCAATCTCCCCAGAAGATGATAAAGCTTATGTAAGCTTATGGTACATTTTTCATTCCTCCTGCAGACATCAAGTTCTACCATTACCACATTTAATTCTAAATTTCAAAAATCTCATCTCATTATCTCCGACACGCCGCTAAAACAACCAGTTAAGCAGACAAATTCTATACGTAAGCCGATAAAACCTCAATGTGTATAGTTACTTCTAAATGCATTATAGCAGGGTAAGAAAACTAATTGAAACAAAGAGTTGACCGCGGTGACTTCATCCAACAGACACTCTTGAAGCTGTTTCAGCACGTATTCTTTGCCCGTTTTTAACCCCTTCTGCACACACATTACCCCTTCTATTGGGGACTAATATACAAGCATGTCACATTAATGCAAACAAAACATGTCTGAGGCAAAAGAGCAAAAGTATATATCATTTCTGCACAAGTCTGATATTTACATCACATGTTTGATGTAATGCCCTTCCTAATGTTTCTCCAACATTTTTCTATTACCTATGTAGGTAAGTTGAATTATCATCTTCACAACAAAGATTGGTTAATCAATCGGCGAGCTCATGTACGTGATTTTTGTTTGAGAACACCAGGAATTAGGAGCGATTAGCTCTTACTTTGTTGTGAGCAATGGGGGTTTCTCAGCTTTCTTTCATAACCAGGAGGCCTCACCTTTCAGGATGGTGCAGTGCCTTATGGGAGGATGCTTCTACTCAGGGGAAGGGGGTACATGAGCCGAGACTAGACTAGACGAGCTGGTACGTTGCTTGGGACAGCCATTGTTTGTCTACCCTCTGACGAGGTGCTTCGCAGCCAGCGAGCTGTTTTTCGTGTAGGAAGACCATTCCGTTACTACCTTCTGCGTAAAAAGGTCCCAGACCTAATTTCTTCCGTATGCGTAACGGAGAAGGTCGAATAAGAAGGTTTTTACATCGTCCTAGACGAGACGCTGCTTTGCCAAAAACGTCAGTGGTCTGGGCTTTCGCCTATGCATTTCTCACGCACTCACTTTGTCCACTTGATGTGGCCTCTCAATCCATCGCCAGGCACTGTCTGTGTATTTTTACTCTTCGCCAATGCGCATGCTGACCAGAGACAGATAAAATACAAATCTTTGGCATGGGGCTTTGTAGTGGGACCTTGAACGCAATTCTCTCTGTGTGAGTCGTGTTGGGCAACGGCCGACAGTCGAGTTGACTAGGTTTGCAATGTCGTTTAGAGACTTGCCCCCCCCCCCCCCACTACGTTGTCCCTAGTATCAGAATTTCGAATCTCAACACTGCTTTGGCCATACATTTGAACAATGCGCCCCCAACATGTCTTCAATGCTTGTTCTGTGTGCTATGGGGTGCTGTATTCAAAACGTTCTTCCATACGCAGGAGTGCATACTCAGGTTGGCGTGTCCAATACCTGCGCCATGACTCCTACTTTGAATGGGGTCAATTGTGATGGTTCATGTTGGCTTTTGTGTGTTCTTTCGCATGAACAGCACTTAGCCAGTCGGTCGCGTGCTTACCACCGCTGCCACTGGATCGACGCATGTACACTGCGCTGCATTCTAGCGTGTTATCTTTTTCCGGGTTCGGTGTGTACTTTTATAATCACCGTATGTTAGGAACATTGACATTGGTCGCTCTCCAATGTTTTTGCTCCTTCGGACTGTAGAACCTTGTATATGTTGGATGTTTGCGTAGAGGTGTCGGAGATATTTCCTATCTCTGGAGGCAATTATAATTTCATCTACAGCATCCATGAACACAAGCCTAGAAGTGTTAGCGAAGAATACAACAAGCCGCAGTATTTCTGTTTCCATTGTACACCACGAGGATCTTGGTTATCTGCTAGCCCTGGTTCCACACGAAAACAATGCGAGGCCCTTTGAACCCCTCGTGTACGTTATAGAAATGTTTGCAGTATGTTTCCAACGACAAAAACACAATTGGATGATAACCACTTCAGCTGTTACCAAGCAGCTCTTGAACACCCAGAAGTAATTTGGATAATATCATTAGCTGTGAACAGGTAGCTCTTGACAACCCAGAAGTAATTTGTATGAAGTAATACATTTTGCTGTGAGCAGGTAGCTATTGACAACTAGAAGTAATTTCTAGGAAGTAATATATTTAGCTGCGAACAGATACCTCTTTGCAGCCCATAAATAATTTCTATGAAATATTACCTTTAGCTGTGAACAGGTAGCTCTTGATATTTATTACAATTAACTAAGTTGACCAAAGTTGTGGAAGTATAAAATGATATGGTCATGCAGGAGTCAGAGACAGCGGAAGAGCAGACCAATTGGTTGGCAATGCTGTGGTTGATTGTAATGTACTGAGAAGATATAGGACCAATCAATTCAAAGCAGTCAATCGATTTACTAAAGAGTGAAGAAGATGATGCTGCAGATGATAATGTGCATACATATAATGATAGAAATAGAAATAACAAGGGGTAAATGAGACAGTATAGCCATATGGAAAGATCCGAAGAGTATATAATCAACAATGACTGGGGAGCCTGGAGTACTCTTGGAATCACGTAGCCTAGTTGTTAGTGAGCTTGCTTACTATCACAGAGTTGAGGTGCCAGATTCTAAACCATGTCCTGATAACGACAACCTGAGATGTCTTGTTCTACTAGTTGATAAAGGTATAAATTGGTACCTGGCGCGTGGATTAAGGAAGGAAAACTCAACACGGCAGGGAACTAGCCTCCCTACCTAACAGTTGCTGCGCTTTGGTACATGAAGAGTTATTTTCATCCTGAAGGTAAGCTGCTGCTATGGGGTTTACTTTTACTCATTAATTGCTGCTAGAATGGAGAGAAGAGCATTTACAAGAATGTTGTTGGGTTGCAGGGTCATAAATATAGTTTCAGTAAGGAGTCGTCGCTTTTCATTTGCAAATATCTCTTTTTGATGAACTATTCCAAGACCTGTTTGAGAATTATTGATACGTCATGGTTTTACCCACCTTTTGGCCAAATTTCAAGTATTAAAACTCATATTTTTTATCATGTGAAACTCCACCCACCCCATGTACTGACGTGCTGGTTTCTTATCAATTTGAGAATCAGTATGGATTAAGAGTAATGAGAAAAAGAAATGAGTTGACATATAATTACTACATTGTTCTTGTGTGTATTCGGGATTATTAACTTTGATGTTTTGATTGATTGATGTATATATATCGATTGGTTGATTGATTGTTAAAATATTCCTTCAATTTCTTCTTTCAGCATGTGATCCTGGAAAATATGGTAAACTGTGCAAGTCTAGTTGTTCAGCGTTTTGTAAAGGAAACAGTACATGCCTTAACGTAAATGGAACATGTCCCCTAGGTTGCAAGAGTGGATACTCAGAACCATTATGTCAACCAGGCAAGAATTGTTTTTATTTATATAACTTATAAACTCTTATTATTTTATGTAATTCTGAAATTATTTTTCCAGTCTGGTACTGATTTTTATTTTACCTTTCTTTTACATGATTCAAAAGTACTACATGTATCATTCAATTTCACAACAATTTGGTACACACCAACACAAATATTATCATACATAATTTTACTACATAATAAGAAATAATTGTTAATATACTATATTTATGATGTAATCATCAATCTTACATTTTTGGCTGTAGTGTAATCATCAATCTTACCTTTTTTGACAGTAATTTAATCATCAACCTTGCATTTTTAGCTGTAATGATTAATATATACAACAGTTCAACACTGTTAAACAGTTTGCCATTTCTTTATAAATAATGGATGCACCATTTGCTGCTGCTAGATTTGAACCCGGTGCATTTGTCGTTACAGACAAGTTATGAACCACGCCGCCCCAGAGCTGGCCATTTTTTTTTTACTATATACAATTATAGGCCGGTATAAAATATTTAATATAAATATAATTCATACTTTTCCACAGTAATCGTTGACTGCAACAGACTTTCAATATCCCCTTTCTCGTATCTTGGTGGTACATTTTGCTAGACTGTAACCTGTCCATCTAGTGATTTCACTCAGCCTATTGTATCTCTGTCTACTTCTTATTCTTCTTCCCTCGCCTTTGTCCTCAAGTCGTCAATAAGTTGTCATGCCTTTTAAAATGTCCAAAATATTTAATTTTATTTGATCTTTAATAACTGCTAATTTTCACGAGTACTGCCAAATAGAGGTTTTTTTTTAAAATGTATAAGCCAAGACTTGAATCTACTGTACTATCACGAATTGAATATAATGTACTATCAAGATTAGAATATACTGTGCTATCAAGACTAGAATATAATGTACTATTAAGACTGACAAAATACTGTACTATCAACACTAGAATCTACTGTACTATCAATATTAGAATATGATGTCCTGTCAAGACTAGAATCTACTTTACTATCAAGACTAGAATCTACAGTACTATAAATACTAATATATACTGTACTATCAAGAGTAGAATCTACAGTATTATAAAAACTAACATATGTTATACTATCAAGTTTATTCTCTTTCTTTTTCTTCACCTCGCACGTTTTCAAACTCATGAATATTAGTAAGATGACATCCCGATAACTGAATGAGTTGTGTCATAAATTTACACTTTCTCTGCAATATCTGCGCATTTCAGCTTAAACTTCCGACTTCAGCAAGGTTTCGATTGAACTTAATGGGGTAGCCAACCCCACACAAAGCAAACTTCTTAGTTGCCTATTACTATATGTATGTCACTTGAAGATGTATAGCATCATTAGTGAGCCATACACAATTATTACACAAATGGATATCTTCCGAACCACTAATCTGTGATAACATATTGACAAGTGGTCATTTCCTAACATATGTGAGTTCTATGTGGTATTAGCATTTACGAATCAAAAGCGTTATTTTGTCATGATGTCTCTAATTCAGCACATACACATATTTTGTCGCATTCTCCAAGACAAAGCAGTCTTCAGTCTTCTTGATGTCGACACCGTCAGAGAACTCTTTTGAGTGGACTTTACCCTTTCCTGGAGCTCTTCTTTGGTTCCATATATCTTTGTTTAAAAGGTTGCTCCGATGGGCCAGTACGACTCTCTTAACTATTTATAACGGGGGCATCTCTGCAGAATATGTTCATAGGTCTGTTCATCAGTTCTACAAGTGCACAGTGGTATTGCACAGTCGCATACCGTGCATGCGTTTGGTCAGTCTGTTGTTCTGTTGTGTCCTGTCCGCAGACAAAGTATGGTGGCCTGTCCCTATCCATTTAGACAATGATAGTGATCTGAATTAACTAGTGTGAATTTGGTAGTTTGAATTTAATAGTGTCAATTTAGTAGTGTGAATTTAGTAGTGTGAATTTAGTAGTGTGCATTTGGTAGTTTGAATTTAATAGTGTCAATTTAGTAGTGTGAATTTAGTAGTGTGCATTTAATAGTGTTAATTTAGTAGTGTGAATTTAGTAGTGTGCATTTAATAGTGTTAATTTAGTAGTGTGCTTTTCATTTTAAATTATATTTTGGGTTTACTTTATTTCATAAAATATAAAATGAGGAAACATGATAGCCAAAATCTGCTCACTTGGTGTCACACTTGGTGTCCCATCATCGTAGCACACGAAGTGCATTTAATGGTTATCTGTATGTCTGCCTGTCTGTCTATCGATCTACCTTTCTATCGATCTACCTATCTATCTACCTATCTATTTATTATATCTACTCTATCTATGCTTGTTTGTGTATATAATTTATAGATCGTGATTATTATATGAATATTGTAAGTAAAGAAAACTGTGATACAAAGAAGCACCTCTATAATGTACAGATACATATGCATATATATATATATATCGGTAAATAATATTGAGACAGACTAGTAGTATATTGTTGTATATTCGTAGGTCTAGTAGGCTACCAATAAAATTTCAAAAGATTACATATTTCTTGTTATGAGATAGGACATTTAAACTATGGACAGCTCTTGATTATAACAGGTTGTATAATCTTTCCATGTAAAGCAGTGCAAAGTTACGGTAATCGGTCACAACGCTTTTATCTTTTATGTATGGTATTTTTCACCGTTCTCTTCGGCAATGTTGTGAAACTTCGTAATTGATGTGAAACTTCAGCAATGTAGTGAAATTGTGAAACTTCAGCAATGTAGTGAAATTGTGAAGCTTCAGCAATATAGTGAAATTGTGAAACTTCAGCAATGTAGTGAAATTGTGAAACTTCAGCAATGTAGTGAAATTCCTGAAAGTAAGCAGAATGTAATCAGGAGAATAATATTTGCAGTTTTCAACCTGACACACGTGACATTATCATGGCACTGACGTGACTTTGACCTACAGGATGAAATAATTGCCCATTCCTCCAGTACCTCTGTTATTTTCTTGTGACAGGGATAACATATCACTCCGTTTATATGTTTCCTCCTATCTCATGCCCTGATAGTATGTAACGAATGTGTACATCTTACAAGCAAGGGAATGAATTATTCAGTTTGAATTACATTTTTTATTGCAGCAACAGGTAATGCTGACAAGACATCTACAGTTCGAACTATTATTGGAGCAGTGATTGGTTGCATTGCAGCAGTTGCATTGATTTCCATTTGATCTGTTATGTTCAGGTATGGATGTATTTTATGTTCAGGTAGGGATGTATATTATGTCCAGGTAGGGGTGTATTTTATGTTAAGGTATGATGTATTTTATGTCCAGGTAGGAATGTATTTAATGTTCAGGTAAGGATGTATTTTATGTTCAAGTATGGATGTATTTTAAGTTCAAGTAGAATGTATTTTATGTTCAGGTAGGATGTATTTTATGTTCAGGTAGGATGTGTTTTATGTTCAGATAGGATGTATTGTATGTTCAGGTAAGGATATATTTTATGTTCAGGTAGGATCAATTTTATGTTCAGGTAGGATGTATTGTATGTTCAGGTAGGATGTATTGTTGTTCAGGTAGGATGTATTGTATGTTCAGGTAGGGATATATTTTATGTTCAGGTAGGATCAATGTTATGTTCAGGTAGGATATGATGTATTTTTTTCAGGTAAGGATGTATTTTATGTTCAGGTAGAGATGTATTTTATGTTCAGGTAAGGATGTATTTTATGTTCAGGTAAGGATGTATTTTATGTTCAGGTAGGGATGTATTTTATGTACAGGTAGGATGTATTTTATATTCAGGTAGGGATATATTTAAAACAGAATTCAGTCAATACTTTCGCGTATATGAATCTATCTCATGATGTAATATCCGTACAATCTATTTTTAAACCATATTAAATTTGATGTACTAAATAATTATAATACTGTTGTACGTGACGGGTATTCTTTTTTAGACGTTATAGAAAAACAAAGTTGAACCAAGGTAAAGGGAGTAACAGAAACCAAGGAGATGTTAATATGTTAAAATAGACGTCGATTTGTAACAGTTGGCGTCCATTTTTGCACGTTATAATACTATAACAGGCAATTAAGAAATAAAGACAGAAATAAGCAGGGAAGTTAAAGTACGACTTGAGGATACGAATAAATAAAGTAGAAACCATGGTAACTAAGTTAGATTGGAATTTTGTTAGGGGCGAGAATGGTAGTAATTGTGTTTACACGTTATGGCTGTATCTAACACATTACGTGAGTAGGCTCGTGTGACAAAATACCAGTGATGCTAGTTTCAAAAATAACGTTTAATTAGTGAATAGAGCTGAAGACGAAAATATGGTTAATAACTGAATACAGATTGGAAACTTTGAAAAACCACGAATGAAGACAGCTGACAAACTTCCTGAAATAGTGAACACCTTTGAACAAAGGAATATCGGAGAAAGAAACGGATAGCATAGAGTTTTAGACACATTCGACACAAGTCAGAGCAACGGTTAACATCAGTTCCTGACATGTAGTCAGAATACATCCGGTGGCCTCTTATTCATAAGAGTGCCGGCCACAACCACTACGGTAGATACATTGGAGCCAAGTCAGAGGGACATTCGACATCGGTTCCTGACATATAGTCAGAATATAGCCTACGGCTTATTATTCATGAGTGCAGCTTTGGCCACCAATAGATTCCTGTTTACAGGAATGTCTACTATAACACTACAGTCGATTCAAGTCAGAGGTTCAAGTCCAATAGTGACTGAAATTACAGCAACATGTTTTCAGAACGACGAGATCTCAAAATAACAGTGAGTAATAAGTTATCAATCAACGAAATATAATATAGCAGTGTAGTCAAGATAGGAAGTTTCAGGGAAGTGTGTTACCAGTAGTTTTAGAGTGTAGGATAGTGATACTATTAGAACAGATGTATAACAAGGTATTAAATCTGGTAGAAATGTGTGTAGGAGTGACAGTAGAAATAGAAATAGTGTTAGTAGCTAGGAGCCTAGAGAAATAAGCCCGTGTGCAACAGTAGTTATTCATACCTTAGTGTGTTAAATCGTGAAGACTTACACAAGTAAATGATGATGTTCGTCCGTCGTAATCGACGATGACCAAAAACTCAACCATAATAATAATAACAATAAATAATTAAAATAATAATAAAAGTTAATAGTGCGTTTTTAAATGACTAGCAAGTCCAATGCACGCACAAAATGTTCTTTTACAGAATTGACAACAATAGATGGTATCTATGTGAGATTGAGATGTTTTTTTTTCTTTTCTACGTGTCCGCTTCTGTCTTGCAGTATCTTTTATGGATTCTTCCGCCGATAGTCCTCCCGTTCTAATGCTGTAACGCCATGCTGTTCTATCCTGAGCGAGGCTCTCCCAAGCGCCTACGTCAATGTTAAGATGTTTCAAGGATGACTTTAGCGTGTCTTTGAAGCGCTTTTTCTGTTCACCAGCTTCTCGAAAACCTGCCTTGAGTGCTCCATAATATATTTGTTTTGGCAAACGCGAGCTCTCCATACGCACAAGATGGCCTGCCCAGCGTGCTTGCGCCTTCATAAGTATTGTGTGGATGCTTATTGAGGTTCATTTTCCCAAGACCTCGTAGTCTGGTACTTTGTCCCACCAATGAATGTTAGTAATTTACGTACCAGGTAAGATGGAAATGATTTAATTTTCTTGCATGTCTAGCATACACTGTCCACGTTTCGCAAGCGTATAGTAAGGTTGGTATAACAGCAGCATGATATACTTGTAGTT
Source organism: Meghimatium bilineatum (assembly GCA_034231615.1). NCBI lineage: Eukaryota > Metazoa > Mollusca > Gastropoda > Stylommatophora > Philomycidae > Meghimatium > Meghimatium bilineatum. The sequence goes on from CM067306.1 coordinate 8,248,128, forward strand.
CGATGGTTGTTCTTATACCTCTTCTTTACAAAAGTAAATAGATACATTATAGCCTAATGAAGATAGTTTAATAGTAAGTGTGTATCTGGAAGATAGTAACTGCTAACTAAAAAGGACAGTTGTGTGTTTACTTAGCCCCGAATGTACATAGAAGTCGAGATAGACCACACATGTGATTCAATAAGTAGAGGCATACGTTTCATGTGACATAGTAAGATATACACTCAATCTTGGACTAAGTGATCTATAAAAAAAAAAACACACAAAAACTGCCAATACTGCATTTTACTAGTTCAGGCGTTGCAGGGAGGGGATTGAATAGCTGTGTGATAAAGGCTGCATGCTTTTGCTGTCGCCACGTCATGTACAGTGATCTATGAGGAGAACAATTGCATACTTTCATGAGGTTCGAACTTGGAGTTAGAAATATACTCTTTATGAATTTAATTGATGTCAAAGAAGTATAGAGACTTAATGGGTTGTATTCGAAGAACAGACATACCAAATAGTGACATAGATTTATGAGTTAAATCAACACCTAAGATTACTTTATAAACATATGTGTAAGGGATATGATATACTAGTTATATCGAATATAGGAAGTAGTGCAAGATTATTCACGAAAAAAGATACAGGTAAAACGTTTAGGGACAGTGTTGCCACGCAATTATATATTAATGAATGTAACAAAACAGATATAACGGAACTTAGTGTCACAGTTAGATACAGAAATAGAGATCTAGTCTTAGTATTTAAAAGATAGGAAAAGCTAGGTGAATTTTCATAGAATTAGTTTGATGATCAACAGTGCGGTCTGTAGCAAATAGCATATTGTAAGTGTTTCAGTCTCAGAGATCTTGTCAACTTCTACAGTATTACGAGTACCACGTCAGAGGACCAGTCAATTCTACAGTTGAAGGGTGACCCCTAACTACTTTTTTTTACATATCTTCGAGCAACTTAGTCTAATTTATTCAGATGTTTAACCTGAATCGGAAGGCCGAGATATAACAACAATAACACTACGTCAAATTCGCATGAACATTTCCAGAATATCACTTGTATAACGTGTTTTTTAGTACAGTTGCGAACAATTACTCCATCAAAGAGAAATCCCGTAACTGATGAGAATTATTGAATTTCTGTGAATAGTGACAGTGAATCAGAAAGACATCATAGTTGGAAAATCAATTTCATTTATTCTACAATTCATAATTACTGACCGAAGAAAGAAACAGAACACTTGTACGCTTAGATACTGCATACATACATATAGGAATAGGCGTTAAGGTTAGGAAGAGATTTCATTCCAAGTCGTCAACAAAACACCCTCTTAACAATGAATATGTAAGTACTTGTTGTGATGTGTGTCCAAGCGAGACTGAAAGTATGTTTCTGTATTAGTCATTTATTTTAGACAGATGAGTGTTCATTGTATCTCTGAGAGTAGCAGAAATAAACAAACCACATCTGAACACCTGAGCGGCCAGGAATGAAATGGTGTTGTTAAATTATGTGAGAGTTTATTAAATTATTGTTATATTATAAATCCACGTTTACATATTTATGTTAATTTAGGTAAGTCTGTGCAAGCCTTTATTCATCTCGTATTGAACTAAGTAGAAGTAGTTTTATATGTAGCATGTCTGTCTTGTGTTTATTTTTGTCAGTGATATGTAGTTTAGAAATGTCTGTAAACAATTGCAGCGATATTTGCGTTGTGTCACAATGTAAAGCTATGCTGCAGAATGTGCACATTATTTCTTGGCCCATTCTATGATGGAAACAATTTTGATGTTTACTTTCCCTATTCCATGGCTACCCTAACTCTATCCTGTAAGGTAGCAGGTGTGTACGAGAAGGGGTTCATCAGGAATAAAATTAAAGAGCTATAGAAACCTTCAGTAGTAATTATATAACGACAAATGTGACCTATCATTACCTAAATCGACACGTACAGGTAACCAAACTTCACCTGAGGACAGGGTCACCCTACTTCACATGAAGATATGATCACCATACTTCACCTGAGGACAGGTCACCGCCCTTCACATGAGGACAGGATCACCATACCTGACATGACGGCAGGGTCACCATACGTCACCTGAGGACAGGGTCATCATACGTCACCTGAGGACAGGAAACAACAGAACGAACACGCAATACAGGGAATGCGAATGTGTCACACTACTGTGATTTTTTCATAACAGATAAACATACTTCTGAACATGGTCTGCAGAACTGTCCCGAGTATGACCAATTGAGAGAGACCTGCTGTCGCCCAAACTTTGCAAGCACAGATATATGGAACCAAAGTAGAACTCCAGACACCGGAGGAGTTCACCCATAACAATTTTCTGACAAAGTTCAAGTTCACCCATAACAATTTTCTGACAAAGTTCAAGTTCACCCATAACAATTTTCTGACAAAGTTCAAGTAGCGAACACAAGAAAGAAATAATAGTGAAACAAGGAAAATATACATTGTTTGACATGCATACTGACATGATTACATCTCAAAAACAATGCATGGAACAGTTAAAGTTGGAAGAAGCAGAGGAGACAAGGAAAATAATGAACAGACATCATCAAGGACTGGACAGGACACGACTAGCGAAAAACACCATCTTATTCTCATCGCTGAAGATAGACATGACTGGCGCACTTTGTATGTTGAAGTCTCCAATGGTCTACCTCCACAACACTGATGGATTATATAATTCTGCATATGAGATCACGAGGTTTATTCTGTTGCTCCTGAAATGAATTCGTTTTAGTATTTTTCTTTATTTGTAATGTACTTGTTAATGCAGAGTCCATATCTATGTCTATCAATCTACAAATACAACAGATTAAAGGCCCCTACACTTGATGTTCATTGTTGTTTGTTTGCATAGTTACTATCCCCAGGAATTGCGAGCAACTTGCTAGTGTTTGTCAGATTCTCATGATCTCACTGATTGTTAGACTTGCATGATCTGACAATCTTAGTTAAACTGATTGTTAGACTTGCATGATCTGACAATCTTAGTTAAACTGATTGTTAGACTTGCATGATCTGACAATCTTAGTTAAACTGATTGTTAGACTTGCATGATCTGACAATCTTAGTTAAACTGATTGTTAGACTTGCATGATCTGACAATCTTAGTTAAACTGATTGTTAGACTTGCATGATCTCACAATCCTAGTTAAACTGATTGTTAGACTTGCATGATCTGACAATCCTAAATGTAAATATATCGACCAGTACTGAAACTTAGAGTTAAACACAACTAGTTCTTGCTGTATCATAATTTGTATATCATATCAGTTTATTGTTTCATCCAAAATTGCAGGAACCAACCAGCAGCAACCAACAACTACTGTGGCCGATCGAAGGCTAGCAATCTAGTAAAGTGAGAACATTATCTTATATTTAGAATGACATGTTTTTATATTTACAAGCAACCGGAGTCCCATGTCAGGAGAAGATGCTGATACTAACATTTGAGAGGGGGTTCTGCAGATAAACAAGAGAGTGTGAACTCAAATTATTATTGTATTTTTTGTTGTTGTTAATGCATTATACTATAGTATGCATGTATGACGCCATGTTGTGGGTCAAATAATTTTTTGTGTGAAATAAATTAATGGTGATTTTGATCACAAACCATGGAATGGGGGGAGGGGGGATTTCATGATGAGCCTAGAAGAACCCACGGTAGAGGTTTGGTAACATTTATATCTAGGGTAGTGGATAATGATCCCTGTTAACGGAAATGACTCCACCTTTAGTCGAGGGAGAAAGAGAATTGGGATAGTATATTAAGGTTATTCCAGGGTGATAGATAATAATCACTGCAAGCTGGAATGTGTCCGCCATGACAGAAATAGTCTTGTAAAGTGACGATATAGAATTTCCGGAGATGTGGAATTTAGATATAATATATTAATGGACCTAGGGTGTACATACGTGTCACGTATGGAGAAAGTTGACATATGGGATATACATAGAGTTAAAAATTGTGAGAGGTCGTTACCCAATTGCTCAATGTTGAAAAGGAAGTACCAGAAACTGAAGAGAATATAGGGGGGGGAGGGCTGATACAATGATCTATGTATTAATTATGACTACTTCATGATGGATTTAATTATGTTTTGCTTTTTATACAGGATGAATGAGAAGTTGGAATGTGAGAGGAAGGATTTGATGTAGTTTGTCCTTGGCCAGATTTTTTTGTTTTGTAGTTTGAGGTTACAATAATAGAATACAGAGAATAATAATTTATTTTTCCACCCCAAGCACCTTAAGATGGGAGGATAAATGTGGCCGATCGACGGCTAGCAAACTAGTAAAGTGAGAAAATCCACTTATATTTAGAAATCTAGAGATACATGCAATACCTAAGAATTTTCAGGCTCTTGATAATGTTGGAAAATTGATTTGTTTGAAGGTTGCCTGGAACAGTGGAATGATATCACAAATTAGGTTATAAAAAATAATTCTATTTGATAAAAAAATTTGTTACCAAGTTTGTTAGTTAGTTAGTCATTGGATCATCGTCATTGCACTACGGATACGTTCATAGGTGTTCAGATCTCTTCTTGAGTGTAGTCGCCATTACACATTGACTGACGGTCCTAGTACGCAGTTGATTGACCATCATTCTTTCATGCCCACGAAACAGCTCCGTTCTAGCTACACCAAATTTCAAACCAAATTCCTTAATTCCAGTCATGGAACAAGAGTCATCGTCGCTTATACAATCTTCTGCTAGTGCATTTTGCCGTAGGGCGTTCAAAATGTCTGTTCGATCCATCGCTCCACCAACAGCCATAGTAGCAGCATGTGCAGCCAACCTGTCTCCTCTCTCATTTCCCCGGACTCCCGCATGTCCCGGAACAAAAATGAGTCACTTTACGCAAACATGAATTTTTCACTGCATCCGGCCACTGTTCCCGAATGTATCCCGCCTGAACATTCACAATCATGCTCATCGAGTAACTGAGTATACAGGCATGCTTGCTGATAGTCCGCGAGCAGACCCATTGCAAAGCTTTGGTTACTGCCAAAACCTCCATTGTCATGCTGCTTGTCGTCTGAGTGAAAGCATCACTTTCCTATCTGATGGTTTCCCCCCACCTTTGAACCGTGAAGGCCAAGGCACTTCTGATGTGTCTCTGAACCGAACCATCTGTATATACAATCATATCACTTTCCCTGAAATTTTCACCGATAAGAGTGAGTACCTCCGACTCTACCACTGTCGGACACCATTCACTGCACCGACTCCACCACTGTCGGGCACCATTCCCTGCATTCTCTACTGAGTGTTATTATTACTTTGAAGGATGTCGGACAATCTAAGTTCGCTAGACTCCATTCCGCACCAGGTAGCACATCCTCCAATCTGCACACACTCTGTATAATATCCTCTGCGCGCCCCATCCACGACTTCCCTCTCTTAAGTCGACTGTCTTTCACTTTGAGAATTTCAGGGTATAGATGATGTTATTTATCAGCGGTTATTTGTAGATAGTCCGCGGCCTGCAGATTTGTATTCTTTGCGCTGCAGTTGGGCAATCCAATAAGTATCGCATAGCTCGTGCCGACGTATCTCTCGTACACCCCAAAATGATTCGCATTGCCTCATTCTGGATTCTATCCAATATTTCTGTTTGAGTCTGACTCAGTGTTTGAATCGCCAGTGCGTACTCTAGCACTGGCTTCGCATATGTGTGGTCCTGGGTTCATTCCCCAGCTGGGGCGGAAATGTTTTCAGATCGCAACGGCTCCCAGTTCGACCCAGCCTTAAATGGGTACCGGATTAATCCGGGAAGTAAAGACTACGAGGGAGAGGAGATGCCTACCGCCCTCATTTGCAGAGCCTGTGAAATGTGAGATCGCTAACATCTCACACCCCTACGGCATTAATAAATGCTATGGGTTACTTTACTTTTTACTCTACCACCGCCACCACCAATCCCTGATACATTAAAAATAGCAGCCTCTGTTCACATTGAGCAGCAGCCATAATCTTCATCGCCACTAGACCTTTATAAGCGTTTACAGTTATGTGGTCAACATGATCTTTAAAACTCAGACTGCGGTTCAACATAACTTTAAGTATTTCATTGTGCTGGTTCTCTCGAGGACATCTCCTCTCAAAGTAGCCGATGGCGTGTGCGTGTTTACTATAAGCTTAATTAGAGAAAACCATGACATTGATGCCTTTGATGGATTAACTAAGGTCTCACGAAGTAATCGAATTACATTCATAACTTGCTTTGGTAGGGAGAAAATCATTCATTAGTTCTGATTTTCTAATATTCAATTTATTGAAACAAAATCAAGTTGTTTTTGTTTAATTTATGGTTCTGCAGACGACCTTTAATGAGTCAATAATTTTGATTGGTTGACCGCTAGTCGCCCAGCCGATTTGACAAATCAACGATTACAAGGGTTAATTTCTGACCTTTTCTTGGGAGAAGGAATACTTTGGGATAGTTGCGAGCCCAAATTAACAAAAAACAATCCGCACATGATTGTTAGGAGGATTTGAGAGTTAGCAGTCCATCGGAAAGGACACTTGATCTAACTTTTAAACAACCATATGGCCCTGTTATAGGTGTCGGCTAGTTGTTTTTTTTTTCAGTTCAACTGTGTTTCTTTAATTTTCACAAAGTTCAGTTCTGCCGGGGATTGTAATTCAAGATGGCTTGAACTGAACTTGTGTGTTTGTGACTGGGTAGGAGCCCATTACACTAGTTTTATTTCTTTATGAAGGTAGGAAGAAGAAATTTATTGAAGTATATTTATACTCATATTTGTCAACTGACAGTTGTTTAGGAATCTGGTAGAGATTATGAGAAATCAAGATCAAACAAAATTAATAGTAGCTTTGTCCTAGATTTTAGGAATGCCAAGTGAAGTCATTGATCAGAACTACTTTTTACTAGAAGGTTATTGGAAAACCAACGACCAAATATGTAAATATGTTTGTTTGAATTCAGTCAGAAACTTACGTTGGCAATTGTGAGTTGAACATCAGAGAAGACATTTTCTATTTACAGAACATCTGCATTGTTCTGGCTTAGCAGGATGACTTTAACTTGTTACCAGCAAGTCTGTTATGTTGCTTGAAATTCCTGCCAGCTATATATGTTTATATTGTTGTGTTGAATCATAAAAACGAGAAATCTGTAGTGAACAATTTCTCATTGACGAATTTAGAGTGACTTGCAATTATCGTCAAACTCCATCAATTGTCTACACTGGCAATATGTTGATTTGCTGGCGAACATGTCCAGAGAATTGTCTTAGTGGATTGGTAGTTACCACTGATAACGTCAAACTACCGCGGTCAGTAACTGAGGTTACTTAAGGAACACAGTTTCCTGACAACACACATGCGTTGTCTACTTAAATCATAACAAGGAGAAATATGTAGTGAACAATTTCTTATTGACGGATTTAGAGCGATTGATCCAGGTTGAACCATGTTTTGGAAAATGGAAGTCGAAAGACTTTGACTATTCTTCCAGGGAGCAGATTTGTGATTATTCATTTATCGGAGTCTAGAACTCTTTAGTAGGAGGGGACTCACAAATTGACAACTATATAAGCTTGTCAATCATGATGATTGACTGAGGTTATGTCTACAATTGAGATGAGTAAGATAACTCTTGACCAGGTCAGCTTGATCTCTCATCAACATCATTCACAAAAGTGAAATGTTGAGATGTAATCAAATTTTGTGATGTAGGAATTGAGGTTAATTAGTGAGTAGGTCAACGAATTTAGGCCCGCAGTGCGAGTGATTGATAGTCCTCTCTCGGATTCTATTAACTAACATAATTGAGAATATAATTTGGGAAGATATTTCAGATGTTGTATCCAAGAGAAATCTGATCAATCGAGCCTGATCTTTACATGAGACCAATTCTTCTCCTATACAACAATTAACATGTCAACACCTACAAGGAACTACATTGAACTATGAAATTTTATAGTAAACTAAAACCGCCTTAAATTTAATGAACACATCAAACACTCTGTAAAAAGGACAATTGGGACCAGAATTTAAGGAAAGTATTACTTAACATCTATTTTTAGATTTTGGTTTCTTTTTATCTAATTGGTTGTAGCTATAACAAGTAGCTAGACGTTAGACATGTTTTGGAATTAACTAACTTCTATAATCTGCCAGGACAGACCTTGTGAGTGGAATGAATTTGGTATGTCAGATTGGTTTTTCCTTCTTCAAAATGACAATATATCTGTCCAAAGAATAGTGGACTGGAGAAATTATATTAAATGATTCACATTTTAATTTTTAATTTGATTAATTGAATTTGTTGTGTTCAGTTATTTTACATTTAGTTGTTCATTGTGTGTTGTTCTGTTTTTGCTTGCCACTATATCAGTTGAGATCAAATAACAACGATAAACAATAGGAAGTGTAGTACTAAATAAATACCACTAAGGGCAGGATCAGAGAAGAGTAAATTGGAACCTTTGTGATTATAAGAAGTGAACTCAATTCTATGGGACAAAGATATTGAAAACCATAATGGACAAAGTTGAAAAAGGAAGATGGACATCAAAATAGATTAAAGATTGGACTAAGATAAGGAAGTGACAGGAAAATAGATAAATAAAAGAGGACAGTTAAGAGTGGGGTTACACCTGTTTACCATTAACTCATCATAAATAATAGGGGAATAAAATAAGAGAGAGTGGTGAGAGAAAGATATTGTTACTCACTCCTTCGTCACTCCCTGAATATGTGTGGATAACTACATGATATTACGTATATATACAAGCCAGAGAAGAGATAAGGTTACATAGAATCCTGCACTAATTCTCTGGGGTCAAGTCTGGGATGATGAGGGTCAATGTCACTCTTGTTGACAACAATAACATCTCTTCACTTTGGTATTGATTGTTCATGATGGAGACACATTCAGTTAACTAACCACTCATGTACATTCTTTTTTTTAATTAATTGATTAATCAATTGTCTCAAAATCCCGTTGGATCTACTTCTCATTTGTTACACTGATACATCTAAATTTGTTACACTGATACATCTAAATTTGTTACACTGATACATCTAAATTTGTTACACTGATACATCTAAATTTGTTACACTGATACATCTAAATTTGTTACACTGATACATCTAATGTCTTAACTACTGTAGATGGCATCCCCGTATTAGGGTAGATAACGACCACGATAGAATTATAAAACATTAAGGATAACACATTTTATTATAATATTTAAAAACTATATATATTTCTTTTTTTCTTTTTACCCCTCCCTCCCGTCCATGTCACACTACATCAGTAAATAAAGCAACTAATGACATTACTATCATCAATACAATACTTATATTATTCCAGCAACGACATCATTAATTGATTCCGAAAATATTCAAGTAATATTAAAAGTAAGAATTGTTTTCCTTTTAAAATAATGTTATTGTTCATTCATTGTATGCATTTTCTGTCTGTAGAATACATTTCACTTTTTCTAATACTTGCATGCACGATTTATAACAAGGGGGCATTTGGAAAAACACATATTACCACTATAAAGTGAAGGCATATAATCTAGTCATGGTTCACAATAACATGTTTATTGATCTTGTATCTCCGACTTCAGCAATTGTGCTTGCTTGAAAATTACTGTGGTTCTTCTCGATGTGGAGGATGCCTCCACCTACTCTAATTTCCAGCCTCTATTGAGTGGACTAAGTCTCATCTGCACGAGTTGGCAACAATGGGGAAACTTGTAAAGAAGAAGACAAATTTTTGTGATCAAAGGGCGATAATGAAATCTACAGTGACAATGAAATCACTATTTTGAACTGAATGTTTTAGAAAGATGGCAATAATAACTTAAACATTATAGACAACCAAGCACAGACATATGTAGAACTAAATATAGAGAAATAATATTTGCTGCAAGAAAACATTTAAATAACAAACTGTTATGTTTTAGGAATATAAATTGACAATATGACCTAGAAACAATTGTTCGTAGAAGAACAAGACATAGAAATACGTCTGGAACCGGATTCAAACCAGGATCGCTCGAATCCAACATGAATATCTAATCAATACCCCATACAGATCTCCTAATTTAACTTGGTACGTATGGAAAACAATACTATCGGTCTTTAAAATTCGTGCCAGTTTAGCGTGCACGGGATTATAGTGCACGTAGAATGCAGTGGTTGGAAATGCGGAGATGGCATAATAGTTTCCCTGTGTGATTGTTGTCTGTGTGTTGTTCTTTATATGTAGGCCGCCGTGCAGTGGATTTATTAATGTGAATTAATAATTTGAAAAATGGGAGGAAATTGAGCATTTATGCTTCGGTTTAACATTTGCTAGCAGTTAAATACAGTTCATGACGGCGGGATAAGATTAGAACTAGCAGAAGATGTGTTTATAATGTGAATCAGAAGTGACATGGAAGAATCGAACAAACATATTAAGAGTTGACAGATGAAAGCATTGACGGGGTCGAGGGGGAATCGGGGACTGGGCAAGACAATATTTCCCCTCAAATGTCCGCATTGTTGACGCTAGAGATAGGTGGACTACTATGTGCGTTGATAAATACAATGTGGTAACTGTACTACCCTGACGGGATACAGTTTTATAGATCGATATATTAAAAGTACAGTTTTGTTCTCTCTAAGCAGGAAATAAAATATTCTACGTCACACCGTTCACGCCTCATACGCAATTTAGAGACCTGTATTAATGTGTTCGACGTGTACCTCCAACATTATTTAAAATTATATTTCATCATCACTTATCACAATGTTCCAACATAGCTCCACAGAAGATTCACATGGTGTCTCTAGGACCACATAGGTCTGCCATTGGTAACATATTTTACGTAGGACATGATTGCCTTTCTTGTCTTATATCACATTGTCAGTGTATAATCACATAGTATGCATGAACTATTAACACTGAGAAAACAGAAGTCATGTTACAACCAGCACCTGGCAAACGCTATCTCGAGCCCTGCATAAAGGTAAATGGCGTAGCACTGAAAGTTGTGAATAGATCCACATTCTTAGGTAGAACGTTATCACAAGATGCCAACGTTAATGATGTAGCGTATGCAAGGATTGCCAAGGCAAGCAGCACTTTCGGCATATTGTACGCACATTTGTGGTTTAGAAATGACATTAACCTACAGATTAAACTTCTTCTGCGTTCGTTCTCAAATTCCTGCAGATCAGCAGGATGTAGTCCGGAGAACGGAAAGAAAGTCTACAGAGCAGTGGTACTTGCAATGCTGTTATACGCTAGCGAAACATGGACTGTGTATAGACGTCATGTGAGGAAACTCAATCACATTCACACATCTTGTCTTAGAAGGTTATGATGATGATGATGTTCCTCCTTCGCAAGCAAAGATCAGCATGGCATGAAAAACAAATGCGATGAAAAAATAAAAATAAATAATAATTCGAATTGGTAATTAACTAATTTAGATTGTGAGTTCGTAGATGCCCGATGAGTCGGACTCGCGCACTGAAAGCTCTATAGTAGTGTATACAGGAGAGCTGAAGGTTCTGGGTAGGAAAATTTTCGGATTTGACCATCCGCTTCGTGCGCTTGTGGATTGTCTGCAGTTTTCTCTCTTTTTCAAATTGTGTGATGAGTTATCTGGGTGTGACAGGCTGAGTGATCAAGTGATGTAGTCTGCCAAGAGCCAGGATCGATTCCACAGTACTTGAGAGAGTTTTTTTAGGTGATCATTGAAGCGCCTTTTCTGCCATCCGGTTGAACGATTACATTCGCATCTCCCCATAGAGTAATCTATTTGGAAGACGCTTGTCTGGCACACGGACGATGTGGCCAGTCCAGCGGAGATGGGACCTAGTCAGCATTGCATAGATGCTTTGCATACAGGACTTTACATGTTATGAACATCATATGTCAAGACAAGACTCCAGAAACAACTGTCCTTGAAAGTTCTGGTATCCCCAGCATTGTTAACACTATCATGATGCAGACACAGATTCAGTGGGCAGGTATTCGGTACGAATGCCAGACTATCGCCTGCCAAAGATACATACGGCGACACATGGGAAGAACGTGCACAAAATATATCTACATGGCGCTCTACAATCAAAAAGGCCGCACCATCTTGTGAAAAGAGAAGAAATGCTGCAGCCCAACAGCTGAGAGTAGATAGAAAATCACGGATAGCCCAAACCACGTCTACATTGGTAATTCCATTTTCAAACTGTCCAAGAACATTTACAGCTTGAATAGGACTCATTAGCCATCTACGAACTATTATGCATGGACATAATTTCATGAATTTACCATGAATAGACATTAGTATTACCAGAAATTCAGTAAAAGATTTAAAAAATACCCTCTTCCAGCAACCCCCCCCCCCCCCCCCACCCAGCCTTCTCCATATTGACGGCTGTACACAAATTCCTGAAAATTCTCATGAAATAGAGGCCACTGCACGCGAAAAAAGAAAAAAAAAGGCGAATGATCTGTTTTTAGGCAATCCCCCTATATTTTGAAGATGTTTTACATATTTCGCCAAAAATATAGTTCAAGTTACACACCAGATTAAACGACTAATGTCGATCACGATTACAATAGACCATGTAAACACAAAATATATTAAGGTTTATGCCCAATGTAACACGCTAAACAACACAAACAAAATAGAGGAGTATTTTTAATAATGTAAACAAATAAATAAAACACAGTAACAATGAAGATGACCTATACATTTTGGAAGATTTAAACGCACATCTTGGCACAAATAGAGAAGGAATAGAAGAATATAAAGAACCTTTCGGTGACACAAGAAATAAGATTAACGTAAACTGTTATAAACTAATAGTTTTATGCATCCAGCACAACCACTTTAAAACGAAGAGTAATAATAACAGTCAAAACAAACACAATTCAAAATATCAATCACACGAACAGCACAAAGCACCATTGGCAAATAGCTATACATAAATTAGAACTACACATGCGCAAAAAATATATACAAGAAGTTAACGAAGAATTTGCAAAGCTACCTGAAAACGCACAGAATATACAAGAAGAATGAAAATATTTCAAAAATACTATCATAGCAGGAAACAGCAGGAAACAGCAGGAAACATATGCGAATATAAATACCTTAAATGCACGATCCAGAAATGACAGTTTGGTGGACAGAAGAGGTAAAGAAAGCAACCAAAGATAAAAAAAAAACAATACAGGAAATGGGCAACAAGAAAAAATTCATGAAGATTACTTAACAGACAAGACAGCAACGATTAACATTTTGTTTAAAACATAAAATATACATACATTAAGTCATTGCAAGAATATGGAGAAATGCTTAACAAAGATAGACAAAATGCACCATAGATGTTCTACAAGAAAGTACATAGCATGTTAAGTAAAAATGACATCTATGAACCAACAGAAATAATCAACTATGAACAAGGCAACAAACTAATTAGGCCCAAAGAAATCATGGAAGAGATGGACAAATTAATTCAAGCAACTGTTAAGATTAAAGGATTGAGAAGGGATCACAACAATAAATACAATAGAAGAAGACCTAGAACCATACATCCTGACATCCGAAATTGAAGAAGCAGTTCAACATGTACCAAATAAGAAATCACCAGTAATAGACTGCATACCTATAGAACTAATAAATATGCTAACAGTGAATTTAATAAAGTGGTTACACGGATTGTTCAATGTGATATGGAAGACACAAAAAACACCGCAAGAGTGAAATACAACAGTGATTGTACCCATGTGGAAGAAAAAGGCAGTAAGAGGGACTGCACTAAGTACAGAGGCATATCACTCTTAAGCCACATAGGAAAAACCTTTAGCAAGATACTAGAGACTATGATGCACACATATACAGAACCACAGCTCAACAACACACAATTGGGCTTTCGGAAAATACAAACTGTACAGATGCAATCTTCGCCCTCAAACATCTTGCAGAAGGAGCGACGGAACATAACCAACATTTATATTTGGCTTTTGTTGACCAAGAGACAGCTTATGATAGAGTGGATAGATCATAATTATGGATAACGTTACAGACACATTGAGTTCCCCAACATCTGATAAAATTATGTCAGAGCATATACGACAATAATCAATGCGCAGTAAGAACAAGAGCAGGCACATCCGATTATTTTCAAATCAACTCGGGAGTAAGACAGGGATGCGTACTATCCCCACTATTGTTTATAACACACTTATACCACATCTACATAATAGATCAGACAACGGAAGAAACAATCTGATGGATAACTTAAAGGAATTGTTATTTGCAGACGACCAAACACTAGTAGCATCCCCAGAAGGGCAATTACAAAGTAAATAGACATATTACATGAAACATGCCAAATTTTAACATGAAGATAATCATAGAAAAGACCAAAGCAATAAAGATAGGAAAAACAAAAAGATATAATATATATATATATATATATATATATATATATATATATATTATATATATATATATATATATATATATATATATATATATATATATATATATATATATATATATATATATATATATAGTAAACAACAGACTTAAGTGACATAATTCACATGCCTAGGAAGCAATCTTAACAACAGAGGACAACAGAAGTAAAGAAATACACAATAGATGTAGTAACTCATAACGAAGCCCTAGGGCAAATGACACAAATCTTCAGAAACACAAATTTAGATTTAAACGCCAAAATAATAATATTCAAAACAATTATTATGCCAACCCTGTGCTACCGATGCCAAACATGGACAACGACAGCACAAGATAAACGTAAACGATAACTGAAATGGCATGATTACGCAGAATCCTAGGAATATCGCTAAGGGACAGAGTGAAAAATGAGGACATTAAACATAGAACCAGCACAACCCCAATCTTGGAATATATTAAGAGACAACAGATCAAATGGTTTGCATACATCAACAGACTACCACCAGACAACATACCACAGCAAGCTATGCTACACAGATTCAGTGAAGGCAGACCTAAAGGCCGAACTCGAAAACTATGGACCACCGAAATAAAAGAGGCGACAAATTCCACAATATACTCAGCACACACGGATGGAATCTCCAGAAAACTCTTCTACCCCTGACAATGAAAAGCAGAAAAAAGATAATAGCGAATAGATATATAGATATATAGTTTTACTGTTCCGATAACATTTGTCCCAAACTAAGTTTTTAACTGACCCGGAACTCATCATCATCATCATCCAGTACCGTCTCCGCAAAGAATGTTGGCTGCAACAGATCTCCAACATTCCCTGTCTCTTGATTTGATCGCGCACTCTGCTAGACTGTAACCTGTCCATCTTGTGATGTTACTATCCCACTTGTATCTCTGTCTACCACTTGATCGCTTCCCTTTGACTTTACCCTCAAGTAAACTCCACAATAAAGTATCATGTCTTTTAATCTTCTTCTTCTTCTTTCTATCCTCATGTACCTTTCGGTGTTGAGGGGAAAATGAAAATACGGCCTTTTGCCCTTCTATTTGCCTCTTCTGCTGTTATATTTCCGAATGTCTCTAATACACTATCTATCCACCTTTTACGAGGACGTCCAATAGGTCTCCTGTTTTCGTATCGTTTGTTAAATGCTTTTTCGATAATATTTTGCTCTGTCTGTCTCGTTATGTGGCCGTACCATTTAAATTGTTGTTTCTGGATGTATTCTATTGTTGACTTGATCCCTAATTAATATGTTCAAAATATTTTATTTGCCTGATCTTTATTTCTCTTAGTAGTTCGTTCTTCATATTAAGTGTTTGTAGTAACTCTTTATTTGTTTTCTTCTATTTTCGTGATGTTCTCGCTATTCTCCTATATATCCACAGCTCAAAAGCATCAGCTCTGTCTTTTAATTGTTCATTTGGTGTCCATGTTGCTGATCCACACATTAATATAGAAAAGATGTTGCATTTTATAATTCTCATTTTCACCTTGTTTGTTATTTGTTTAGATGTTACTAATTTCTTGATATCATTGAAGGTACTTTTAGCAATTCATTTTCTCATTTTAACTTCTGTTTCACATCTGCCATCACGTGTGACTATGTGTCCAAGAGATTGATATAGATTTACTTGTTGTAGTGTCTCTTCATGTATGTTTATGTGTAACTCGTGTCCTTGCTGATTATCACGGTTTTTGTTATTTTGGATATTTATATCGAAGACCATATTAATTACCTGTCTTATTGACTTGATCTATTAGTCTTTGTAGTTCATCTTCACTTTCTGCTAAAACAACAGTGTCATCTGCATATCTCAGGTTGTTTATTTTTTTTCCCCATTCTTTTTTAGTCCTGACATTTCAAAGAACTGGCCTTCCGTAATTAGGCTACCCATTACGTCCCATGCCATCAATACAAAACACTGAACCTGGTACCAGTTAAGAAAACGTTTGACAATAGAATCGGACTGTTGTTGATTCGTATCTCAGACCAGGTTAAGACTAGGTTTACAAGTAATGTGACCACATCTTCAGTGTTTGCATTTTTTGGTTTTTGATTACACTGATTTTATCTCTGAAATTGGATGAATTCGGTTCCTAACAAAATGCCATAATATGCCATTGTCACATTCACTAGAACTAAAGGTGACTAAAAACAATCACTAATATATCTTTAGTCCTATTCTATGTTTAATTAGTTATTCCTCTAGAGCCAAAGATGGCCAATAGGGCGGATGTCATAGATTTCCATGTCTCGCGTTTCATTGCAATTCTATATTTAATTGTCTCGAGTGTATTACCACTTGCACTAGTGTCGCTCTCTAGCAATATACTACCTAACTCGTGAAAGTTCAGATTACATTGTGAAGTTCATCGTGGAAATTATTTTAGAGCACAAGCTACTTGATGAACTTCGATTGATTAAAGAAGTGCATGATCTTCTAGCAAAGTAAAGACGATGGTTGTATGGTAGCGAGGTGTATGAGAAATATGAGAATTTGACGGTAAACGATGCTAAAATTATCATGAACTAAGATGTTGGTCAATAAATAAATACACAAGAAGAAGAATGTGTCCTCTCTGGAAAGTTAACCGCATCACATAATCAAAATCGGACAGTGACTTTGCGTGTGCATACTCGTGAATGGTTCTTGAAATTGAGAGTGAATAAATTATAGATGACCCATGTCCAATATGTTGATTTCTAATTGTGGGATGACCCATGTCGAAAAATAAATTAGTTAGTGAGTCGTTTGATCATCGTCACTGCATTCCGGACAAGTCCATAGGTGATCAGATATCTCCTTGAGTGTAGCCGCCATTACACGTTGACTGACGGTCCCAGTACGCAGTTAATTGATCATCATTCTTTCTTGCCCACAAAACCGGTCCGTTCTAGTGACACCACAATTCAAACCAAATTCCTTTATTCTAGTCATGGAACAAGAGTCATCGTCGCTTATACAGTCATTTGCTCTTGCTTTTTCCCGTAGGGCGTTGAAAATGTCTGCTCAATCCATCGCTCCACCAACACCCGCAGTAGCAGCGTGTGCGGCCAACCTATCTCCTCTCTCATTACCCCGGACTCCCGCATGTCCAGGCATAAAAATGAAAGTCACTTTACGCAAACAGGAAATCTTCACTGCATCCGGCCACTGTTCCCGAATGTATCCCGCCTAATCTTTCACAATCATGCTCATCGAGTCACTGAGTATGCAGACATGCTCGCAGATAGTCTGCGAGCAGCCCCAGTGCACAGCTTTGGTTACTGCCATAACCTCCATTGTCATGTTGCTTGTTGCCTGTGCGAAAGCATCACTTTTCTCTCTGATGGTTTCCCCACACCTTTGAGTCGTGAAGTCCCATGCACTTCTGATGTGTCTCTCAACCGACCCATCTGTATACAATCATATCACCTTCCCTGGAATTTTCACCGATTAGAACGAGTACCTCCGATTCCACCACTGTCGGACACCATTCCCTGCATCTCTACAGAGTATTATTATTAATTTGAAGGATGTCAGACAATCTAATAGCGCTCGACTCCATTCCGCACCAGGTAGCACATCCTCAAATCTGCACACACTCTGTATAATATCCTCTACGCGGCCCATCCACGACTTTCCTCTCTTAAGTCGACTGCCTTTCACTGTGAGCATTTCCGAGTTTAGAGGATGTTCTTTATCAGCGGTGAGTTGTAGATAGTCCAGCGATCTGCAGGTTTGTATTCTTTGCTCTGCAGTTGGGCAATTCAGTAAGTATCGCATAGTGCCGACGTATATCTCGTACATCCCAAAGTGATTCGCATTGCCTCATTCTGGTTCAATGCAATCTTTCTGTTTGTGTCTGACTCAGTGTTAGAATCGCCAGTGCATACTCTACCACCCCATTACCAATCCCTGATACAGCAAAAATAGCAGCCTCTGTTCACATTGAGCAGCAGCCATAATCTTCATCGCCGCAATACTTTATAATCCTTTACAATGATGTAGTCAACATGATTTTTTGAAACTCAGACTTCGGTCCAACATAACCCCTAAATGTTTCATTGTGCTGGTTCTCTCGAGGACATCCCCTGTCAAAGTAACCGATGGTGTTTACTATATGATTATTTAGAGAAAACAATTTTATCGATGCCTTTGATGGATTAATAACAAAAGCTCCAGAATCACTGCACCAATCCCCTATACGATCAAGCTCCCTCTGCAAATTCCTGGCGATCGCTTTTCTATCTCTGCCCTGCCTATATACCAAGATGTCATCAGCATAGGACATAGTTCTCCACGGCCCTGAAATCTGGCAGCTTGTAATTTGCACTCTATACACATTAAATAATACTGGGGATAGAGGTGACCCTTTTGGTATTCCCGGGTTTATGACTGTTGGTGCCGAAGACCAACTCCCACACTTAAGAACATCTTGTCTCTGTAAAAGTGCTAAGATAATCCACCTGACAATGACACAACTAATTTGGAATTGCAGCATTATCGTCATTGAGAAATCTAAAGGAACTGTGTTATAAGCATCTTTGAGGTCTATTGCAGCCGCACATGTCTCCACTTGTTCATCAAAACTTTCGAACACAGCTTGCGCAAATACGGCGACATTGTTCACAGTCTGCTTACCTGTACGATAGCCTCCCAAAGTTGAGGGGCAGGCTGTTATTCCTCTCTAGATGTAGGTACAATTTCCATGCTACAATCTTTTCTAACAACTTGCCGATCACATTCTGCATGGAAATGATTCTGAAACCCTGTATCATCGCATCATTCTTGCCAGGCTTGGGTCATCATCATCATCAGGTGCCATGCCGGGTGGCGTAGGCGGTCATGGCTCTCCACAGCTCTCTGTCCACAGTATTATGTATCAAAGTCGTTGTTGTTTCTTTGCCGTGCCAGGTTGTCAAACTGTCTAATATTTTCTCACGTTGTCGCCCTCTGTCTCTGTTGCCTTTAATCGTGCCTGTTGTGATTATGTTATCTAAACCTGGCTGTCTCATGAAGTGGCCAAAAAAAAAGAAGATTACCTTTTTCTTACATTTTTGATTAAGTTTGTGCTTTGAAAATTGGGGATTGTTATACGATTCCTTGGGTCGTTCATTGATTTATGCAGGCGCCAGAACAGTTTTTGCGACCTTTCGTTTGCAATCTCATAACAAAAGTCTTCGCATTTTCTGTTTATGCAGATTTGGCGATATCTTTAAACTGTTGAACCCTGTCGTCTTTGGTTTGTTTTAATTGCAGAACAAGATCTGGTTGTGCGGTCACTTTTTTTCTTGCTTTTACCACTCTGCAACTGTGCTGCGTTTGCACTTCCATGCTCACTGAACCTCATTATTCCACAAGTGGGATTGATTCCAAACACTTGCCCTGGTGGCGTGTATCCTACGTTTGTCCTTCCTAATTCTGCTGTCGATGGACGACCATGTGCGATCATACTGGAAGGACTTAACTTTAGCTTTCTGTTGTTACGTTTTTCTTTTGCCACAAACAAGACACATGGCATATGGTTGCTGCCATGATGCCCAAGCACATCCCATCTACATCTGGGTGCAATATCAGCTGTCACTAAGCCCACATCAATTGCACTGTCGTCGTCGCCATCCCTAGCAGCCAACCTTTCCATGCACCCTTCGTTTATACATACTAAATTCATATCAATCAGAGCCTCCTCGAGATCTCTTCCCTGTTGATTAGAGGCAGTATTGCCCCAAGATCTACCTTTGACATTAAAATTCCCGTAGAAAATGGCATATCTTTCTTCCTTTACTATCTCACCTAGAGATTTCCAGTCCTGCACGTTCAGGCTGGCATTACACGCATACACGTTGACGCGCACAAAAGAGTGCTGTGCGTTTTGTATCCTGACAGCTTGCAGCTGAATGTCATCATTATCCCATTCAGACATATCTATCTCGATCACATCAATGCCCTCTCGTACAAGAATTACTTGCCCAAAGTGTCGCCTATTGTAGGAACTATGAAAGCAGGCGTTACTTGCCCAAAGTGTCGCTTATTGTAGAAACTATGAAAGCCGGCATTACTTGCCCAAAGTGTCGTCTATTGTAGAAACTATGAAAGCAGGCGTTACTTGCCCAAAGTGTCGCCTATTGTAGGAACTATGAAAGCCGGCGTTACTTTCCCAAAGTGTCGCTTATTGTAGAAACTATGAAAGCCGGCGTTACTTTCCCAAAGTGTCGCTTATTGTAGAAACTATGAAAGCCGGCGTTACTTGCCCAAAGTGTCGCTTATTGTAGAAACTATGAAAGCCGACGTTACTTGCCCAAAGTGTCGCTTATTGTAGAAACTATGAAAGCAGGCGTTACTTGCCCAAAGTGTCGCCTATTGTAGAAACTATGAAAGCAGGCGTTACTTGCCCAAAGTGTCGCTTATTGTAGAAACTCAGAAAGCCGGCGTTACTTGCCCAAAGTGTCGCTTATTGTAGAAACTATGAAAGCCGGCGTTACTTGCCCAAAGTGTCGTCTATTGTAGAAACTATGAAAGCCGGCATTACTTGCCCAAAGTGTCGTCTATTGTAGAAACTATAAAAGCCGGCGACGTGGAGACGGTTTCCCAATCCCAAACGCGATTTTTGTAGAACCACAATATCGGCACTGTATATTAATCTATCCAGTTCTGGGTGTCTTC
The DNA here is from genome assembly GCA_034231615.1 of Meghimatium bilineatum. NCBI lineage: Eukaryota > Metazoa > Mollusca > Gastropoda > Stylommatophora > Philomycidae > Meghimatium > Meghimatium bilineatum. Next base: position 8,269,306 of record CM067306.1, read on the forward strand.
CTTCACCACTAGCGACATTCCAGAACAACACACGTAACGATTTCATAGACATACGAACGACTATAGATCTGTGACGGCTGGCTCCATACTACGACCTTGTTGTTTGACCCCGTCACGTTTATGACGTTTACGATTGCCAGCCATTTTCTGCGCACTAAGCCTTGTAATCACATGAAATAACGACTGAACAGTTCAGCTCATGAACAGTTCAGCTCTCATGCACGTACTGCATCGCATCAATATGTCCAATATGTTGATTTTTACTTGTGAGATGTCCCATGTCCAATATGTTGATTTCTAATTGTGGGATAGCTATTGTCTAGTATGTTGATTTCTAATTGTGGGATGACTATTGTCCAATATGCTGATTTTTAATTGTGGGATGACCCATGTCCAATATGTTGATTTCCACTGTTTAGATTTTCCAACTAGTTCATTTATAGAATTGTACATAGTGAATTTTAGTTACTACAAAGAATGTTGGTATTTTTGAACACTTACACAACTTGTGCATGCTGAATCATGCATCTCCACAAACATGTGCCATGATTGTTGATCTCACGCCAGTTCTAATGTTTACATTTCTCCTGCCATGAGACTCAGATTAAATATGTTTTCCTAATTCATATACACAAGGTATTGCTTATTATGTTATATTCTTTATGCATATTGATATTATTATGAACATGTTGTTTTTTCAATACTGGTCAAAATGCGTTTAGGATTGCCTTCATTCTTGACAATGTGTAGTGTTGTCAGGGACCGAGAGGGGAAAAAAGACTAGCAATATTGTTTCCTGACATGTATATCACGGGAGGCAATTAAAAAGGTTATTAAGTGGAGTTGGCTTTTCTAACCCATAGAATGTCAAAGTTACCAGAAGCCATGCTGAAGCCGATTGTTTCAAGTCCAAAGGCGCAGATATGATGTAAACTACAAGACAACCTATTCCTTTCTACATACTTCATATTACTTATTTGCAGGAGTTTGAGAACGAGAGCAGAAGGAGAAAAAGACTTTATTTTACTAGGGTTTTCTCAAATGTTCTTTTCTTAATGAAGCTGTGCTACACCTGCCAGTAGTATCACTGAGAGCATGTAAGTATGTAGGGTAAAACAATAATCCCAGTGATATAAAATTAAGATGAACTTGTAAACAAGACATCACAGCGATGGATTGAACTCATAACTTCTCGAGTATATTGCTGTTTTTATAGACGTACAATGTACGCAGTTAATCAAACGACATATTCTTTCCAGAACGCTGTCTTCATGGATATTCTGAACACTCCTCTACACGGGCAAGCAGGCCTGCTTTGGCTAGCTCGTATATTCCTCGATGTGGCTGGTCTATCGTCTCGTTGTCTTCCTATTCTACTCTTTCCTCGCACTCTGCCCTAAAAAATCAGCCTTTCGATAACATTATATCGTTTTAAGTGTCCGAAATAATTTAGCTTCCTTCTTATGATGGTATTTAGAAGCCAGCCTTCATTTAGCTTCAGTAATTTCAAAATTTCAATGTTCTTCTTTCTTGTTCTCTGCCCATGATACACACAATATTACCATACAGTTCTGAGTTGATGTTTTCTGTGATTAAATCAAGAGCACAGTAGACAAGATTTAAACCATGTTGGAAGTTTCACATAAAATAGCAAATTTATTTTACTACAAAATATCTCATCAGTCCGGTCTAGTCTTTATAGTATCAATTCATACTTTCCTCTTAACTGTTAATCTTTCACCTTCAACTGTTCCCTTCAAAATGTTTTAGAAAAGGAACCGTGCCTAATCATGTGCCCAAACAAACAAATTTGTAATGCTTCACCACTGTCATGAGATGTTCTTGTTGTCCTGCAAAAGTATTTATTTTGTTTATCTCGTATATGTTAGTTTAATGTTCTATATAACGAATGCGCAATATTCGCCTGTAACATTTGTTTTTAAAATCATATAATCTCCTCTCCATGTATAACCTTATCAATTATATGTATCTCAGTCTACTAAATGCATGCTGTAACCAGTACATGATTATTATATTTACATGACAACAGACCCAAGCTGGTCGGGAAGCACATCTCTCGAATGCCACTCTTACAACCATGTAGTGTACACAGCTCATGGTGTTCCTCCCCTGCTAGTGAAGATGAATATGGCTTATAATATATATATATACATAGCTGGTGTCGCAGACTTTACGACGTGATTATTAAGTAAGGAGAAACATTCCACTGATGCCTTTGTTTGGTTGATTAGATCCATAGAATCATCGAACTAGGAAACGATACGCTCGATCTTATGCTGCAGTGTTCTGACAGTTTTTGTTCTGATCTCTACCTGGATATGTATCAGGATATTGTCTGCAAAGGACAGTGTATTACCTCTTCCGTCAAAGTGTTATTCTGTGATGGGGAAAGTGTACACATTGAATATGACGTGCGAGGGGGATCCCCTTGTTTTATCCCTTCTATTGTTCATAACATACATAGATCACATCTGCACAGTAGCAAAGACAACGGAAGAAAACAATCTGAAGGATAACTTAAACGAACTACTATTTGCAGATGACCAAACACTAGTGGTATCACCAGAAGAACCAAAAAGAAAATGGTTAGATTACATCACACATGCCATACATTTAACAGGAAGATAAATATAAAAAAAGACCGAAGTAATGAGTATATGAAGAGCTGAAGAAACACCTATATATATATATACAGACTTAAACAGATGACAGAATTCACATTCCTAGGAAGTAATATAACAACAGCCAGCAAGAGCAACTAAGAAATACACAATATATGTAGTAAATGGTACCAAGTCATAGGGGAAATGATACCAAATTACAGAAACAAAAATGTAGATTTAAACACTAGAATAACACTATTCAAAATGATTAAAACCTGGAAAAAGCAGCAAGAGCAAAGCTATTGCAGATCTTCAATACAAGCTGGACCACAGGTAATGTTCCACAGGCATTGGGGGAAGCAATAATGATACGATTCCTCAAATCAGGAAAAGATGGCAACACAGTCTTAAACTACAGGCCCATCAGTCGTACAATCTGTTTATGCAATACAATGGAATGCATTATCAATCTTAGGATGCAGTGGTACCTTGAAAAGGAAAACATTTTGGTATCGCAGCAAACACACTTCAGACAGTGCTACTGTACCGGAGATCAGGCAACATATCTCTCCCAAGAGATTCAGGACGCCTTCCAAGATATAAACTGGTACTAGCGGCATGGATAGACCTCAGGGAAGAAACAACTGACAAGGTTTGGAAAGTAGGACGTAAAAACAAATTCGAAATTGCAGAGTTAACTCAAGAATGTACACATGAGTACAAGCATACCTGCATAGTGCTGATCTGTGAGCCTTGAACTGATTCTATGTTCTATATTTTTTAATTTTGACATGTATTCTGCACAGGACTGGATTATTACCAGAACTAATATCTGCTCCTGGATATGTTTTAGTGTTTTTGACACTATTTATAAATCTATTGTTGATCATCATATAATCTATCTGGTTTCTCTTTCTGTCTCTAGGACTTTTCCATGTATATAATCATATATTTTCATGTTCGAAGAATGTATTACATATGGTCATGTTGTTGTCCTCACAGATCTGTATAAGTCTTTTACCTCTGTCATTTCGTGTCCCTAGTCCAATTTGCCCTAAAATGTTGTTGTGTCTTCCTTTCCCTATTTTTGCATTCATGTCTCCTATGACTATTAAACTATCAGTTGATTTTACTGGCTTGAGTAGTTGTAGGTTTTCGTAGTAGTTTTCAATTTCTTCTTCAGTGTGGTCTGTAGTTGGTGCGTATGTTTGTACAATGGCAAGATCAAAAGGTTTTGCTTTGATCTTTACCATCATTATTCTTTCGTTATATGTCTAGTATCTACTGAAGTATATTTGTATTTTTATGATATATTCCAAGATTGGGGTGTTGGCGTTTTTTTTCGAATGTCCTAATTTTTCACCCTGTCTCTTAGCGATATTCCTAGGATTCTGCGTAAGCATGCCATTTCAGCTGTCAAAATTGTACGTTTACCTTGTGCTGTCATTGTCCATGTTTGGCAATGGTAGCAAAGCGTTGATATAATAATCGTTTTCTTCCTCTTCTTCGTTAATTCACTTGAAACATGTCTATATCTGTAATTATGTCTCCTGAATAAAACTCAGTATTTTGTAGTTCATACCGTGGCCCATAGAGCTTTGATTCCAGTATTGTTTCTTCTGGCTAATATGTCTGCATCAGCCTTTCATACTCAGAACAATCTTGAAGTATATGTTTGGCACTCTGTGCTGCCTGTCCACATTTACACATGGCCGTGTTGCCAATGTTGAACTGTGTATACATATGACTGTTGGGTCAATTTTGTCCCGTTCTGTGGCGTAGAACTACAACTTTTTCTGATCTGTTCATAATGTGATAGTCGTCTTGTGTTGGTGTTTGTGGCATTCTTATTGACTTGATCATCTGTTCTTACCATTGATAGGTGATTGATATATCTGGTTGGTCTTAGACAACACCTTTTTTAGCCATTTCGTCTGCTTTTTCATTTCCTGATATTCCACAGTGATAGGGTATCAACTGCATGGTTACCCTATACTGGTACGACAATTCATTAAGTAGTTTTTGCAGGTCTGTTAGTTTTCCAGACTGGAGAGCTTGAAGGACTGACCTTGTGTCTGTCTGGAATACCACGGCCTGCAGGCCGGAGTTGGAGTTCAGCAGTTATTCAGTTGCTACCCTAATGGCCTGGATTTCTGCATCATAATTATTGCAGAATTTCTCTGTTGATATTCTGATAGTATCTATAGGCGTGTGTGGATATTCTATATATACACCTGCACCTCCATTTCTCACAGCATTCTGTGCTGACCCATATGTGTATACTCTGACCCATATGTCTTGTGGATATTCCACGTTCAGGAAAATGAGAGTGAATATCTGTCGCTGCGCACTATTCGTCATCGCGTAATATTACTTTTACTTTGGTCAGAATGTATAATGGTATTCCATGTCGTTCACCCTAAGGGGTTTATTGTTCTACAAGCCTTAATGGATTGTACTTTCTAGGTAGGTATGTAAGTTGTCTTACACGGTTTGAATGGCTTGACAAAATCGCATCTTTATTTGGAGGTGGTTAGTCAAGTACGGAAGAACGCGTGTACAATAGTTGCTAGGCGTTTTGGTGCCGTTGAACGGACTGGTTCAATTCCTGTTAGTCTCAAGAATTTTTAAATTGTCCTCTGGCTTCCTACTTAAATTTACTTGTATAATACAACAGAAGATTTTCTGGGAACGTGTTTTTCCTAATATTACATTTGTGCTAAATAAAGTTATGAAAAATATGAATTATGAAAAAAATATATTAGCGTATCAACTAAACAAAGGTCAAGAAATTCATAATAGTTGACAGTTAACTAAATATAAAATAAAAAGGTTCTCAAGTTTTAAAAGCCGCAAACACGCTAAGTTATATCTCGTTACATTGATTAATGTGTCTACCTATTGTCTATCCCCAGGTGAATGATGGTCAGAATATCTACATTTGCCGTTATCATGAGGGAGATGACTGGAAGCTTTAGTTGTCTATCTAAGGCCAGATGTGTCGCCTTGGCTGCGTTGAATCAATATTTGTTTAATGTTTTCTTGATGTTATCTATCCATCTTGTTCTAGGTCTTCATATAACTTTGTATCAGGATCTAATTATGTTGCATGCGCTTGTTGGTAGTTGGTTAGGGTTCATTCTCACAAGGTGTCCAGACCATTTTATGTGTTGTTTCTCGATGTATTATGTGCTTGGTCGTACACCCATTTCTCTCCAGATTTCAATATTTCTCATGTTTTGATAAAGTACTGAAATCACTTTGTAAAAAAACTAAATGCATCTTCATCAGCTTGTCTTTCATTACTTAGTTATTTACAGTTATCAAAAAGTAGCTCTTCCAGCAGCTGTTACCACGAATTATATAAAAACATTGATTACACTTATCAAGTTGAAATTGTTAAATTGTGTCATGTTCTAAAATAGTGTTCATCTTATCTAGCAGGAAACAGTGTTATCTTGATAACAAACGTGTCGTTATGAAATCCAGGTCCGCTTTTCGCACACTCTACATCGAAGGATATAAAACTTAACTATTGGTATTATTAAAGTTTGCTAAGTATCGCCGTGGGTCGTGGTGGCTCGTTACTATAATCCACCATTTTGGTGGTTGTAAATCTTTGGTATAACCAAATTGGTATTGCGTTCAAAGGAGGATTTACGTCTGCATACAATTTACCTCACCAATTAACAATTTACCAACATTTACCTCACCAATTTACAATTAACCACCAATTAAGTAATTACCCAAATTTACCTCACCAATTTACAGTTAACCACCAATGAACAATGTACCCACATTTACCTCACCAATTTACAATTAACCACCAAATAACAATTTACCCACATTTACCTCACCAATTTACAATTAACCACCAATTAGCTCACCAATTTACAATTAACCACCAATTAGCTCACCAATTTACAATTAACCACCAATTAGCACACCAATTAACTCACCAATGTACGATTTCTCTCGCGATGCGATTTTCACGTTATATAACCATAGGTTAAAGAAGTTAGCGAGACATATGACGTAGACGTTTTCTTTTTCTTCTTTCATTCGCTTCCAATATGTCTAAATCTGTAACTTTGCCTCTTCAATAAACATAGCCCCTTCTGGAGCTCATACATGGATCTGCATCAAGCCCATAGATTATGTACACTAGATTGAGGTATTCAAATCCCCCTCATCCCATTGCAATTTGGAACATTACTTTAAGCACTAGACACTTGGCCACACATCGGGTAGAACGCAGCATAAACCCCCACACTTAGTGATTAGTTACAAAAAAGATCATCAAAGCTAACAATCATCAGATGATCTGATTCGCGAAAACGCGATTGACCTTCTTCTAAATGTACATCGCCCACTCTTTAAGAAAAATCTACGGTCCTGGTCTCTATAACACAGATTCCAGTGTTGTTTCTATAAGCCAGGATATTTTCACCACATACTCATATATAGAACATTCATGAAGTATACTTTTTCTGCATTCTGTAGTGCCTGCTCACTTGTACACGTGACAGTGGTGCCATTCCTGAATCTTGAACATACCCAGGAATCAATTGTGTTTGTATTGAACAAGTATTTCTCTCTTATTTACGAGAAACAGTATGCATGTGTGTGTGCGCGCACGCCCACGCGCGCGTCTCGTGTGTGTGTGTATGTGTGTGTGTGTGTTCGTCTTTAAATTAAAACATGGACCACAATCCAAAAGTTTTATTTTTCTCAAAAAAGTTGTTCATTTCTGTTTCTAGAAAGTCGAAATGCGCATAATGGGGATAGAGGTACATTACATCTAAAAAAAATAACAAACATATCATTAGTTTATTCGTATATTCTCCGGGTTTTTTTTAGTGCATTTGTTTTGTTCAGGAGAGTAAATAAATAAATGAATAAATAAAATAATTTCTCTATGGAGCGGGGAGGGAGGAGGTGGCCAACCCGCGTCGTCCATGTTTCCTACTACTGATGTGTTCTGGATTCCAATTGGAGGGTGTTTGAACCCCCAGACCTCCCCATATACGGGCCTGTATAAAGAACTGACTTGAATATGATGAATCACCAAATGTACTTCATCCTTCTCAGCACTCCAGCACACTGTCTGCTGAGAGAATCATCCATGTCAGGCAACTCTGTAGCGGTATTGTAATGTCGAAGTTTGTTGCCTTCCGATCATGCGACGGGACTTCCAGTTTATTCGTCATTCGTAGTTTGCAACATTGTTAATGATGTTAAATAACACAATACATGGTCGTGGTTCACCAAGGGAATCATGAAATTGGTATCAATGCGCACTCAAATCAATATGAACACTTTCTGGCTCATTGGAAAATATTCTTCTAAAGTGAGATTTGAGTTTTCTCGTGATTGTGACTAGTAACGTTGTGTATACTTTCTATTGATAGCCAGGACAATCTGGGGGAAAGTCAAATTAGTCTATTTTAGAAGGATATCGATCCTTTTCGTAATATTCATTTCGTGTTGTATGCTTTTGTTCGGATAAATCCTTTTAATCGAAACGTCGGGTATTTTTGTTTATGGTGTGCTTGTGTTATGTACCTACTTATTTCTTTCCTCCCCCCCCCCCCCACTTATATCCCTAGTAAATGTATTCTTAGAGAAAGATAAACGAGCGGACGGCCCGGTATACACCTCTTCCTATTCCCCTCCCCACCCCCACCGTTCTCGTGGAATAATTCATTTGTACAATCACTTAGAAAAAAAGACATATATCTCATAATTGTTTACATTATTTGACCGAAACCTAGAAGTTATACAACTGCAGGCGACTAAAGATCACCATTATCAGGATCAATGCCGTCTGGTGTAAATTATTGACTCTGTGCCATGCAACAATGTCAGACTATCTAGTATTATCCCACTTTACCTTCCCTAATCAACTAGACAATGCCAACTTTGAATGTCTAGAATCAAACATCAAAATCACGGGAGATTGATCGGTAGAAAAGTGAAAGAGATTAGCAGTGTTCCTACAAGAAACATCAAACATAACAAATATATGATACGTAGCTAACGGAAAAATTAAAATTAGAATTAGTAAGAAGTTTTATTTTTCCGGAGAACAACGTATGTTTGTGCTGAGTTGGCAATGACTCCGCAATATAAAATAAAATATCCAAATTCGAAATGAAATGTTAAAGAAATATTCTAAGACTATCATGAAACTAAAGACGAGATAAGCGTAGATGTCCGCACAGACCTGGACATAAAATAATACTGGCTCATCAAAATATCAATTAGCTGAAAGTGTCAGGAAAAAGAACAGGGGGCAGACAAAGACTGTGATAGACACAGGATATCGAAGACCTGAGTGAATGAACAGCCTGCACAGAACTGATAGACTTACATAGAGCAGTGAGTACAACGTTCTGTATAGGACATGTCACATAAATACATGTTCTCGATCTGGCCATTCTTCTGGACATAAAAGAATGGTTTTTATATTTCAAATGTTATAAGAAATCGCAGATGAAAATACCTAGAACTCGTTGTTAGACTAGATAACACATAGGTTCCCCTCAGTTGTCGGCTGTAACTATTTTCTCTAGACCTCATTATCTCATAACGCTTACAAAAGAATATTATCAACTAAAGGTAAGCCAACAATATGTAGGCCTATGTGACGTGTGTGTTATACACGATAGAGCCCTGTTATCTATCAATCAGGAAGTAAATTGTTTACCGACATAATGTTGTTAAAGAAGTTAGTTCAATTAATCTTCACCTGGTATCCGGTTTATCTATAGTCTCTGAAGAAATCTACAAGCAAGTACTAGCTATTTATTATATTTTCATTTTTAGAAATATTACGTTTGTTTCGAAATGATATTGTAGAACTATAGTTATTAATATAACTTAATAATTTGACGCACATTCGAAGTATGGTTTTTATGTTTCAAATGTTAAACAAGAAAATGTAATATAAGAAAACGCAGATGAAAATACCTAGGACTCATTCTTAGACTAGATAACAACAGACTGAATCAGCAAGTCCTTACGTGAACACCTGAGGGGAAAAGAAAAAGAGGAAACCCTAAAATTACTATAAAAAAGCACCATACTTATAGAAGGAGAAATAATAGGTTGCAAATCCATACAAGAACTAAAAGTACAGGCAGCGGACCGCAACGCATGGAGAATCAAAATCTCTGCCCTACGTGCCGACTGTGGCACGAAAGGAACACACTAACTATTCGGGTAAAGTATTGGCTTGAACGACTCTGTTTACTGATGATGATGATGATGAAGTATTGCGTTTAGCTGTGAAACGGTAGTTTTTGAAAAGTTCGTTGTCTATCTGAGAAAGCATAGGTTTCCCTCATATTGGAATTTTGCTACATCACTCAATACACACATAACAACACACACAAATCGACGTTTCGCCCAAAATGCTTTTATCAAGACAAACATTTATAAAAAATGTAAACATACAACAGAAAACAGACAGTAAGAATTATAGACGTTCACATGGTTATGTGTGCTGTAGATTGAACGGAAGAGTTATAACTGTCAGAGTACAAACGACACCGAACACTGAATACACAACCAATGATGTCTGCTGTGGTGAAATATGCTGACAGCGCATGTCTTAACGGCTGCGATGGATTAAACCCTTATGTCTGCAGCATGCTGTAAGTTGTGCTCAAACGTTTACTGCAATGTTCCCTCAAAATGTGAATTCTATCAAGCTCATTGTGAGGTATCCTACAATGATACTGAACAATACACACATACGGAATTTTTCATTCTGGAACAATTCTTATTTTATGTTCCTCCCCCAGATAAACAACAGTAATACGATTATGAAAGTTATAGTCTTAGATACGTATTAGTTTAAAGAGCGGGCGGGGGAGGTGATTTAAATGTATCCAATAGGGTTAGAGGTGGGAGAAGGACCACCTGGGAATCAGGCCTTTAAACGCAAGCTTCCTTGTACTAAATGTCATGTTTTGAAATCCTACTGGGGAGAGGAATTTGAACCCACACAAGCTCCTCCTCATAAGAACAATTACATGCTGTGTGATTTATCCTGATACATCGACCTTCTGAGATGGCTCCTCTAGCTCTCGATCACAGAACTTCATAACTTGACCAACTGGTACAGGAAATAAGGGACAAACTCATACCCCCACCACCACAGAACTGCATAACTTCACCTACACCATAGAACTGCATAACTTTACCAACTGGTACAGGAAATAAGTGACTAACTCGCCCCCCCCCCTCATGTTTTATCATACTCGTGTGCATATTTTTTTAAATTTCGAAATGGAAAAGCCCGACAGAAACACAATATAGATGTAACATAGCATGTCATGTCCTATAGCAATTCTCCATATACACAAACAAACCGTACCACGCGTGACAGATATCCCCTATACTCTAACATATTGTACCAGGTCCTATGACAGATATCCCCTACACTCTAATATATTGTTACAGGTTCTATAGCAAATATTACAAAACACAACAATGTAAACCTGAAAATAAATGTTGTATTATACAGAACGATTATTATACCAGCACTATGCTACCAATGACATACATGGACACTAACAGGAAAAGATGAAAGAGGATGTGTCACGACAGAAATGACATGCTTACGCAGATATCTCGACTTAACAATTAGAGACTGCGCCAGAAACGAAAACGTTAGAAGATTAATCCATTCACAGTTTAATAGTATAACAGAAGATAACAGATTAATTCCTCTAGTACACTTCCAGACTACCTCCATACAACGTTTATTACCAAAATAAAACATTGGAAGTCAACACATCGGAAGCACCGTCAGAAGCAGGCCTTACAAGATGGTTTCCAGAAATATAGGTAACCACACAGAAACAAAGATATATCACATACTATCTATCGCTATGTATAATGCTACTTTGGTCAAATAGGATGCAAAGAATAGGACAACTGCCGTCTTTCTAGACATGTCTTAGAAAGCAAACACAAACGTTCAGGGTGCACATAATATGGATATTATCTTTTTTCCCATACATGTCGTTGTATACGACTAAGATATGTTGTCGAACAAGACATAATCAGTGTCACTGCATGTCTTGTCTCGTTTTCTTACATATGTCTTCTGTCACGTGGTCTCTTTGTGACAGACTCATAGGTGGTGGGGAAAGCTAGCTGACAGAAGAATAATGCGACATCACTAGAGTTGGGTTAGCAGAGCTGACAGAAGAATAATGTACCATCACTAGAGTTGGATTTGCAGAGCTGACAGAAGAATAATGCGACATCACTAGAGTTGGGTTTGCAGAGCTGACAGAAGAATAATGTACCATCACTAAAGTTGGGTTAGCAGATCTGACAGAAGAATAATGCCCCAGTTGACCCAGAGGTATATGTTACGATCCTGACAATACGGTTTTTTTATTCTGGAATATTGTTACACTGAAATGTATCTCTTTGGAATTAAACATGCTTTCAACCCTCCCACAAACTTGAACATCAATTGCATTTCAGACAACATCCTATGGCGGAGATATGTGTTCAATGTGGATGTGGTTTTACCTATCTTTCTTTAATAACTTCTTCTATTTGATGATAATTGTGATGATATTTTTGTGACAAACCATTAAGGGGGAAGGTGCACCCACCTTTTTGGTTGCGTTTCTTGCATCTAAAAGTCATGTTCTGGTTCGCTAGGAAGGGGGGGGGAGGTGTTTTAACACAGCCCCCCCCCCACCACCCACCTTTTCTACGCGCTTGCAAGAAACCATATATTAGTTTGGATACCACTTAAGTTACTCAACTGCGACAGATCGGTATTTTTCTCACAAAGGCAACGAGCTGTCAAGAGCTACCTGCTCAGAGCTACAGGGATTACTTCAGCATCAAGTGTCAAGAGCTACCCACTCACAGCTACAGAGCTACCGACTTCAGCATTATTATCACATATTAATCATTTTCATCTACTATGTTCTTGAGATAATTGTAAACTCTTTCTCCATGTTAATAACAGTCTCGCACATCATGACGCCCTCGTCCAAAAGACTCATTCGTGATGGGAAAGTAAACTAAACTAATGCCACGTGCTCAAAGATAACTAAAGTAAATGTTACAATTTGACAGCTTACCAATAAAGTAACACTTTGTAACTTTCTTGTTTCAGCGTGATGTTTAGCCGTGACCTCACCAAACATATGGATTAGTCAAGACTGTACAATGTTTCTTATATTCTTCTTCTGGACATCTCTAGCAACTTTGACATTCGCTCTGGGCTGTGAGTCTAGATTTCCGTTCTTACTCGTCGTATTTTGTTGTGAATGCATTCATAATAAAGTTCTTTTGTTCGAAACCCCGATTTGTGTGTGTTTTCAGTGATTAAGTAAACTGCATTACCCTGTTCCAAGTTTTGTCTGTTCAGTCTAGATCAGATTTTTAGTCACTTGGAGCACATAGTCGTACAGTATGTTTTGTTTAGTTTTAGGACCAAAGCATATAGTATTTTTATATCAGTATGTTTTGTTTAGTTCTAGGACCAAAGCATATAGTATTTTTATATCAGTATGATTTGTTTAGTTTTGTTTTGGACCAACGTACATAGTATTTTTTATCAGTATGTTTTGTTTAGTTTTTGAACTAACGCACATTGTATTTTTATATCAGTATGTTTTGTTTAGTTCTTAGACTAACGCACATTGTATTTTTATATCAGTATGATTTGTTTAGTTTTTGAACTAACGCACATTGTATTTTTATATCAGTATGTTTTGTTTAGTTCTTAGACTAACGCACATTGTATTTTTATATCAGTATGTTTTGTTTAGTTCTTGGAATAACGCACATAGTATTTTTATATCAGTATGTTTTGTTTAGTTCTTGGAATAACGCACATAGTATTTTTATATCAGTATGTTTTGTTTAGTTCTAGGACCAACGCACATAGTATTTTGAACCAGTATAACGGAACAGAATAGAATACCTTGCCATGCCGCATATACTTCACTACTGGTGTAGAGTGTATATAGCATGACGGGCCGTATTTAGCTCATTACTAGTGTAGATAGCTTGGGGAGGGGGCATTTAGCTCACTACTAGTGTAGATAGCTTGGGGAGGGGGCATTTAGCTCACTACTAGTGTAGATAGCTTGGGGAGGGGGCATTTAGCTCACTACTAGTGTAGATAGCTTGGGGAGGGGGCATTTAGCTCACTACTAGTGTAGATAGCTTGGGGAGGGGGCATTTAGCTCACTACTAGTGTAGATAGCTTGGGGAGGCGGCATTTAGCTCACTACTAGTGTAGATAGCTTGGGGGGGCGTATTTAGCTCACAACTAGTGTAGATAGCTTGGTGGGCAGTATTTAGCTTACAACTAGTGTAGATAGCTTGGTGGGCAGTATTTAGCTCACAACTAATGTAGATAGCTTGGTGGGCAGTATTTAGCTTACAACTAGTGTAGATAGCTTGGTGGGCCGTATTAAGGTCACGTCTTGTGTAGATGAATGTAAAGTGTTCAATTATTACACATGGTCAGGTTTGTGAAAAACTTTTTTTTAGTAAAATATGCAGTAACATATTTAGTTCAGCAAAATGTGCCTGTTACATTAAAGGTATGTTCCTTTCAACTGCGACAATTAGTACAATATGGTTATATCTGAACTGTACAACAATCATATACTAGTATAGGTCGCGGTTTTTGGTAATCTAGACACCACGACCTCTGTAATTGTACAATACCTAAAAAAAAGAGATCAGAGACACTAATAAAAAAAGGGGTTTCTCTAAATCGGTTATTTTTAGTCGTCGGGCCCCAACAATATGTCTATATATATATATATATATATATATATATATATATATATATATATATATATATATATATATATATATATATATATATTGATAGATAGATAGGTAGATAGACAGATAGACAGATAGACAGATAGACAGATAGATAGATACATAGATAGATAGATAGATAGACATATAGACAGATAGATAGATAGATAGATAGATAGATAGATAGATAGATAGATAGATAGATAGATAGATAGATAGATAGATAGATAGATAGATAGATATATAGATAGATAGATAGATAGATAGATAGATAGATAGATAGATAGATAGATAGATAGATAGATAGATAGATAGATAGATAGATAGATAGATAGATAGATAGATAGATAGATAGATAGATAGATAGATAGATAGATAGATAGATAGATAGATAGATAGATAGATAGATAGATAGATAGATAGATAGATAGATAGATAGATAGATAGATAGATAGATAGATAGATAGATAGATAGGTAGGTAGGTAGGTAGGTAGGTAGGTAGGTAGGTAGGTAGGTAGGTAGGTAGGTAGGTAGGTAGGTAGGTAGGTAGGTAGGTAGGTAGGTAGGTAGGTAGGTAGGTAGGTAGGTAGGTAGGTAGGTAGGTAGGTAGGTAGGTAGGTAGGTAGGTAGGTAGGTAGGTAGGTAGGTAGGTAGGTAGGTAGGTAGGTAGGTAGGTAGGTAGGTAGGTAGGTAGGTAGGTAGGTAGGTAGGTAGGTAGGTAGGTAGGTAGGTAGGTAGGTAGGTAGGTAGGTAGGTAGGTAGGTAGGTAGGTAGGTAGGTAGGTAGGTAGGTAGGTAGGTAGATAGATAGATAGATAGATAGATAGATAGATAGATAGATAGATAGATAGATAGATAGATAGATAGATAGATAGATAGATAGATAGATAGATAGATAGATAGATAGATAGATAGATAGATAGATAGATAGATAGATAGATAGATAGATAGATAGATAGATAGATAGATAGATAGATAGATAGATAGATAGATAGATAGATAGATAGATAGATAGATAGATAGATAGATAGATAGATAGATAGATAGATAGATAGATAGATAGATAGATAGATAGATAGATAGATAGATAGATAGATAGATAGATAGATAGATAGATAGATAGATAGATAGATAGATAGATAGATAGATAGATAGATAGAGTGAAGCACACAATCAGCAGTTCTTAAATATGAAGAAGAAAACCATTATGACAATGGTTAAAATGAAAGTGCAGCTACAGATAATAATTGACAATTTCGAAATGGATGACGAAACAAATTTCCAGTATTTGGGCAGAAACATACATTGCTCAAGAGTCTGCTCTGTAGAAATCACGATAAGAATTGCAATGGCGACAATGAATCTTGTCCAAATGAAACATCTAGAGCATGAGTATTTCCAGTTTAAATATACGGTTGTGGTGCATGGGCATTAATTATAACGGTAGCAAGAACAATCGTTGCTTTCAAAATGAGATGCTACAGAAGAATTTAACGTATACCATTGGATGCCTAAAGATAACACGTCGTTGGAAAATGCATTCCTCATCGTCAAAGACAGAGAATGCTTCATGGAGTTCATTGGAAAGTTGACAGTTAAAACGACAAATCAAGATGTGTTAAGATCAGTAAACATCGAAGAGGGCTAACTCCTTAACAACATCGTAACAAGAAAGCTGAGTGTTTTTGGTAATTTAAAGAGATATAATAGCATGGAAAGATTAATAGCTGAAGGAAGAGTTAACGGCAAAAGGGGAAGAGGGCACCCTAGACGACGATTGTGCAGTGATGTCTCAGACTGTTTACACATGTGTTTACACATCTAGCTGCGACAGATCAATTCGCCCAGAATCGATAAGTGTTCAGACAATCCATAAGGAAGACCACGTTCTGTACAGAGTATGTCACATGACGATAATGAAGTAAAGTTATCGACACGGGTGTCATGTCGCTGTTAATTGACAACTGTAATATGTAACAAGCTACAAAATTATTTTTACTTCAGAAACATTTCATTCATGGAACTAGAAATATACTAAAGATCAAATATTTAATTTTAAAGATTTCATTTATAATGTTATATTGTTAGTAAAGTTATGTTTATATAGTTGTGATTTTTTGTCTAGTAAACCAAGTAAAGACATAAGCATGCATCGATCAATTTGATTGCTCTAAAGTTGTGCAAATAGAAGAGATGATTTAAGCCCAAGATGATTTTCAGATGATGAGTTCCCAAGCAAAAACAGTGGCATCTGGTAACCGTGGGTTTTAGGTTAATTCAATGGACAATTATATGTTCCTTCACGCGCAAAACATGGTTGCTATGGCAGAATTCAGAGCTCTCCAGTTCTAGCGATATAATGCTACTGTGTGTAATTCGTGTATGTTATTGAGATCCATATCCATACCCTCTTTCATGACTGTTCTGCGAAGTATTCCTCTTTCTCTTCCGCCATCTGGTACCCATTTTAATAATAAATAACACTGCGCAACACATAAAAAATTACAGACATAAAAATAATCATTTCCTACTGAAAATGTGGTGAGAAAAACGAATATCACATTTAAAATTCTCAGTTTGCTCTTATTGTTGTGATATTCCTTGTTTATTGTGTCGAAAAAAGTGGAACATTTTTCTTACGAAAAATTTATTCAGCGACGAATGCATGTTGACACCGTGCGACTTCTCTCAATGGCCGCTATATTGTTTAAATCGTGTGTTGATGTAAAAAACAAACCACATATTTCAACATGTGTATATAATTAATATTTTCAAGTAGTATATATATATTTTATTTTCCAGTCCTATAAATGTCTGAATTTGTATAAAGATTGGATTCCATAATGTCACGAAAGTGCGTTAATAGTGCAACAATTTTTGCTATGTTTGTGGCGAGGGGACGTTGTCGTCTCAAAAACGGAAAATTACACCTTTAATTAAAACTGCATATCATCTTTACTTCGGCTGTAAGATAGGTGATCAAGACAAACCCTGGGCTCCTCACATTTGCTGTATTACATGTACTGTGAAACTCTGTGGTTGGCTGAATGGCAAAGTGCGGTCAATGCCTTTCGCGATACCTATGATATGGAGAGAGCCGAGAGATCATG
Organism: Meghimatium bilineatum; assembly: GCA_034231615.1. Classification (NCBI taxonomy): domain Eukaryota; kingdom Metazoa; phylum Mollusca; class Gastropoda; order Stylommatophora; family Philomycidae; genus Meghimatium; species Meghimatium bilineatum. Next base: position 8,286,866 of record CM067306.1, read on the forward strand.
TAAGTGACTGCTATTTTTGTATGGTGCCTCCTCTCCAACACGGAATATCTAAAAAGAAGAAGTGGACTTTGAATTACCCCAATATTCCATCAGCTATACGGCCAGTACCACATGGAAAAGATCTGCCTGTTCCTACCTCACCCAACCAGAAAGTTATAGAGCTTGATGCAGATTGTGGTCAAGAAATACAACCTGAGTTTGAACAGGAAGATACTCAATTCACACCAATAGGTTCTGTTGATATTCTACATATAATTTCTCAAAATGAACTAAGTGACTTAATTCGAGATCTTGACTTATCTAAAACAAAAGCTGAACTTCTTGCATCAAGACTTCAGCAATGGAATCTCCTGGATAAAAATGTTAAGGTGTCTATGTACAGAGAAAGTCAGAAATCTCTAACTCCATTTTTCACAATGAATAATAGCATTGTTGCTTGCCATGATGTTAATGGGCTTATGGAAGCTTTGAAAATAGAGCACATACAACAAGAGTGGAGGTTATTCATTGACTCATCAAAGTTAAGTTTGAAAGCAGTTTTGCTACACAATGGCAATTCATTACCTTCTATCCCTATAGGCCATGCTGTCCACATGAAGGAGACTTATGAAAATATGAAATTACCTTTTAAAGCAATAAAATATGATGATCATCAGTGGCAGATTTGTGCAGACTTGAAAGTTATTGCAATTTTACTTGGCATGCAATTAGGTTACACAAAATATTGTTGCTTTCTGTGTGAATGGGACAGTCGACAGAGAACTTCTCATTACATTAGGAAAACTTGGCCTGATAGGAAGGTTATGGAGCCTGGTGAAAAGAATGTACAACAAATTTCTTTGGTTGATAGAAATAAAATAATTGTACCTCCTCTTCATATTAAATTGGGGCTAATGAAGAACTTTATCAAGGGCATGAATAGGGAGGGAGAGGCATTTTAGTACTTGAGGAAAAAATTTCATTACCTTAGTGATGGTAAAATAAAGGAAGGATTATTTGTAGGCCCACAGACAAGGGAACTGTTGAAAGATGAGCATTTTGATGCCATTATTCATGGGAATGAGAAAGGTGCATGGCAATCTTTCAAATGTGTTGTACAAAATTTCCTGGGCAATCATAGAAGTGAGAACTATCATGTTGCTATTAATGAACTTCTGACAGCATATCAACAATTAGGTTGCAACATGTCACTTAAGATCCACTTCCTGGATTCTCATCTTGATTTCTTCCCTCCAAATTGTGGTGCAGTAAGTGATGAACATGGGGAGCGTTTCCACCAAGACATTGCATTGATGGAAAAAAAGGTACCAGGGTAAGTGGAATACATCCATGCTTGCTGACTACTGCTGGAATGTCACAAGAGAAGCTCCAGAAGTGGTATACAAGAGGAAAAGGAAACAATAAGAAATAGGATTTTTAATACAAATATTGAAATTACAATAACTCAAAAACTAGACCTAATAAACATTTTCTGATGTCATATTCGTTTTTCTCAACCCATTTTCAGTAGGAATTGACTAATTTTGTACTTGTAAAAAAAACCAATCTTTTTTTGTTGCGCAGTGTAATTGGCGTGATAAAAACAACATTTTTTGAATGTTGTATAATATTGTTCCATTTACTAAGTACTTCTTTTGTACAGGGTGACACACAAAAAAAACGGTCATCACCTAAACTTGAATAAATTTGAAATAAATAATCTATTCCTTTTATTTTTCAGATTTATCAAGAAAAATTGATGTTTTAAGAGTACCAAATTCGACCTTCGAGATGCCATGGACAACTGAGGAAAAGACATTTATAGTTGAGGCATATTTTCGGTTGAAGTCTATCCACGCAGCTCAATTGCAATTCAAAGAACGGTCCAGATGTCGAGAATGTACTGTCCACTCAATGATCTACAGATGGGTCAACAAGTTCAGAACCCATGGGACTGTGCATAACCTCAATTGTAAAGTCACTAATAGACAATCAAACTCTGGACACCGAAATCATCAAGGACACCACACAGCATTGCTGCAGTCAGAGACTGGCAGTGAAATTTGGAACGCCAGTGGAACAAACAGTTTTTGTTGTACAGACGTGAAACTCTGGAGATGTTTGCTACACAGGCTTGACCTAATGCAGCTAAAGTTTTGTGTCGAATTAATAGAATTTTGGAAGTTATTCGTTTTTGGTGATGACCGTTTTTTTTTCTGTCTCCCTATATGATCTCGTTTAAGTTCTCTTGACGTTTACTTTCAGCTTGTCCCAATGGATGGTTTGGTAGCACTAAGTGTGAGTTCAAGTGTCATTGTTATGGGAACTCTTGTCCAATAAACGATCAGTGTATCAGATGTGACAGAGGATGGTTTGGTCCAGCCTGTCAATATGGTCAGTACTTCTTTATATTTATGTTCATATAGATAAATCGTCAGGTATAACCCAACACGCTGGACATATATGGACAGTGGTTACAGGGAGAAGGATATTTTGTTTGAAACAAGTGAAAAAAATTACATTAACGTTTCACCACTAGTAAACAAGACACATGCCTACTAGAAACAGTATACAAGAACAACATAATTCCGTTATTTAGTATTTACTAAAATATACGACCACATTCGTCTTTATTGACGATCTGAAGCAAGTATGTACCAGATAGAGTAATGCGGGCAAAAGAAATAACAAAAGCATTCAATAGTGATTTACATACATAATGTCATCGCTGGAATGTTGCACCTTATGTCTTGCCAAATTTGTTAGAAGCGATGACAAAAGAATTCATTAATGATTGGCAACAAAGTCTGTTTCTTCCTCTAGCACCATGTAAAAGTTTTCCGTATGTCTTGGGATACGGCTGATGAAGGTCCTTTAGATATGCCTAAGAAACATGAGTCTTCTGAAACTGTGCGGACACTATTTGTGGAAACCTGGTTCTCTGTAGTACATCATTGATGGTAAACCTTATCCGGCCACTTGATATTCAATATTTTTCAGGTACATCGTAAACTGAAGATGTTGCCAACATATATAGGATTGAAATGCAAGTATAAACAATATTTACCCACTCGTCATCTGCAGCTATACAACTTGTCATCTGCCGTTATAGCACCAGTCATCTGCAGCTTTACCACTTGTCATCTACAGCTATACCCTCCCCTCAATCCGTGGCACACACACGTTTTCAATGTACATTAGTTCATCTACTGTGTTATTTCTCTCTTATCTATGCACATTTGTGGTCATTGCTATAATTATATGAATACATAACTACTTCGAACAACTGATTACATGGACAAATTAATACAATGAGGTACACGCATTATATACAGTGTTGCATATATCTTTTGTACACATATGCAGTGGTAAATATATATTTTGTACACATATGCAGTGATACATTTTTATTTTGCATTTTTTATTGCAGTGGATTACTAGGCAATATACTTGCCGCTAACGGATATTCTTGACTGGAAGACGCAAAGTAACGCCACTTAACTATGAAAACAGCGCATTTACTTCACTCTCGCTATGGAAATCACACAAACTTACCGTTTTGTTATCATAAATCGAATGCAGAAAAAGTGTGCAACATAAATATGTTCAGTATTATGCCATTACTCTTACCAGACTTGAAAAAATCTTTACATCCAAAAAATGCAAGGGCTAATGGTTACGTCCTGAATATGATATGCTATCAATGTCTGCCATTACTATCTGATTTGTCCGAATGCAACAATTTACTACAGCAGGATTTGAATCCCGGTACCTTGGCCGTCACAGGTTCGCACTGTATACCAACGACACAGACTCGCTCTATATACCACCGTAACAGACTCGCTCTGTACCCCACTGTCACAGACTCGCTCTGTACCCCACCGCCACAGACTCGCTCTGTACACTATCGCCACAGACTCGCTCTGTACTCCAACGACACAGACTCGCCCTGTACACCACCGTCACAGACTCACTCTGTACCCCACGGTCACAGAGCTGGACAATACATGATGAATAACTGATAGATTCGATTGTGAGAAACATATTTAGCAACGATAAATGTTCTGTTCTATAACTGGATGCAGTAATATATGGATTGAAGAACACGTGGATGTGTCGGTATACATATATATAGAATGACATGCAGATGTGTGGATAGAGAGATACATAGAAATCCCTGTAGATGGATTGATAGAGAGATACATATATGCACATGTAGATGTGTAGATAGAAAGGTGCATAGATCTAAGCATACTTTAAATATATATATTTTATTGGGGATACAGATTTCAAACATTAGTTTTAATTGTTTGTGATTCTGATTATCGAATTATAGCAAAAACTAGAAGACACTCAAGATTTTTAGGGCATGTGATGAAGAAAGTAAAACTTGAACATTTAGTAACCACAGGTAAATCAAGAGGAGTAGAGACAGAGGAAGACACAGAGAGAAAACGAATTCATCAACTGAATTTATTAACAACACAAAAACTAGAGTTATGTAGAAGCATGACAGTGTACGCCATTCAGCATAGAACTTTATTGACTGATTGGTTCTAATTAATCTTATATTCTCTACAGTGGATTTGGTCCAGTATTCCCAGTTACCATCCACACAAGCATTCCTAGCAGACAATAATGATACCACATGTGTCTCTACCACTATGATGTCAGTAAATGTCATCTGGAACACATCGTATCCTTTTTCATGGATGAGGATCAATTTTCAAGATCCAGGTTAGTGGATAGTCATTTATTTAAACCAAATGTTCATGTATGAATAAATAGTTTGTGACTATAAAACTATCAAGCTGTGCTGTGTCGGTTGCTGATCCAGCAATCCATGGGCTTATGCCCTTTGACCCAATACCATTAAAATGACATTGTATTGCTGGGAATGTGAATTTTCGGCCCACATGGTTAAGAACCAGAGAATAACTATTACACCTACAAGAAGGTAGTTTCAACCTATGCACTGCTCCGAGTCTCTACAGCCAAGATAGAGTTCACTGTGTTCATTCCCCTCCACCAATTTACTACTGGTTATGCTGAACTTCTCTATTGCTCCAGGCATACAACCAAATATTCAAGTAAAAAGGATTGTCACCTCCTGAGTAACTGTGCCTCTATGATGGGTCTCAGCCATAGGAAAATACATTGTTGTCAGTTTCCTCCTCCCCAGTGCTGCGTAGAAAATATATGGCTCTCTCAAAACCACATAGGGTGCATACATATATAAAAATAACAAAGCATAAACCACATTGTAAAAACACAATAACATAATGAGAAGCATAACTGTATAAATAATGTGCCATGAAGATTCTATAAGAAGGTAACTTCAATATAACGGCATGTCATCTACTAAGGTTTTATGTTGCATAGGTGGTTTGTCTAGTGGACCATTGATGAGACCCACAGAAGCAACCGTATGCGTGACTGTGCTAGTAGGTTGCATGTGTATGCAGAGGGGTTCGTTTTATAAGCTGTGCTTGCAGCTTGCATATGTATGTGTGATTAATCTTACAAACATAATTTTCCAATTTAGTGAACATAGTTCTAAGCCGTTCGCTTTGTGTTTAAGAGGTTGCAGATTCGTATCCCACTAACAATGTCTTGTTTATAAAGTGGATTGTATTGGGGCAGTGATTATCACTTCAAGCTACAGAGTTGCGTCCTCAGAGTAGTACTCTAGGCACTTGCTTTAAGTGGGGTTGAGTACATATGAGATGACTTAAGTACTGTAAAGTCAATGCACTTTGCCTTTTGATATTTTATTTATTGTTCTAACCTCCATTGACTACGTGTGAAATTAGAAGTCTAAGAAAAGTAACAAACAGAACAAGAAGAGATCATGTGAGGAATGAAGAGATTACAAGAAATGTTGAAGCAATATATATAATCAAATATGATGATGATGTTCGTCCGTCGTGATCGACGATGACCAAAAACTCAACCATAATAATAATAACAATAAATAATAAAATAATAAAAGTTAATAGTGCGTTTTTAAATGACTAGCAAGTCCAATGCGCGCTCAAAATGTTCTTTTACAGAATTGACAACAATAGAAGGTATCTGTGTGAGGTTGAGATGTTTTTTCTTTTCTACGTGTCCGCTTCTGTCTTGCAGTTTCTGGTCTGAATTCTTCCGCCGCTAGTGCTCCCGTTCTAATGCTGTAACGCCACACACTTTGTTCTCTTCATATGTAATTAGTAAAGATAAGTAAATAAATGGGTTGAGAAATGACTAGCGCTGAAGTTGGTTTATAGTGTGGAAGAGTTGCGCTAATCGTCAACCACACTCTCTCTCCTGAATTTTATCTTGGTCCAGTGGCAAGACAAAGTCGAGACAACTGGGAGAAAATCAGTGGTGCAGTGGATGGCCAGAGCGTACTATGTATCTAACTGTGCCCTATGCTGTCCACACAGCTCTGCTGTTAGCGCCTATGTACCCGTTGAGTTACCTGCCAACTTCTTCCGAGTAAAATCAAATATACAGAAAAATAGAAACTGAGATGGTTAGGTCACTTAATGAGAATGAACCATTATTGACCATCAGCAACAGTTGACAACATCAAAATGGAACCATCATGACTCAGAGGACAACCAGGAAGAACAAACATTGCAGGATTTACTAAAATTCTAAGACATCACAATATCACTGCATGATAAGTGAGTAAACGTGACATAGCCTGGAATCCCGATCTGCATTGTTTTATATGTTATAATGTTTTATATGGTTTCACGTTTCATATCATTTTATGTTTTAGATGTTTTATGTTGTATCTTAGATGTTTTATGTCAGTAGTTTTATGTCTGTAAGTAGGAAGTAATCGCTCGCAATTCCTGGGATCTGAGAAGAAGAAATAGAGAGGATAACACAAATACGTACTTTAGACATAATATACAGATGTATACAGGTCCACACGGACCAAAACTTCGAGTACTGTAACATTGAAAACTTGCATGGTTTGCAAATTTATGTCGAAATGTTTCGATGCTAAACACGACACCTGAGGTAACAGTCGAAAGGGAAGGGGGAGAGAGGGTGGACAAGCCGATGAGTACACATGATAAGAACTGACAGACAATACCAGGGAATGGTCAGGGCAATATTTGTTCTCATTCATCAGCATTATTGAAGCTAGACATCACTGGAGAACTGTGTCTTGTTGCATTCACTACGGTACCACCCATGACCCTGATGGGTACGGGTTTATAGATATATTTATTCATGTACGTATATATGGACACAGGATATTGAAGACAATCTGAACATGACATTGGGGAAAACTGGACAGCATGCACAAAACGGAGAAACTTACAGATTGGCAGTGAGTTCAACAATCTATAAAGGACACCTCACACATATATTGGCTTACAATGCTATTAGTCGTTTCTCATGACATGTATGACATGGGATAGTGTTATTATTCTTAGTTTTCCTTTCGATTTTCAGTAACATACGGAATGTGTGAATACATATATACAAGTTGTAACAGTAAACTATACACATATAATTATATATATTAGATATTATATATAATATGAACACATAGGCAGAACACTGTACTTGATAATATTTGATCTTCTATCAGGTACATAGGCATGACACTGTACTTGATAATATTTGACCTTCTCTCACGCACATAGGCAGGACAATGTACTTGTTAATATGTGATCTTCTCTCAGGCAAATAGGCAGGACACTGTACCTGATAATATTTGATTTTCACTAATGTACACAGGAAGGACACTGTACTTGATAATATTTGATCTTCTATCAGGTACATAGGCATGACACTGTACTTGATAATATTTGACCTTCTCTCACGCACATAGGCAGGACAATGTACTTGTTAATATGTGATCTTCTCTCAGGCAAATAGGCAGGACACTGTACCTGATAATATTTGATTTTCACTAATGTACACAGGAAGGACACTGTACTTGATAATATTTGATCTTCTCTCAGGTACATAGGAAGGACACTGTACTTGATAATATTTGACCTTCTCTCACGCACATAGGCAGGACACTGTACTTGATAATGTTTGATGTTCTCTCAGGTACATAGGCAGGACACTGTATTTGATAATATTTAATGTTTTCTCAGGCACATAGGCAGGACACTGTACTTGATAATATTTGATCTTTTCTGAGGTACATAGGCAGGACAATGTACTTGATAATATTTGATCTTCTCTCAGGTATATTGGCAAGTTTTTCTGTGAGCTTCATCAGCAATAGCACACCAGTAACATGTAACAATCGAAGAAATGCCAGAGTTAATGACAAGACACTGGACATTCATTGTGATACTATTGGTCCGGTCACTCAAGTCATTCTCTCAGGAAGTGGAGACAATTATCTCTGTTCAGTTTACATCAGCGGAGGTATGTCCTCGAGTACATCAACTAAACTATATACTATATAATAGACAGAAGTCATTTTTCAACAAGGTATAATCATATATATATATATATATATGTGTGTGTGTGTGTAACTTTCTGCATGCCCGAATGTGTGTGCGTATGTGACTTTCTGTATGCCCTAGTGTGAATGTGTGTGTATGTGCGACTTTCCGTCTGTTCGATTGTGAGTGTGTTTATAGCTTGCACTTTATGTTATTCAGTACTGCAGTGGAGTTTATGACCGAATGGTCAGACTTCTCATACCCGTAGCGATATATAGTGTTATTTTATTTATCAGAGATACAATACAAATAATTCATGTACACGTCGTGGCGATAACTATAGCAATGCGGCATTTGTTTCCACTGCCAATACAAATTATATCGGAACATTTTAATGTGACATCGTGCAGTCTTCTCAGTCCAAGACGTGTGGCTCAGGTTATCATGTCTTTCCACAGCTTTCTATTTCGTGTGTTGTCACTCATTTATTTCTATAATCCATACCGATGTTTTCCCATGCCACAATTCCAGATTGTCAAGCATCTTCTCTCTTGCTCTTCAGATTTTCTGTTATTACAATGTGTTCCATACTTTCTTTTCACATTTTATATTTTGGGCAGTCTCTTTCTGATACGATAAGGCTGTTCTCTTTCTGAATTAACGTTATTCAATATATCTTCATTACGCTTTTTTATTTGAACATAGTGTTCTTAACATTCTTCTGTAAAACATAGATAGAAGCATGTAGTCACGATGAATATATTTTTCCACTTACCAATACACGAAAGTGAAACAAGAAGCCGCTAATGTTTGCATCAAACAATCACTAAAAATATCTGACACATAAAATACGTTTTGTACATTGCATAGCTTCAATATTTTAGTGCAATGCAATAAGTATAGACCTTCTCGACTTCAGAACCACAGACACGATTTCCGTAAGAAAATCTATGAGGTGGAGTAGATGTTTCAAAATTGTTCTTTAGAATTAAAAAGTGTTCAACTTTCTTCTATGACTATCTCTTGACATCCCAGTCAAATTTACGTTGGATCTTAGGAGGGAAGTTTGTCAAGATGTCCCAATTTTTATATATGTTTTATTGTTTTACTGTTCTAAGATAACAAGTAGCGGTTTTGAGCCGTTCATTACCTCTATTTCTACTGCCATGAACAAAACTAAATTAACGGTCTCAGTACAGTAAACAGACATATATGAAGCATACACAAAAGTCATCTCCAGAGAACTCTTCTATCCCTGCACAAAGGGGATCAAGTGAAAAGAAGAAAAAAGAAGTACAGTAAAATGCCACATGGTATAAAGAATGATTCAAGATAAGGAAGGAGAAACTGAACACAATATTTACATGGAAACGGATGTGCTGGATCAGGAAACGTAAACATCGCAGTATTTTTGTCAACTAATAACACAACATACACGCACATAACCAAGACAATTTGAATGAATATATTCTACTATCGAAGAAGATTGACATCACCAACTATCCAGGGGTAAAGTCTATGGGCTGCTGGATCTGCAACCAACTATCCAGGGGTAAAGTCTAAGGGCTGCTGGATCTGCAACCAACTATCCAGGGGTAAAGTCTAAGGGCTGCTGGGTCTGCAACCAACTATCCAGGGGTAAAGTCTATGGGCTGCTGGATCTGCAACCAACTATCCAGGGGTAAAGTCTAAGGGCTGCTGGATCTGCAACCAACCATCCAGGGGTAAAGTCTAAGGGCTGCTGGATCTGCAACCAACTATCCAGGGGTAAAGTCTATGGGCTGCTGGATCTGCAACCAACTATCCAGGGGTAAAGTCTAAGGGCTGCTGGATCTGCAACCAACTATCCAGAGTTAAATTATATGATAGACTGCTGAATCAGCAGCAACCCACCAGTAATAAAGTATGTGTAAGGCAGGATGAACACTCACCCAAACAGAGGTAAAGTATATGGAAGGCTGAATCAGTAACCAATCAACCAGGGGTAAATATACGATAGATGAAAAATGATTAACATAAACTTCACTTATCGCACACCATTAAATATTCTACAAACTATATTAATAAAAAGTGATAAGACAAATGAAAATATCAATTACTGTTACATATTGTAAATACAACTAAACTAATAAATAATGATAATAATAAATGTAAAATGATGAATTTAAAATAACAAACAAAGTAATACATATTTTTTCCACGTATCAGTCCAGTCGGGACCGTTAGAAAGACACAACCACTAACTGTAATGAAATGAAAACCATGCAATTTAGATATAATAATACGCAGGAAAACTCTCAACAACGTTCCAGTGCATTGATCAGTAGTTTTTCTACATCATCGTAAGTAGTATTTTATGTCATGGTAAAAAGTTTTTCTACATCATGGTAAGTAATATTTTATGTCATGGTAAGTAGTATTTCTACGCCATGGTAAGTAGTATGTTATGTCATGGTAAGTAGTTTTTCTACATCATGGTAAGTAATATTTTCTGTCATGGTAAGTAGTCTTTCTACGTAATGGTATAACATAGCACTTTTGGCTAGAGTTGAAAGGGGCTTAAATTGCAAGTTGAATCAATCTAGTAGATGTGTTAGATATGAATTCAGCTGCAGAATTAGCGATTGTGAAAAAGTTGATGATAATAAACATATGAGCCTAATGAACGTCAGTAATAACAAACTATCGATGTACTCGTATCTATGGACAAGAAATGAGAAAACTAATGGCAACATTGATTGTGATATTTCGCTGGTAAGCAAAACGTGTTACGTAAATTCCAGAAATCATAGTCAAATAACTATTCTCAATAAATATTAATAATAAATATTCTCATAGATGTGGCGTATTGCCGAGATGTTAGAACGCTAGTCTCACACGAGTATTGGGTTTTTTCTGTCGGAGGGTAAATTAAAAAAAACTCTCCCAGTACATGACGTGGTGACAGCAAGAGCATGCGACCTTTATCACACAGCTATTCAATCACCTCCATGGAACGCCTGAACTGGTAAAATGCAGTATTGACAGGTTTTTTTTTATAGTCAAATAACTGAAAGACTATACTACATATAGCAATTGCTTATATTTTGTTTTCAAGATTCGCCGACACATATCCGTTCACATTGTTAAACAAATTCTCAAGAAATGTTAACATTAAAACTGTGGTCATGATAGAACAATAAGTAATTGCATCATGTCACTTACCTTATTATATTTTTATCAATCAATGATGCGTACACTTCATAACGGGAGCCGCAATAGCGCAGTGGTTAGCGCACTGGCTTCGCATATGAGTGGTCCTGGGTTCATTCCCCAGCTGAGGCGGAAATGTTTTCAGATTGCAACGGCTCCCAGGTCGACCTAGCCTTAAATGGGTACCGGATTAATCCGGGAAGTAAAGACTGCGAGGGAGATGAGATGGCTACCGCCCTCATTTGCAGAGCCTGTGAATTGTGAGATCGCTAACATCTCACACCCCTACGGCATTAATAAATGCTATGGTTTACTTTACACTTCATAACAGCAGCTTCATTACTAGTAATTAGACATGATAGCATCATTTTCTCTTGTATCGAATACCATCTCCATGCATTGATAATTTTTTGTGTTTATTTCTGGTTCGTTTTTTTGTTTTCTTGATGAAAATCCATAATGGACAGAAACGTGGACACAGTCCGTGTTCCTTAGTTGTTTTGTTATTTCTCATTGACATTAGTTTTCCTAGTTGTTAGTTATATGAGTTAATATTAACAATAATATTGTGTCATATTAGTTATGTTACTACGCTACACTCCACCTTGTTGGATACCCTCCAACAGTTTAACTATGCTACTGCGGTACACTCCACCTTGTTGGATACCCTCCAACAGTTTAACTATGCTACTGCGGTACACTCCACCTTGTTGGATACCCTCCAACAGTTTATGTATGTTACTGAGGTACACTCGACTGTGTTGGATATCCACTAGCAGTTTAGTTAATTATCATTTCAGCGGTATTGATTTTCTAGGCAATATAAAGACGTTCATTAGTGTGATATTGCTTTCCAAAGGGCCAAATGCACAATTTCCTGCGACGACATTCGAACCCGGCATCTTGGCCGTCATAGGCGCCCCGCCACAGTTATACAGTTGCCAGTAATGGTCATATTGATCGAGATACATGCAGTTAATACACCTGAATTGTTTTCGTGTCTTTAGTCAAATATGCAGGTAAACTTGGTCATCGGGGATCATCCTTCAATAATGACGCCGTTGACTTTTACAGGGATTTTTATTTCTCACTTATGCTTTCTGTCAATAGTCAATAATGTTCACGAAATACGTCATTTTAGAAGATATATTTTTAATTTAGTCCATATGTCTTATATTTTTGATGATCACGCTTCATTGTTTTTATTGCAGTGAGTATTTTTAGAGAGTTTTGTGCTATTACGAAATTATACATATTTCTTACTTCTGCAGGTCGAAATGTTGCTCTTCGACAAAACGCCATACAGCCCAGTAGTTGGTTTGAATCATTATTGCTTCATACAGCAGATTTAGCAGTTGATGGAGACATCACACGTTCCGATACTGAATTTAATACTTGTTCGTGTACAAATGCTACAGAAAATCGAAGCTGGTGGTCTGTCATATTTTCACGTCCTGTCACAGTCGATAGATATGTTATATATAACAGAATTAGTAAGTAACTTATCACATTTTTACTTTCTGACAAACATGTTTTTCAATGTGATAACACGAATACCATAACTAGTTACGGGATTTATTATTGTTATTAGTAGTACTATTATTATTATTGTTGTTATTGAGCAGCCCGGTAACCTCAATAATTAGAGTCTTCTTCTTTCGTTCACTTGACACTTGTCTGTATCTGTAATTCTGTCTCCTGAATAAAACTCACTGTCTTTTGTAGTTCATACAGTGGCCCATAAAGCTTTTATTCCAGTGTTGTTTCCTCTGGCAAATATGTCTGCCTCAGCATTTCATAGAACAATTTTGAAGTATATGCTTGGTACTCTGTCCTTCCTGCCCACATGTGCACATGGTCGTGTTTCCAATCTTGAACTGTGTATACATGTGACTGCGGAGTCGGTTGCTCTCTTGTTCTGTGGCGTAGAATTACAACTTGTTCTGATCTATTTATAATATGATAGTCATCTTGTGTTGGTGTTTGTGTCTTTCTTATTGACTTGATCATTTTTTTTTCTTATGGTAGGTGGTTAGTAAATCTGCTTGGTCTTCGGGAATACCTTCCTTAGCCAGTTGGTTTGCCATTTCATTTCCTGGTATTCCACAGCGACAATCAATACAAGGTAACTGAGTGAAACGTAACAACAATTACACTTACGCAAAACACAGGTTTATATATCACTTCAGTGAGACACGACATTCTATAACTACAACTAGTAGGTAATGATGCGCACACAAGAAATGATACAAATTACATTACACAAATCATATTCAACGTTTCAACCAAAGGGACTTTATCAAGACACAAACAAAACATCAAATGACGACATATGGAAAAATTATCACAACAAACAAACGTATCCAACGGAAATATGGAAATATATTTGTTTGTCAAAACATCAAATGACGACGAATGGAAAAATTATCACAACAAACAAACGTATACAACGGAAATATGGAAATATATTTGTTTGTTATGATAATTTTTCCATTCTTCGTCTTTTTTATGTTTTGTTTGTGTCTTGATAAGACCTTTTGCCTGAAACATTGAATATGATTTGTGTAATGTAATTTGTATACTAGTTGTAGTTATAGTCTTTCGTGTCTCATTGAAGCGATATATAACCCTGTGTTTTACGTAAGTCTAATTATTCCACAGTGAGAGGATATCTACTGCATGGTTATCCTATATTGGTAAGACAATTCATTAAGTAGTTTTTTTCAAGTCTGTTAGTTTTCCAGACTGGAGAGCTTGAAGCACTGACCTTGTATCTGTCTGGAATACCACGGGCTGTGGGACAGGATTGGAGTTCAGCATTATTTTAGTTGCCATACTAATTGTCTGGATTTCTGCATCATAATTATTGCAGAATTTTTCTGTCGGTGTTCTGATTGTATCTCTACGTGTGTGGATATTCTAAATATACACCTGCACCTCCATTCCTCACTGCATTCTGTGCTGACCCATCTGTGTATACTCTGACCCATATATCTTGTGGATATTCCTCATCCGGGAAACTGAGGGTGACTGTCCTTCGTTGCACACTGATCTGTTCGTCCTCGCTTAGTATTCCTTTCACATGGGTCTGAATGTATATTGACATTCCATGCCTTTCACTCCAAGGGGTTTGTTCTGGTACAGACCTTAAGGGGCTGTCAACTTCAGGTAGGTCTGTAAGTTGTCTGCGGAGTCGTTTAGCTTGATGGATAAAGCTGCTTCTTTTCAGTCTCCCCATTGCAAGTTTTTGGAATCTGTCCTTCATTGGATGACTTGGCATACACTGAAACTTTTCTGCTTGTATTAGCATCTTTGTGTCTCTACGTTCGCCAAGAGTTTGCATTCTCCCCATTTTCTGCATCTCTACTTTGGGTGTTGATTTCATTGCTCCCAGCATTATCCTGAGCGTCTGGTTTTGTACTTTATCTAGATCATGCAATGTGGAGTTTGATGCAGGACACCACACAGCTGAACCATATTCCAGGAGTGGTCATATGCTTTGCTGGTAAACTTTACGGAGTATATTCTCACTGGCTCCCCATGTGATTCCACTTAGTTTTCTCAGGATAGCTAACTTCCTCCTGGCTTTTGTTGTTGCTTTATTTATGTGCTGCTTCCCTGTCAGCTTATTTTCAAAAGTAACTCCGAGGTGTGTGGGTTGTTTATCTTCTTTCAAAATCTCTCCATCTATGTTGATATCACCGGCTTTTGTTTTGGTGAGAGGGTAAAGAGTGTAGTGGTGCACTTATCTGTGTTAATGCTGACGCACCATCTATTTGCCCATAAGGTTAGGGAATCGATCCATGTACAACGGTGGTGACGGATGACCGACCCGTTCGTGTAAATCCCAACATATGTCATAGTTACGCTCGCAGATTAGTGCACCTTGACCTCAGCATCCACGCTCATATGGCTTTGTTCATGTACTCTCTATTGAGTGTAATGTCGGTCTTTACTGCTCTTGAAAGACCATAGAAATAGGTACCCATTCCTCGCCAGTCAGAACATCAAGGAGAAATCTCATCGTCGCCCTTGGTGTGTCTCTTGTGCAACCAACGATGATCCACATCACTTCATTTTGAATTATCTCCCATCTCTGAGTATGCGTGTGATTGGCTGTAATAGTGGCGCCTGCATATACACACAAAGTCAACTTCTTAAAATATGAATGTAAATTCATTTATTATACAGTAATATGGACGCATATAATTGTTCAATAACAATCAAGATCGCCATTTTGTGATTTGATATAAATTATTGCGTGCCGTTGAAAGGACTGGTTTAATTCCCGTTAATCTCAAGAATAAATTGCGTACACAGTTTTGCCAATAATATTTGACACCCTCTTTCCCCCACCTTCATCAACAACTGTCTCAGTATAATACTGAGATTATGTCCGCACCCTTCCCAGGCCAAATATTTAGAATAAATGTGCGAGAAATTACATGTTCTGTTTCACAGTTTATGAAAGAAATCAAACAATTGTAATGGCACATAAAAAACAGCACTATTGAGCTCAACATTTGTCCAGCTCCATATAGTCAACAACTGTCAAACTTGCTGAGCTCCCCATTATCAACAACTGTCAAACTTGCTGAGCTCCCCATTATCAACAACTGTCAAACTTGTTGAGCTCCCCATTATCAACAACTGTCAAACTTGTTGAACTCCCCATTATCACCAACTGTCAAACTTGCTGAGCTCCCCATTATCACCAACTGTCAAACTTGTTGAGCTCCCCATTATCACCAACTGTCAAAATTATTGAGCTCCCCATTATCAACAACTGTCAAACTTGCTGGGCTCCGTACCTCAATTGTTGACGTTATTTATGGACATCTCCAGAATCATGCCCTGACCATTTCTTGAGTGATACTAAATAGATATTTTTATTTATGTGTATCACTCTCATACATTTATGTCTCATCTACTCTAGTGTATATTACCAGACTGAATGGGTTTATTCTAACAAGTTATGCTGTTGGAGGTTCCCAGGTTTATACCTACACAAACAGTGCGATTGATCAGCCGACATACACAATAGTTACATCACCTATCATAATCTCTAAAGTAACAATACTAGTAAATGGCCAGGAACATCTGACGCTGTGTGAAGTCGAAATCTATGGAGGTAAGTTTTGTTTATTTATTGTTTTCTATTGTTAAATTATTCAGAATTGTCAAGTAAATTAATATCTACAGAACAGCTGGGGACCTACTGACCGTTACTTTCTGATATTTATGGAGCATGTTACGGCGGTGAATATATGTCTACTCTATCTATGTGACGTCTCCATTACAGAACGTTTTTCTCACTGTCAAACTGTAAACTACTGCATGTTTCCTGTTACATGGAGGGATTGTGCGGCTTGTGTGGTAATGTCCTTTGCTGTTGCCATATCATGTACAGTGTGAGGTTTAATTTAACCTCCGACAGAAAAAAAACCCGGTTCTTACCAGGGAGCGAACTGGGAAACCCACTGGTGTGAAACAATTGCTCTAACTCCTCGACTGATGCTCTCACTGCCACTGTGTAAGCCTCTCGATTATGTGCAAACTGCACAGCCTCTTCCAGTGTTATGTTCAGAATGGCTTCGGTATCCTCTTCCCATCGTCGTCTTGAACAACACTTGATATCTTTGATTGAACTTTCACTCCATAGTTAGTCTGTCTAATCCATTGTGTCTATGTATTATGTCGGAAACATGTTTGCTTGTGGCAATTTTGAGGATCCATTCGTCCTTTATGTTCAGATATGTCCTTTATGTTATGTGGGTGTCTGAGTTTGTTCTTTTTTTCTATCCATAATATTCTTTACCTTTCTATAACATTCTATCTCATGAATAAACCAAAATCAGTCTACAGTGTTCATTCCATGGCTGGACTGTCCAAGGAAAATTACAGCTGGGATAGGGCGTAATAGCTATCTACGAACTATTAGGAATGAACATACTTCTATCTGAATTTTCAAAAGTGGATGTAACGAATGGTCATCATTACTTGTGATGGATGAACACACCACTCTGCATTTTTAATGTTACCATTTTCTTTTCCATAGCAGATGTCATTACGTAAACATGTCATAAACATATATTGCCACTAGCAATGTATCGCTTCTTAATAATTGTAACTTTGTTTTTATGTAGTCATCATGCGATTCTTAGCATTGCATGCCTCTCAGTTGTTTGACAATGTTTTCTGAGTTGGTTCTGGTTGCTTATGTTACCGCCCTTGATGTGTCCTTAGTACAATGCAGGGAATGCCCATCTCCAACCTTCGAAGCAGTCGTTAATAATACGATCGTCCACCTTCTCCACCAGCAGTTGTGTATATAATAGTAATGAAGAATATCCACCTTTTTACCAGCAGCTGTGTGTATAGTATTGGAGAACGTCCCTTTGCTGAGTAACTTCGTTTAGTTCATCTGACTAATGAAAGTCGATACTGGGGTGGTGGGGGCGTGTAGCTTCACACTAGCTTACACGTAGAGCAATACGTGATCACAACACAAGACATCAGTGGAACAACGAAATATAATCCTGATCTTCCTGAGAAAGTGGCAGTACCTTACTGTAAATATCTTTAACGGTGAATATATGAAACACTGAATTCCGAGATGTCTCTATTAAAGTGATCCTGTGATATATTACTCAGGGAAATATGTGCTGCAAATACCTACCAGATATTCACTTGTTTGTTACTATTGCTTTGTCACCTGTGTTACTGCATCCCACACCTGATAATTGATCATTTGGACTTTTCTGGCCTTTGTTTCGGTAATTTATATATATATATACTAGACTTAAGTTATTTCTGTCTCAGTGAGTTGGACTTATTCAACATTTCACATTTAAGAGACTAGCTTAAAAATAATAAAAATGTAAGAAAGTGTAACATTTCATCTGCAGAATAGCATGCCTGTACCCGAACACATACTACACTTTCATAGAATGACAATCTGGTCCACAAGTGTTCGTCTGCAAAAGAAATTGTGGGGAACCCAAGATGACCTAAAACAAACCGCTCTATACATATTTGACCAATATTTGATTGGATGTTTAACAAATGATTGCATATTTTATGTACTATAATTAGTAAAGTCATCATATATTGCAGAACATCAGTCATCATTTGCTGTGCACTAGGAGTATACCAGCGTCATCATTTTTTGTGTACTAGCAGTATAGTAGCATCATCATTTGGTGTGCACTAGCAGTAAAATCCTGAAATTAGGGATCGTGAAAATTTTCAAATACCTTTAATGTTTTGTGGTTTGTTCTCTCGCAATCAGTTAATTCCATATGTCTGGGTCAGAGACAGGTCAAGAAAGTACATGTATATTGGTTGCAATACTCACTCTGGGTCAGAAACAACTCATTTCTGAGCTAGGGGTTATTCAATGGACAGGGGCAGGTCAAGACCATCAAAATGTTCTTGATCTCCACTTTTAAGCCAGTCTCAGAATCATAGTTGGCTATGATTAATAAGCCATACCCCATAGTAACCCGGATAGTTGTTTTCAGTGTCGGTCTATATGAATATTTTTACATTCTATCACAACGTCATTCAACACAGTTGTTAAACATAAACTGCAATATAATACAAGTTTCTAGTGTTCACAAATTGTGGGACAAGCAAGACTCACTAAGTTTACTTTCAATGTAAGTATGTAGTCATTGCTGTTTTATCGAATATGTTTCTCACCGCAAGACGCACCAAATAATCACATTTATATTTTCATAATTTTCAGTTTCTTGTTTATGTTTCTTGAAAAAGATCCATTTTGGACCGTAACGTTGAAGAATCATTGTTCTTTTGTTTATTATAATGTATTTATTATTGGCATTGATAGTAAAACTATAACAGTAACCGTAGTACTTTATGTAGTATGTATCCCATATCGTATTTATTGAGTTGTGAGGCTTTTCCGGTGATAAATTTCGTTTCTGTAGCTTAGAAGATGGAATAATATTCCATTGTAAAAATAAATTATAAATACCATGGAATTGTTGACTTTCTTTAATGAGAAGGATGATGCTGCATTGCATTTACAAGCGTTGTTATATCGGGGTTAATATCTGAATCTTGTATTCTAAGTCCTGACTCCACATTTTGCAACTGATTTATAAACTTATTTTTTTTTAAGATTAACGAGAGCAGAGAATGAATGTTTCGCTCAAGTGTGTTGTTAGAAAGACATCAATACTTCAAAGCCCTGTTTAATAATTTCAGAGAATCTTCTTTGAAATGGTCTCTGTAATGTACAAGAGACTGTAAAAACTCATAATATATATCTTCGAGGAATACCCTTAGATGACTACTGTTTCGCCCAGAAATGCGAACCACAATTTCAGAAATAAAACCCACTAAAACGGTGTGATTAGCTATTTATATATATCAAGTTTTTGTTTCAGATTAGCAGACTTAATGTATGAGATAGTTGACAGAGTTGGACAAACATAGTTCATGAATATATATATAGTGGCTTGTTTTCTGGGTACACACAGGTATATGCTGTATATCTACCTTTTTGTTAACTTGGTTTCGAACAAATTAATTCCTGTCCATGAAAAAACAATTAATCCATAGTGCAACATTGCGAAGGTAATCTAATATATCTCTTGTCCATCTCTGCTAACCGGTCACGGTCACTGACTCACGCTATAAGACTATTAAAACTAATCGAGTTCTATATTTATTGCTGACATCTCCCACTTTCACCAAATATTGATAACACAGCTAGTCTCCCGTTTACAAATATTCAATTTCACTTTTGAGAATAATCTGGTATTTCGTCCTGTATTTCTTTCCTGACAACTAATCAGGTTTCATCCTTCTATAGTGACACATTTGACTTCTTACATCATTTTTGGAGTCAATTTTTCATTATATTTTGGATTGAATCGGTGATTTCTACATCTGAATGTGATAGATTAGAACACAGTGTAACCATGTACAAACTCTGAAACAAAGCTGTGACAGATCTAGCAAATCGACAAGACGAAACACACTGCTTATAGAAAAATGAAAAGTGTCCAGGAGACGACCAGACAAAAATCGATCAAACTTTCTGTATATATTTAATGAAAATCTCGCTAAACGCCAATGCATCACTTTAGATGGATTTTTTTCTTTCTGTCCTCATATACCTTTCTTTGTTGAGAGGAAAATGAGTGTACGTTCTTTTACTCTTGTGTTTGCATCATCTGCTGTTATATTGACCGATGACCTGACAGGCCTTATTACATCTTGCATCTATTTCCGCTTCTTGTTTGTTATCATTTCTAAATGTGCTGCCAAGATATTTGAATTAATCTACTTGTTTTAGTTGTGTGTTGTTTATCCGGATGTTGATGTTCTCATTTTGTCTTGCAATATTCATTTCTTCAGTTTTGTCTATGTTGATTTTCATTCCAAATTGCTCGCCTGTTGTGTATATTATGCTTAGGTGGACTTGCAGATTTTTTATGCCGTTGTGGAATAAAACCTGGTCATCTGCAAAAAGCAGTTTATATGTTTCATTTGAGTTTGCTTTTTCTTTATATGGTCCATGTATGTAATACAAAATAATGGGGACAATACACATCCCTGTTTTACTCCTGTACTAATCACAAAGTCCTCTGTGTAGCCTGCTGCTGTTCTTACAGTGCAGCTGCTATTGTTATATATACTTCTACAAACGATTAATTAAATGCTGGCGTACTCCATAAATGTTTAATGTTTCCCATAGTTTTTCTCTGTTTACTCGATAAAATGCTTTCTCTTGATCTATGAAGGATATGTATACGTTTTGGTTGTATTCTATTGACTTCTCTACCAATTGTTTCAGAATAAATATTGTCTCAGTATATTCTCTATTCCTTCTAAAACCCATGTGTGTATTACTAAGCTGTTGTCCTATTACAGGTCTTATTCTTTCCTCAACTATTTTTGCATATAGTTTTCCTGCATGTCTTAACAAGGAAATTCCCCTGTACTGGTTACAATCTCTTTTGCTGCCTTTCCTTTTCCATATTGGCACTATGATAGCTTTTCTCCAGTCTGTTGATGTCTTCTGTTGTCTCCACGCTGTGTTATAAAATCTGTGTAGCCAATATAATCCTGTTTCTCCTACTGCTATTATTATTTCTAGTGGTATGTTATCTATCCCTGGAGCTTTATTATTATTCATTGCCTTTTTATGACCTCAGCAATTTCTTCTACGAGAATATATGGCTCTTGTTCGTTACGACTCTTTATGGTTTCTTTTGCTGTATTATTGCTTGGTGTTGTATTTAGTAACTCAGAAAAATATTTTTCCATTTTTTAATGTTCTTTGCTTATTATGGCTTTCCTTACCTTCTTTGTCATTTATTAGTTCTGTAGGATCGTGATTTTATGTTCTAGTTCTCATAACTTTCATTGTTTTGTAGAAACGTTTTGTAGCTGTTTTGTAATATGTATTCACGTTCTTGCCAAAATCAGACCTTGCTTTACTCTTAGCTTCTTTAATCATTTGTATTACTTCTTTTCGAGCTAATGTATATTCTTCAAATGTTTCTTGTTCTTTGTTATGTTTCCAAGCTTTGCATAGTTTCTTTTTCTCTTTTACACCTTGTCTTATAGGTTCACTCCACCACGGGGTGCTCGTTTTCCTTTCTTTTCCGCGTTGTTAGGTACCACATATTGTCTTAGCTGTATTCTTTATTAAAGTTTATAGATGAATGAATCACAATTCAGCCCACAATTATTGTATTGTCCATGGTGACGAACAAAGATATATCGATCCTACAGTAGAAATCTAGTGCAACGAACTCCGGATGACCACTTGAACAAGACGCTGGTAACTGAAGGACATACAATGATTGTAACATATTTTCTAACAATACTAGCATATAGTTGGTGTGGCCATTTACTGAAGTCATTTTCCAGAATAATTCTTCTGTGCTAAAACATAGATTATACCGTATGTAGATTGTGCATTCCAGATAATTCAATTCAGAACGCTGTGTTAACACGTTCAAGGAAACGGAATGGTGTGTAATCAAATATCAATATTTATAAGGGTACGTTTCATATATCAATATTTATATTACTATTTTCGAAGTAATGAATTGTATGTGTATGTTATATCGAGGGAAATGGGGGGGGGGTGTAAAGAAATGTCTTTTATATTTATATCTTTTGTTGAGCAAGCTTGGCGTACACACACATTTATATTTTTAAAATAGCACTATATATATATATATATATATATATATATATATATATATATATATATATATATATATATATATATATATAAAATTATGGCTTGAGTAGGCAGTAGGGACTAGTAAACATATTTGGAGAAATCATTCCATTGCTTTACCGTTACATTGTTTAACTTGTATGGAGATTGTATCAATGTTTGACATTATTTTATTATTACTTCTTGTACCATGTGATTTACATATACATATACATTTTTCTTTTCCCAGATACAGACTGTCCTAATGGGAAGTTTGGGAGAAACTGTGAACAAACATGTAACTGTGCTAACACAAGTGATCCATGTTTTGTTAGTACTGGGGGATGTCCCTCTGGCTGTGCAACTGGTTACCATGGTGAAAATTGTAAACAACGTAAGTTATAGTGATCTACACATTGGTCTAATTAATTATGTCAACAATTGGTTGTGGGGGAGGAGAGGGGAGTCTGAAAAATCTTGACAGTTGTTGACATTGGGGTTGTATGTGAGGAAAGTTGATGACAACAATTTTTAACGGTTTCTGTACATCAATAAAATTGTTTGAATTTGAAATATTGTTTCAAATGTGGACTATATTCCTGTGTTTATTCTATACATGTTTGATATGATAACATTGTAAATGAAAGAATAATTCATAATAAATTATGAATATAATATATGGATGGAATATAAAGTTATTGTTTACACAGTTACTAGATATAGTGTAATGTTCTTACAACACTGAATACATTGCACAATGTGGTATTTGTAAGAAAGATTACAGTAGATGTATAGATTCTAGTGAATGTTTGGTACTTTATTTCAAGGCATTCTATAAGTGTAGATATGTTTTATATGGATCTCCATACACAATAAAGGTGGAACAGTCACAAACGTGCAGTGACCAGATATTCAAATTTCGTTCACTAGAAACACTACTATTATATTGCACGTTCTTACGCAGAAAGTTATTACTTATGTCGACGCACCATATTTAACTATATCTTCCTGTATTGTATTAAAACGTTTAATTTTGCACATTTTACTAGTTTCCACCTCATGACTTTACATATACAAGTTTGTAACGTATATCGATGTGTATTGCATTGTATGCGATTACGTTCCTTTACAGAATACAATCATATTTCGACGGATTGTTTATTTTCTCCAGTGTCCAGATACACAAAGTACAGTGTCTGATTACGTAAATGATACAGTTTAGTCTCGTATGCTATGCAGTGTTCTACTGCATCATGTGTACGCTATCTATATATCAGATAGGCAATTCCCATTATCCATAAAATCTGCCTGGGGGTAGGCAAGTCGTGTGTAAAATATAGTGACTATGTGTGTCTGCAATCTACACTTGACTGATTACTAATAGTCTACACTAGCCGACATATTGACATCCTACACTGGCCTACTTACTGACAGCCTACACTGACCTACTTACTGACAGCCTACACTGGCCTACTTACTTACATCCTACATTGGCCTACTTACTGACAGTCTACACAGGTCTACTTACTGACAGACTACACTGGTCTACTTACTGACCGCCTACACTGGTCTACTTACTGTCAGTCTACACTGGTCTACTTACTGGCATGCTACACTAGTCTACTTACTGACAGCCTACACTGATCTACTAACTGACATGTTACACTGGTCTACTTACTGACAGCCTATACTACCTACTTACTGAAGTCTACAATGCCTACTTACTGACAGTCTACACTGGTCTACTTACTAACAGTCTACACTGGTCTACTTACTGAAAGTCTATACTGGTCTACTTACTGAAAGTCTATATTGGTCTACTTACTGAAAGTCTATACTGGTCTACTTACTGACAGTGTACAAAGGTCTACTTACTGAAAGACTACACTGGTCTACTTACTGACCGCCTAAACTGATCTACTTACTGACAGCCCACACTGGTCTATTTACTGACACCCTACAATGTTCTACTTACTGAAAGCCTACACTAGTCTACCTACTGACAGCCTACACTAGTCTACTTACTGACAGCCTACACTAGTCTACTTACTGACAGCCTACACTAGTCTACTTACTGACAGCCTACACTGTTCTACTTACTGACATGCTACACTGGTCTACTTACTGACAGCCTACACTGGCCTACTTATTTACATCCTACACTGAACTATTTACTGGCAGTCTACACAGGTCTATTTAATGACAGACTACACAGGTTTACTTTCTAACTGCCTACACTGATCTACTTACTGACAGTCCACACTGGTCTACTTACTGTCAGCCTACACTACCTACTTACTGACAGTCTACAATGCCTACTTACTGACAGTCTACACTGGTCTACTTACTAACAGTCTTCACTGTCCAACTTACCGTCAGTCTATGCTGGTCTACTTACTGAAAGTTTATTCTCGTCTACTTACTGAAAGTCTATACTGGTCTACTTACCGACAGGCTACACTAGTCTACTTACTGACATCATACACTGGTCTACTTACTGACAACCTACACTAGTCTACTTGCTGACAGCTTACACTGTTCTACTTACTGACATGCTACACTGGTCTACTTACTGACAGCCTACACTGATCTACTTACTGACATGTTACAATGGTCTACTTACTGACAGCCTACACTGATCTACTTACTGACATGTTACAATGGTCTACTTACTGACAGCATATACTACCTACTTACTGACAGTTTACAATTACTACTTACTGACAGGTTACACTGGTCTACTTACCGAAAGTCTACACTGGTCTACTTACTGAAAGTCTACACTGGTCTACTTACTGAAAGTCTATACTGGTCTACTTACTGACATCCCACACTGGTCTACTTACTGTCAGTCTACACTGGTCTACTTACTAACAGCCTACACTGTTCTACTTACTGACAGGCTACACTAGTCTACTTACTGACAGCCTACATTGGTCTACTTACTGACAACCTACACAAGTCTACTTACTGACAGCCTACACTGTTCTACTTACTGACATGCTACACTGGTCTACTTACTAACAGTCTACACTGGCCAACTTACCGACAGTCTACACTGGTCTACTTACTGAAAGTCTCCACTGGTCTACTTACTGAAAGTCTACACTGGCCTACTTACTGACTGTCTGTATGGGAATGAAATGTCAACCATTGTTCTGAAATCTATGTGCAAGAGTTTCCTGGATGAATTCGTTATTTTATAATCAGTAGCAAAGTTTATGATGATCTCTCGGTTACAGAAATCATCAAACATTGACTTGTATCATGACATATTCAACTGAAGACCGCCGAGCTGGACAGACATGACCAACAGAATATATTCTGACATAATATTTACACATTTCAAGCTTTAATAAGTAGTTATTCTGTTTGGTAGTTCCTTTTCACTAGCAAACACATATTTTTGAGACATCATTGCAGGTTATACACAGAAAATTCATACAGAGATTTCCACTCTTGTGAAGTATATAAAGATTTTTCCAGACACATGACCTACTGAGACAAATTACAAAAAATTGCGAGGCAAGACATAGCTAAGCTGAACTGAATTGTGGCAATAAGATTGGAGTATCTGGTAACTGGGCTGAAGATCTAACAAGAACAATCGAATCATGAACGCAGCAGAAGAAGATTCTGTGTACAGAATATACAAACTGTTTGAATAATATTATTTCCTATATTTAATTCACATTTTTAATTATATCTTTTATGTCCCTTTCTCATTAGCTTGTGACAGCGGATGGTTTGGATCAGATTGTAAGTTCAAATGCCATTGTTCTAGTGGCTCATGTCATAATACAGATGGTCAGTGTAGCATTTGTGAGCGAGGATGGTTTGGTCCAGCCTGTCAGTACGGTAAGTTTTCTTTTATCTCCATGTATTGATATATCATATGAATATGATATCATGCATTTCTAGCCTCGTGTTGTGATACGGCATAAACTTGCTGGATTTGTACATGTAACCAGACACGACTGACTTTCTAAAACTACTTTGCAAGGAACAATTGACAGTGAAATGATACGAGGTCGTAAGAAAGAGCATTGGATTGATGGCTTCAGGGAATAGTATAGGTTTTATTGTTCTACATTTGTTCAATTTGCTGAGAACAACGGTATGCTTTTTTTGCTGATATCTCCAAAATGTCACCCTACTCCCTGATGGGTATTATCCTTATTGGTATTTTTCTGTCAGGCAGACAAACAAATGTGTGTTTTTATATTTAGAGAATCATGTTTTTTATAAAACCCTTTGTGATAACATTGGTTGTCAATATCGCATCATTTTTACATTCACAAAACAATGATTTTTACTTTCACAAAACAATGATTTTTACATTCACAAACCAATGATTTTTACATTCACAAAACAATGATTTTTAAATTCACAAAACAATGATTTTTACATTCACAAAACAATGATTTTTACAATCACAAAACAATGATTTTTTACATTCACAAAACAATGATTTTTACATTCACAAAACAATGTTTTTTTACATTCACAAAACAATGATTTTTACATTCACAAAACAATGATTTTTACTTTCACAAAACAATGATTTTTACATTCACAAACCAATGATTTTTACATTCATAAAACAATGATTTTTACATTCAGAAAACAATGATTTTTACATTAACAAAACAATGATTTTTAAATTCACAAAACAATGATTTTTACATTCACAAAACAATGATTTTTACATTCACAAAACAATGATTTTTTCATTCACAAAACAATGATTTTTATAAATGTTATTACCATGAATATTATACATCTTTCATGAAACAAGCAGGAACAATTTTTTTTCCACAGGCTTGAACAGTGTACCCAACATGGGGCTCTTGCCCCAGAAGTGGGCAATTTGATTGTTTAGGGGTTGGGGGGCAATTCAAGCATTTATAATTAGGCTTCAGTTCGGGAATAATTCAATTTTTAAATATAACAGAATATGTATATGTCACATAGGGGGACATCAGAACTTTAGAAAAACTTAGGTGGGGTATGGTTAAAAAATATGTTTGGGATACACTTGGCTAGAGCAATCTAATGAAGTTATATAAATAAAAACGCAGTAGTTTAATAGGTCTGTATCTGAATTGATTGCTTCCACTTTTTTTGTATTTTCAATTGATCTCCTTTTAACCCTTAGTCATCATATTTCACATTACAATTTGTTTCTTTAAATGTGTGTGCACGTTTAGCAGGAAAGTACCTTATTATTATATAGCCTTATTTAGTTATCTGATCGCTACTATAATAATTTGCTGATTTAGCTTGTCACTGGAACACTGCAGAATCAGAAAGTGTGAGTGTAATCGACGAATGGCGCAACTCTTCCACACTTTAAACAACATTCAGTGCTAGTCATTACTCAGCTATCACCATCTATTACATTCAACTATAATATCAGTACAAGGCTGTGTATAGGTTTTCAGTAATGATGGAGTTTTACCTAAAATAGAAAGGCCTTCCGTCAAATTTCGTGTTCAATTCCCTCGTTTTGATAACACTTTAGCCTACTCACTTACCCAATCCCTCGGGGTTGCGAGTTTTCATTATTTGTGTTCCATGTTCAGGTAGTGGTAGGTGCATGTCTTCTTCAGCTGTGGTAAGTCTGTATAAAGGGTGGTTGTGATGAGGTAACAGTTGTATTCGAAGTTCTTGTAGTGCTGGGCAATAAGGTCATGTTTTACTGCTGCAGTGGATGTAGTATCTCATGGTCTGCGGTAATTCTTCGTATCTGTCTGCTAAGTTGTACATGTCTTGTTCAACGTCTAAATATTGTGATTTGATCTTTGTGTTGTAGCCTAATTATGCTGATGTGTTGATTTGGTAGCCATCAACAGTTTATTATATCCATAAAGTAAAGTGAGTGTTTCATTTTTATTAGCATGATATATTAGGGTAACATTAGGGTTAGTTTTTGTTCTCTAAACGTCAAGTTGTGTAAACATTCTCGTCTGCGTTTGATGTGGCGTCACATAATCTATTGATATGGTTGATGTTCCGGGGAAATCCATGATATCGGCTAGTTAAAAATGTAAATAATGTGCTATATCACTCTTTCTAGCACATTGAAGATCTAAAGACGACCCATCTGTGTATGTTTGGATCTAGTCCTTGGGGTAGCAGTCGATGGTCTCTAGTTTACTAGACGTGTTGGTGTTTTGGTCTTTTTATAAAATAGGGGCCAATGTGTTGATTTTTTGTGTGTGAAAATCATTATGTATGCGGTTTTACCCGACCATTGGATGTGTTATAATAATTATGTTCTAATGTCTTTAGAGAGAACTGTTTAGTAAAACTGTGATCGAGTAGGTAGACGAAAGTGACAGTAGACACAATTAATGTGTCATGTAAAAATATTACATCATAGGCAGATGGAGATCTTGCAGATCAGAGAATGGTAGAGGTGTTCTTTGATAGTTGGATGACAGTCATATTTACCATTAAACAAATCAACAAACTCAAACATTATTTTACATTATTTTTACTTATACTTTTGGAGGTTGGTGTGGAACGATGATTTTTTATGGTCACAGCTCTGAAATAACCAAATTTGACTAATATCCATGGTTGAAATGTGAATTCTTATCAATACAATCAGTAACCCATCAGAATAATAGGGATACTATACCGAATACATCAACACACACATATAGACCTCCAGTGATCTCTTATTTTCAGAGATATGAATGGATGTGAATACATTCTTTCCAGTCCAGTTTTTGATGTGGTCTGTTTATGATTTTCTTTAGTCTCTTCTGCTTCTTTCACTTGTGATTGTTCCCTGCAGGACTGCTGTTGAGAAAGAATCATGTCGACTTACATATCTAAACAGTAGAACCTACAAAATTTCCAAACTCGAAAATTGAAATTGGTGTAGTGTAAGCATCTATTTCTTCTTCTTACTTAGACAGTTATCTATTGCAATATTTCAGTGGGTAAATGGTGTAGTTGGCAGCGCCCATCTCCTCTCCAATTATCCTTACAGTGTCATCACTTAATGGGCTTTCTATTATACTCTTTATTATAATTATGTTGGAACTATTAGACCTCGTTTGCTACATTGTTTATTTTTAACTACAGTCTGATTCGATGAATATGAACTTATGTCATCATATTAACTTCATAAGATAAAATAGAATGTCTCTTTATTGTTGAATACTAGATCCACTTGCTGGCTACATCACATCCCTTCAAAGAAAACTTTCTAAATATTACTCAAATAGCCTTGAAAAACACACTTAGGGCACTACGACTGAAATGTGTCAATGAAATAAACAGCTACACAAAACTAAATAGGATGCGGCGATGAGACCATTCCATTGTATTGAGCGTATAGTTTGCGTTTATTTCTAGTACATTGTTGTTGATGAAAGGTCCCCATTGCACCGTAACGTGGAGAAAGTCCTTGTTCCTTGTTTTGCTAATTTTATTGAAAAGATTTTACATTTGATATTTTTGCTGTTCATTTGTTATATTCGTGATTATGGCTAATAATAAAGCATTTTCACTCAAGCTGCAGTTATGGTTCTTGACTAGTATTATCATCCGGCAATCCTTGCTACCCTTTTTAAAAGGACAAAGTACACATGGAACACCACGGGTATAGTTAATGAACTATCTGGTGAGAAGAAGAACAGACTGATGTATACCGGGTTCTAGACAGTATAGATAAAATCATAGATATTTGGAGATTTGGATAGATCATGTGATTGGCATACATTAATGTGTGTATTTTAATTCAGATGGATGATTTAATATTACTTCCTGCACTATAATTTCGTCAAAGGGCATGGTCCGCTGAATTACCAACCAACAAATAGATGTATACATATACTAGTTATTTGATTAATGTTTGTCATTTCCTCTTTAGCGGATTTGGTCCAGTATTCCCAGTTACCATCCACACAAGCAGTCCTAGCAGACAATTATGATACCACATGTGTTTCTACCAGTACACATCTGATGTCAGTAAATGTCACCTGGAACACATTGTATCCTTTTTCATGGATGAGGATCAATGTTCAAGATCCAGGTTAGTGGATACTCATTTTTTTAATGAAATGTTGATGTATAAATAAATAGTTTGTGACTATAAAAATATCAATCTGTGCTGCTGGCAGGTTGCATGTGTGTGCGTGTATGTGTATGTCTGTGTGCAGAGTGTTTCATCTTATAAGATTTGGTTATAGGTTGCATGTGTATGCAGAGCGGTTCGTCGTATAAGATGTGCTGTCAGGTGTGTGTGTGTGTGTGTGTGTGTGTGTGTGTTTGTGTGTGTTTGTGCGTGTGTGTTTGTGTGTGCAGGTGAATCATGTTACAAACATAATTATTCAATTTATTGGGCATAGTTTTAAGTTCTTCACTTTATGTTTAAGAGGTTGCAGACTCGTATCCCACTCACGACATCTTGTTGTGGATTGTTCTGGAGCAGTGATTATCACTTGAAGCTACAGAGTTACGTGCTAAGAGTGGTACTATTGGTAACGGGGTGTCTTTTTTTTAGAGGGACTGAGTACATACAGGGTGACTTGAGTACAGGAAAGTCAAAGCACTATGCCCTGTGATCCCTTTTTATTTTGCTAACTTCCATTGACTATGTGTGAAATTAGAAGTCTAAGAAAAACAACACACAGAACAAGAAGAGATCATGTGAGGAAATGGAGAGATTACAAGAACTGTTGGAGCAACATATGTGGTCAAATTTATAGAAAAACGGAAACTCAGTTGGCTAAGTCACTTAATGAGAATGAACGCTTATAGGCCAGCAGCAACAGCATACAACATCAACATGGAAACATCATGACGCAGAGGAAAAACAAGAAAAACGAGCATTGAAGGAGTTATTAAATTCCGAGACATCACAATATAACTGTATATCAAGTGAGTAAACGTGACATAGTGCAAAAACCGATCTGTATTTTTTAACACGTTTTTATGTTTGAGATGTTGTTTTGTTGTTTTATATGTTTCATGTTTTAGATGTTTTAATGTGCTACATATTAAAATGTTATTGAGATGTTTATGTTTTATATATTTTTGATGTTTACATGCTTTACGTGCTGTAATATATGGTTTACTTGTTTTTATGTTTTACATCTTTCATGTTTTAGATGTTTTATGTTTTACATGTTTCTATGGCTATATGTTTTCATGTTTTGAATATTTTTATGTTTTATATGTTTTCACACGTTGTAACAAAACTCTATGCCGGATATATACCAAGTTGTAACAATAATCTATACATGGATATATATGTCAATATTAGATATGAAATAAACACATAGCAGTACACTATATTTGATAATATTTGATCTTCTCTCATGCACATAGGCAGGACACTGTACTTGATAATATTTGATCTTCTCTCATGCACATAGGCAGGACACTGTTCTTGATAATATTTGATCTTCTCTCAGGTATATTGGCAAGTTTTTCTGTGAGCTTCATAAACAATAGAACACCAGTAACATGTAACAATCTAAGAAATGCCAGAGTTAATGACAAGACACTGGACATTCATTGTGATACTATTGGTCCGGTCACTCAAGTCGTTCTCTCAGGAAGTGGAGTCAATTCTCTCTGTTCAGTTTACATCAGTGGAGGTATGTCCTCGAGTACTTGCATCAACTAGACTATATACTATATTATAGACAGAAGTCATTTTTCAAAAAGGTATAATTATGTACATATGCAACTTTCTGTATGCCCGAATGTGTGTGTGTGAGAGAGACTTTCTGTATGCCCTAGTGTGAATGTGTGTGCATGTGCGATTTTCCGTCTGTTCGTGTGTGAGTGTGTGTTTATACGTTACTTGTTATATGTTACTGAGTACTGCAGGAGAGTGCGTGACCGAATGGTTAGACTTTCATAACCGTTGCGATAGAGAGTGCTATTTTATTTATCAAAGGTACAATACACATTATTCCCGTACAATTCTAATATTACTATCGATGTATCTATGGACAAGAAATGAGAAAACTAATGGCAACATTGATTGTTATATTTTGCTGGTAAACAAAACGTGTTACGTAAATTACAGAAATCATTGTAAAATAACTGAAAGATCTATTGCATATGTTTTGGTTTCAAGTTCCGCGCTCAAATATCCGTTCAAATTGTAAAACAGATTCAAAGATATGTTAACATTAACATTGTGAACATGATAACACAATAAGTAATTGTATCATGCTACTTACCTTGTTATATTTTTAAAAATCAATGGTGTGTGAAATTTAATTGTTTCTCCATTATTATTATTAAGACATGATTGCATCATTTTCTCTCTTATAGTACGAGATATCATATCTCTGCATTGTTAATTTTGTGTGTTTGATTCTGGGTTTCTTGTTGTTTTTTTTTTCTTGATGAAGATCCATAATGGACAGACCGTGGAAAAAATCCCGTGTTCCTTAGTTGTTGTTTTCATATAACATATAATATAACAGTTTAGTTATGTTACTGTTACTCCATCTTGTTATATATCCTCTAACATTTTAGTTAATTATGCAGCATGTTTTAGCGGTATTGATTTTCTAGACAATATAAAGAAGTCTATTAGTTTTATATTGCTTTTCAAAGGTCCAGATGCACAATTACCAGTGACGGCATTTGAACCTGGTAGATTGGCCGCCATAGACACCCTACCACATAATCAGACAGTGGTCAGTAATGGTCATATTGTTCAAATAACATGCAGTTAATACACCTTTCTCAATTCTATGCGTGTCTTTCGTCAAATATACAGTTAAGCTTGCGCATCGGGGATCATCCTTCTATAATGATGCCATAAACTTTTGCCATGATTTTTATTTCTCACTTATACTTTCTGTTGATAGCAAATACTGTTCACAAATTGCGTCATTTTATAAGGATGATTTTAAATTTAACCCACATGTCTGATATTAACGATGATCGCGCATCATTGTTTTTGTAGCGGTGAGTATTTTTAGAGACTGTTGCTCCATTACAAAATGATGAATATTTCTTGTTTCTGCAGGTCGAAATGTTGCTCTTCGACATAACACCACACAGTCCAGTAATTATTTTGAATTATCAGTGCTTCATACAGCAGATTTAGCAGTAGATGGAGACAGCATAAGCATTGGTACTGACTATAGTAGTTGTTCGTGTACAAGTGATACAGAAAATCCAAGCTGGTGGTCTGTCATATTTTCACGTCCTGTCACAGTCGATAGATATGTTCTATATAACAGAAATAGTAAGTAACTTATCGCATTTTTACTTTCTGCCAAACATATGATAACACTAAAACCATAACTACTTTCGGGGTTCATTATTGTTATTACTAGTACCATTATTATTGTTATTGAGCTGGCTGGTAACTTCAATAATTATAGTCGTTGAAAAATGTGTTATAGCAAGCTAGGTCTGAAACCACGTCCTGATGTTAAAAATGTCGTGTCGTCACTAGGTATTAGTTTGTTGATTATCCTCCTCTAATGTCCGACGTATCCATAGGTGCTCAGATCTCCGCTTCAGTAAATCTTCCTGGGTATACATGATTTTCCGGGTTCTATGTTGGTTCACTGCCCATTTTGAAATTTGTATCATGTGTTCTCTACGGGCCACGCCCATCTTCACTCCCTATTCTCGATATTGAGTCATGATCATTCGTCTTAAAATCCTCTGATTGTGCGGACACCGGAAGAGCAGTGAGTATATCCGCTCAGTCCAAATGCTGATCATTTGTTATGAAGGCGAGGCTAGCTAATTTGTCGGCATCTGTTCGTTTCCTTCAAACCTGCATGTCCGGGCCAAAGACAAGGATTAGGTTCCATTGTGATGTCCCCATTTTAACTCTCTCTAATGACTCCATCAATCCTCTACGTACATCACCTGCTATGAATTTCTGAATCATATTCATTGAGGCAAAAATGTATGCTCGCATTGTATGTATGTATAAAAAAGTATGGCTTGTAATTCCAGCCATGTAAGTGCCTATATTACGGCAATTGTTAAACTGCTTGTCGCTGGCATCATGTACTTTTCTTCCGTAGATCTAACAGTAAAAGCAAATGTCATCAGTGGTGACGGATGACCGACCCGGTCGTGTAAATTACAACATCTGTGTCCTCTATATGTTGACAGGAGAGTGCCTATTTGAGTGAAATTACGGTCTTGACTGCTCTTCCTCGTCAGACTGGGGCGCAGATATGTTTAACGGTATCCTCGATACGACCCATCCACGATCTGCCTCTCTTGAGCCTGCTCCCTTGACACGAGGGATCTCACTGTGTAGTGGATGGTCTATATCATAACTCACTCTGGGTAATGCACAGGCATGTTACATATTAATTCTGTGAGATATGCTCGGACAATCTCATAGTCAGACAAGGTGTGTCACTTTATGCAACCAAGGAGGAACTGTATCGCTTCATTTTGAATCTCTATAATATGTTTGTGACTGGCGGTAATAGTGGCGACTGCATATACATATATAGTTAACTTCTTAAATTATAAAGGGAAATGGCTTTATTATACAGCAAAATGGACGTACATAAATGTTCAATAATAATCAAGATCGCCATTTTGTGATGTGATATAAATTATTACGTTCTGTCGTTAGGTTAAATAAGATCTAATGTTGATACCAAATATATTCCTCCGCAGCACTAGACAGTGAATACAATGTCTCATTAAGGAATGTATATTTCTAGTTGCATGCCTTGGCACTATTATCTCTGGTTCATACCATGTAGAACTGAAACTATCAATAAATTATTCAATGCGACTGCCTCGTGTTAGTCTAAACAAGAAGATAATCGCGAAGAGATTATTGAATAATTGTTATAATAGAAACTACTGTTAAAATATTGTGTACATTATTCTTGTATTAACTACTACAGATATAAAATTATTTGTTAACATTTCTAAATTATTAGGTATACACTGCATGGAAGATACGCCCCTGATTGTAAACTATTAACTCATTACCTATGTCATGTCACTAAAACAGTCAAGCTTCAAAATCTACTTCTGACTGTAAACCACTAAAACAGTCAAGCTACAAAATCTACTTCTGACTGTAAACCACTAAAACAGTCAAGCTACAAAATCTACTTCTGACTGTAAACCACTAAAACAGTCAAGCTACAAAATCTACTTCTGACTGTAAACCACTAAAGTAGTCAGCTACAAAATCTACTTCTGACTGTAAACCACTAAAGCAGTCAGACTACACAATCTACTTCTGACTGTAAACCACTAAAGCAGTCAGACTACACAATCTACTTCTGACTGTAAACCACTAAAGCAGTCATGCTACACAATCTACTTCTGACTGTAAACCACTAAAGCATTCAGACTACACAATTTACTTCTGACTGTAAACCACTAAAGCAGTCATGCTACACAAACTACTTCTGACTGTAAACCACTAAAGCAGTCATGCTACACAATCTACTTCTGACTGTAAACCACTAAAACAATCAACCACATCAACCAGTGATAAGGCAGAGAGTGACAACATAAACCAGTGATAAGGTAGAGAGTGACAACATAAATCAGTGATACGTTAGAGAGTGACAACATAAACCAGTGATTCGGTAGAGAGTGACAACATAAACCAGTGATAGGGTAGATAGTGACAACATAAACCAGTGATTCGGTAGAGAGTGACAACATAAACCAGTGATTCGATAGAGAGTAACAACATAAACCAGTGATTCGGTAGAGAGTGACAACATAAACCAGTGATAGGGTAGATAGTGACAACATAAACCAGTGATTCGGTAGAGAGTGACAACATAAACCAGTGATTCGGTAGAGAGTAACAACATAAACCAGTGATTCGGTAGAGAGTGACAACATAAACCAGTGATAGGGTAGATAGTGACAACATAAACCAGTGATTCGGTAGAGAGTGACAACATAAACCAGTGATTCGGTAGAGAGTAACAACATAAACCAGTGATTCGGTAGAGAGTGACAACATAAACCAGTGATAGGGTAGAGAGTGACAACATAAATCAGTGATAGGGCAGAGAGTGACAACATAAACCAGTGATAGGGCAGAGAGTGACAACATAAATCAGTGATAGGGCAGAGAGTGACAACATAAATCAGTGATAGGGCAGAGAGTGACAACATAAATCAGTGATAGGGCAGAGAGTGACAACATAAATCAGTGATAGGGCAGAGAGTGACAACATAAATCAGTGATAGAGCAGAGAGTGACAACATAAATCAGTGATAGGGCAGAGAGTGACAACATAAACCAGTGATAGGGCAGAGAGTGACAACATAAATCAGTGATAGGGCAGAGAGTGACAACATAAATCAGTGATAGGGCAGAGAGTGACAACATAAATCAGTGATAGGGCAGAGAGTGACAACATAAATCAGTGATAGGGCAGAGAGTGACAACATAAACCAGTGATAGGGCAGAGAGTGACAACATAAACCAGTGATAGGGCAGAGAGTGACAACATAAACCAGTGATAGGGCAGAGAGTGACAACATAAACCAGTGATAGGGCAGAGAGATCTTGGATGATTGTAGAAAAATACTGGACAGATGGAAATGGTGCTAATGAAATTGTTGGGTGATAGAAATGGAATTAATGGTCCATACTTGTAGAAAACGTTACGGAGATCCAAGCCCGTTGATAATGGGAGGTTGGGGTGGGGTGGTGTTCAACATAGTATACCGTTCTCCGAACTTCATCCTGCTAATGTGCAGAAGAAAAACAACATGACTTTTAGCACTAGGAAGAACTTCTCAAATAAGGAATTAAATTCCCCCATCACCCACCACTCTTACCGAAGACTTTTTCTACGGTTTTGCCAAATGCATGATCTCCTAAACCGGCGACATGTCGATGAGCGAGGGGGAAGGGGTTAATTAAATAGATCATTTTTTTTACATGATTATATTGTTCATGTGTGTGTATCACTCTCGTACATTTATGTCTCTTCTACTCTAGACAATCTGAACACATTGAATGGGTTTATTCTAACAAGCTATGCTGTTGGAGGTTCCCAGGTTTATATCTACACAAACAATGCGAATGCTCAACCGACGTACACAATAGTTACATCACCTATTCCAATCTCTAAAGTAACAATACTAGTCAATCGCAAGGAACATCTGACGCTGTGTGAAGTGGAAATCTATGGAGGTAAGTTTTGTTTATTTATTGTTTTCTATTGTTACATTATTCAGAATTGTCAAGTAAATTAATATCTACAAAACAACTGGGGACACACTGATCGTTACTTTCTGATATTTATGGAGCATGTTACGACGGTGAATATAAGTCTACTCTATCTATGTGACGTCTCCATTACAGAACGTAGTTCTCACTGTCAAACTGTAAAATATTGCATGTTTCCCGTTATTGTGTATTATATTATAATGTATTATACCGTGTATTATATCGGGGTTAATATCTGAATCATGTATTCTAAGTTCTGACTTCACATTTTGCTACCGATGTAGATTTTTTAAGATTAACGCGAGCAGAGAATATTTTTTCGTCATGGTGTGTGTTAGAAATATATCAATATTTCAAAGTCTGTGATAGTTTCAGAGAATCGTCATTGAACTGGTCTCTGTAATGTGCAAGAGACTGTAAAGGCTCATAATATATCTTCATGGACCCTTAGTTGACTACTGGTTTCTCCCAGATAAGAGAACAACAATTTCAGAAATAAACTCACGAAAACGGTGTCATTAGCTATTTATATAGGTCAAGTTAAGATTCCTAACAGACTTAATTTATGATAGTTGACAAAAATAGTTCATGAATATATATATGTATGTATATATATATGTATGTATGTATGTATGTATGTATGTATGTATGTATGTATGTATGTATGTATGTATGTATGTATGTATGTATGTATGTATGTATGTATGTATGTATGTATGTATGTATGTATGTATGTATGTATGTATGTATGTATGTATGTATGTATGTATGTATGTATGTATGTATGTATGTATGTATGTATGTATGTATGTATGTATGTATGTATGTATATGTATGTATGTATATATATGGTGGTGTTTTGTTCTGGGTAACACATGTATGCGCTGTATATCCACCTTTTTGATCATTTGGTTCTAAGAAAGACAATTTCATGTCCATGAAAAAACAAATATTCTTTAATGGAACATTGCAAAATTCATCTCATCGATCTCGTCTACATCTCTGCTAAACGGTCACGGTCATTGTCTCACGCTATAAGATTATCAAAACTTATCTAATTCGATATTTATTGCTGACATCTCCCATTCTCACCTGGTATTGATAACACAGCTAGTCTCCCGCTTAGAAATATCTGATTTCACTATTAAGAATAACTGGACTATTAAATCTTGTATTTCGACATGCATTCATTCCTGTCGACTAATCAGATCGTATCCTTCTATGGTGACACATTTGACTTTTCATGACAAAGTATTTGGTCATTTTTGTGTCAACATTTAATGAAAAAACACGATAAAAGTCAAAGCATCACTTTGGAAGCATGAATCCCAATTTAGTTCACAATTATCGTAATGACCATGGTGACAAACAAAGACATGTCAGTCCTGAAGTAGAAATCTAATGCGATGATCTCCCGATGATCGCTTGACCATGACGCTGGTTACGGCTGGACATAAAATGATTGTTACATATTTTCTAACAAAACTAGTATCTCGTTGGCATATCCATTTACTAAAGTCGTTTTCCAGAATAATTCTTCTGCGCTAAGACTTGGATTATACCTTATGTAGAATCAAGGGTCCAGATAATACAATTTAAAACGTATGTCAACACATACATGCAAAAGAAATGATGTGTAGTCAAATATCAATCTTTGTAAGGGTACATTTCATATATCAACATTCATGTTACTATTTTCAAAGTAAAGATATGTGTTTGTGTTATATCGGGGGGAGGGTGGGTAAGGAAATGTGTATTATCACCATTGCTTTACCACTTTATTATTGAACTTGTATGGAGATTGTATCGATGTGTGCCAATATTTTATTATTACTGCGTGTACCATGTGATTTACATACATATATATATATATATATATATATATATATATATATATATATATATATATATATATATATATATATATATATATATATATATATATATATATATATATATATATATATATATATATATATATATATATATACGTTCTTCTTTTCCAGATACAGACTGTCCTAATGGAAAGTTTGGGAGAAACTGTGAGCACACATGTAACTGTGCTAACACAAGTGATCCATGTTTTATTAGTACTGGTGGATGTCCCTCTGGGTGTGCAGCTGGTTACCATGGTGAATCGTGTACACAACGTAAGTTATAGTGATCTATAAATTGGTCTATTAATTATATCAGAATTGTGGGTGGGGGAGGTTCAAAAATAGCTTGACAGTTATTGAAATTGGGGGGAGGGGTTTGGTTGTGTGTGAGGAAAGTTGATGTCAATAATACGGATTTTATACATGAATTAACCTATTTGAATTCGAAATATATTGCTTCCTGTGTTTATTGTTTACATTTTCGATATGATAACGTTGTAAATGCATGCAAGTTTCATAATAAATTACACTGGTGAACAAAGTAAATAAAGTTGGAAGTTGTCCAAAATTGTTTAACTGAATTAGGACCATTTTGCGCCATTGAAGCCATCAATGATATCCATTTTTATCAATCAGGTCAGGGTTATTTCTAAATTGGTTTTTAAAAATTATATTCTCTGACTATATCCTTCTATCCATAACTACATTTTGGTGATATTAGTAGTTGATTTATATGTAACATTTCTCACATAAAAAATATTTAACAGAATGTATGTATTAAATGTTACAAACATGGAATTATATTAATGAAGAGCAGACATTGAAAAACGTGAGGACATGTAAATTATATCATCAATGAGCATTATTCAAAACATAAACTTCAATTTCTTCAACTTTCCCGAGTGCTCAACAGCAGGGATGTCTCTCTTCAGAGTCCAGCAGTAATCAACCATCATTACTGCTTCACAACGTCCTTGATACCTGGTCTCCATCTCGTTTATGTCTTGATGGAACCTCTCTCTCTGCTCGTCACCCATTTATCGAAGATTCTCTGGAAACCGATCCATATGCGAAAATACAGAATGCACTTTTATGTTCATGTTGCATCCTTCTTTCTCCACAGCTATGGAACACCATTCTCTGCATTCCCTGCTAAGTGATATTACTACTCTCAAACAAGTTTCGAAATCTGTGGGTAGACCTATCCATTCCGCACCTGCTACCACATCCTGTAATCTGCACACGCTTTGTATGACATCCTCAGCACGTCCCATCCACGACCTTCCTCTCTTGAGTCTGCTGCCTTTAACTTTCTGTATTTCGGAATGCAACGGGTGTTCCTTATCTGCATGTATTTGAAGGTACGCCCGTGCACGGCAATACAGTAATCTATGCTCAGCTGTTGGGCAGTCAAGTAGGTATTGCATAGCTCTTGTCGAAGTGCCTCTTGTGCATTCCAGAATGATACGCATTGCTGCATTCTGGACTCTATCCAGTCTTTCGATCTGAGTTTGGCTAAGAGTCAGAATTGCCAGTGCATATTCCACCACAGCCACAACCAAACCCTCGTACAAAAGAAATAACAATCTCTGCTCACACTGCGCAGCAACCATAACCTTCATTGCGGCTAAGCCTTTGCCTGCCCTTATGATAATGTAGTCAACATGTTCCCTGAAACTCAGTCCTCTGTCAAAAAACACACCCAGATATTTCATTGTGCTAGTTCTTTCTAAACTTTTCCCGGACAACGAAACTTGTGGCATGGGTGTCTTTACCATGTGATTGTTAAAGGAAAACCAAGTCACGAATGCCTTAGACGGATTAACCACTGCTCCCGTATCTTAACACCAATTTGTCAGTCTGTCCAGCTCCTTCTGTAGTTCCACGACGCACACTTCTCGATTTCTGCCCTGTCTATACACCAGGATATCATCGGCATATGACATCGTTCTACCAACACTTGTGATTTGATTGCCAGCGATATGTACTGTGTATACATTGAAAAGTACAGGAGATAGAGGTGATCCCTGTGGCAGACCAGGGCTAATAACCGTTGGTGCAGATATCAAGTTACCACACTTAAGAACTACTACCCTATGCATCAGGGCGGCGCCAACCAACGCACGACAAAAGGATTAACTGCAAGATTTAACAGCTGGTGCATCAAGATATCCAAGGACACCCTATTGTACGCATCCTCAAGGTCTATTGTGACCGCACATGTCTCCATTCGCGAATCTAACCCCTCAAAAACATCCTGCGCAAATATGGCTGCATTCTGCCATGTCTTCTTTCCTGGACGATTTCCTCCTAACAATGTTGGTAAACACTTATT
Source organism: Meghimatium bilineatum (assembly GCA_034231615.1). Lineage (NCBI taxonomy): Eukaryota > Metazoa > Mollusca > Gastropoda > Stylommatophora > Philomycidae > Meghimatium > Meghimatium bilineatum. The sequence goes on from CM067306.1 coordinate 8,329,065, forward strand.
TCTTTCAAGATAACACGATACCTTCCAGGCCACAATTTTTTCCAAAAGCTTGCCAATCGTATTCTGCATTGTTATTATTCTGTAGCCTTGTATCCTGGTGTGGTCCTTCCCAGGTTTGGGTAGTGGAACTAAATAGCGGTGCAACCAGTCTTCTTTCACTGTGCCCTTAAAAAGGCTATTATTGAACATGTCCGCCAACTCTCCCAACTCCTCATCCGTTCTTCGACTAATGTCATCGTATCTAATGCCATCTGGCTGTGTTTTTTGTGCTTTTCAGTGCCTTCTTGATTTCTTCAACTGTAATTAGCATATGGTTTTCCATGCAAGTTCTTACATGTGTCTGTGATCGTTCTCCTGATTTCTTGATAGCCTCCACATTTCTCTGACAAATTTGTGCGGTGTAGTGTGCCAGCAACGCCGCACCTTTTGTCTCGTCCGTCTTCTGCAAGATGGTATCGTCGCTCTGGAAATCGACAATAGTCACGCGTCTTGTCAGACCATTCATGGACTTGTGTAACCGCCAGAACAATTTTAGTGACTTTTCACGTGAGCTCTCCTGGCAAAATGTGTCCCAATTTTGACGCTTTTGCTGACTTTGCAATATCTTTGAATGTTTGTACTAAGATATCTTTCTTCCGTTTCCATTGTGCGACCTCCATGGGCTGAGCCGTAACACGTTTCCTTGCCCTTTGCCATAGTGCTACTGTTTTCCTTTTCTCGCTCCATGCCCTTTGAACCTCTTCGTTCCACCAGGGGGGCCTATCCCACACCTGATTTCCCACTACTTGAGCCTTACGTTTGTCTTGTTGATATCTGCTCACAACATCCACTCCTCTGCGATCATACTTAAAGGATCTTACCTTTGGCCTTATCTGCTTACTTTTGTCATTTTTCAAGGGAACAACACATGGGAGGTGGTCACTGCCATGATGCACCAGCACCTCCCATTTGCAGATAGCCACAGAAGCTGACGACACCAATGCCAGGTCGATAGCGCTATCAGCATCACCATCCCTGCTTTCCATCCGTGTTATACGGCCATCGTTAAGGCACACCAGGTCCATATCTGTCAGGGCCTCCTCAAGTTCTCGTCCCTGTTAGTTCGAAGCACTATTGCCCCATGATGTACCTTTCGCATTGAAGTCACCACAGAAGAGGATCTGCTTTTCCTGTTCCATTATCTCCCCTAGGATTTTCCAACCCTGAAGATCAATGCTCGTGTTGCAGGCATACACATTTACAACCATGATTGGGTGCTGGACCCTCTGGACCCTCACTGCCTGTAACTGGATATTGTCGCTATCCCACTTGGACATATCAACCTCGCATACACTAAAACCCTCGCGTACTAAGATTGCCTTTCCAAGATGTCGCCTGTTGTAGAAACACTGAAATCCGGCTATCCTGATATTGCCACTTTCACCTAGCTGTGTTTCTTGCAATGCAATGACGTCAGCTTCATAACACATCTTTTCTAGCTCTGGTCTACGCTTGTGTACACTGGCCACATTCCAAAACAGAACACGCACGTTTTTAATTCCTAGCCTAGCTGTCTTCGATCTCGTTCGTCTAGCACCCGCCCGGTGACTTTTCCTTTTTTGCCACCTCGTTTAGGCCGCTTGATATTGGCCGCCATTTTTCAAACAGTGTGACGGCGAATACACTCACGAAGACTTCAGCTCAGATGCACGCACTCCATTAGCACCGGCAAAGATCTTAATGAGTGGACCTCCTGGACAGAGAATACCAGCACATCACCACACAATCTGCTAACTGAAAACAACGAATATATCCATTGTTCAAGTGAAACTGTAGGCATTTCAGTGTCATTCAACCTATCTATGGTTAATCCTGGAAAAGCGCGTTACACGTAAATCTTCTCGTGCAGTTCAGTCCTTCTTGGTATAGTGCTCAGACCTCTCCCTAATATCCCACATGCACAGAAAGCAGTGGTACTTTGTAAAGCCAGACTGTTTTCCCAAAAGGAATTCGCCATCTTCAAGTCAACACAAATATACCACTGATAATAAAACTTTATGTAACACATACTTCACCGCTTTATACTTCTCCTTCAGTGTAGTCCAGTGAACAAGGTGTACGGTAGCAAACTGATTGCCATTGTGAAGCAGAACACATTTTAGTGATCTCTTGCAGCTGTCAATCAACAGTCTCCAATCTCTGGGTTCATAATGTTGCACTGCAAGTGTCTGCAGAAGGTGAACAATATCTGTACAGTTCACCAAGTCCTACTTTAAAAAAAAAAAATGTAGGAACTCTTAATGCCTGTTGCGATAAAAAGTGATGCGTGAACTGTCAAATAAGAGGTTCTTTTCTTTTAATCTGGATGTCAAGAGCTCAGCTGAGGACTTCGACAACTTGAGATCACGTACAAGATCGTTAAGCTTATTTTGGTAAAAAGTATGAGGAGCATCATCGCTGAAAGTCTCTTCTTCTTTCTCCTCTTGACCTTCTAGAAAACTGGAAGAATCTTCATCACTGATGTCAGGGAGTTCTGCATAGACAGGTACTGGACACTCATCAGAGTGAGCTACAGGACGATGTGCTGATTCAAGATCAGGAAACTTGAGGACATTACGATTCTTTCTATTGATCCCAGTCACATCAATAGCGCAGAAATAGCAGTCAGAGACATGGTTTGTGGGCTCCCTCCAAACCATGAGTATTCAAATTTAAGACTGTATTTCTTGCCCTTAATCCACTGACGCAGGTATTTAGTGCATGACTTGCACACCATGGTAGGAGCCCAAGCTTTATCCTGGTCTCCAAGTTTTATACCAAAACACGCATGGTAAGCTTGCTTTATGAAAGTTGTGACTGGATTCCTATTAAAAACGAGGGTGTATTCACCGCAGATGTAGCAGAATATATTAGGCTTATTTCTGCAAGATCTTCTAGTTGAAGCCATTTGAATCACTTGAAACCTTAAGAAAATACAGAAAAAATTAGCAATACTAGTAAGTTTAAACATGTGAAATCTTCAGAATTTGTATATTCCAAGATATATTAAGGAATTTTGCAACATATGACGTGAACATATTCATACATGTGATACTGAAATACTTGCTTTCTATATCATGTGTCCTTTTAAAGTGAAAAAAAACACATTTTTGATCAAATGTCTGGAAATAACTTGTCGTTTTACTGATTGAGTTGACATGGAATATAACCCACCTATAAAAAAAGCATCATGTGGTGCTAGATAAAAAAAAAAGCTGACCTGATTGAACAAAACCAATTTGATTTTTTGACCCAGCACAATAAAATCCTTATATAATAAATTTGATGTTGATCAGTGTTCTGAGCGTAATATATTGATGGAATATAAAGTTATTGTTTACACAATTACTCGATCTAGTGTAATGTTCTTGCAACACCAAATACATTGCTCAATGTGCTATTTGTAGGATAGATTACAGTAGAAGTATAGATTCTAGTCTTCTTCTGCGTTTTTCTCAAACTCCTGCAGATTGGCAGGATGTAGCCCGGAGAACGGAATGGGTTTTGTCACGGTTTACATCATTGCTGCGATATCTGCACCTTTAGGTCTGACACATCCGACTTCAGCATGGCTTTGGGTCACTGACCCTATATGGGATGGGACAGCCAACTCCATCCCATATCCTCCTTCTTCGCCTCATGCGACATGCATGGAAGATAAACAGCGCATTATTCTTTGCTCCCCTTTCGGGCCCCGGCAACATTCGTGCGTAGATCATAGTGAATGTTTGGTACTTTTTTTCAAGTTATTCTATAAGTGCGGATATGTTCTAAATGAATATCCATACCGAACGTATATTCATATTCAAATTCATCACAAACACTTTCGTTAAACACAGACAATCACAAGTCTACATATGATATAAATGGAACAGCTTAGAATGCAAGAGTCAGATAGACTTCATACTCTCAAAAAGAAACAGTAGACGAAAAATAACAGACGCACTAGTAATACCTAACATTTGTGCAGATACTGATCATAAGGCAGTAATAATAAAATTCAAAACAAACAGAATGAAAAATAACAAGCACAAGAAAAACACAAAGCACAAAGGCTAACTAGATATACAGAAATTGGAAGAACTAAACAGGTGCGAAAAATATACCCAAGACGTTAACGAAGTATTCGAAAAGTTACCAGACAACACCCAGCACACAGAAGAAGAATGGAAATATTTCAAACATGCCATCATTCAAACAGCAGGAAATATATGTGAATATAAAAACCACAAAGGCACGAAACCAAAGAAAACACCCTGGTGGATAGATGATGTAAAGAAAGCAAGGATAGATAAAAAAACAAAAATACAAGACATGGGCAATAAGCAAAACACATGAAGATTTCTTAGCATACAAGACAGCAAAGATTAACACCAAGAAAATAATCAAAACTGCAAAACTTAAGTCATGGCAAGAATATGGAGAAATGTTAAACAATGATAGACAAAATGCACAAAAGATGTTCTACAAGAAAATGCAAAACATGAGAAGTAAAAAAGACACATACGAACCACCAGAAATTATCAACGATGAACGCGGCAACATACTAAAAAGGCCCCAAGAAATCATGGAAAGATGGAAAAATTCCTTCAAGCAACTGTTAAACTTAAAGGAAGGAGAAGAGAATACACCAATAAATACAATATAACAAAAACTAGAACCATACATTATGATATCAGACGCAATTAAACATGCGCCAAACAACAAAGCACACGGAATAGACAGACGGAATTTCTATATAACTAATAAAAATGCTAAGAACGACAGATATAAAGTGTCTACATAGACTGTTCAATATGATATGGAAGATACAAAAGACTTCACAGGAGTGGAATACAGAGGTGATTGTCCCCATCTGGAAGAAAAGAATGCAGTAAGAGGGATTACACTAAGTATAGAGGCATTTCACTATTTAAGCCACGTAGGAAAAATCTTCAGCAAGATACCGGAGAGAAGAATGCGCACATATATAGAGCCCTGGCTCAACAACACACACATGGGTTTTCATAAAAAATAAAATTGCACAGATGCAATATTCGCCATCAAATAACTTTCAGAAAGAGCGATAGAACATAACCAATACTTATATCTGGCTTTCGTAGACCAAGAGAAAGCTTTTGACAGAGTGGATAGATGACAAATATGGATAATACTACAGACATATGGAGTTCCTCAACATCTGATAAACCTATGTCAGAGCATATACACCAATATTCAATGTTCAGTAAGAACAAACGCAGGTACATCCGATAAATTTCAAATTCACTCCGGTGTGAGACAGGGATGTTCACTATCCCCCCTACTGTTCATAACATACATAGACCAAATCTGTAAAGTAGCAAAGACAACGGAAGAAAACAATCTGAAGGATAACTTAAACGAGCTTCTATTTGCAGATGACCAAGCACTAATGGCATCATCAGAAGAACAACTACAAAGACAAATAAATTGGTTACATCAAACATGCCAAACCTTTAACATGAAGATAAATATAGAAAAGACCGAAGTAATGAAAATAGGAAGAATAGAAAGAAACACCAATATATATATATATATATATGTATATATTGGGGAAAAAAAAACAGACTTAACCAAGTGACAAAATTCACATACCTAGGAAGTAATATAACAACAGCAGACGGCAAGAACAGCAAAGAATTAAAGAAATACACAATAGATGTAATAATGCAAACCTGGCCCTTGGGCAAATGACACCAAACTTCAGAAACAAATACGTAGATTTAAACACCAAAATAACACTATTCAAAACGATTATTATGCTAACGCTTAGCTACCAAAGCCAAACATGGACAACGACAGCACAAGACAAACGTAAGTTTGTAACAGCTTAAATGTCATGCTTACGCAGAATCCTAGGAATAACGTTAAGAGACAGGGTGAGGAATGAGGACATCCGACAAAAAACCGGCACCACCCCAAACTTAGAATACATCAAGAGACAACAGATCAAATGGTTTGCACACATCAGCAGACTACCATCAAACAGCATACCACAGAAAGCTATGATCTACAGATACAGCAAAGGCAAACCTAGAGTCCTACCACGAAAACGATGGACCACTGAAATAAAAGAGGTGACAATTTCCACACACAATATACTCAGCAAATAACAGGGCCATCTCCAGAAAACTCTTCTACCCTGACGCCGAAAGTCAACAAAGGGTTTCAGCGAATAGATATATATATAGAATTAAGGTGGAACAATCACACATGCAGTGACCAGATATTCAAATTTCGTTCACTAGAAACATTACTATTATATTGTACATTCTTACGTAGAAAGTTATTACTTATGTCGGTGCAGCAAAATAGTGAACTATATCTTCCTGTAATGTATTGTCTATTGCCTGTCTCCAGGTGCATGATGGTTGATCTTATTCACACTTGCCGTTAAGCATAGGGGTGGGAGCTTGAGCTGTCGTTCCAAGGCCAGATGTGTCGCCGTGGTTCCATTTAATCCATATTTTTTCAAGTCTATATTGACGTTTCTATCCACCATTTTTGTGGTCTACCTTTGGCTTTACGCCCGCATATTATATTGCCATATGCTCTTATTGGTATTTGGTTACGGTTCATTCACATAAGTTAGCCGAACCATGTTACTTGCTGTCTTTCCATATGTTCAATATATTATATTATATCAACTATTTTTCTGATGCTGTTGTGTATTAAAACGTTTAAGTCTGCACATTTTAACACGCTTTCACCTCATGGCTTCACACATACAAAGATTGTACCATACATCGATGTGTATCGCGTTGTCTGCGATACGTTCTTTTGCAGAACACAATCATATTTCGACGTATTGCGTATATGCTCCAGTATTCAGATCCACAAACTACAGTGAATTATTAAGTTTACTGTCTTATGATATGCTGTGTTCTGACTGCATCATGTGTTCACTATCTATATATATGATGGATGTTTTACATTCTCCATAAAACCTGCTCGGGGGTAAGCAGGTCATCTGTAAAATTTAGTGACTATGTGCCTCTGCAATCTACACTAACCTACTTACTGACAGTCTCTATGGGCTTGAAAACGCATACATTCTCTCTCAAGCACTGCAGCATCTAATCTAGCGCCTGGAAGACTTCAGCCCATTATTTCTTAGCTTGGCACACCCAGATCACTGCTGGCATGAATATATTTGGAAAAAAAGAATACTGCGGGGAATATACAAGCAACCGAAGCGGAAGGACAATTCCGAAAACTCTCTTACTCCGAACCCTCTGCAAACCTGTATGTACTTCAATAGAACTTTCCTAACCCGAATCGGACTCGTCGAGCATCTACGAACTCACAAACCAAATTAGATAATCACAAATGTTTTGTTGTTTTTCTACATGTTTATCACTATCATTGCTTTTCATACCATGCTCATCTTCGTTTGAGAAGGAGGAACGTTATCATAACGATTCTTCCCACGACGTTTTACGTACTGAGACAGGTTCGACCATTTATTCAAGTTTAAAATTTGCAGGTAAAATATAAACCAAAAGTTTATCATAATAAAGAACACATCATTAAAGTCAAAGAATGTTCAGATTACAAATATTTGGAAGGCAAAATTTAGCCAAACTGAACTGAATTGAGACAAAAACATTGAGGTAGCTGGTAACAGCTGAAGATCTAACAAGGATAAACGAATAATGAACGCAGAAGAAGAAGATTATCTGAAAAGAATATAAAAGCTGTTTAAATAATATTCTCCCCTTTATTCGGTTCACATTTTTAATGATATCTTTGATGTCCCTTTCACAATAGCTTGTGACAGCGGATGGTTCGGATCAGATTGCAAGTTCAAATGTCATTGTTCTAGTGGCTCATGTCGAAATACAGATGGTCAGTGTAGCAGTTGTGAACGAGGATGGTTTGGTCCAGCATGTCAGTACGGTAAGTTCTTATTTTTTTATCTCTCTGCATGTATTCATGATAACGTATATTTCTAGCAGCATGTAGTGATACGGCGTAAATTTGCTTGATTTGTACATGTAACGAGACACGACTGACTTTCTAAAACTAGTTTGCAAAGAACAGTCGAGAGTGGAAGGATAACAGGTGGTAGGAGAGAGCCCTGGATTGATGCCTTCTTAGTTTAGTCTTGATGGTTTTACATTCCTCCAAATGACTGAGGGCAAGGGTGTGCTTTTGTGCTGATATCTCCAACATTCCACCCTTACAACTCTGATGAGTATTATTATTATTATTATTATTAGTATTATTATTATTATTTTTATTTTTTCTGTTAGGCAGGCACAAACATGTACATTTTAAAGAGTCATACTTTTTATAAAACCCTTTGTAAAAACATTTGTTGTCAATATGATACCATTTTTTATTCACAAAACGAAGACTTTTATGATGGTTGCTACCACGAATATTATACATCTGTCGTGAAACAAGAAGGAGGCAGTCTCTTTTCTAGAGGCTAGAACAATCTGAAGAAGTTATATATGAAGGAATGTGAATACATTCTGTCCAGTCTTTGGTGTTGTCTGCTTATGATTTTCGTTAGCCTCTTCTGCTTCTTTTTACTTGTGGCTTGTCCCTGAAATATTGCTATTGACAAAGAATCATGCCGACGTACATTACATGTCCAAACCATAGAGTCTACGACATTTCCACATTTTATTATTGAAAGTAGTGTAGCTTACGCATCTATTTCTTCTTCTTACATACACTGTTATCCATTGCAATATCTCAGTGAGTGAATGGTTTAATTGACAGAACCCATCTCCTCTCCAATTATCCTTACATTCTTCAGTATACTAATGTTGGAACTACTAAAACTCGTTTGCAACATTGTTTATTTTCAACTACTGTCTGATTCGATGAATATGTATTTATGTCACTACATTAATTTCATAAGATTAAATAGAATGTCTTTTTATCTCTGAATACTAGATCCACTTGCTGGTTACATCACATCTCTTCATAGAAAACATTATAAATATAACCAAATAGCCTTGAAAAACACACTTAAGGCACTACGACTGAAATGTGTCAATGAAATAAACAGCTACACAAAACACAATAGGATGCGGCGATGAGACCATTACATTGTATTGATCGTACAGTCTGTATTTATTTCTAGTACATTGTTGTTTCTTGATGAAAGGTTCCTACAGCTCCCTAACATGGAGAAAGTCCTTGTTCCTTATTTTCTTTTGCTAATTTCATTGACAAGATTTTACATTTGATATTTGTGATGTTCATTTGTTACATTAGTCATCATCGCTAATAATGCTTTATCACTCAAGCTGCAGTTATGGTTCTTGACTAGTATTATCAGCAGGCAATCCTTACTACCCTTATTAAAAGCACAAAGTACATATGGAACAACACGGGTACAGTTAATTAATTATCTAGTGAGAAGAAAAACAATTGATATACACCAGGTAATTGACAGTATAGATCAAATCATAGACATTTAGATTTGTGCTTGGATATTGTGATTGGCATACATTAATGTGTGTTTTTTGGATGGATCTTATGATCCATTCATTCGTTCATTTTCCTTTTGCGCTGAAGTTAGCGCATAGAGTAGAGCTCAGATCTCTCCAATTGTCTCTGTTCATAACTATTCTGTGCAGTTCTTGAATAGTATGAATATTTGTTGTTTTACTTTCTCTTAGTATTGTTCTTCTAAGTGTTTCTTTTGTTCTACCCATTTCTCTTTTGCCTGTAGGTATCCATTCAAGAGATTGGTGGTGTATTCTGTTGGTGTGGGCCTGATGTAGGACCAACGGCGTTTTCTGATAACATCTGTGATGAAATTTTGATGTTTCTCTTCTCTGATTTTATCATTCAATTTGAATTCACTCCAATGGGTGTTAGTTATCCCACGAAGACATTTGTTCTCGAAACTCAGTAATTTCTTTTCTGAAGATAAAGAGCTTTTCCAGCTCTCACATACATATGATATCACAGGAATAATTCAGGAATTAAATAAACGCATTTTCGTGCGTGTGCTGATTGACTTTGACTTCCAGATATTATGATCTTATGATTGGCATCATTGGCATGTGTGTAGTTTAATTCAGATGGATGATTTTATATTACTTCCTGCACTATAATTTCGTCACAGAGCATGAGCTCATGGTCCGCTAAATTACCAAGAAACAATTAGATGTTTGTATATACTAGTCAATTGACTAATGTTTGTCATTTCCTCTTTAGCGGATTTGGTACACGTTTCCCAGTTACCATCCACACAAGCAGTCCTAGCAGACAATAATGATACCACATGTGTTTCTACCACTACACCTCTGATGTCAGTAAATGTCGCCTGGAACACATCGTATCCTTTTTCATGGATGAGGATCAATGTTCAAGATCCAGGTTAGTGGATATTCATTTTTTTAATGAAATGTTGATGTATAAATAAATAGTTTGTGACTATAAAATTATTAAGTTATGCTGCTGGCTGGTTGCATGTGTGTTTGTGTGTGTGTGAAGGTAATTCATCCTATAAACTGTGGTTGCATGGTGCATGTCTATGAAGAGGAGTTCATCTTGTAAGCTGTGCTGACAATTTTCATCTCTCTCTCTCTCTCTCTCTCTCTTTCCATCTCTCTCTTTCTCTGTATGTGTGTATGTGTGTGTGTGTGTTTTAGCAGAGTGATTCATCTTACAAACATAATTTTCCAATTTCGTAGACATAGTTTTAAGCCGTTCACTTTGTGTTTAAGATGTCTTGTTGTGGAGCAGGGATTATCACTTGAAGCTACAGAGTTATGTGCTAAAAGTGGTAGTCTTGACAGCGGGGTCCCGTTTCTTTGAGAGGGACTGAGTACATATGTGGTGACTTGAGTACAGTAAAGACAATGCACTTTGTCTTCTGAACCACTTTTATTTTGCTAACTTCCATTGACTACGTGTGAAATTAGAAGTCTAAGACAAGCAGCAAACAAAACAAGAATATGGCATGTGAGGTATGAAGAGATTACAAGAACTGTTGGATCAATGTCTGTGGTCAAATATATAGAAAAACAGAGACTGAGATGGTTAGGTCACTTAATGAGAATGAACTATTATTGGCTACAGCAACAGCATACAACATCAGAATGGTAGAATCATGACGCAGAGGGAAGCCAAGAAGAACGAGCATTGAAGGAGTTACTAACATTCTGAAACATCACAATATTACTGCATATCAAATGAGTAAAAGTGACAGCCCGAAAACCGATCTCCATTGTTTTATATATTTTGTTTTGTGATGTTGTTATGTGATGTTGTTTTGTGATGTTGTTTTGTGATGTTGTTTTGTGTGGTTTATATGTTTCAAGATTTAGATGTGTTCATGTTTGTATGTTCTACAAGTTAAAATGTTATTGAGGTGTTTATGTTTCATATATTTTTGATGCGTAAATGCTTTAAATGCTATAATATATGGTTAACATGTTTTATGTTTTAGATGTTTTATATGTTTCTATGGCTATATGTTTTCTAGTTTTGAATGTTTTTATGTTTTATATGTTTCCACGTTGCATATGCTTTTATGTTTAGATGTTTTAGATGTTTTATGTTTTTATGTTTTATATGTTTTATATCAGTAGTTTTATGTCTGCAAGTAGGAAGTAAGAACTAATGACTAGCAATTCCTGGGATCCCAGAAGAGGAAATAGAGAACATACGACAAATACGTACTTTAGACATAATATAGAGATGTATACAGGTCCACACGAACCAAAGCTTTCAGTATTGTAACATTGAAAACTTGCATGGTTTGAAGATTTATGTCGACGTGTTTCGTTGATAAACACGACATCGGTGGGAAGAGTCGAAGGGGTAAGAAGCAGATGAGGGCACAAGATAAGAAAGGACAGACAATACCAAGGACTTGTCAGGACAATATTTGTCTTCATTCATCCGCATCAGTGCAGATAGACATCGCTGGATAACTGTGTCTTACTGCATCCAATGTGTTACCCACGTCACTGATGGGTACGGCTTTATAGATAAACCTATATGTATATATATATATATATATATATATAATATGTATATGGGCACATGATATCTAAGACAGTCTGAATATAACTTTGGATGAGACTGAACTGCTTGCACAAAACGGAGAGGCTTACAGATTGACAGTGAGCTCAACGTTCTATAAAGGACACATCATATTAGTCATTTCTCACGACATGTATGGCAGGGAACAGTGTTAAAATTCTTGGTGTATCCTATCCATTTCCACTAACACGCAAATTGTGTGAATACATATATACCAGTTGTAACAATAAACTATACACAGATATATATACAAGTTGTAACAATAAACTATACACGGTGTATAATCTATATGCCAATATTAGATATGAAATGATATTCTTGACACTTGATTAGAAACTTGATTCATAGCACGTGGGACATTCCCATAAGTGCTACGCCTTCCGATCCAGCAGCCATCTCAGTGTGTGTAGACTCATAAGTACCGGTCAGGTGTTGATTGTGTGATCTTCGGGACTTTCCAAAAAAAATTACTTTTCTTCCCTCACCTCTAGATACTCTAATTTCTATCATTCTCTTTATTTGTACGTTCTCATCCTCATTGACATCATCTTTATCTTGAAATAAATTTGTTACTGCTTTCATAAAAGTCTGCTTTATCTCTCTTCTCAGCAATGTGCCGTCTATCACCGCATTTCCTGCAGATAAGTCGGCTCTCTCGATTCTTCTGACCCAACATGACCAGGGAAGTATATCCATGTACTGCTCTGGATAATTGAGTTATTCAGTAAGTACCACAATTCTTTTCTGAGCATGAACTTTTCTATCTTGCGCAGCATGCTTTGAGAGTCTGTGAATATTACCGAGTGTGTTGATATATCAATTATCAACACAGTAAGTGCTGCTGTAACTCATTTCCACCCTCATGTTCGATGTGACAGTAGAATATGCTGAAGATTTCTCAACCAACTTCACGCCATTTCTGTAGGCGACAAAACTCCAACCACTTTTATTTGTGTTTCTGTTAACGGAGCCATCTGTGTATATAATAATGTCTTGTGGTTTCGAGTGTATCTAGGCGAGTTCATGCACTGTAACCAGGACCCTGACACCCGTACATTTCCGACACATTTTATCTAGTTGTATTATTACTTTAGTCAGTGATTTATTCTCAGTGTCTACCTCCACCCATTCACTGCCCTTTCCTATTTCTTCTAATTCACATACACTTTGCAGTGTGTCTTCAGCCTCTGCCATCCATGATCTGCCACGCTTGATTCGTTTTCCTTTTGACTTATCTAGACGTGTGTGTAACGGGTGGTGGTTGTATTCTGTCCCTTTAAGATACGACCTAGTTTGTGCTACAGGATGTCGCACTCTAATGCTGGAGATCATGCAGAAATCTCATAGCAGAGATGGGCGTATCCCTAGTACATCCCAGTACCGTTCTCATTGCCTCATTTTGGACTTTTTCCAATCCATCGACTTGTGTCTGTGACAGTGTTAGTAGGCCGAGGCCATAATCTATGACAGATAGCACTATCACTTCCAGAAGCAGAAAAAGTACCCATTGCTGCATATTAAAGGTCGTCATAACTTTTATGACATTCATCCCACTTTTAGCATTCTGAATCATATTTGTGACGTGTATGTTGTTTGAGAGACTTTTATCAAAGATTATTCCAAGATATTTAAGGTCATGTTCTCTTTCAGTGAATGAGCCCATGCAACCTTCAATTATTATTTAATGAGTACCAGACGACCTTTGCTTTCTAGGGATTGATCACAGCGTTGTATGTTCTGCATCATATCGACAATTGATCTGTCCATTCTGTACACTGTCAGCCATATCTGTCCTGTTCCTGCCCGTGTTGTATAGTATGATATAATTTGCATATGTTAGAACTCTCCAATTGCTGGAGGTTTACAATTGAGCAATTCTCAACGTATACACATTAAATGGCACTGGGGCAGAGGAGAAGCTTGAGGCAGACCAGGTGCTATTGTTCAGATCTTAGACGTCCAGGATCCACACGTCAAAGCAACTTTTCTACAGATTAGCACATTTGCTATCCAGCTTATGATCCACGGGTAGATATCTTGTTTCCTTAGCATGTCGACAAGATGGATGCAACAAACTCTATTGTACTCATCATCATTGTCTATCGATACAACTACAGATTCTTCTTCTTCTTTTTTCTGAAAACCTTCATAAACTTCATATGCAAGAACTGATGTATTTGTGACGGTGTATCTTCTGGGTCTGTATGCACCTAGATTATTTGGGAGAACGCCTTTGATATCTAGTTCTCTGGTTATGCGTCTAGCAAGAATTCTTTCCATATATGAAATGAAGACATAGACAGGCCACTGTACTTGATAATATTTGATGTTCTCTGAGACACATAGGCAAGCCACTGTACTTGATAATATTTGATCTTCTCGCAGGCGTGTTATCAAGTTTTACTGTGAGCTTCATCAACAATAGCAGACCAGTAACATGTAACAATCTAAGAAAGGCCAGAGTTAATGACAAGACACTGGACATTCATTGTGATACTATTGGTCCGGTCACTCAAGTCATTCTCTCAGGAAGTGGGGTCAATTCTCTCTGTTCAGTTTACATCAGTGGAGGTATGTTCTCGACTATTTGAATCCACTAGACTATATATATATATATATATATGACTTTCTGTATAACCAAGATTGAATGTATGTGTGTGTGTGTGTGCGACCTTATGTGTGTTCGAGTGTGAGTGTTTGTTTATAACTTGCACTTTATATGTTATTCAGTACTACAGTGGAGTTCGTGTCCAAATGGTCAGACTTCTCATCACCATAGCGATAGAAGGTGTTATTTTATTTATCAGAGATACAATACAAATTATTCCTGTACACGTCGTGGTGACTATTATAGCAATGCGGAATATGTTTCCACTGCCTATACACATTATCGCAAAACTTATCAATGTGATATCATGCAGTCTTCTCAGTCCAAGCCATGTGGCGCAGGTTATCATGTCTTTCCCCATTCTTCTACTTTATGTACTGTCAATCATTTCTTCTAGCAATCCGATATCGATGTTCTCCGTTCCCACAATGCCAGGTTTTCAAGCATCTTCTCTCTTGGTCTTCCTCTACCTCTCTTGCACTTCAGATTACTTGTTGTTGCAATGTGTTTCATATTTTCTCTTCACATTTTGAATCTAAGTATTTTGGACAGTCTCTTTCTGAATTAACTTCATTCAAGATATCTTCATCACGCTTTTTATCTGTTCATAGTGTTATTAGCATTCTTCTTTAAAAGATAGATAGAATCATGTAGTCACGAAGAATACATTTTTTCCACTTATACAAAAAAAGGGAAACAACAACCGCCGAAAGGTTGCATCAAACATTCACTGAAAATATCTGACACATAAAACACGATCTGTACATTTCATAACTTCTACATTTCAGTGACTGACCCTAAAAATAGACCTCGACTTTAGAACCTCAGTGACTATTTACGTAAGAAAATGTATGAAGGTACATCGGTGGTTTCGAAATTGCTCTTTAAAAAAATTTGTTCAACTTTCATCTATGACTCCATCAACTATAACAACCAGTCTATGACAACCAGTCTATGACAACCAGTCAATATTTAGTACGGTATATAAATATTCAGTAACATATATGCAGCAGACAAAAAAAGTCATCATTCAGAGAACTATTCTACCACTGACAGTGCAAGACAGAAAGGGGTATAGAACCAAAAGAAGCACAGTAAGATGTCACATGATGTAAGGAATGATTCGAAAAAATGAAGAAGAAATTGAACAAAATGCTTACATGGAAACGGATGTGCTGGATCAGGAAACGCAAACATCTCAAAATTTATAAAAATGATATGTGTGCGTTTCCTGATCCATCACATCTCGTCATTTTTGTCAATTAATAACACAGCATACACGCAAATTACCAAGATACATTGAATTAATGTATTATACTATTGAAGTGGGTTAGCATCATCAACCAGGTGTAAAGTCTATGGGCTGCTGGATCAGCAGCAACCCAACCGTGAATAAAGTATCTGTAAGGCAGGATCAACAATCAACCAACCAGGTGTAAAGATACGATTGATGAGAAACGATTCAAATTAGCTTCACTCATCGCACACCATTGAAATATTCTACAAACTAAATTAATAAAACGTGATAATAAGATCAATGATATTTTCAAGTACTGTTACAGATTGTAAATACAATATCCACGTATCGATATAGTCGGGACCGTTATCAAGAAACAACCACTAACTGTAATGAAATGAAAACCATGCAATTGAAATATAATTTTACACATGAAAACTCTCAACAACGTTCCAGTGCATTCATGTTTAGTGACAGACCACAGCTGGTTAGAATTGTTGGCATTCTTCACTTTGTCGGGGTTGTTTTGACACTACCGTTGTTATTTAAATTATTAAAACCTCGCTGCTATTTTAGTAATGGACCGCCATCACTACTTAAGAGAAGCAGGTGGAGATTTTGTAAGATGAAAGGCAAGTAGTTACCAATGGAAGGTCGATGGATGTTTACAGCAGAAAGGTATTCTAAGGTAAGAGTGATTAATAGTGATTTATGTCCCTGCTGTTGGCATATTTTCAATACTACTACGGATGTAGTATTATTCAACGCCATTGTAACTAAGTTATGGTAAGTAGTATTCTACGTCATGGTAAGTAGTATTCTACGTAATGGTAAGTAGTATTGTATGTTATGGTAAGTAGCATTCTACGTCATGGTAAGTAGTATTCTACGTCATGGTAAGTAGTATTGTATGTTATGGTAAATAGCATTCTACGTCATGGTAAGTAGTATTCTACGTCATGGTAAGTAGTATTTTACGTAATGGTATGTAGTATTCTACGTCATGGTAAGTAGTATTCTACGTCATGGTAAGTAGTATTCTACGTCATGGTAAGTAATATTCTACGTCATGGTAAGTAGTATTTTACGTAATGGTATGTAGTATTCTACGTCATGGTATGTAGTATTCTACGTCATGGTAATTAGTATTCTAGGTCATGGTAAGTAGTTTGTTACGTAATGGGAAGTAGTATTCTACGTCATGATAAGTATTATTGTATGTTATGGTAAGTAGCATGCTACGTCAACGTAAGTAGTATTCTACGTCATGGTAAGTAGTATTCTAGGTCATGGTAAGTAGTATTCTACTTCATGTTATGATGATTTTTAGATGATTTTTAATTTAGCCCACATGTCTTATATTGTCGATGATCACGTTTCATTGTTTTTATATCAGTGAGTATTTTTAGCGATTATTGTGCTATTATTGAATGATGAATATTGCTTGCTTCTGCAGGTCGAAATGTTGCTCTTCGGCAAAACGCCACACAGTCCAGTAATGGGTTTATATCAGTGCTTCTTACAGCAGGTTTAGCAGTAGATGGATACAGCAGTGGTGGCTTTAATACTTGTTCGTGTACACATGGTACAGAAAATCCAAGCTGGTGGTCTGTCATATTTCCACGTCCTGTCATAGTCGATAGATATGTTCTATATAACATATTTAGTAAGTAACTTATCACATTGTTACTTTCTGGCAAACATGTTTTCAATATGCAAACACTAAGTCCCTAACTAGTTACGGGGTTCATTAGTATTATTAGGACTATTATTATTATTTTTATTGTTGTTATTATTATTATTGAGCTGTGCTGTAACATCAATAATTGTAGTCGGTAGGAAATTGGTTATAGCGAACCAGGTTTGAAACCACGTCTGGACTTTAAAACTTTCGGGTAATGATAAGGTATTAGTTTGTTGTTTATCGTCCTCGCACGCCGGACATGCCCATATGTGCACAGATCTCCGATTCAGTAAATCTCTCAGGGTATACCTGATTGTTCCAGTTCTATGTTGGTTCATTGCCCATTTTGAAATCTCTGTCAGTTGTTCTCTACGGGCTACTTCTCACTTCCAATTCGCGCATTCTCGATACTGACTCATGCTCATTCATCTCAAATATTCTGAACGTGCGGGCTCGAGAAGGTCAATGAGTATGCCAGATCGGTCCATATGCTGACAATCTGTTATGGTGGCGAAGCTAGCTAATAGATTGGACTGATCGTTTCCATTCACGCCTGCGTGTCCAGTACAACAATAAGAGTTTGTTTCGGTAGTGATGTCTTCATTTTAGCCCTCTAATTGATTGCACTCATCCCCTACGTACATCACCTATTTTGACTTTCTGAATCATATTCATTGAGTGACTTAGTATGAACGCATATGAATAGGATTGCTATTCAAACCAGTTAAGTGCCTACGTTGTGGCAAAAACATCCATTGTTAGACTGATTGTTTTTGCGGTAAAGGCGTGAGTGATTATGAGTACCGTTCTCCCATATATCTAGCAGTAAAGACCCATACACATCAATGGTGACGGATGACCGACCCGTTTGTGTAAATCACACCATCTGTATCATTGGCATGTTCGCAGATGAGTGCCTTGACCTCTGCATCCACGTTCACATGTATGTGGTTTTTTTTTTCTTATTTCACTCTCTATTGAGTGTAAGGTTGGTTTCGACAGCTCTTGAAAGACCATATTAATAAGTACCTATTCCTCGCCAGGAGTTACGCCTTCTGTGGCGCACATCTGTTTAACCATATCCTCGACATGTTCTATCCGCGAATTGCATCTCTTGAACCAGCTTCCCTTCACACTATGGAGGTCACTGTGTAGTGGGTGGTCTATGTCAAAACTCACTATGGGGAATACTCTGGGTGTGTCACTTGTGCAACCAAGGATGATCCGCATAATTTCATTTTGAATTCTTTCCAATTTCTCAATCTGTTTGTGACTGGCGGTGATAGTGGCGCCTGCATATTCAATGACAGGGCGGACGCTAGGGCAAATGACACCAATCTTCAGAAATAAAATGTAGATTTAAAAACCAAAATAATACTATTCAAAAGAATTATTATAACAGATACAATTACACAGATACAGTAAAGGCAGACCCAGAGACCGATCACGAAAACGATGGACTATTTAATTAAAAGAGGCGACAAATGCCACAGCGTGCTCAGCACACAAGAGGGTCGTCTCAAGAAAACTCTTCTACCCCTGACACTGAATGGCAATAAAGGGTTTATCAAATAGATAGAAATGCACTATACTACATGTATAACTAAAAATCAGCAGTCAAAGGGTGCATGTGCGTGACGACGTGGGCGTGTGTGAACGCGTACATGCGTGCGCGAGAGGTAATCAACCACCTTGTGACTTCTTCATAGCAATCACCGCTACCATTGATAAGAGATTCAAGGTATTCAAAACTGTTGACTCTCTCTATCAAAATGCACATAAATAGGTATGTGTTACCAAAATAAGTCATTAAAAAAACTAACAACGAGACACAGTGACAGAAGACGTTTCGACTAAAACTCCTTCATCAGGAAAAAACAAAGACCACAGTAAACAAATCGTACGTAGAGACACAGATGGTTGTGATAAGCAGATAAGACAAGCAGAGATGAACATAGCGAATGGACGAGGGAGAAAGCAAAGATAAGGCAGCATGAAAGGGGAGAAGAATGTGTGAGGGGGAGATAGTTAACGAGGGGAAAGTGTATGAGGAAGTGAAAAAAGATAAGATATATTGCAAGTAAAATAAAATACATCTCGAAAATAGTTGGCGTGGAAATAAGAAGTATTAAACCTAGATTCCATGTTAAATAGCAAACAATGGCCTGTTCTCACCTGTTGATAGACTCGGAGGCGAGAAATTTCATCCTCGGACAATAATAGGCAATCATCATCATTAGGTGCCGTCTCCGCAACGAAGGTCGGCTGCAACGGATCTCCAACATCCACTGTCTCTTGTCTTGGTGGTGCATTTTTCAAGAATACAACCTGTCCATCGTGTGATGTTACTCTCCCACTTGTATCTCTGCCTATGTCTTGCTCGCCTCACTTTAACTTTACCCTCAAGTATGGTCTTCATTAAGGTGTCATGTTTTATAATGTGTTCAAAATATTGTATTTGATCTTTATTTCTCTTAGTAGTTCTTTCTTCATATTAAGTGTGTTCAGCAGCTCTTTATTTGTTGTCTTCTTTTTCCATGATGTTATTCCTAATCTTCCATATACCCACATCTCAAACGCATCAATTATGTCTTCTAATTGTTTATTTAGTGTCTATGTTTCTGAGCCATACATTAATATAGAATAGATATATCATTGTATAATTCTCATTTTTAAATTGTTTGTAATTTGTTTAGATGTTAATAATTTCCTCATGTCATTGAAGGTACTTTTAGCCATTCCTATTCTCCTTTTAACGTCAAGAGGCAATACAATCGGACAAAGGCTAAATCAACAAGGACAGGGAGTTAAGAGATCGCGCGGCAAACACCAACCTAAGCATAGGGCAGGGACGTAGAAGCTAAAAACGAGTAAGGGGGTTATCCATTATTCAAAACGAATGGCCTATAAAAACAGAAAGTGATGGAAAGAGATGAGGGGGCTGCGAGAAGGAAGGATAATACAAATGTGTAAAGAAAGATGCGAGGAAGAAGAAGAGAAGTGAAAGTGGTAGATCGTTGTGGGCCCCAAACCAAAACGAAGATACGTCTCACAAAGAAGGAATGTGGATGTGGGAGGGACCCTAGGGACGCAAGAGCTGGGGGGGGGGACGAAGTAGCCATCAGGGAAAAGCGCGATGTAAGAAGTTATATAAAATGGGACTGATATAGTGAGACGTGGGAAGAAGATGCCGAAGAAAAGGACACTAGTGTAGATGAAGAGTAAAGGGACATGAAACGAAGGCCGTGACGAAATGAGGCTATACAGCAAATGCATATGAAATTGTAAAATGGCGCAAGGAGAAGTGGTGGTAATGGTTCGTCGTAGGTGACTAGTTTATAGCATCAGACCACCATGACGTGATCAGTGGAGGTCGGTGGGACATAGGTCCCGATGAAATATAATGGAAGATAAACTAAGATAACAGACCACCATGACGTGATCAGTGGAGGTCGGTGTGACAGGAGTCCCGATGAAATATAACGGAAGATGAACTAAGGTCACAACCGCAACGACATGTACATTTAGGCCAGGTGTTGGGAAATGTGACCGATCGCATAAACCGAATATGGTTATAAGAATGAGCTACTCCACGTCGCGACCCCTATGTGATTATGCTGGTACTGTACACTAGCTCATCTATAAGGAACAACGATCAACGGACAGAGCCTCGAACCACCAGTAAACGATCCATTAGTGCGGGTCATGTACCATGGGAGGAAAATGTCCGATGAAACGAGGTTTATATATGTGTCGAAACTCGTATGTAGTCGTAGTTCGTACTGCAAGCGGGCTCAACAGACAAAAATAGGTGGGACCACTGCCTCCGAGCCATCCTAGTCATGTGTAGCAGGGCGCCTATTGGCGCTGCAAAGCATAACATGGTCGTGAAAAAAGGGGGGAGTTGGGGGGGGGTGTTGGAGGATAGCATGTCGTAGTCAGTCATACAGTCTTTACACGCCATGCTGTTGTAAGGATAGCGGACACAACAAGGCCTAGGATAACTAGTCAGAAAGTAACATAGAGCAATGGTAGGCCCAGAAATATAGTAGTGACAGGAAAGGGCATTGACGGATCACTAGGAGTGGCAACCGGGAAAAAAACGAAAAAAAGACATAAAATATTGAAACGGAGAAAGTAGATAAAATAAAATTAAGAATCGCAAGGAGAAAATGCGAGGAATGCATTGGTGACTCAACCCATAGAAAGAGAGTGATGAATGTGGATGATGGCGAAGGAAACTTATGAAACAACAAATCGATGCGCCAAACAGCAACAACCACACACGGGGTCCAACAGCGTCTCGCAAGGTTCCACGGCGTTACAACCCACCTGTAAACCATATATAGAATCTGCATTGAGTTTCCAGCTTTCATATACGTATAAAACGTTTAATGAAGATGTTATTACAAACACAATTCTAGCATAGTATTCATAATTATATATTTTTTTAAATATACCAAGAAATAACACGGCTATCAATCAGTCATGTGACATGCTGAGTGGCGTAAACGATTACGTGTCTCCACAATTTTCTGTCTCTTGTTATTAAGTTATGTTCTCTCGTACCACAGTGACAAAGAAAACAACAACTTCTCATATTGTCTTTCTCTGTCTCTTCTCCCCATGATTTTCCGGTGGATACTAAATGTACACATTCTACTTTTCTCATCACATGCCCTAACAATCTTGACTGATTGCTTTTCTCATCACATGCCCTAGCAGTCGTGTCTGACTGCTTCTAATGTTTGCTATAATATGACTTCTTACTCCAGCATCTCTGATGGCTTACATTAGTACAAAGGATATATAATATTGAAATATGATCTTACAGAAGAAAGCTAAGAATCAATTTAACAGTAATGATGATTAACTTGAAAGCACATAAATAAGTGAGGGCTGTAGGAAATCGAGATATGACTTTAAGTACTAGAAACGTAGCAAAATATCTCGGTAGTATTTTTACAGAAAATGAAAGCCTCGAGAGAGTTATATCAAAAGGCAAATGCAGTACCATACCAACTGTCACCACTACTTCTTCATTCCAAGATCGAGATGGAAGTTAAAAGGTACTGATCTACAGTATATTCCTACCATGCCACCACTGTGTTAATAGTGCCAACCTTGTCTCTCTCATCTTCACATTCCAGAAAGATGTGAGATGAAATGCTTGAAGACAACCGCAGGTGTCACAAGGCTCGATAAATGGCGAAATAAAGGCATCAGGGAAAGAATAGATATAATACATTGCACATAATACATAGAAAGACAGCAGATCAAGTGGTTTGGCTACATTATGAGAATGCATCACGACAAGTTGCCCGTACAAGCATATAACCAAATGAGATCAGGGTACAACGCCAGCGGAAGACGACGGAAAAGATGGATAGAAAACGCCAGGGACAACTTGAACAGACACGGTCATAGCACAACCGAGGCCACACATCTGGCTTTAGAACGTAAGCTCGAGCTCCAATCACCTATACACAAAACGGCAAGAGCGGATAACAAACAGCCTGGGAAAAAACCAAAAGACAATAGAAGTTAGCCAAATGTGGGATTAGCAACAAACTAGGTGAATGACAGTTCTTAAGTAACCTTCACCCCACCCACACCCCAATTTTTTTCTGAATACGTGTTTGAGACATTGTTAAGATAAATGAGAAAGACTAGAGAACTACAAGATGTTGACAATCATAGGAAGAAAATCTCATTTTGTGAATGAGCATGCAATACAAAGTCATGCTTGTACGAATATTGACAACATAAACCAGTGATACGACAGAGATCACGGATGATGGTAGATAAATGCTGGACAGATTGATATGGTGCTAGTACAAATGGTGGGTGTTGGAAAAGAAATTGATTGTCGATACCTGTAGTGAAAGTTGCGGAGATCCAAGTCTGTTGATATGGGAGGTGGGTGGGGGGAAAAGAGTTCAACTTCGGTTTACTCTCTCTCAACAGCATCCTGCTAATGTGCAGAAGAAACACAACATGACCTTCAGCACTAGGAAGTACTTCCCATAAGTTATAACCCCCCCCCCCCCCCCCCCATCCCAATCCAGCACTCTTACCCAAGATTATTTCTACGGCCCTGCCAAAATGTATAATCTCCTAAACCGGCGACATGTCGATGAGCGAGAGAGCGGAATGCTAAATACTGAATAGATATTTTTTTTTACATGATTATATTTGTCATTTGTATGTATCATTCTAGTACATTTATATCTACTCCAGATCGAAACATACTGAATGGGTTTATTCTAATACGTTATGGTGTTGGAGGTTCCCAGGTTTATACCTACACAAACAGTAAGATTGATCAACCGACATACACAATAGTTACATCACCTGTCTCAATCTCTAATGCTACAATACTAGTCAATCGCATGGAATTACTGATTCTGTGTGAAGTGGAAATCTATGGAGGTAAGTTGAAAAAAAATTTCTATTATTAATTATTCAGCATTATCAAGTAAATTAATATCTACAAAACAACTGGGGACCTACTGACCGTTACTTTCTGATATTTATGGAGCATGTTACGACGGTGAATATATGTCTACTCTATCTATGTGGCGTGTCCATTACAGAACTTTGTTCTCACTGTCAAACTGTAAAATATTGCATGTTTCCTGTTAGGGTGTTGCAGGGAGGGATTGTGCAGTTTGTGTCATAAAGGTTTTTCTGTTGCCACGCCATGTACATTGCAAGTTTGTTTTTTTAATTGAACATCCGACAGATAAAAAAAACCAGTTCTTACCAGAGATCGAACTCTGGGCCTCACGGGTGTAAGACTAATAATTAACCTCTTGGTTTTTCTTCTCACTGCTACTTTGTAAGCCTCCTGAGTTTGTTCAAACTGCACAGCCTCTTCCAGTTTCATGTTCAAAATGTCCTATATATATTTTGTGCATCGTTTCTTGTCGACACTTGCTCTCTTTGCATGAGATTTCATCCCATGATTAGTCTGTCTAAACCAATGTTTCCCAAACTTTTTTATTTACAATGCCGCACCTATGTCCTTCTAATATTGTGATGCCACATATGTAACATATATACATTTTTTAATGTTCAAAAATTTAATTATTCCCTAAATGAAGCTTAATTACAACTTGTTCAAATTGCCCCCCCCCCCCCTTGAACAATCAAATTGCCCCCTTGTTAGGCGTGCGACCCACGTTTGGAAACATTGGTCTAAACAATTGTGTCTGTTTATTTTATCCGAAATATGTTTGTTTGAGTTTTTGACAATTTTGAGCATACATTCGTCCATAATGTTCAGGTCTTTGTGGGTCTATACGTTGGTTTTATTTTTTCTATCCATGATATTCTTAGCCTTTCTATTAGATTCTATCTCACGGATAGACCAAAATCCGTCTACAGTGGTTATTCCATGCCTCAACTATCCAAGGAAATTTACAGCTTAAATAGTGATTATCCACCATGTACGAACTATTAGGTATGAACATAATTTTAACTGAATTTTCAAAAGTGGATGTAACAAATGGTCATCATAACTTGAGATGGATGAACACACCGCACTGTATATTGGATGCTATTTTCTTTTCCATTGTGGATGTCATTACGTACATATGTCACAACAATATCTTGCCACTAGAATACTATAGCTTCGTTATATTTGCAACTTTGTTTTGATGTAGTCATCATGCTATTCTTAGCATTGTTTGCTTCTCATTTGTTTGACAATGTATTCTGGGTGGGTTCTTTTTAGCTTATGTTACCGTCTTTGATTCGTCCTCAGTTAAATGCAGGAAATGTTTAATTTCAACCTTCGAAGCAGTCGTCCATAATATGATCGTCCGTCTTGTCCACTAGCAGCAGTGTGTATAGTAGTGGATAACGTTGACCTTCTCCACCATAAGATGTGTGTATAGTAGTGGCGAACGCCCACATTCTCTACAAGCAGATGTGTGTATAGCAGTGGAGAATGCCTCTTTGCTGAGTGACTTCGTGCAGTTCATCGGAATAACCAAAGTAGCAGTATAGTAGTGTCATCAGTTGTAGTGTACTAGCAGTAAAGTAGTGTCATCATCTGTTGTGCAATATCAGAAGCCAAGATAAACTAAACAAACTGCTTTATACATGACCAATATTCGATTGGATGTTTAACAATTGTTCGCAGGCGATGAAGAAGCAGCCACACCGTTCACAAAGTATTGACAACCTTCAGAACGGAAATAATAATGTAAAAAACTAAAGCAAAAGAATACTACTACCTGATAATAATGGGTTCATGCATGGATTACCATAATCCTAATATATTGTGGAATTCTTGGCTGATCTGGCATGATCATTGATAGTGTTTTCAAAATCACCTTAACCATCATCATCGTACTCATAAAAAAATAACCATTCAGGATGAAGAGGTGCCCGTCTGGAAACATCAACACAAAAGCCTGCTATACCTCCCAGTTTTCAGTTCCTTGTTTATGTGTGTTGAGAATATTAATCTTACCCAGTCTTTAATATTATCGGTCCATACTTTCTTTTTAACCGCTCTTCCTCTTCTACCCTCAAATGTTCCTCGCAGGATATTTTTGGAAAGGGAATCCTGCATCTTAATGTGGCCAAACACACACGTTTGTGACTCCTCACCATTGCCATGAGACGCTCTCGATCATTTGCAAAATTATTTTATTTTGTCTCACGTATATGTTGGTTTTATGTTCTGTATAATAGATACATAATATTCGCCTGTAACATTTGCTTTCAATAGAATATATTCTACTCTCCATTTCCCGTGTAGCTGTCCAACTTGTACATCCTTACACAATAATATATATTATTAGAGATGCACGCATATTTCTCTTTTGTACTCAATCAGTTCTTCCATATGATATTTAATCTGGACATTGTAGTGAGAGTAGTATTATAGGGATGGCTCGGTGTGTATTGACCCGTTACGGGTCTTGGATTAATATAGCCAATATCACACAAAACTTGACTCGTGGATGACGAGCGGTTGCACGCTATGACGGGTTTTAGCTACATATTTTTTTATATAGTAAATTAGGAGAAGATCATGAGGAGTCTAAGTATTATTCCAGCATAGCGTGAGGTATTGACCCGTAACCGGTTGGGGTACAGGCCCAAGATTAATATAGCTCATATAACAAAAAAACTTGTCCTGTAAAGATTGTGTAGGTGTCCAGAGGTCGGGCAGGGGCATCAAGAGACCCTGCAGTAAATGCGTAGGGTCTTGCAGAGGTCGTGCACTGGACGGACAGAGGTCATACAGCAATCGTGAAGGTTTGTGCAGAACTCAAACAATGGCATGAAGAAGGCGTACACTGATCAGATAAGGGTGTCCACTGGTCGTGCTGAGTCCCTTTATACAACGATAATATAGCATATGCAAGGAAAACGATGACTATCATTGACAAATAGGGATGACAAATATCGCGTAAGACGGTGGGTAAAATAAATTACAGAAGGAAAAATAGACATTGACAAGGTTAGACAGGATTGGGCTGACGTATTTACAGAAAACCAACCACATTGTAAGGAACAATAATGTTAACACTTGTTCAGATTATGAGGGGTTTCCGCCCCGTGAGAATAAAGACGAAAACATGGATGTATAGCTATGTCAGCCAGATATGAAATTCAGGTCAGTGTTAGTGCACTGCTGAATCAGTAGAAAGTCCTAGACATTGACCAGGTCACCGACAGTGCAAGGCTACCTTTTGCAGAGTTCTAGTTCTAACTAGCTGAAGCACAGTGTAAGTTTATGCAGAATCAGCAGAACATGTCATCTAAGTGCACGCTGGTACATCAGCTATCTGGTTCTAAACGGTTGAAACTCTAACCGAATGGTTATTTAAAAAGACAGGATATTTTTGGCACCTTGTGACAAGCTTATCTACCCTTTTTTATGCAAGCCTGCTAGACCATTTTTCTCGGTGACAAATAGTTAATCATTATTATTACAACCACCTACAGCGTTGCACCTTGTGACTACCATATCCCTTTATTATTATCTCAACCTGATATAACAGTGTACTGTGCCAGAAATATTTAAGGTCTTTATTATTGCAGCCTCCTACAACATGTCAGCAAAAGAAAAACTGCCATCACTTTACTTGTATTAACTCGTACCAAAAATCAAGAACCATTCATTACACATTGTCACATATTTGACAACATATGGTTACGAGTCTGAAGTACCCTGACACAGGAAACCCATTCGGTGTTTAAAGTGTTTGTGGGTAATAAAAGTAAACATCTTACTTTTAATTAAATTGTAACTACATCTCCTTTCTAGATGTGTAACACTTTCTACAGTAACTGTAACACAACGTATTAGGACACAGATATAACCAATAAATAAACGGCTCGTGTTGGTTTAATACATTTATTGACTATTCAACTAAAACTGGCAACAGTTGACGTGATTTATCAAGCATCAACTCATGTAAGCATTTATAGCTAGAATGAAAATATACACAAGTCTACCAACAAGTAGTATTATCATAACTATTTGACCGTAGCACGTCGAAAAATATTCAAACAGTGCCCCACAAGTCTGTACTAAAATTACAGATTCTTTATGTCATGATAGTATGTTTGATATTGAATTGTTATGTGCATCAAACTATACTCTATGACACTTTTCTACACTATACCAACACATGGTCGCACTTGTTGGAACCTAGTGAGAATATACCGAAACGATGTTAGAACATATTTGAAGAGTTTAGAGCGAATATAGTAAGAACATTGAATATATTGAATGAAATAATGAGAATACAGCGAGAACATACTGAAAACCAAGTGAGAACACAGCGAGAGCATAAGCGATGAGCTGAGAACCTAGGTTAAACATACTGCGACCATAGTGAGATTTCGTTAGCATCGGGAGAGTATGTTGAGAACATAATTGAAGAGTATAGAGAGAACACAACGAGAACATAGCTATGTTACTTCCTTGTTTAACTATGTGATCGTCATGTTATATCTGTGTGGATTATTTTGTTATCTATTTGATATAGTTTAATTCTATGGCTGCCTTTGCCTTGTCAGTGATCCTTCTTGTTTATTGTTGGCTGTCATAGTTTATCGTTTATTACGCTTATTAGCATTGGGGGACATAGGCTCATTACGGTCACACTTAACCGTAACATCTTTTCTGTCTCTATTAATCGTGCTACTGGCTGTTAACATCTTTTCTGTCTCTATTAATCGTGCTACTGGCTGTTAACATCTTTTCTGTCTCTATTAATCGTGCTACTGGCTGTTGCTGACCTAAATTTGCATTATACAAGACTATTATTATTATTCCATGACTGGGCTACCAGATCCAAATCTGGACAATAACAACACAAGACAAAAGAAAAATAGTGACAGCAGCCATGACATGTCTACGAAAACTACTCAGAGCGTCATTTAGACAGACTTAGAAACGATACCATCAGACAGACAACCAAAACAATACCAGTATTGGGACACATCAAAAGACAACAGATCAAGTTGTTTTCACACACTTCCAGACTACCAACAGACTGTATACCACAAATGGCCATGACACACAGACATCACGGGTATAAAGCCAGAGGCAGAACATGTAAAAAATAGATCACAGAAATCAAAGAAACCACAGGAACAAGCTTACAAACATCACAAAGGAAGACATCTCCAGAGAACTTCTCTACTCCTGACGCCCCAAGGCAAACAAGGGCCACCGCATATAGATATATAGATTGACTGACTGTTGACATAGGTTGTGATAGTTTACTGTTATATTACACATATCTTCTGGAATACTGCTTTTGGTTGTGCTGCTTGAGTTTTCCCTATATTATCATTGAAACATAATAGAAATGGTGGTTGGTTTAACTCTAGTTCACAGAGTGCGTTAAGAAATGTGCGACTTCGCTTGTTTGTTGGATTGTTAGTGGAAGATTTTTATCGTTATGAGTGGAGTGTCTATCTACATGGTCCAGCTGATCTCTAGATGCTCTATTAGGGGTTGACTGAATTGTGTCAGGTACGCCTGCCGACTCAGCATCATACGGTTAAATCTAGCTTCAGATCACAATACGAGATCGATTCGCGTATACCACTATTAGCACAAATATTAGGAAATGCTCCCATTATTGGATCCAGCGGTTTGTGGCAGATAGCGTATAGTTTCATCCCATGACATTGTAATATGAAACATACAGGTATCTAAATAAATTACAAACAAGGTAAATAAGCCTTGTAAAATGATATTTGTATTCTAGTTCGATATACGACAATTAACAATGAAATAAAGATTATATAATTGTTAATGTAGACTTGTTGATTACTGTATGGATGTTTTTCGACGTGTTACAGTCAAATAGTTGTCATAATCATACTTCTTGGCAGAGTTGTGCATATTTTAAATCTTTCTATTAATGCACATGAGCTGTAACACGATAAATCATAACTACTGTTGCCAGTTTGTGTTGTATAGTCAATAAACATATTAAATTGACACGGGCCCATTTTTTAATTTTATTATATCTTTGCCCTATTACGTATTTTTATAGGTACTGTAGAAAGTGTTATACATCAGGAAAGGACATTAATTCACTTTGTAATGAAAAGTAAATTGTTTACTTTTATTACCCACAAAAGCTTTAAATATCGCATGAGTTTCCTGTGTCATAGTACTTCAGACTCGGAAACGTATGTTGTAAAATATGTGCCAATGTGTAATGATGTTACTTGATTTTTTTTTACGTCTTAATACAAGTACAGTGATGCAATTGTTTCATCTGCTGAAATGTTCTAGAAGGCTGAAATAATAAAGACTACGTAATTATTACCATGTACAATGTTGTAGAGGGGTGAATTAATACTGTCTATGAGTATTTGTCACCAGGTACAATGATGTACAATGCGTGCACATAAGATTGACTAGGTCCACGGTTAATAAAGTCTGCTGATTCTGCATACATTTACACTGTACTTCAGCTAGTTAGAACTAGAATAATGCAAATTGCAGCCCTACAATCTCGGTGACCTGGGCAAGGTATGACTTTCTACTGAGTCAGCAGTGCAACATTTTGAATCCGACTTTCATATTTGGCAGAAATAGCTACACCCCCGGGATCTCGTCTTTATTTTCACAGGACAGAGACCCCGCAAAGTCTGGAATATTATTAGCTTTATTAGTTCATTACTCATTGCTAGCTTCTGTGACTGGCTTTGCGAGCCGATAGAAGTATTTGTGCGCAAACATATTTCAAGAAGCAATCAAAAGACGGAAATTATGAAAATATGCGGAACACTGAGTTTACTAAACATACAGATAGACAATATACGAGTAAAGCAAGTAACAGGGTTAAAATATCTCGGTACTTTTTTTTACAAAACATGGAAGCTTCAACAGAGAGATAGAGACGAGATGTCAATGTGGCAGTATTAGCATCCTGTTCTGACCGCCAAAATATGTAGGCACATTTCACAATATAGAGAACCATTCACAAGGAGGGCATTTCACAGTAAGAAGTGAGAACCCTTCACAGTTAGCGAGAGATTGACGGTGTGGAATGCCACGCATTGCCTTAAGAGTTTATGTGTAAATAGTGTCACTACGGACGATGCTGACAAAACGCAAATGTGTGCTATCTAAAAATGTGTCAAGCGATGATCAAATGTAAACGTATGTTTATCTAAGAACGTGTCAGACCTTTTGTTTATAATAGACAGATGTGATTATATCAGGTGGAAGCTTCCTGATTGCTCTAAAGTGTTAAGATATCCAAAGTGATTTATAAATGTGCAACGTGTGTTATTGACTGACCAGATGGAAGCATTCCGATTGGTCTGAAGTTGTTAGGATTTCCAAAGAAAGTATAAATAGTCAACGTGTGTTTATTGTATGACCAGATGAATCAATCATGACTGGTAAGAGATTTTCCTCTGGGGAAATGAAGGGGTTCGAATGGTGGGAAGTTTCGCGAAGTTTGGAAGAACCTGGGAGTTGAGAAAATGTGAGGATTCGATCATCGACTACGGGAGACCAGTCGGGTATCCAGACTGAGGTAACAGTTCCTAAAATGCACATGAATTTGTAGTGGAAACTACACGTACACTCATATGGCTGTCTAGAATTAGTATTGGAACAAAGTGAAATTAGAGTAGAATATTGAAATGTTTCATTATTATCATTATGTTTATACGGTAACATGTGTTTATTTATAACAAGTGTTAGAGTCGTTTCATGTTTTGACATTGCACATTTTATATTCATGATCTGATGTTCGTCTCGAAGATAGCAAATACTCCGGAATTTTATGTTCATATTAAAAGTCGTCCTTATATTGAAACAAGAGGTGTCTTTGTGATTATTTGATGTCAAGAAGAGTTCCACAGGTTTAGACTTGGCCACAGCACCAGATGTTCCAGAAATGGTCTTTTCTAAAACACTTGGTTAAACATCTTGTTTTATCGTCACTTTTGTGACTTTGTCACAGTCTAAGTAACTGTGACGCACCTTTACACTACGTGCAGAACCCATATCTGTCACACTCTTATCTTTTACAGTCAATTGCAAATGCAGTAACATACCACTACTTCTTCATCCCAAGATCGAGATGGAACTTTAAAGACAAATGATCTACAGTATATTCAGCATATTCTTACAAACACTGTGCTACCTTTGTCAAACCTGGTCTCTCTCGTATATACAGTACAGAAAGAGAGTGATATGTGAGATGAAATGCTTGAGGAAAGCTGCAGAGGTCACTTGGCTCGATAGATTACGAAATGAAGACATCATTGAAAGAATAGGTATAACAGCTTGCACAGATTACATAGAAAGGCAGCAGATGAAATGATTTGGCAACATTATTAGAATACATCGCAACAAGTTGCATATGCAGGCATACAACCTAATGAGATCAGGGTATAACCTCAGAGGAAGACCACGGACAAAATGGATAGAAAACGTCAAGGACATCCTGAATAAACACTGGCATTGCACATCCGAGGCCACACATCTTGCTTTAGAACGCAAGCTCGATCTCCAATAACCCCTATGCTTAACGGCAAGAGTGGATAACAAACCACGTGGGGAAAGACAATAGACTCACGTTATGCTTGGTTTGGGTAAGGACCTCACGCAGCCCTTCTCTAGCCTTGTCAAACTATATTTTCACATATGTAAGTTATGTTATTTTTTTCCCACTCTAAGTAAGCGTCTCACGCATTGACTCACTCTATATAACTATCAAAAATAATCGAATTCTATATTTATTGCTGACAGCTCCCACTTTCACCTGGTATTGATATCACATGTAATCTCCCGTTTAGAAATATCTGATTTAGTTTTTGAAAATAACTGGACTATTTAATCTTGTATTTCGTCATATATTCAGTCCTGCCGGATAATCAGGTTTCATCCTTCTATAGTGACATATTTGACTTTTCACGTGATTTTATTTGATCTATATATCTATCCATAAACCCATAACTCTGGCTCGTAGGGGTACCACATTGGATGCCTCAGCACACATAGTCCCCGAGCGAATTATATCCTCTACGATGTGGATGAGTGTGAAAATATCTTGCCCTGTCCATTCCTTGATGTTGTCTATTCATATCTTTATTTGCCCTCCTCTGCTTCTTCCACCCTCGACAGTTCCCAGCAGTATTGTTTTTGACAAGGAATCGTGCCTGTATACATGTCCGAACCATGCTAGTTTTCGTCGTTTCACTATTGAAAGAAATGGCTCCTGAATGCCTGCACACATCTCTACTTTATTTCTTACGTACACATTGGTCTTTTTTTTCCTTACAAGAAATTCTTAGAATTCGTCTGTAGCATTTGTACTCGAAAGCCTGTAATCTTCTCTCCATGTCCGCAGTGATTGTCCAGCTCTCACAACCATACGACACAACAGAAAGCACCAGCGACTTATACAGTTTGATTTTCACTCCAACACTGATGTTGCTTTTCCAAATCACAGTTAGCCTTGACAAGGGTGCTAAAGCCATCCCCAGCCTTATTTTTAGTTCTGCTTTGCATTTACCATCGCTGCATATACTGGATCCGAGGTATTTGAAGGTATTCACCTCCTCAAGCTTATGTCTATTCATCACGATATTAGTCTGGTTTTCTGTGTCTCTGCTTTTTACCAAAATTTGGCTCTTTTTTGATGACTTTGTGTCAAAATTTATTGAAAATCTTGATACAAGTCAATGCATCACTTTAGAAGGATGAATCCAAATTTAGTCCACAATTATTGTAATGTCCATGGAGACGAACAAAGACTTACTAGTCCTGCAGTAGAAATATAATGCAACGATACCCGGATGACTGCTTGATCATAACGCTGGTAACGGCTGGACATAAAATGATTGTGACATATTTTCTCAAAACTAGTATCTAGTTGGCGTAGCCATTTGCTGAAGACGTTTTCGAGAATAATTCTTCTGTGCTAAGACTAGGATTATACCTTATGCAGAACCAAGATTCCGGATAATACAGTTGAGAATGTTGTGTCAACACACATGAGTTCAAGGAAAAGGAATGATGTGTTGTGAAATATCATCAATTTGTGATGGTACATTTCGTATATTAACATTTATTTTACTATTTTTAAAGTATTGAATTATATTCTTGTGATATGTCGGGGTAAGGGGTTTGGGGGATGTGTATTATTACTATTGCTATATCACTCCATTGAGTAACTAGTATGACGATTATATCGATGTTTTACATTGTTTTATTATTACTGTGTGTACCATGTGATTTACATATAAATTCTTATTTTCTAGATACAGACTGTAATAATGGGAAGTTTGGGAGAAACTGTGAACACATATGTAACTGTGCTAACACAAGTGATCCATGTTTCGTTAGTACTGGTGGATGTCCATCTGGCTGTGCAGATGGTTACCATGGAGAATCGTGTACACAGCGTAAGTTATAATTATTTACAATAGGGAATGTTTCTCGTTGAAGATCGAGATTTGTTCTTCGTATGAAATGAACATATCAGGGAAAGAATAGTTATAATACCTTGTACAGATTACGTAGAAAGGCATCAGATCAAGTGGTTTGGCCACATTATTAGAATGCTTCATGACAAGTTGCCCGTACGGGCATAAAACCATATGAGATCAGGGTACAATGGCAGAGGAAGACCAGGAAAAGATGGATAGAAAACGCAGGTACATCCTGAACAGACACGGTCATAGCACAGCCGTGCTCACACATCTGACTTTAGAACGCAAGCTCGAGCTCCAATCACCCCTACGCTTAACGGCAAGAGTGGATAAAATACAACCTGGGGAAAGACAATTAGACAATGTTTCTTGTTGTAATATTCATGATTTTGGTAAAATTGATAATAGACATGTAACAAGTTGCTCTCAAGTTATCAAATACATACGAAATGAACATAGGAACTTGATTTGGATTTGAAGTGTCATCCTTAAGATGACTTTATCTGCACAGTACAGTGACCAGCTGTCAATACTCTTACACAATGACTAGCGGTCAACACTCTTACACTGTGACTAGCTGTCAACATTTTTACACAGTAACTAGTGATCAACACTTTTACACAGTGAATTGACAGAGTTTAAGGTGAGCTCTGTATGGAGAAAGTCAAAGTGGATGCGGAATCAGTCTTGAAATATGGCATTTAACAGCGTTAGCTCAACGATCACAGACAAGAAGTAGTTCGACATCTAATTGTTAATTGAGACCGAGAAGGAACTGATGGTTATAGAGATGTGTTTCAATGGAAGAAATCTTAGAATCGCGTGCATGGCTTGAACTATTCAGGAAGAAGTGCTGGTTATAGGAATGTGGTTATATGGAAGAAGTCTTAGAATGGCATACATAGTTTGAACTTTGTGGAGAAAGAACTTATTGAGATGGCTACCAAAAGAGTTATTTTTTTTACCTCATAATAAGCAACCTACATTATTTGGTCACTTTATGAAAAAAAAAGTATTGCAAACTTCTGATAGTTGCCATGTTCTGGATATGAAATACGCGTACATCTTAGCAGATCGATAATAGGAAAGACTACATTAAAACTGTGTAACAATAGTACTTACGTAGATAAATTGTGTCGTAGTTTTACGGTGACCAACAGACTATTGCACAATGTGGTATATGTACTAAATTATAAGCATTACAATGCTCAAGAAATTATCAACATTTCACCCTTAGGGCCTTTTTCAAGAAAATACAAAAGAAATAGTGCGCACACAATAATAACAGTAAAAGCAATGGTACTATCACAGAGGCACTGGAACGCAGATAATGAACAACACGAAATACAAAGCGACAATATGCGTACACAATTTTTCATGGAAGCGGGTTTTTCTTGAAATCGAAATCAGGAAATTATTACGAAATGAGAAAAAGACTATTACTGAAAGCAATATTGAATGCAATACAACGAGGATCACAGTATTCACTTGTGGTCTTTGAATAATTTCCATTCTTCTTCTGTTATTGTAGTACATAATGGTAGTTTTTAGAATTTCCCTATGAATTTTTGTGTGTTATACCATGTCATGTCGTCCGTAAATATTGGTATTCTCATTTTTTTGTTCTTAGTTTTTTATTTATCTTGGTTGTTGTTTTTCTTCTTTCTCCTTTTCCATCAATACAATTAACAAAAAGATAAATGATCAGGTACTGAAACATATGGAGAAATTTCAATATCTTAGGAGCATTTTTTCTTTTACAGACGACGAAATTATGGAAAGTGAGCTCAAGACAAGAATTTTTTTTTTAAATAACTGAGTAAATTATGAATGACAAGATAATGAGAATACGATCATGGACTTACACGAACTTTGAAACACAAATCTATCCCGATGGAAATCAAAATTCAAATAATAAATTCAGTTCATAAAGAACGTTCATAAATAATTGTCCACCGATGTCATCTATTTTCTCTGTAATTACTGAGCGTATAGGCATCATATTTTGCATGTACATTATTTCATAACCACGTTATATATTTATGATTCATTATTTTCTGCATTGATCGGATTTATCGCAACAGTTGTTATGAATGTCGTTTTAAGGTAGCAATATTTTTCTTTTTATAGTAATAAAATAGATGGGTTTACGATACAAATTACCATATATTTTGTCAATGAGGAAGAATATGTCTTATTTGTTTATTGTTTCTATTTACTCACCAATTATTCATTGTCCGTTAGGCAAAGTGTGAATATACAGCCAATTCAAAGAAACGATGGAATACACAGACGTCATCATTGATTAAATTATATTGCATTGCCGTGTATTGTCTTTAGTGAACATCTTCAGGCATCAAATAGCACAATCTTAGAACGTTAATTAATATTGACATATTAACCATATTACGTAAGAATGTTTTTTTTGAAGATTTCATAGTTCATAATATTAAAATAATAGCAGAACATCATTTTCCTCAAAGGTGTATCTCATATTCGACGTGTTTGCATGTAAATAAGTACAGATTATAATAAAGCAGCATTTACAACTATATTATAATCATGTCTTTGAAATTTAAATTCGTGACACTGAAACGTATACCAATGAGATTGTACAAACATTTTTCACAAGGAGCCCGACGCGGTACTCTATTTCAAAGTAATTCTAGGGCCTCACAAAGAACACACCATGCCATGGGTATACATTTCGAAACATCATCAATGTGGTTACGCGAAAACAACCATACTTTAAAAAAAAAAACAAGAAACGAGAGGAAGAAAAAATGTTTTTAATAATTTCGATGAAACAAATAGGTACGAGAGCAATTTCGTAGACTTTTCGTTTGCAAAGAAGCGTTGACATTAAAGACATTGATTATTAATATGAACGATTATGATTATGACAGATTATGAATAGAACAATAAGGGAAGCATATTTTGATAACATAATTTATATTATAAACAACAACATAGAAGAAAACATATTCGTATTAGCAGATTTCAACGTACATTTAGACCAGAAAGATAGGGAATATAAGAATAGATTATACCGTTGGGAGACAAAATACACAATACTACAATTAGAATATCTTTAAAAATATAGAAGAAATACCATGACTCAAGATCAATGGGAAAATAATAAACAACATTAGATATGCAGATGACACTGTTCTTTTAGCAGAAAGTGAACATGAACTACAAAGACTAATAGATCAAGTCAATAAATCAAGTAATGAATATGGACTGGATATAAATATTAAAAAAACAAAAACCATGATAATCAGCAAAGACACAGAAGAACAGGAGGTAAATATAAACATACAGGGAGAGAAACTACAACAAGTAAAACAGTATCAATATC
Source organism: Meghimatium bilineatum (assembly GCA_034231615.1). Classification (NCBI taxonomy): domain Eukaryota; kingdom Metazoa; phylum Mollusca; class Gastropoda; order Stylommatophora; family Philomycidae; genus Meghimatium; species Meghimatium bilineatum. The sequence goes on from CM067306.1 coordinate 8,366,962, forward strand.
TTGGACACATAGTCACAAATGATGGCAGATGTGAAACAGAAGTTAAAAGGAGAATAGGAATGGCTAAAAGTACCTTCAATGACATGAGGAAATTATTAATATCTAAACAAATTACAAACAAGTTAAAAATGAGAATTATAAAATTCTACATCTATTCCATATTAATGTAAGGCTCAGAAACATGGACACTAAATAAACAATTAGAAGACAAAATTGATGCCTTTGAGATGTGGTTATATAGAAGAATAGGGAGAACATCATGGAAAGAGAAGAAAACAAATAAAGAGGTGCTAAAGACACTTAATATGAAGAAAGAACTACTAAGAGAAATAAAGATCAGGCAAATAAAATACTTTGGACACATTAAAAGACATGACACCCTATTGAAGACCTTAATTGAGGGTAAAGTCAAAGGGAAGCGAGCAAGAGGTAGGCAGAGATACAAGTGGGAGAGTAACATTACACGATGGACAGGTTACAGTCTAGCAGAGTGCACCACCAAGACAAGAGACATGGGATGTTCGAGATACGTTGCAGCCAACCTTCGTTGCGGAGACGGCACTTGATGATGATGACAACAAGTGAACGACACGCATATACCAACAATTACTGGAAAATTTATTTTCCACATAAAATAATATCTTTTCTACCTTAAATCGACATTCGTAGTGACTGCTGCGATCAATACGTTCAATCTAGAAAATAACAAATCATAAATCTGTAACGTTGTTATGAAATAATGCACTCATGCAAAATATAAAGTGTAAAAAGTAAGCAATTACGGAAAACATAGACAATATCGGTTGACATTTATGAACATTTTATAGTACGAGTATTTCTTGTTCTATTTCGATGCTAAATAAGACTGCCATTGTTTCATAAAATGTATTTATAATAAAATTGTTATTCTACATGCTCAAATTTATATAACAGAATAAACTTCTTGTTCACAGCTTGTCAAGCGGGAACTTATGGCACAGACTGCAACTCTACCTGTTCACAGTTTTGTAAAGCAGACGCCAGTGGTACACCAATTTGTGATAATATTAATGGCAGTTGTAGTAATGGCTGCACAGACGACTACATGTTACCACAATCACAGTGCAATACACGTAAGTTTAAGTTACACAATCACAGTGTAATGCATGTAAGTTTAAGTTACACAATCACATTGTGATACACGTAAGTTTAAGTTACACAATTGAATAAAGGTCATTTACATGTTAATGTTTTTTAACTGAAATTGCATGTATATCTTTATAATCATATGACACACATATGGCATTCACATGATACTCACATGACACTCACATGACACTCACATGACATATAGATAGACAAAAAGATGTCTTCAGCGTAATATAATGGAGACATGTTCAAGAGATTCGGACAATGTCTGCAAATTCCGAAGTTATGTATATATCGCAGATTATCAGTCTTTCAGGAGTCATCTCCGCTACAACGGATCTCTAGCAAATTATATATCTTTGTCGTGATGGTGCAATATGCTTGACCTTAACCTATTCATCTCGTAATGTTTCTCTCACACTTCCATCAATGTTATGTCATTTCTCTCCCAATTCTAGCTATGCTATCCACTTCTCTCTCACTTCCATCAATGATATCCCACTTCTCTCCCACTTCTATCAATGCTCTCCCACTTCTCTCCAAATTATATTTATGCTTTCCCACTTTTCTCCCACTTTATGTTATCCCGCGTCTCTTCAACTTCTATCTATTCTATCCTACTTATATCTATGATATCCCACTTCTATCTATGCTCCCACTTCTGTCCCACTTCCATCAATGCTCTCCTAGTTCTCTCCCACATCTATCTATGCTATCCCACTTCTCTCACATTTCACTCTATGCCATCTCACTTCTCTCCCACTTCTATCTATGTTATCCCACTTCTCTCCCATTTCACTCTATGGCATCCCACTTCTATATCTATGATATCCCACTTCTCTCCTACTGATATCTATGATATCCAATTTCTTTCCCACTTCTATCTATGCCATCCCACTTATCTCCCACTTCTATCTGTGCTCTCTCACTTTTATATATGATATCCCACTTTTCTCCTATTTCTATCTTTTCCATCCTACTTCTCCCCCACTTCTATCTATGATATCCCACTTCTCTCCCACTTCAACCTTTTACTCGTTCCTCCTCGACTGTACCATCAAATAAGGTCTTCAACAAGATGGCATGTCTTATATCAAAAATGGTTAATTTATTTGATTGTTATTTCGTAAAATAGTTCTCGTATCACATGAAATGTTGTCGAATCTCTGTGTTGGTTTTTCTTCTCTCTTTCCATGAAGTTCTCCCTATTCTTCTATATATCCACATCTCACATGCATCAATTCTGTCTTCTGTCTGATTATTCATGATCCATGTTTCTGAGCCATATATTAATATAGACAAGATATATCAGGATACAATTCTCATCTTTAATTTGTTTACAATTTGCTTAGATGCCAATCTTTTCTTCATGTCAATGAAAGTACTTTAGCCATTCCTGTTCTCTTTTTTACAATGAATATTTTATCAGGAAACAGAGAAAACAGTCATTAAGTTTCTTGATGATGATGATGATGCTGATGTTCGTCCATCGTAATAGACGATGACCAAATACTCAACCATAACAATAATAATAACAATTATAGACAAAAATGATAAAGTTAATAGTGTATTTTTAAATAGCTAACAAGTCCAATGCGAGCACAAAATTGTTCTTCTACAAAATTGACAACTGTAGAGGGCTCTATGAGACGTTGAGATATTTTTTTCTACGTGCCCGCTTCTGTCTTGCAGTATCTTGCCTGGTCTTCTCCGCCGCTATTGCTCCAATACTAACGTTGTAACGCCATGCTATTCTATCCTGATCGAGACTCTCCCAAGAGTCTATGCCAATTTTAAAATGTTTCAGTGATGACTGGCGCATTTTCTGTCCACCGGCTTTGTGAATTAATCTCTTGAGGACTCCATTATATATTTGTTTTGGCAGACGCGAGTCATGCATTCGCACAAGATGACCTGCTCAGCGTACCTGCACCTTCATAAGTAATGGATAGATGCTTATTGAGGTTTATTTTTCCATGACCTTGTAGTCCGGTACTTTGTCCCACCTATGGATGTTTAGTTATTTACTTAAGCAAGTAAGATTGAATTTATTTAGTTTCCTTGCAAGTAAAGAATTTGGTTGAGAAATGACTAGCGCTGAAATTGTTTTACGGTGTGGAAGGTTCTCACATTATGCTGTAATATCTTCCTAATTGTAAGGGAACTGTTATTCAAGGTCTAAGAGGATTCTCTATTATGGAAATATAGTCTCAGTTAAATAGAACGAATATTATGACAGTTGATACAAAGTTTCAATGGGGGGGGGGGAGGATAAGGGTCTCGAATTGTTCTCGTGCGGACCCGGGCTATAAGATAACCAAGATCCTAAAAGTACCTCCTCATGGTACATCCTGGAAACAGCAATACAGATGCTCTTGCTGTATTCATGGCTAACACTTCTAGGCTCCTGTCCGTGGATGCTGTAGATGGAATGAGAATTGTATGCAGAGACAGGAAATATCTCCGAAACCAATACGACATTACATTCAACATATGCTAGGCGTCTGTGCACTCAGACTTGACGGCTTAAAAAGCAGAAACATTGGAGGAGTGACCAATGTTAATGTCCCTAACAAACGGTGATCTTACAAGTACAAACATAATCTGGAAAAGGTAACACGCGCCAGAGAGCCGCGTAGTGTGCGGGATTCTATTCAGTGGCAATGGAGCTATAATAGTCAGCACGAGCGAGCCAGATTGGCGTTAGGATAACACGCTGTTCATGATCAAGAACATACAGAAGTCCGCATGTCCCATCACAATTTACCCCATTCAAAGTAGGAGTCATGACTCGGGTGTGTGATACGCAAACATGAACATGTACTCCTGGGTATGTATGAAAACTGTGAATACAGCTCCCCACTGACAGGAGACAAGCATTAAACAAATGTCGGGGAGCGCGTTGTCAAATGGCTGACCGATGGAGTGTTGAGACTCGGAATCTGGAGACTGGAGGCAGCATAGAGAGAGGCGCAAGTCTCTAACGACACTGCAAACCTAAACCAACTCGACTGTCGACTGTTTCCCAACACTGCCCTTACAGAGAGAAATGGGTTCAGTACAAAGGGGCCCACAGTGAGGCTCCTCGTCCGAGATTCGTATTTTACCTACCTCTCTGAGTAAAATATACACAATGTCGAAGATTCAAAATACACAGACCACTCATGGCGATGGATTGGAAGGCCATCTCAAGCGGACGATGCGAGTTTTTGAGAAATGAAATGCACTGGTCGAATCCCATGACGCCGGACGTGTTTGCCAAAGTAGCGCCTCGTCTATGACGGAGTATCAACCCTGTATAATTCGGCCGTCTCCGTTACCCAACACGGCTCATACGGAAGAAATTATATCTGGAACCTAGGAGCACATAGCGTGGTAATGGAATGGTCTTCCTACACGAGAAACATCTCACTGGCTCCGAAGCTTCTCGTCAGAGGATAGAAAAACAAAGGGCGACACAATATACTATCAACTCGCCTCCTCTCATGTACCCCCCTCCCTGAGTAGGAGACTCCTCCAATAGGCATTGCACCAGACCGAAAGGTGAAGCCACCTGTGCGCTAAAGACAGCCCATAAACCTCCCCACTGCACATAAGAAAGTGCCATGTGACGTATTCTTTCCAGAATATTGTCTTTCTAATGAACTCTTTGAGCCTCTCTCTGTCTTGGGCAATGCGGCTTCTAAATTAAATGAGGAAATTAAATGAACAAGTGGACAGCCAGACATTCATGAGATTTAAATTTACAAAATACAGGAACAATCAATAATTCTGTATGATTATGGGAACAATGTCTTAATCACTTTATTGTGTTACTTTATTCTAAATATCATATCTAGTTCTAGAAGATTACATAATTTACAAATTATCTTCTCAAGGTTACCGGGAATAATCCTGCGACGCCTCATAGCAAAAAAGAGAGAAAAGACAATAGATATACAGATAGACACCACGGTTATTGCATCTCGGCTATTCTTCTTCTTCAGCGTTCGCTCTCAAATAACCACAACGAATATTTTGTGTGATTTCCACCAGGGAACGTGAAGTACGTTGTGCTGCAAGTTCCACATTAAAACTGTGATTATTTGCACCCCGGTTGGCCACTTGTGCTCAGGACGTCCGAGGTCCAGCACATCCGTTTTCGTCATTCCTTTCTTTCGGGTTTGGTCCCTAATCTCGGCTATTGATATATTGGCAATCAGCAAGAGCAGAATGGAAACAACAAAACACCGAGAGAGAGAGAGAGAGAGAGAGAGGGAGAGAGAGAGGAAAGTTGATTGATGGGGTTACCGGCATCATGAGACATCACTATATTATTGCATATATTATTGATATATATATCCATAACCCGAAGACTAACGGTCATTCAGACCTGCGACGCCTAACAGTAAGAGCAAAGAAAGGATAATATATCCCAATACTAGAGATTTACTCCACGTATGGGTCAAAGGACATGATCCCATGGACCGCTGGATCAGCAACCAACCAACCAACTCCACGTAACGTAAAGTTGTGCATATAATATTTTCTTTTCTGAATGTGTTCATCCATCACCAACTGTTTTTATATTCATGAGTTGAAATTGTTCTGACATTTTCATGCGATGTTACATTCAGAAACTAGATTTTAATATATTTATTGTGTCACACGCAGCATGTCCAAACGGAACATACGGCAAAGAATGTATGTCAAAATGTTCTCAGTTTTGCATACGTGACAGTAGTGGTACATCAGTTTGTAATATTGTTGATGGGACTTGTTTGTATGGATGCGAAGACGGCTACAAGCCTACTCTGTGTACAGAAAGTAAGTTTCCATGTTGTGTACAGAAAGTAAGTTTCCATGTTGTGTACAGAAAGTAAGTTTCCATGTTGTGTACAGAAAGTAAGTTTCCATGTTGTGTACAGAAAGTAAGTTTCCATGTTGTGTACAGAAAGTAAGTTTCCATGTTGTGTACAGAAAGTAAGTTTCCATGTTGTGTACAGAAAGTAAGTTTCCATGTTGTGTACAGAAAGTAAGTTTCCATGTTGTGTACAGACAGTAAGTTTCCATGTTGTGTACAGAAAGTAAGTTTCCATGTTGTGTACAGAAAGTAAGTTTCCATGTTGGGTACAGAAAGTAAGTTTCCATGTTATGTACAGAAAGTAAGTTTCCATGTTGTGTACAGAAAGTAAGTTTCCATGTTGTGTACAGAAAGTAAGTTTCCATGTTGTGTACAGAAAGTAAGTTTCCATGTTGTGTACAGAAAGTAAGTTTCCATGTTGTGTACAGAAAGTAAGTTTCCATGTTGTGTACAGACAGTAAGTTTCCATGTTGTGTACAGAAAGTAAGTTTCCATGTTGTGTACAGAAAGTAAGTTTCCATGTTGGGTACAGAAAGTAAGTTTCCATGTTGTGTACAGAAAGTAAGTTTCCATGTTGTGTACAGAAAGTAAGTTTCCATGTTGTGTACAGAAAGTAAGTTTCCATGTTGTGTACAGAAAGTAAGTTTCCATGTTGGGTACAGAAAGTAAGTTTCCATGTTGTGTACAGAAAGTACGTTTCCATGTTGGTACAGAAAGTAAGTTTCCATGTTGTGTACAGAAAGTAAGTTTCCATGTTGTGTACAGAAAGTAAGTTTCCATGTTGTGTACAGAAAGTAAGTTTCCATGTTGTGTACAGAAAGTAAGTTTCCATGTTGTGTACAGAAAGTAAGTTTCCATGTTGTGTACAGAAAGTAAGTTTCCATGTTGTGTACAGAAAGTAAGTTTCCATGTTGTGTACAGAAAGTAAGTTTCCATGTTGTGTACAGAAAGTAAGTTTCCATGTTGTGTACAGAAAGTAAGTTTCCATGTTGGGTACAGAAAGTAAGTTTCCATGTTGTGTACAGAAAGTAAGTTTCCATGTTGTGTACAGAAAGTAAGTTTCCATGTTGTGTACAGAAAGTAAGTTTCCATGTTGTGTACAGAAAGTAAGTTTCCATGTTGGGTACAGAAAGTAAGTTTCCATGTTGTGTACAGAAAGTACGTTTCCATGTTGGTACAGAAAGTAAGTTTCCATGTTGGGTAGAGAAAGTAAGTTTCCATGTTGTGTACAGAAAGTAAGTTTGCATGTTGTGTACAGAAAGTAAGTTTCCATGTGTAGTTATAGCTTCAGTATACAAATAAGATTACTTCAAGTTAGTAATAAAATATAGAACATGTCTTCCTTCTGTTTTATTTTCATTTATTGTTACTCATATTTTCATTTATTGTTACTTATATTTTCATTTATTGTTTCTCATATTTTCATTTATTGTTACTTATATTTTCATTTATTGTTTCTCATATTTTCATTTATTGTTACTTATATTCATATTTATTATTTGTACTTATTTAACGTTAGAAAAAGTTACATTGTAATAAGATAACTTGTTAAAATGATCCTCACTGTTCACAATTTCTATTTATGTTACAACTCTTCATTTTGTCGGATAATTTCTAGAAGTGAATATAATACGTCTTAGGGAAAGAAGGAGATAGGGAGAGGGGGGGGGGAATAATTAACTAAAAAAATTATAACAAGGCATTCGTCTATTTCATGCTCATTTGTAATCCCTTCATTTGTTTTAGCTATTTAATTTTTTTTGTTTACCCAACCCCCTCCTTTTTTTACTACAATCTTGCATCCTCTATCAGTTAGATTATTATATACATTCACAAAGTCACTTTCATAGTTTCCTCTGAAGACGAGGGTGTGAAGAGAAGTGAACCATCTGACAGATTATATGGCACTGCCACTATTAGAAGACTGTCCATCTATGTACAGAGCAGAGATACTATGTGTGTATCTTCATGTTACAGTCCCTACATGTTGTGTGCAATCTACAACATAAGTTGTTCAATTTTTTTTAATGTGTGTGGTTGGGAGGGAGCCAGAAATATTTTGATGTAATTGCTGTACTGTTATTATTGCTTGATCGTCTGCAGAAAGACGTTTTCTCAGGAGGTTATTTAGATTGTCCTCTTCATTGGTGTCCACAATTTTACATATGCAATTGATATATTTCATTACTAGCACGGGAGATAGAGCACAACCCTGTCGCACTCCAGAGTATATGTGGAATTTGTCTGAAAGCCATGCACTCGAATCTAATTGTACATTGGCTACCTGTGTAACTACTGCTGCACAAAATTGAATAGGTGTTGTGGAATCCCATATTGTGATAGCAGTTCCCATAGTTGTCTGTCTATTCTGTTGAAGCCTTTTTCGTAGTCGACAAACACGATATATAATTCTTGTTTGTTTTCATTTTTTTTAATGCAGTTGTTTGCGTGTAAAATGGCATCCGTACAGTTCTTATTTTACGGAATCCGTACAGTTCTTATTTTACGGAATCAGTACAGTTCTTATTTTACGTATTCACATGTGAGTGTTGTGAAACTGTGTTACGATGAATGCTCGTAGAAAATTGTTCCAGTGTGGCTTAGAAGTGAAATAGTTCTGTATTTTGTACTATCTCTTTTGCTGACTTTTCTCTCTTCCAAATCGGCATAGTTAACACGTGTTATAAACAGTACCTGAGATTGGGAGTGGTGTGGGCTGGGGGTGAGCAGAAATTAAAGAAACACCGTGTCTAGCTTCAAAAGTATTAAATATTTTTGAAAGATCCATTTTAGAAACAATTATCATTTCGTAATAAGCATCAGTTCGCAAAAACCTACTAGACGTTTTGTAGCAGGACAATGGTAGATCTAATATTAGATTTCCAGCAGAATATAATCCAGAGAAGAGATAAGTATTGTCACAAATGTATTTGTACCAATAGTCCAGCGCATCCATCTTCAGCGGTAGAGAAGTGTGGATATCATGTTCCAATAAAATATAATGCCTGATTAATAGCATCTATTTATAACTTAATTCATTGATTGAATATCATTAATATCTATTGAGTAGACTTTCACAAAATCTATTGAGTAGACTTTCACAAAATCTATTGAGTAGACTTGCACAAAATCTATTGAGTAGACTTGCACAAAATCTATCTTAGAAATCATGATAGAAACCTATGTATCCTAGACATGATTAATATTAGAGCGTACGTATACAAGCAATCATTAAAAACACACCATTTTGTTTTACGTGTAACAATTGTGTGTGCTTAATTTAAAATACACAGAACAATTAAATTTACAAATCTGATTCATTTGCTGACCAAAATGTGCATTTTCTATAAAGTGAACAACCTCAGAACCGTATTCTAAGCAGTTGTGTAAACTAAGTTGTTTTTTTTAAAAGTCTCTCTCACTGTCAGTAAATCAGAAACATTATTAATGCCCTGTATTACCCCCCCCCCATCTAGCATCAATACAAGTTTCGCATTGACATGGTATGCTAATGCACAGTGATTGAAAACAAAGGTTTGGGGTATGTGAACCCATTATGCAATGAATGCTCGATCAAGATCATGGACATCATTGATGACATGCCGGCGGATCATTCTGTTCAGTTGATCCCACGAGTGCTAAATCGTGTTCATGTCAAGAGAGAGTGCAGGCAATCCAGTACATGAAAAGTATGCAGGGCAAAGAATTCCTGGTAATGTTTCCTGTGTAAGGCCTAGGGTTATTTTTCTGAAAGATTCTTAAATCTTGATCATTCTGGGAAAAAACCCACTACAATAGACTCCAGTTCTTGGTTAACGTATACGTCAGTGTCAAATTTGTTAACTTTGAAAACGTGAAGGAACGTACAGTGGCCATAGACGAATCCACCCCACACAAGCATGCTTCCTCCTCCATATCTGTCGTGCTGGACTACACACACATTCGCAAATCTTTCTCCAGGACGACCACAGATGTGAATTCTCCGATCTGCAAAAGACACATTAAACCGGTTTTCATCAGATAACATTGTTGATATACATTTTCCCATTGGCCGACGACTATTGTGTTTGACCCAAGCAAGTCTATAAGCCCGGCGATATCTAGTAAGGATACTACGGATACTGGAACGTCCGTTCTGCAAGACAAAGGAGCGAAGTCTCCGTCGCACCGTGCTTGCGCTGACAAGTCTCCTAGTACCAGGTATAAGATCTGCTGTCTGTGGGGCTGTTAAGAAGCGGTCGCGCAGATGCATCAATCGAATTTGGCGATCTTGAGCTACCGTTGTTACACGAGGTTGGCCAGGCATTGAAGTGGACATTGGTTTTACGTATATCAAGAAATATCTCATTCAGCATCACTATAGTGGAATGGTCACAATTAAAATGTCTGGCAGCTTATCTGGTCACTATACGACCCCGCAGACATGCCAAAAACCTGACATTGCTCTTGTGACGAATGACGAGGTATCGGAAACAAACAAAATAACTTTATTTGGATGAAAACAAAATATGGCTCCTTGGTACTTACTAATGTGTATGCAAAATTTCACGTTGCTTCGACTAAGCTCGCAAAATTTGAATAAAACATGATAACGACAATAAAAACATGAAAACATTAAAGTTAACTCGTATTTATTCACGTGGTTAGAAAATCTCTCACATGCTTTTGATGCATTTTTAATGATTGGTTGTGTATTTACTTATAATTCTTAAGTATTTTGCTCATTGTTCATGCAGGTTGTGACCCAGGAACATATGGCCGTGGTTGTACTTTCAACTGTTCACAGTTCTGTGTACCAGACAAAAGTAACATCTCAAACTGTTATAACACTAATGGGACTTGCCAAAATGGGTGTTTGCCAGGTTATGGCGGTGATAAATGTAACACAAGTAAGTCAAGTAATGATTGGATCAAATGTTTTGTTTACAATTATCAGCAGCTAGAGCCGCGCGTTATGTACTCATTATTGTTATTCTATTGAATACTCTACTTCTGGATTTGTTCGCAAACTTCTGAAGGTGTCAGGTAAATTGTATGTAGCCTGTCAATGTGTACATCATCGTCGTGTGACATATTCTCTCCAGAACATGGTTTTCTTTGCGAATTCTCTTAACACTGAGAGTATGGGCAAGTTGAACTGCCGCAGTTAGAGGAATGTTTAAACAATCTGATATATCTCTGCACCATCGTCGTCTTGGGCACCCTCTTTCCTTGTAGCTGTTAACTCTGCCTTTAGCCATTCATCTTCCCATGCTGTTATGTCTCTTTATATTACCAAATGACACCTCAGCTTTCATGTCAAGATGTTGTTAAGGAGCTAGCCCTCTTTGACGTTTATTGATCTTAACACTCCTTCATTTACCTATTTAGTTGCCCATGGTATACGTACAGTTCGTAGCATCTCATTCCGAAAGCAGCTATTTATTGCTGATTTATTTAATGTCCATACCTCACAACCATAAATTGCCACTGGAAATACGTATATTCTGATCACACTGTTTACAGCTAGACGGAAATACTTGCATCCTACCCCTCTTATGGTCTTTGTCATGTGGTGTTGGTTGTCAAGTCTTTTCACAATACTAGGTACTCAAGTATTTTCTCTCTTGATCTTCGCCTACCCCTATTTCTCTTCAACTTGCCTGTTGTTACAATATGTTCCATATTTCTTCTTCTCATGATGTGTCCAAAATATATGGACTGTCTCATTTCTGTCGCCATTAAGCAGTACTCTTTTTTGAATTAATATGTGCCAAGAATAGTCATTACTCTTTGTATCAGTCCATAGTGCTCATAATATAATTCTATAAAACCGTATATCTTCTTTATTGTTGGTAGCCTTCTATCTGACATACTCTTCTTTGTTGTTTGCACATATGACCACATTGATCTCTCTTATAAATGTGATCTATCTATATCTATCTATACGCTGTGTCCCTTGTTTGCCTTGCGGCGTCAGGGGTGGGTTATCTGGAGATGACATTCGTGTGTGCTGTTTGTAAGCTTGTTCCTGTGGCTTCTTTGATTTCTGTGATCGATCTTTTGCGTGTCTGTCTCTGGCTTTATAACCGTTATGTCTATGTGTCATGGTCATTTGTGGCATGTAATCTGTTGGTAGTCTGGAAGCATGTGAAAACCACTTGATCTGTTGTCTTTTGATGTGTTCCAATACTGGTATTGTTTTGGTTATCTGTCTGATGTTATCGTTTCTAATTCTAACTCTTAATGACACTCCCAGTATTCTTCGTAGACATGTAATTTCTGTTGTCATTATTTTTCTTTTGTCTTGAGCTGTCATTTTCCAGGTTTGACACTTGTAGCACAGTGATGGAATAATAATAGTCTTGTATAATGCAACTTTAGTGATTATGTTTACATTTTTGTTCTTGAAAATACGTGTCATCTGTCTTAGGATCTGGTATGTTTTGTTGCATCTATTTTGTATCTCTTTACTGGTTTTCCCTTCACTCAATATAATGCTTCCTAAGTAAGTGAACTCATTTACTTGTTTAATGTGGTTATCATCGATGGAGATAATGATATTATAAATGTGGTGATCTGTATAAATCTTGTCTTTGCTACACACTTTTATCTTCATTGTTGTGGAGAGTCACACAACTTACGTTGGGGAGAGCGGCACCTCTGCTCTACGTCCTTCATGAAGACCACCGCTCTGAAGCACATGTTGTACTGTCTGCTTACATTCTTCGCATGGTCGCATGCTTGGTATCCCAAGGTTTAGATTGTGTGTACATTTGATTCTCATTGCCCAATGTTCGACCTACTGTGTACAGCAATAACGTGCCACAATGTGATAACATCAATGGAATCTGTGAATGTCAAGATGGTTATCAAACATCTTGGTGTAATGAAAGTAAGCTGACAATTGTATGTTATTAAACACCTTGGTGTAATCAAAGTAAGCTGTATCTTTGCTATTACATACTTAAGAATTCGCTGTGTCTTCTCATAAAGTTTTAGGAAAAGTTGTATAGTAAAATTTTACATCTCATAATTGTGTTATCAAATTGAAATATGCCACGCCCTTAAGTCAGAAATGCTTCTACGCACTATTTCTATGTATGGTAAACAGGTCCTGACGTTTGTGAAGCAAACATGTCCTGATTGTGTGGAGTAACATGTTCCGACTTTGTGAAATTTATGAAATAAAAATATCTTGACTTTGTGAAACAAACATGTTCTGACTTTTGTGAAATGTAAACGTGTTCTGACATTGTGAAGTACACATGCTAAGACTTTGTAGAGAAAACGTGTTCTGTCATTGTGAAACAAACGCTTCTTACTTTGTAAAATAAACACGTCTTGATTTTGTGAACTAAACACTTTCTAACTGCAAAACAAACAAATTGTGAGTGTACCTAACAGATTATGAGTGTACAAAGCAATCGCATTATTACCGTAGAATACCAAATCTCAACAGTGTAAAAGAAAAGTGTTAGAGTCATATGGGAGGTCTACAAAATCAACAAGGATATTTTTTTGCATTATATGTTTAATCTCTGAAATTATGTTTCTGTTCTTGTTATTTATGTTCATCGATTTCTACAAATGTTAAAAATGTACATATATGTTTTTGTGTGCATTCCCATTTTAGCGTGTCCAGTGGGAACATATGGTCATTACTGCAGTTCTAACTGTTCTCAGTTCTGTCTTCTCAACAACAATAAAACCCCAGCATGTCATCCCGAGCTGGGAACATGCGAATGTCAAGATGGTTATGAGACTGATCATTGTGATAAATGTAAGCCATTCCTCTAACTATCTATTTATTTCATTAAAATAAATGTAAGTTATTCCTCTGTTTATTTCTTTAATTGTAATAAATGTAAGTTATTCATGTTTCTATTTTTTTCATTGTAATAAATGTAAGTTATTCCTCTAACTATATATTTCTTTCTTTACAATACACGTAAAGTATTCATCTGTCTATTTCTTTCATTGTAATAAATCTTCTTCTTCTTCTTCTCGTTCGGAGTTTGACATGTCTACACAGCAAGTCCTGCTTTCCTAATACATGCTGCTGTATTTGAAATCTCCTCAGTGCTCCCATACATCTTTCTTTGGATATCCATCTCTGTGGGCCAGGATATCCATCTCAGTGTATTGCAGTCTTGCAGGATATGTTCAGCTGTCTGTGCTGCCTGCCCAAAAAGGCACAGTGGTGATGGCACCAATCTTAGTCTATTTAAGTGACTGTTTAATCTGTTGTGTCATGTTCTCAGGCGGAAGATAATAACCTGCTCTGCTCTGTTGGCAAGATCCGAGACCATATAATCAACAAGTGACTGGGGAGCCTGAGTTACTCTAGGAATCACGTAGCTTAGTTGTTAATGAGCTTGCTTACTATCACCGAGTTGGTGTGCCAGGTTCGAAACCAGGTCCTGACAACAACAAAATCAGATGCCTCGTTCTACTAGTTGATCAAGTTATAATTTCGTGATGCCAGCGGTGATCTGGGTGTGCCATGCTGAGTGATCATTTGCTGTAATCTCCCAGGAACTAGTATCGATGCTGCAGTGCTTGAGAGAGTTTTTTAGGTGATCCTTGAAGCGCTTTTCACCTCAACGTTTACCTTCGAACAGCTCCCCATAGACTAATCTCTTTGGAAGGCGTAATCTTATCTTGCATACGGAAGATGTGTCCAGTCCAGCGGAGTTTGGACATAGTCAACAGTGCATGGATGCTTTGCATAAGGGATTTCTGAAGGATTTCTGTGTCTTGCACTCAATCGTGCCAACGTTCTCCAATGAAGTTTCGTAGGCAAGTTTCGTAAGTGAAAAGAGTTTAGCTATCGAGCGTGTCTCGCATAGACAGTCAAGCAAGCAGCAGCATAAAGCAGTGTTGGTAGAACCACTGTGCCGTACACGTCCAACTTGATCTTGTATGCACTCATGAATGTTATCTTTGATGTTTTAATTGATTGATTTATATATTGATTGGTTGATTGAGTGATCGATTGTTAAAATATCCCTCCACTTTCTTCTTTCAGCGTGTGATCCTGGAAAATATGGTCCACAGTGCAAGTCTAGTTGTTCACCGTTTTGTAATGGCAACATTACATGCCTTAACATAAATGGAACATGCCCCCTAGGTTGCCAGAGTGGATACTCAGAACCATTATGTCAACCAGGCGAGAATGTTTTTTATTTATATAACTTATAAAATGGTATTCTTTAATGTAATTCTGAAATTGTTTTTCCATCTCGGCACTGATTTAACTGTTTTAACTTTCTTAAACATGTTTCAACAGCTCTACATGTATTACCAATATCACACCAATTTGGAACAAACCAACACAAAAATGTGGAGCAAACCAACACAAAAATGTGGAACAAACCAACACAAAAATGTGGAACAAACCAACACAAAATGTGGAACAAACCAACACAAAAATGTGGAACAAACCAACACAAAAATGTGGAACAAACCAACACAAAAATGTGGAACAAACCAACACAAAAATGTGGAACAAACCATCACAAAAATGTGGAACAAACCAACACAAATATTATCATAAGATAAGTTTACTACATTATAAGAAATAATTGCTAAAGTATTCTATTCATGATGTAATCATTAAAATTACATTTTTGGCAGTAATGTAATCAACCTTGGACTTTTTTGCTGTAATGATTTACTATATAAATACGTTTAGCAGTTTGCCATTTCTTTCAGAATAACGGATGCGCAATTGGCAACTGCTAGATTTGAACCCGGTGCATTTGTCGTCACAGACACGATACGAACCACTTTGTCACAGAGAAGGCCATTTATCGTTTTTACTATGATGTTCGTCAGGCTCTGATAACATCCAAACAGAACTTATCAAAGCAGCAGCAGAGAGCGGGAAAAATGGTTACACAGACTTTTTAATGTAATGTGGAAGAAACAAGAAAGACCAGAAGACTGAAGGAATGCGACAATCATTCCCATATGGAAAAATAGGCAGTAAGAGAGACTGCACAAAATACAGAGGGATATCTTTACTAAGCCACACAGGAAAATTTTGTTAACAAAATATTAAAGCAACGACTACGATCATACATTGAACCACAACTTCAAAACACCCAAACGGGCTTCAAAAGAACAACGGTTGTACGGGTGCTATCTTTACACTTAGCTAGCAGAAAGAGCCACAGAAAACAACAAATAATTATATATCGCATTCGTAGACCAAGAAAAGGCATTTGACAGAGTAGACAGACAACAACTATGGAAAACACTATCAATATACGGAGTACCAGAACATTTAATCAACATATGTAACGGCATTTATGCTAATAGCCAATGTGCAGTAAGAACAAATGCAGGTGTGTCCAATAAGGTCCAAATTCATTCAGGAGTTCGCCAGGGGTGTGTCCTATCCCTTCTACTGCTTATAACATATATCGACCACATCTGTAAACTAACAATTACCAACGAAGAAGATAACATAAAAGACAAATTTAACGAACTACTCTTAGCAGACGACCAAGTACTAATAGCGACATTAGAAGAATAATTGCAAGAACATATGAACAAACTCCACTGTACTATCATGACTACATATGATATATACTATCAAGTATATTCTATGTCTTCTTCTTCTTCTTCATCTCGTATGTTCTCAAACTATTGAATATTAGTAGGGTGAAGTCGTGATAACTGAGTTGTGTCACCGTTTACACTTTCTGTGCAATACCTGCGCATTTCAGTCTGACACAACCGACTTCAGCAAGGTTCCGATTGAACTTGATGGGGCAGCCAACGACACCCAAAAAAACTTCTTAGTTGCCTATTACGACATGTATGTCAAATAACAATGTCACTTGCAAATGTATAGCATCATTTGTGAGCCATACATAATTAGTACACAAATTACAAAGCAGTCTTCTTGATGTTGAAAGCGCCAAACAAGTGTTTTGGTTTGACTACAGTTGCCTGGAGCTCTTCTGTGGTGCCATATTCCTTTGCTTGCAGAAATGCGCTGTATATTCGCATACCGCTCATTTGTTTGGTCAGTCTGTTGTTATGTTGTGCCTGTCCGCCGACACATTGTGGCAGCCTATCTGTGTAGATTTAGGCAATGATAGTGATCTGAATTTAGTAGTGTGAATTTAGTCGTGTGAATTTAGTAGTGTGAATGTAGTAGTGCTAATTTAGTAGTGTGAATTTATTAGTGTGAATGTAGTAATGCGAATGTAGTAGTGTGAAATTAGTAGTGTAAATTTACTAGTGGCAATTTACTAGTGGCAATTTACTAGTGGCAATTTACTAGTGGCAATTTAGTAGTGTGAATTTAATTTCAAATTATATTTTGTGGTATTTTGTTTATTTATTAAAATAATAAAATAAGGAAACATGATAGCTAAAATCTGCTCACTTGTTGTTCCACTTGGTGTCTAATCATAGTTTCTCAGTGTGTGCCCCATCATAGTTTCTCAGTGTGTGCCCCATCATACTTTCTCAGTTTGTTCCCCATCATAGTTTCTCAGTTTGTGCCCCATCATAGTTTCTCAGTTTGTGCCCCATCATAGTTTCTCAGTTTGTGCCCCATCATAGTTTCTCAGTGTGTGCCCCATCATAGTTTCTCAGTTTGTGCCCCATCATAGTTTCTCATTGTGTGCCCCATCATAGTTTTTCAGTTTGTGCCCCATCATAGTTTCTCAGTTTGTGCCCCATCATAGTTTCTCAGTGTGTGCCCCATCATAGTTTCTCAGTTTGTGCTCCATCATAGTTTCTCACTTTTTGTCACATCATAATTTCTCGCGTGGTGTGCCATCATAGCCTCACACTTGGTGTCCCATCATAGCCTCACACTTGGTGTCCCATCATAGCCTCACACTTGGTGTCCCATCATAGCCTCACACTTGGTGTCCCATCATAGCCTCACACTTGGTGTCCCATTATAGCCTCACACTTGGTGCCCCATTATAGCCTCACACTTGGTGTCCCATCATAGCCTCACACTTGGTGTCCCATCATAGCCTCACACTTGGTGTCCAATCATAGCCTAACACTTGGTGTCCCATCATAGCCTCACACTTGGTGTCCCATCATAGCCTCACACTTGGTGTCCCATTATAGCCTCACACTTGGTGTGCCATCATAGTTTCTCAATTGGTGTCAGTTCATAGGTCATCAATTGGTGTCACATCGTAATAACTCATTTGGATTCCCATTATAATTTATCACTTGGTATCTATCCATCTATCTATCTATCTATCTATCTGTCTGTCTGTCTGTCTATCTATCTATCTATCTATCTATCTATCTATCTACCTACCTATCCATTTATCTATCTATCATCAATCTATCTATCTATCTAGCTATCTATCTATCTATATGTATATATATATATATATATATATATATATATCTACCTATCTATCTATATCTATCTATCTATCTATCTATCTATCTATATATATATATCTATATATCTATCTATCTATCTATCTATCTATCTATCGTCAATGTATCTATCTATTTATCTATCTATCTATCTATCTATCTAGCTATCTCTCTAACTATCTATCTATATATCTATCTATCTATATATCTATATATCTATCTATCTATATATATATCTATATATCTATCTATCTATCCATATTTCTATCTATCTATCTATCTATATATCTATCTATCTGTCTATCTATGTATCGATCTATCTATCTTATATTTCTATCTTATCTATATATCTTATCAATGCTTGTCTGCGTAGAGAGTTTATAGAATGTTCTTATTATATGAATATTATAAATACAAAATAGGGATATAAAGTAAACTCTTCTAGAATACATATATATTTAATTGATAGATAATATCGAGACAATCTAGTAGTATATTGTTGGTAGTAGGTCTGGTTGGCTACTATTAAAACTTGCAAACCTTTCGTAGTAAAGTAACAAGAGATTGCATATTTCTTGTTGTGAGATATGTCATTTACACCTCTAACAATTCTTGATTATAACAGATTGTATGATCGTTCCAATGTAAGGCAGTGCAACGTTACAGTAATCTGTTAGAAATATTGTATCTTTCATGTATGTGATTTTTCGTTGCCCTCTTCGGCAATGTTATGAAACTTCATAATTGATGAGAACCTTCGTAATTGTGAAACTTTGGAATTGTTGAAACTCATGAAAGTAGGCAGGATGTAATCAGGAGAAAATATTTGCAAAATTCAACCTGACTCACCTGACATTATGATTCACTGACGTGACTTTTACCTACAGAATGAAATACTTGCACATTCCTCCAACACCTCCTTAATCGCTTTCTACAACATGGATGCTATATCACTCCATTTATATCTTTTCTCCCATCTCATGTCCTGATAGTATGTAACAAATGTGCATATCTTACAAGCATGGGAATGAATTATTTCGTGTGTTTGAATTACATTTTTTTATTACAGCAACAAGTGATGATGACAAAACATCTCCTGTTGGAACCATTATTGGAGCTGTGATTGGTTGCATTGCAGCAGTTGCATTAGTTTCCATTGTAGCTTTTATGTTCAGGTAGGGATGTATTTTATGTTCAGGTAGGGATGTATTTTATGTTCAGGTAGGGATGTATTTTATGTGC
Source organism: Meghimatium bilineatum (assembly GCA_034231615.1). Taxonomy (NCBI): domain Eukaryota; kingdom Metazoa; phylum Mollusca; class Gastropoda; order Stylommatophora; family Philomycidae; genus Meghimatium; species Meghimatium bilineatum. The sequence goes on from CM067306.1 coordinate 8,386,529, forward strand.
AGGTAGGGATGTATTTTATGTTCAGGTACGGATGTATTTTATTTTCAGGTAGGGATGCATTTTATGTTTAGGTAGGGAAATATTTAAAACAGAATTCGTTCAATATTTTCATGTATATTAATTTACTTGATAATGTAATATCCGTACAATCTAGTATCTAACCATATCAAATTGGATGCACTAAATAATTCTAATACTGGTGTATGTCGTGTGTATTCTTTTTTAGACGCTATAGAAAAACAAAGTCGAACCACGATAACGTGAGCACAAGAAATCAAGAAGATATTAATATGCAGAGCACTAACAGTAGAGACAAAGAGACGTCGCGTTATGCTAATTTGGGTAAGTCTGTGTAAGCCTTTGTTCATCTCGTATTGAACTAATTAGAAGTAGTTTGATATGTCGCTTGTCTATCTTGTGTTTATTTTTGTCAGTGATATGTAGTTTAGAGGTGTCTGTAACCAATTGCACCGATATTTGCGTTGTTTCACAATGTACATCTATGCTGCAGAATGTGCAAATTTTTTCTTGGCCCATTATATTTTGGCAAGAATTTTGCTGATGTTTACTTTCCCTATTCCATGGCTACTCTAACACTATCTTATAAGGCCATAGGAGAGTTCGTGAAGGGGTTCACAGATTCAAAATTAGAGAGCTATATCGCCTGTGTGTGGTCAGGACCCGAAAGGAGAGCACAGAATAGCAACACTGTTTACCTTTCATGCATGTCGTACGAGGCGACTAAGGAGGTTATGGTATTATTGTATGGAATTGGCTATCCCATCCTATATAGGGTCAGTGACTCGAAGCCATGCTGAAGTCGGATGTGCCACTGATGGTTTATTTGTTTCTGGATATGATGAGTGCACGAGGTTTATTCTGTTGTTCCTGAAAATAATTAGTTTTAGTATGTTTCTTTATTTGTAATGTTCTTGCTAATGCGTATTCCATATTTAGGCCTAACAATCTACAAATACAATACATTGAAAGCTTATATACTTGATGTTTATAGTTGTGTGTTTGTTTGCATGTTTACTATCCCCAGGAAATGCCAGCAACTTGCTATTACTTCCTATGTGCAGTGTGGGGGGGGGGGAGAGATTCCTCAGAGCTTTATTTCATACTCAGGAGACTTCAGCTTGCGGCTTAGTGCAATGTTTTTTGAAGAAGTCTTTTTTGAAGATGTATGTCACGAGAGGAGCTGATACTTTGGCCGGGTTTGTCATTTTGCATCTTTCCTCCGACGAAGCACTTCTCAGCCAGCGAACTGTTCCTCATAAAGGAGTACCATTACATTATCACCCTTCGTGTCCTGTGGTCCAGACCCAATTTGAACCGCATTGGGAAACATCAAAAGTCGAATGAGACTCATAGTTGATGCACCTTCCAAGGCGAAGTTCTGCCTCCCCAAACACGTCGTGGTCAATTATTTGGCATGTGCATTTCTCACGCACTTTCTTCGTCATTTTGTGATCGCTTTCCAATCTATCGCCAGACTCGGTCTGTGTTTTGACTTTTCACCATTGCGCTTATCACCCAAATATGTAGGTAGCGTGCACCTATCACGGACGAGGAGCTTCGCAGTCGACAAACGAACCTTGTGTAATAAGGACATCGTTGCCCTCTGTGTCCTTTGGTACGGAAATCAATTTTCTCTGTGTGAGCCGTGTTGGACAACGGCGATAGTTTTGTTTGTTTGTTTTTCGTTCGCTCCATTGTAACCATCACGGATATCCGTGCGATTTCCGCCGGGAGCGTGATTACGTTGTGCCACCGTTATGCGCCTTGTAGGCCTAGCACATCCGATTTCGGCATGCCTTGACAATTCGGGTGGGCTACCCTTAGCCTGTGACAGCCTCTATATCTGTCTCCAGGCACGCGTAGTGGAGACTCTTCGCCCAGACTATTTTCTTGCTCTTAGTCTGACTCAAACGAGGTGTTCCACTGTCTATGAACTTGTCTCGTGTAATTGGACGTGCTGTGCCTGTGCCCATTGGGTACTGAACCGTTTCTCATCCGTGAGCCTGGTTCCTTAAGGGGAAGAACTCAACAGAGGAGTTGGACCCTGGCTCTTTCGCCCTCTTAGCCGAGGTGTCATTCACCGACATCGTGTACCCCTTGTCCAAGTTCGAGTCTCACACCACGCGTTTGAGAGCAAGGCGTTCTCGAGCTGAGCGTCCTTGTCCCAATAGCGCCTGAGCCCATCAGGTACTGAACCCTTTCTCTCTTCAAGTGTATTTCCGGTGTAGGAAAACCTGACAGTAGAGTTGGGCCAGGGCTAAATCGTTCTCCCTTTTGTGCCTGAGCGAATCGAGTACAGAACCCTTTCTCTCTGCAAGTTACTTCCGGTATAGGAAACCTTGACAGTAGAGTTGGGCCAGGACTGCCATCGTTGTCCCTTTCTTGCCTACACCCATCGGGTACAGAACCCTTTCTCTTTGCAAGCATATTTCCGGTTTAGGAAGGCTCGACATTAGAGTTGGGTTAGGTCTTTTGCTTTACCAAACGCCGATGGGTGGGTCTGGGTCTCTGCCTGTTAGGAACTCTGGTAACTAGAAGCCCGTCTCGAGCTGACGGAGCTTGTAGTTCCCTTTCCTAGGGACTTTTCACTTTCTATTTGCAGTTCGCGCTGCCCTCTAGCGCTGTTCTGCCCTTTCATTGTTTCATTGTACTCTGTGTGAAACATGTTTGTCTCTCGCCATGCATTTACCTTTACGTGCATTTTACATTGGCCGCCCCTCCAATGTTCGGACTGGACTGACTAGCTTCACTGTATGTCGACAGTGTTGCTATATGTGGTGATGCTGGTGGTGTCGGAGATATTGTCTGTCTCTTGTGCAGTCAAATCTCTTTCCATCTGCTACCTCCACATTCTCGGACACGATCCCCAAATGATTTGGCCAGAATCAGCACGAGCTGCTGTATTTCTGTTTCCAGGGTGCACCACGTGGAGGTACATTTGGGATCTTGGTTATCTGCTAACCCTGGGTCCGCCTAGAGCAATGCGTTCCCTTTGCACCCCAACGGCGATAGTCAATGTTGACTAGATTTCAAATGTCATCAAAGACAAATCCTTCTCCATATTTACGTTTCTCACAAGGTACAGAGTCCGAGTCTCAACATTGGTTCAATGAGATCGGTGAACAATGTGATCCCCGACATTTGTTCAATGATCTTCCTTTATTAAATGGGGAGCTGCGTTCACAGGTTGTTTTTTTCATAACCAGGAGTGCATGTTCACGTTCTCGTTTCCAATACGTGTGTAGTGACTCCTCATTTGAATTTGAGAGTGACATATGGGCTTCTGTGTGTTCTCGAGCATGAACTGCACTTCCGTCGATTGGTCTCGTGCTGGACAACTCTGACTTCGTTGTTATTGTATTATTTTAAACCCACAACGCTTCCCCCTAGCCCGTATTGCATTTCCTGGTACAACGGTACTTCTAACAATCACCATAACGTAGGGAAATCTATCCATATCGGGACATGGACATTGGCCACTCCTCCAATGGATGTATGGGTCGCAATGTTGGATGTGTTTGTACAGAGGTGTTGGAGAAATTACTTGTCTCTTTGCATGCATTTATCTCCCATTCCATCTACAGTCTCTACATCCACTGGCACGTTACCAAAAATGATGAGCAGGAGAAACACAGCACCAGCAGCTGTGTGCAAAAACGATGGAGTACTTTTGGGATCTTGGTTATGTACTAACCCTGGATTCGCACGAGGGTAGCGCAGGACACTTTCAAACCTCTGAAGTTCTTTGGAAACACATTAAATTCTGAATGGAAAACAACGTTCCAGTCTTTGTGACACACAGATCTAGAGTCTATGCCTAATATTTCCTCACTGTAGAACTCTTTTCTACAAGAATAATCTGATTTTGATCATGTCTGCGAATAATTGAGTATTCCAATTTGTATTCCTGCTATATTATTTGATGATAGCGCGAGTCGTATATTACTTGCAAGTTACTTTGTGTTCTTTATAAAGACCATTCGGACGTAACGTTGGTTTGTGTGTTTTCACATGTGATTACTTATTCGTAAAATATCGTCACAAGTGTCTTCAATTTTACCTGTATTATATATTCAATTTTAGTTAAAGTGATTGTCAGACTTTCATGATCTGACAATCTTAGTTAAACTGATTGTCAGACATTCATGATCTGACAATCTTAGTTAAACTGATTGTCAGACTTTCATGATCTGACAATCCTAAATGTAAATATCTCGACAAGTACTGAAGCTTATAGTTAAACACAACTATTTTTGCTGTATCATAATTTATATTTCATATCAGTTTATTGTTACGTCCAACATTTCAGAAAACAACCAGCACAAGCCAACAACTACATCAGTAAATAAAGAAACTAATGACAATACGTATCATCAATACAACACTTATATTAGTCTAGCAACCACATCATTGATTAATACAGAAAATATTCAAGGAGTATTAAAAGTAAGCATTGTTTTTCTTCTAAAATATTGTTATTTTTCATTCAATGTACGCAGTTTCTGTCTGTAGAATACATTTCACGTTTACTAAAACATACATGCAAAAGGACAATAGGAATAACAAATACACAACTACCAAGTGAAGACATATTATCTAGTCATGTTGCGTTATACCATGTTTGCTGATGCACCTCTCGATTTCATATCTCCGACTTCAGCTATTGTGCTTGCTTGAAAATTACTGTGGTTCTTCTCGATGTCGAGGATGCCTCCACCTACTCTAATTTCCAGCCTCTATTGACTGGACTAAGTCTCATCTGCACGAGTTGGCAACAATGGGGAAACTAGTAAAGAAGAAGACAAATTTGTGTGTTCAAAGGGCGATTATGAAATCAACAGTGACAATGAAATTACTATTTTGAACTGAATGTTTTAGAAAGATGGCAAGAATAACTTAAACAATATAGACAACCAAGCACAGACATATGTAGAACTAAATATCGATAAATAATATTTGCTGCAAGAAAACATTTAAATAACAAACTGTTATGTTTTAGAAATATAAATGGACACTATGGCCTAGAAACAATTGTTCGTAGAAGAACAGGATATATAAATACGTTTGGAACCGGAGTCAAACCAGGATCGCCTGAGTTCAACATGAATGGCTTAACCAATACCCCATAGAGATCTCCTAATTGAATTGCTTGGTACACATGGAACACAATAATATTGGTCTGTAAAATGTGTCTGGCCTGTAAAGTCTGTAAAATCGGTCTGTAAAATGTGTCCGAGTTTAGCATGCACGGAATTATGTAGAATGCATTGGTTGGATAAGCGGAGATGAGATACTAATTTTCCTGTGTGATTCTTGTCTGTGTGCTGTGCGCCATGTGTGGGTCAATGCGTAGTGGGTTTATTATTGTGAATTAATACATTTAATAATGTGAAAAAGATAACTTATGCTTCGTTTTAACATTTGCTAGCATTTAAATACAGGTCAGGATGAAAAGGTAAGATTCGAACTAGCAGAAGGTGTGTTTATAACGTGAAACAGAAGTGTCATATGGAGAAATCGCAGAGTCATATTAAGAGTTGACAGATGAAAGCATCGACGGTGATTGGGAGGGGGAATCGGAGACTGGACAAGACAATATTTTCACTCACACGTCCGCATTTTTGAAGCTAGAGATCATTGGACTACTATATCCGTTGACGCATCCACTGTGGTAACTCTACTACCCTGACTGGTTGCGGGTTTACAGATATATATATTAAGAGTACGGAATTTTTTTCTCAAAACATGAAATAACTTATTCTACGCAACCCCGTGCACACCAAATTCGTACGCAATTTACAGGCCACTATAAGTTAGTTTAGGGCAATGGTCCCCGAATTCATGGCAGGTGACAAGCGGAAGAGGGTAAAATATTGGAAAAAATTGTTGAAACAATTTGTGTACAGCCCAATTGCATTCATAATTATGTTTTTTTCTAATCCTCAGGAAGGTTATGTTCAGGAGAAATTTATTTCGCTACCACGTAAGTTTCTGATACATTTATACCGCTGTCATGTACGTTTATGATACATTTATTTTACTACCAAGTAAGTTTATGATAAATTTATTTCGCTACTAAGTAAGTTTCTTATTAATTTATTTCGCTACCAAGTAAATTTATGATAAATTAATAAATTATGTATTTATTTCAATCAATTTTCCAGAAAATCAATTATGAAATAGATATTTTTATCTCATCCTAGTATTTGTGAGAGATAATAAGTGGTGCATCCTTTTAGAAATTGAATACAAGTGACTGTTGGATCCTTGCACACTTTGTTGATGTGGTCAGTTTCAATCAAGAATCACTCAAACTGGCCTTGTCACTCTTCTGTGTGTGTTTGCTGGTGTAAGACAATCTTGATTAAATAACCTCAGTAGATGTGAGCTGGTTGCTATTGACAATCTATATCATTTTCTGATAAAAAACATATTCTTTTCATTTATTTAACTGACACATAAATTAATATAGACCTAAGATTCTCGCAAATGCACAGTTGTGTAAGAGGGATTTATAGATACATGTGTAGCCCCTGAAGGAAGTCATTCCAGTGTGCCAATATCCCAGGATTAACACGTAGCCAAATGCCAGCAGCTTAGCACACACATTTGAGCCATCAACGTCATCACTATTATGTCAAATGTGTTGGCACATCCTCAGTGATGGCGCATTAAATTTTTCCCCATCACAAATTAGTCTGCAACATCTCAGTATCCTCGTCACAAATTAGTCTGCAACATCTTAGTATCCTCGTCACAAATTAGTCTGCAACATCTCAGTATCCTCGTCACAAATTAGTCTGCCACAAAAGGGAAAAGGTGCAAAATTCGCTATCTTGCATCTCTTCGTCATCCATGGGAGATTATCTCTTCGTCATCCGTGGGAGATTATCTCTTCGTCTTCCGTGGGAGATTATCTCTTCGTCATATGTGGGAGTTATCTCTTCGTCATCCGTGGGAGATTATCTCTTTGTCATCCGTGGGAGATTATCTCTTCTTCATATGTGGGAATTATCTCTTCGTCATCCGTGGGGGATTATTTGACAGACGACGGAAACATGAAATTAAGACAGAATGTGGCATTGATTTTTTTCACTGGTCATTGGTTAACCTCACATCGCCCCAACTCTCCCTAGTCGTCTTTTATTATATGATTGTAAAGAAAACATTGGACTTATTCGTTGCACCCTGAAGTAGAAATCAAAGGCAAGGTCCGGTTTGTACACTGCTGAGGTTTAAGAGATAATAACTGGACACGATGTACGAAAATGGAATAACACAAATTTCAATTATTTCATAATTAGCCGATATATTGCATTTCAAATTCAGTGCGCAGTGATTGCATAAACAAGCTGCGTGTTTGTTGGTTAGATACATCGACAGGATTAGTTTGCAAAATATTATTTTTTGGTGTGATATCTTACACAGCAAGATCTTGACATCACTGATTGAACACTTTACTGTTAGAAAGTATAACATAACTAAAATCTGGAATCATATGATTGGGCATATCATATCATATTAATCATATAAATTCATAGATTTATGGATTGGCTGGGTGATGGATGTATGGGATAAGTGGATTGGATTGAAATGGCAAATTACTGAACATATTTATATTACTTTTAAAAAAGTAATACATCCCACAAATTCTGTTTTTACGACGTCCAATATCCTGACATATTATATACTGCCGATTTTCTGGGTAGGTTCCTATGTGTTCTATTATATGTTCACAATGTCCATTGATTTGTATACTGAACTTGTTCACAACTTCAATTTGAAAATGGTTTCATTGATATTTTTGAGAACAGATCCTACAGAGAGTACATTGACAGATTTTGTGAACATGTTATGGCAAGAAAATATTGAGAAGATTGTCATGCTGACAAGTGTGATAGAACAAGACAAGGTAAGCAATGTTTTATTAAAAGTTCATGAGTCATGTGATATGTTGTGTATTTTTTTATTTAGTGACACAATGATGGATTTGTGAGAAACACAGAATAGGGTTGTGCGGTAATTCCTCAGCGATAACTCTTGTAACATTGTTTTAAGAAAATGGTCTTTGATATGCCAAAACAACGGTACAAATAGCGTAGATTAATAAATTCACTGCATTTAGATTATGCTATCTGGAATACTCCCCCTCAGGAGTACCAACCGTAGTATGTTAACTCCAATCTTAACACCGCTGCTTCTCATGAATCTCATAAGAATGACACTTGTAAACAAGATATCGTGACTAGGATTTGAACTATTTACTTCTTGAGCGCAAGGAAATATGGTTTAACAAATCACAGTATGATCATGTTTACAGACAGCGTATGCTATGCAATCCTAGTTTAATAATCTTTATAAGTGTTATAATAATGTTATAGCTTTCCCCTGATATAATAGTGTTATACCAGTCGTCTATTATAACATTGTTATAATTTCATCTTATGTCAATATCGTTATATCTTTCATCTTTTATAATAATATTACAACTGTAATATTCACTGCGCTACTGAGGTTATAACAGAGTCGTTGTTAAGTTAAAAGTCATAAATATAAAACTGAAAAATCTTGCTGAATTCTGTCTATCAAAATAATTGAGTCAAGAATGGCCCAAAAAATACTCTACGTATTAAAATTATATATTTAAAATAAAAGTTTATAAAATCAAATTGTTCTTCTAGGTCTTTCAATGTATGTTGTAATTCTGTTGTTCCTTGCAAATTTGTTGACATTACTGTTCTTTTCTAGCTTTGCCTATTTAGAATTGCACTTGATCTGAGTTGAATTTAGTTTCGCTTCTTCCTTTGTGAAATTGTAATTTTTCCTGGGCTATTCTTCAAAGTCATTAATACATATCCTATCTGCTGTGAACAATGTGTCCAAAGTTAATACATATCCTATCTGCTGGGAACAATGTGTCTAACGTTAATACATCTCCTATCTGCTGGGAACAATGTGTCTAAAGTTAATACATATCCTATCTGCTGGGAACAATGTGTCTAACGTTAATACATATCCTATCTGCTGGGAACAATGCGTCTAAAGTTAATACATATCCTATCTGCTGGGAACAATGTGTCCAAAGTTAATACATATCCTATCTGCTGGGAACAATGTGTCTAACGTTAATACATCTCCTATCTGCTGGGAACAATGTGTCAAAATATCTGGATTGAATTTCCTCAATCTCGTCACATTTAACAAGACTTTGCTATCTGTAGGACATGAGTTATGTTTTATTACCACTAACTTGAGCTATTCTACTATTCATATTATGTCATTTATTTTGTCATTTTGTTGTGTTAAATACAAGTTGAATTCTCGATGTTGCGAACTAATTCTGAGTTTCAGCTCGTGAGACATTTTCGTATGTGTCAATGTTACTAAGCACAGTCTCCTTTTTTGGATCTCAAAAATTATGAGTGATAGATTTCGTGTATCTATCCACGTAATGAGAAGATTTCACCAGTATTATTATTATATATCTAGAAAACGTCAACTCTCTGGCACCCATTGCTTCAAAAAATAAACCATCTTATCTGGGGGCATGACTAAAATATAACTGTAAGGATGGAGTAATATAAAGTTTCTGCAAAAGCAACGCCCAACTATTGAAGCGTGTAATTTGTTAATGTTTCCTTTTGTGTTGTGGTAGATCTTACTGCACAATGTTGAAACATGTAGACAGTCCACATATAATATAAACAATTCGCAATTGGTGCGTACAATTTCAGCAATAATTGATAAGCTATGATGTATAGGTCTACATGACACGTGTTGGTTGTTTATAATATTATATAAATATCAAGTTCACTGTGGTCTAATTATAGCGCAAGTACACTGCGCATTTCACCGCACGCATTTTTGGGAAAGCCCTAAAATGTAAGTCAGCTAATGTAAAAAACAGGGGTTTCTCCACAATTGAGATTAGAGCGTGTTTTGTGTCAGTTAGAAGACATTTTTGCAGAAATAATTAGTACTACATTCGTTATATTTTTGATTATTTTCGTTGGAAGCTATTTATATACTTGGATTAGTATGCCAAAAATAGCTTAGGCTGACTAAACACAATTCACAGAAATATACAAATGGGCGTTCTAGGTCACGCTTACGTTTTCTGCACACAAGTCTTCTACGCTGTCATTGATCACGGTTAGAGGTAATCACGTTAAATGTCCACGTGAACACATCCGACACCATATTTAGAATATTGTTCGTTAGCAAATATTATACTGTTAGCTTGAGGGAGATATGAGATAATCAGAACACGATGTACCCAATATTCATTTGAAATTTGTAATTGACAATGATTTAATGATTTCTACATTTCCTATCAGAACAAATGGACAAGATACTGGTCAGATGTTGGCGAGATGGAAGTTGGGGAGTTAACTATCAAGCTAGCAAACATCCAAGTATTTGCTGACTATACTATCAGAACGTTACATCTAACAAAGGTACTAATCAGATGATGAGAGTATTTGTGTCCATGCTCACACTGTAGTAGATCTGCACTGTAAAATGGGAAAGAAAGACGTATTGTTATTTTATCAATGACCGAAGCCACAAGATCGATATTTTCACAAAAACGGTTTAATCACATGTCATTTCAATCATATAGCCAGAAAACTCAATACAGTCAACATAACGTGCACAGCATTATATATCTAATCCATTCTGACAATGGTAGTAGTAGACATATTTCCGTCTCTCCAGAAGATAGTACTATTGTTGTGCTATAAGAAATATAATATACGATCCATGCAGTAATGGATGTGACAAGACTAAACCTTGCCACAAATATTATTCCACATTACGTACAAGGAATCACATGCACACTTGCACGATCGTGTCCTGTTGTACGTATGTTTAGACGTGCAGACCTTGAACGATCTATTGGTATTCTCACATTTATTATTTTATTGTCCTTGCAGAGCGGATGAGAGCAGAGCACGTGGACAATTATTATAACTCTTCATCATTTCTCTCTATTCAACACCAATCGACAGCAGCGTGTTCCCATGATTCCGTACCAATGTCTGTATCTTGAATATCGCCTTTATAAAGTCTGCACAAATACGAAGTTTACACAATATATATCTATTCAATTTATACAATGACAAACTTGTCAACAAATGGGATTTCTAGAATGATCTATGTAATCAGCTCTCAGAATGAAATGTTCTCCAAAGACATTTAAGCAAAATGCATAACTAGAAACACTGAGATAAGTCACAAATACTGCAGCTTAAAATCATTTAATTTATACAATCTTTATAATTAGTTGATATATCACAAATCTTACAGCATAAAATCATTGAATTTATACACTCTTTATAATTAGTTATCCACAGAATGTAACATGTTTACCACATTTATACTCAATATCATTTGCAGAAAGGTAAACCAGATCATTCGATAACTCATTTCCACTTTACTGCTTGGTCCGACACTGATGATCTTCCATCTACCTGGAGTCTGGCAGACTTTGAACAGAGAGTTGCTTCATATTCTACCAGCGCATCCATTGTTGTCCACAGGTGTGGGTTTGTACCTGTATTTGTCTCATATGCAAACACATTTAACATACATACCAGTCAAAAACAGAATAAAACATTATAATATTTACCGATTGTATCATACTATAGCAACTTCTATGTATTCATAGACACTATTGGAAATATATCTTGTATACACTTTACCTCAATGAGGGATGGATGTCTGTGAAACAATTTCTTATAACCAGATGACTCGGCTTTAATTTGTGAGAAATGATATCGGAAGTCTCCTAACAGAATCGTGAAATGGAAAAGGTACACATAATCTGCTAGACGGCTTAATTGTAATGATAAAGTAATGTGGGAGTTTTCACGATAGGAAAGCTTCACTATATAGTAGGTATGATATGCTAGAATTTGTTATTCACGTGGTGAAATACTGATTATGAACATCATAGATTTAGCTATTACTATATCTCATAACTGTTCTTCATAGGAAATATTCTTGATCATAGCATGAGCTAATATATCAACATGAAATATGCCATCTTTGTATCACAGATTTTCTACACTGTCACTGATGTTCGTCTCTCGTAATCGACGATGACCAAAAACTCAACCATAATAATAATAACAATAAGTAATACAAAATAATAAAGTTAATAGTGCGTTTTTAAATGGCTAACAAGTCCAATGCGCACACAAAATGTTCTTCTACAGATATATATGTCACTGATATAGCTGCATCAGCTAGATATGCATTCTCCGCTATCCAAGGACGATGTCTCTCTAACGGAAATTCAAAATCCTGCATTTCCTGCCGGATGCTTGTTGCTAGTGCGTGTTTATCGATTTCCACCAATTACAATCCAATTAACTCTGTTTCTTTTTAACTCTGTCTTGCAATTGGGTAGTTTCTACATCGCTTTATTTCATACACAGAAAATTAATTCCCATCACTGTGAATTTTATAGTTGTATACATTCTTAGTTTTATTGATTTGCTTCAGCTCCGGGAGGTGTTTTCACAAAATGTATCCTTCTAGGAGGGCATATATTCGATAGCTTCTGTGGCATTTCTACCTTTCCACCACATTGATAGTTTTAATCGTGGGCTTCAGCTCACTTTCTAAGAACACTTTCCTGTGGGGTGCACATAGCAGTCCAGCTCTGGGACATGGTCCCTAATAGCGGTGGAGAAGCAAGATATGCATCCCCCACCACATATGGAGAAGAGATATCTAATTATGCAGAGCAAACATAATTACCTGATTCTAGGCTCCTCCAGTATATTGGTACGTCCGTTCTGCATAGATTGCCTTTTCAACATGCACAAACATGCTACCAGCTCTTAGCCAGGTCACCTTGTACACATTGGTAGTTCGGTCCATGTTCAGGATTACAGCTTATTGACTTAACAACAGGGTAATGTGCAATGCTGGACTAAATTGAACGTTGCATCACCGAGGAAAATGCAAGTATACATATGACATGATGCGGGGCTTGCACAAAAGGAAACCCCGCAGACTATAGTGACATGTCATCAACTGGAGTTAAAAGTTGCGTAATGGTTGGTTCAATAGGCTAATAGTGAGACTTTCAGACCATGCGTCTTCTTGATTCTTGATTAGAAACTGACCTCACATTACTATAAGTGCTCCGCCTTTTGTTCCAGCAGCCATCCGACTCGATGGTTTTTCGAGTCTAATTTCGCCTATACAGACATCGGCATCAGGGCACAACTCTGGCCCTTGCGACAGGTTTCTTTGTTGTTTCGCCCACTCACGCCGTGCCCGTCCTAGTTCAATCACAACGTCGGCCTGTCGGAACAGCATGGTAACTGTTATCGATGGTTACGACTACGGAATTGTATAGATGACATACCCTGCGTCTTCTCTGATGTAGCACTCTTATACACTGCATTGTGTCAATCGTAAAAAGTTTCTCTCGCACCACTTGTAGATCTATCTTTTTCTCGCTTTTCCTCTTTCCTTCTTCTGTGTTCGTTCTCGGATAACCAACAGAATATGTGCATGCTTTCCTCCGAGGAGAGTGAAGTACGTTATGTTTCTGTTTTCACAGTGCATTTCGTTATTTTATGACTGCCGGTCGAGCACGTCCGCTTTGACTTTTTCCAACTATATCTACAAGTAAGGTCTTTAACAAGACTGATTTTCTTTAAAAATATATCTACAAGCTAGGACTTCAACAAGACTGGTTTTCCTACATATTCTGGGTATTTGAGTTTTTGTCCTTGATTAGTTATTTATAAAAGCTAATTACAGTATTATGTAATAGTTAGTAAGAGATACGCGTATCTGGTGACGATTATTATTAACATTCAATTTAATGTTGATTATTTTGTTGCAGTGATAGTGTCAACCGTAATGGATTTTTCATTGGTCTGATAAAAGCCATACAAGAAAGCGAAGATTCTAAAAAGGTGGATATCTATACAAAAATAGTCAATTTAAAACATGATACTATTAGTGTTATACCAACATTTGTAAGTTCAGATGTAATAGATAACATTTTGTGTGTTTGTTATGTTTCCTGTTTTCTTGATACAGTGAACTCCTGTTATAAGAACTTGGTCTGGACCGAGAAAATATAAATGTAATAACATAAATTCGTTATATACAGTACAAACAATAAAGAATAGATGAATAGATAGCATTTGTGATTTTGAAAAGCAGCGCTATATAAGGACATTTGTTAGAAAGGAATGTATACAATTATAAAAGAATATGATATAAAGGAATTCTACTGTATATCCTTTCCCTGTTAACGTGCTATCCTATTCCCAGAATGCAGAATAAAAGCACAGTATCGTTTAACCTGCCATGAATATCATAAGATGCAACGAAGAAGGTATGATATATTGATGGTATTATCTCTCCCATTTCATTGTAGGTCAGTGACCAGGAATTCTTGCTGAAGTTGGATGTGTCAGACAGGATGGCGCAAACATCATATTCAAACTGTAAAAAAATCACGTAACACATTACATTTTCCGTACCGTTGTCTGTAATCTGAAAGAGCTCGCCGTACCACTGTCTGTAATCTGCAAGACTTCGAAAACACACACAAAATACGTAATACAGATGCATGCATTATGTGCTATGTTTAACTTGCTTGTATTATGTGATATGTTTAACAGTTAATGGAGTTTATTGAGATTTAGCAACGCATGATGATGTTATATATCATGCATGTATCACCAACAAAGTGAAAAATAAAATAGCAGTATTTGAAACAAAATATTACAGAAAAATCATCAAAACACCATGGACCAAAAAGATCACAAGTGTAGGCATCCAGAGAGAAATGAATGTGGAAAAAAACCGCTAAACAGCATGGTTCTTTCCAGAAAACTGCAATATTTTGGCCATATAAAATGCAATGATGGCCTAGAGAAAACCATAATGGATAGGATAATGCTGGCGGGGGGGGGGTGTGTGAACAATAGGCAGATCAAAAAGAAGATGGACATAAGATGTCAGAGCCCACATGAACATGACAGTAACAGAAGCAGGAAGACTGGCTCAAGATAGACAGAAGTTTCGGAAAGGCTTTGATGACTACAACATCATGTTAAGGATACTCTACCTGATGATGATAATCCTGCATTTTAGGGCTTTCCCAAATATGACGTCGTATTGTTTACTTTCAAGGTAATCAGAGCACATTCAACCGGGAAATTAGATCACATTGATCCAAAATTATATTAAATACGAAATTAAGTAATCTATAAAACGAAACAGCACGGAACAGCATCATCATCATCAGGTGCAATGCCGGATGGCGTAGGTGGTCATGGCTCTCCACAGCTCTCTGTCCACAGTATTATGTATCAAAGTCGTTGTTGTTTCCATGCCGTGCGAGGTTGCCAAACTGTCTAATATTTTCTCACGTTGTCGCCCTCTGTCTCTGTTGCCATCAATTTTGCCTGCTGTGACTATATTCTCTAAACCTGCCTGTCTCATACAACATACAAACATAAAGTTGTGAGTAAAATATGTTTAAAAGTACAACAGAAAGCATTTCAGAAATTGTTCATAATAATGGGAAGAACGTGTTGAAGTGAAATACTAATTTATGCTATTCCTTCGTAAGTTAAGATGTGCATATCCTAGAAACACCAATGCTTAACGTTTCTGAGATTGCAGATGGCTAGGGTTAATCTGGGTTCAGAAAAATATTTTGCAGAGTGAGCGGGTATGATCATGGTCTTGAGATTACCGCAAGATCTTTGATTTGTCCCAAAGTTTTTATCTCGTTTTAATAACCTGCAGTGGTTTGTATCCCTCTACCGGAATTGTTGACGTAATTAATAATCAGTGCTTTGATGTATATCTTGACCATGTAACGATTCCTCCATGTGTCATGCTCACGAGGTTAATTGGCAGATATAGCTGGGAAGTGGTAGCGTTACTAGCAACTGTATTAAATATATGTTTTTTTTATACGCGCCATCTAGCAGCGAATCCATCAATGTATAAATCCATATCACCAACCACGAACTCTCACTGAACAATGCCTTCACATCATTTTCAATAACAATAGTACACATCTTACTACAATATCAAGAGTTATCACTATTCAAAAGAAGTATAACAATCTACGGAACATTTATCCATCCCGAACCATGTGTAGTGAGTACACACTGTGTAAACATTTCTGAGCATGCCACATCGACAACTTTCCTAACTTGGGGCTGCTACTTTTCATACGCTGTATCTCGGTATGAGATGGATGACATGTTGATGAATTCACTGCTAGCATCATCTAATCTTGCTTTGTTGAAAGTACTGAGTAAATGTCGGAAAATCTGAGAAAAATGAAGTCAATTCTCTGTTTCGTTAGAGTATTTTTAAATATCCCAACTTGACTAACAATATTTAATCACAATTTCTATTTGTTTTATATTATTAAATTTTTTTAGGAACAGACAGAGCTTTTAAGTCGAGCAGTTCAAGTCGCCATTTTGTGTCAAGGGTCAGTTCTGACAGTAGATAATATACACGAGAAATTGAATCATCAGGAGAAGATCTCGAGATTTGGTTGTTCTAACATAGAGATTGAATTTCAGGTATTTTTGTCTCGTTGATCTGTTGTTATATGTGTCCACTTATAGAAGCATCGTTTTATATTTCATCCGTGTGATGGAGGAGCCCGAAAGTGGAGCATATAGTATCGACACTATGACATGCACAGTATAAAAGGTGACTAAAGAAGTTTAGGATGGAATTGACTAGTGTCATGTATGTAAATAGAGTAGGAATAGGGAAAATACGGATAAGAAAATATACCTGAAGTCCCTACATACTTGGCTTTTATTGAAACGTGACATACATTATATAGGAATATGTGCAAAACAAATTTAAGTTACTGAAAATATCAATCTATTTGTTGTCTTAATTCTCATTGGGTGATGATAATATAAATAACAACGTATAAATAATTTTTTGGTAGCATATCCTATTCAGGACGTGGCTATCAACCCAGCATTTTTTTGGCTGTAGTGATTTTATAAGCAATTTATATACGTTCTCATGTACTGGCGATAGTATAAATAGCAACGTATAAATAAATTACCAACGAAAAATGGCAATATTGATAGTGGTCTAAAGTACTGCACACAGGGCTGTGAACAAGTAGGCCTTTCATAAAGTTTGTGTCTATGGGGTTCTACACTATTTAACAGATCATGTGTACATTTTTTTCAATAATAGTAAATATTACAACAGATTAGTACATATTTGATGTACGCATACAGTCTGTTAACTGTTACAACAGATTAGTACATATTTGATGTACGCATGTACGCATACAGTCTGTTAACTGATAGAAAATAGAAGCTAATATTAATAATTGTTCTTGTGACCCAGTTTAATTGGTACGATTATATGTTGAATGTGCTAGAAAGAGGATCACAGAATTAAAAAACACTATGTCCTGCCATGCATTTCGCAAGAGGGAACTAAGGAGTTGGATGTCTCTCTACGGTGTGTATAACAAGAGACTAAAATTCATACTGTCGCCGATTCTATTAGACCGAAAACCGCAGATATCACAGCCAAGCTGTAAACCATGATACAACGTATTGCATTCTCCTGAATACATCATGTTAATCTGCAGAAGTTGTAAGAATGAACGCAACAGAAGTCTGTATGTTATAAACATGACAACATTCAACAATTATGTTTTCTTTAAAAAAAGCTGAAATATACATCGTCAAACAACGTATTAAACTGTAGAATATAAATAACAACAAGAATATTCACTGACATTCCATATGATTAATAAATGTTGTATTTCTACCGGCCAGGATGTTTGCACTTTATCTGCAGATGAATCTTCTAACGTGTATGAGAACATTCACCTCATCACCGATACACACAATAATCAACAAAACAAAATTGTATTAAGTAAGCAAGCAAATGTTTTTAAATGTATTAAGTATTAGGTATTAGCTATGTTGATTATTCTCTTCCCACACAGGACACGTGGATAGGTGATCATGGTATATAACAGATGATGGTTCCGGTTCTACATTGGTTCACACAAGTGTTTTAAATGTTGTTCTCTTCAAATTTTAGCAAGTTATCTCATAATGATAGAAATCGATTATTAGTTTTAATGATAGAAATCGATTGTTAGTGTTAATGATAGAAATCGATTGTTAGTGTTAATGATATAAATCGATTATTAGTTTTAATGATAGAAATCGATTGTTAGTTTTAATGATATAAATCGATTGTTAGTGTTAATGATATAAATCGATTGTTAGTTTTAATGATATAAATCGATTGTTAGTTTTAATGATATAAATCGATTGTTAGTTTTAATGATTATATTTGTGATTATTGTTTCTGGAAAGTATTTCTTACCAGCATTTCTTTGTCTTGCAATTCAAACTATTTTTAACTAACTTATGGATGACTAATAATTATTTAGTAGTTGATAAGCAATCTCTTGATTATTCTTGATTCTTGATTAGAAATTAGCACTATAGCACACGAGACACTCTATACGTGATTAGCCACTACATTCCGGCAGTCATTTAAGTGTATGTAGGTATTTCTATGGAACCAATGTGAAGTACGAGCAATGCCTACAGACAGGTTGCGACGTACGTTTGGTCTCACACAGACATGAACCTCATTTCATCTGACATTATCTTCCCCACAGTTCATAGTCCGCATTAATGATTCGTGTATTGGTGGTCCGTGGTTCTGTTAGCTGATCGTTGTTCCTTATAGGTGATCCAATTTACAGTGCGAGCGGTACCCACATATGGGTTGCGACGTCCAGCTGGCTCCTCCTTAAAACGTCTTCGGTTTATGAGGCCTGTCCCATTCCCCAGCACATGGCCTCAAAAGGTACTTGACGCTGCGGTTATGTCCTTGGTCCATCTTCCGTTATATTTTATCGGGACGTCTGCCGCCGCACAGGCCTCCACTGATCATGACAGTGAAATCCCTTGACACCTACAACAACACCCCCCCCCCAATCTCCATTTTTTTGCAACACTATACATGTCACATTCCTTGGTTGTAGTTCCGGGTCTGCCTCCTTCCACAATGTACTTCGTCTCCTGTACCTTTAATCTTCACTAGTTTTCTGATCTGCCATCCCTTCTTCCACTGAGCACCCTCCCACCTCCTCATTTCTTCCTTGTGTGATGGGTCTCCGTTTTAGTTTGGCGCCCACGCCGATCTGCCATTTTCACTTCTCTACTTCTCTCTCACTTCTTCATTTACCGCACTTTCGCTTTCCTTCCTGATCTCAACCACCTGTCTCTCTCTTCTTATCTGTTATTATAGGCCTGTTTTTCGACCTATGTTTACTGATACCTGGATCTTTTGACGACCACGGCCCTGCACTATACTTAGGTTCTCGTTTACCGCGCATTCTCTATACTCCATGCCTGTGGTTCATCGGGCCACTGTCTACTGAAGTTTCATTGCCACTTATAATCCGCAGATGGTGTTTCTGTCTCTGCGTCTTTGAATGAGTGGTAACATGCCACAATTTGCTATTTAACTTGTTGTATCCAGTTTCCACTCTATTTTCACCGCAAACTACTACCGAGTTAAGTCATTTTCATTGTCATTTTTATTTTAGTTTTATTTGCATTACATCATATCTATTTCTACTTTTTCTTTGGACTTTTTTACCACTTTCAACTTCCTCTCCCACTATCTTTTTTGTGTCACGCCGTCCTATCTTTGCTTCCTCCATCGTTTCCTTTTTACTGTCCCGTTTCCCTCTTTTTTCGTTCTTATCACCACAATTTGTGTCTCCATATACGATTTGTTTACTTTTGTCCTTTTTCCTGATGAAGGCTTTTTAGTCGCAATATCGTCTGTCACTATATCTCGTTCTTACGTTGTTTTGTGACTTATTTTGCTAATATGTATATCCATTTGTTTCATTTAGATATTTTTCCTGTGTTACCCATGTCACCCATTTCCTGTTTAGGGTTGCTACCTGACACTGGAACTTTTATCCCTCTTACAAAAAACCTGACGACTGGGAGTTCATTAGTGAACTGGACGATCACTCTGAACATATACTGCTGGTATGCAAGGATTTCATTGCACGAAATATAGCTTGGGGATTCACAGTCAGGGACTGGCACATCAAGTGCTGCTCATGACCTCACTCTTCTGAACTGTAAGAGCATAACATGACTAGTTACCACAGACACTGATATAATCAATATCTTATTTAGAAGTTGTAACATTATTAATAATTATTCAAACATTTTCTTGTTCTATTTTACTCTATCCACAGAATATCATCTTAAACCAATCACAAATTATCAGACTGGTAACTTGGGAGATGTCAATGCTGTATTTGTTCCCGTAAGACAATTCAATAATTTACAAGAACATTGATTTTATGTCATACAAACATCAAATGAAAACGTGTGGTGCCTTTATTTGCCAAAATGTGTCGTCCATGTTTACTAGGTGATTGCAACGAAAGAATGTATTTTTATAAATGTATTCAAGATTAGGAACTACTGCACATATAGACTACCCATAAATTATCAGCACGTCAATCCATTAACATCTAAGATGTAGGGACTCGATAGCCGAGTGGTTGATCGTGTTATTGTTGTTATCTACCTTCTGCTAAGTAGTACTACTCTCGTCAAAATGTGCAGATCTTCTGAAGTTGAATCAGTCATCCATATAGTGATTTAGTGACTGTTTTAAAGGTGTTTGCAAAAAAAAAATTCTGACTGTTGAACGGGAATCGAAGTCAATAATAAGGCTTCCCGCAGTTTCGTTGCGGTGATAGTAGTGTCTACAAATTGGTAGTTGATGGAGTCTGATACGATTTAAATGTCTATTGATCCTTGCACGCCCTGTTCGAAACTGAAATATGATGAATTCATTTCTCCTGCAGAGTTTGAGAACCCATTTTTCCCATATTTCCCTGGTTTCTGAGAATTTGTTTGACTGCTCCCATACTCGGGACTGTAGATATGAATACCCTAAGGAAGGGACATTACCCAAAAAAGAAGGAGTTGTTCGTCTGTTTTCGTGTATACATTTCACGATTTGTCGAGATGTTTAAATACTTTTTTTATGAAAATTCGCTACTAGTCGGGCTTTTACCGAACTTTTGGATAAGTTCCCAGTAGTAAAAGTCATATTCAGATTTGCTAGCGGAGCGTTTGAACGTCCCAAACCCTTCTGTTATCTACCGTCCTGCCAGTATTACATTGCTTTTGTTTTTGTGTGTTTTAGACGCCTCTTTTTACAAGTTTGTCTACTGTTTCATTTCCTGCTAGATCGTTCTATCCAGGGACCCATTTCAGGGCAACAGTGATTAGATATACAAAAAAAGACGGTTAGTGTACCAGTCAGTTCCTTGTTTGGGGAAAAAGACGGTTAGTATTCCAATCAGTTCTTTGTTCGTTAGAACTTTCCAGAGAACCCACATTCTAACTTTCTTCTCTCTGAACATTACCCTATTGATCGGCAGGAGATTAATAATGAACGCTAGAAGAAGAATAACATTTAATAATTGTATTTGTTCTGGTATACATGTATTGCATTCAGATGCGTTCTTGTTCCTTTAAGCTGTGAAAAGCGGGACAAAGGGATTTCTCCAGAACATTTTTTATTATGTAGAAGATTATTGCTTGCAAAATTTTGAAATGTTATGGCAACAGGAGTCATTTGTAGAGAGGGGGGTGATATGCGACAGAGGTAATTTTTGTTATTTCACTTGATGCTTCCTGTGACATGATGGTATGTAACCAAGTCGACTCTGGAAAATATAATATAATAAATGTGTATATAAATTATTCATTTAAAATACGGGACCATAATACTCTCCTAAACAGTGAGACGAGCATTTCGAAAATATTTTTTAAAACATGTTTTTTTGACTATTTCAGTAAAATAGTATAATTTTATTTTTAGAAAAATGGTTATAATTGCTATAGAAACTTCAGTACACATTCAAAATTGTGATTTTGATATTTAAAATTACATCCGAAAACTCGTGATAAATAATGTGACAAGGAAACTACGCGGTCATTTTACGGCTATTTACTATTTTTACGAGTATTACAAGAATATAAAAAAATGCACTATTTCAACAAACCATTATAATTTTATTATAGAAAAATGTCTATACTACCTATAAAAACTTAAAAACACTGTCAAAATATTGATTTTGATATTTAAAATGGACCGAGCCAAATAACAGTTTATTGAAGTTGGTATGAGCGTCCACCCACATAGTTCTAGATATTCTGCAGAGTGCTTATATGTGCAGGACTAATAGATCCTCAGAATACAAACCTCTCCTGGTCTGGTCAGCAAAAGTCTTTGTGGAATCGGTTATGGGTTATTGGAAAACAAATGACTATTGGAAAACAATATTTATTTTTCAACATATTGGTATAGTTATGGTAAATGCTTATATATTGTTCCAAGATTGTCGAAGAAAGAATCCAGATGTAGAGGTTTTATAAGGAACAAATAGATATCATCTTTTAAATTTTACAGAGAAAATGATGGTGGAATATATGATGATATTCCAGTTGCAGGAAAGCTGACTACTTTGTCGCATCATGCAATGGGCCCAAAAATTACACACGCACAGAAAAATTACAAACTTTATTGTTATAAAAATCAGAAATTGAAAGAAAGAGTAGAGTTAGATGTAAAGTCTTTGATACATATTTATGTTTCAATAATAAGAAAAACTGCCGTTCTGAGTATCACAGAGACTAACAATTTGAAACCAATATGTATACTGAACTCCTAATTTATTTCATTCATCGCAGTTGAAATAAAATAAAAACACAGCAAAATAACTGGAAAAATGATAGGAATATACTCACCAGTGTTTTAATTGATCCTTTAAAAACATTAGGAATATGTACGCCCCTAATGTTTTCAAAAAAATTAAAAATAAGTAGCAAAAATATCCATTTTAAAAATGTATTAAAAGAGTCACCTCACACATATAATTATTTAAAAAGTCACCTCACACATATAATTATTTAAAAAGTCACCTCACACATATAATTATTTGTATATGTGTTGTACGTACATTTCGTGCTCTTCTGGTTTAATTTTCTTCTTTGTTTTGCATAAATTCATTAGGTGGAGAAAAAAAAACTTCTATATGATTTCCATTTCATATGCATTTGTTTATATCTTTGTCATTATGCGATTTATATAATTTAAGTACAATTTTGTTTTAAATATTAAAAATTTAACTTCAAAGTATGTACTAACCCTTCATTGAAAGATCACATTTGTGATAAGGATACATAGACAATTGTATTCTGAACAAATAGATGTATAATACAATCAATACTCTATCATTTAATTTACATTGTTAACAATATTATTACTAAAATCACCACAGTATTATTTTTAAGATGACAAAAGAGTTGCTTCTGTTAAGAGAAAGTTGCATATAAACAAACTACAATTATATTAAGTTGAAAATAAACTAGAATAATTGCATGATTTTATCCCAATTGTTTTTAACAAACTTTTAACAGAGCTTGAGACAAATGGATCAACATTTTCTGATAGAGCAGCCAGATTCAGCAAATGTCATTAACTTCTGGAATCTTGTCACTCACTACAAGGTGTCCCTGATTGTGACATTCGATGATAATTGGAAGGCTAAGCCGCAGGTAATAGCTGCTTATATAATTGGAAGGTTAAACATCAAGGTAATGGCTGCTTATATAATTGGAAGGTTAAACATCAAGGTACTGGCTGCTTATATAATTGGAAGGTTAAACATCACGGTAATGGCTGCTTATATAATTGGAAGGTTAAACATCAGGTAATGGCTGCTTATATAATTGGAAGGTTAAACATCAGGTAATGGCTGCTTATATAATTGGAAGGTTAAACATCAGGTAATGGCTGCTTATATAATTGTAAGGTTAAACATCAAGGTAATGGCTGCTTATATAATTGTAAGGTTAAACATCAAGGTAATGTCTGCTTATATTATTGGAAGGTTAAACATCAGGTAATGGCTGCTTATATAATTGGAAGATTAAACATCAAGGTAATGGCTCCTTATATAATTGGAAGGTTAAACATCAAGGTAATGGCTGCTTATAAAATTGGAAGGTTAAACATCAGGTAATGGCTGCTTATATAATTGGAAGGATAAACATCAGGTAATGGCTGCTTATATAATTGGAAGGTTAAACATCAGGTAATGGCTGCTTATATAATTGGAAGGTTAAACATCAGGTAATGGCTCCTTATATAATTTTAAGGTTAAACATCAGGTAATGGCTGCTTATATAATTGGAAAGTTAAACATCAGGTAATGGCTGCTTATATAATTGGAAGGTTAAACATCAGGTAATGGCTGCTTATATAATTGGAAGGTTAAACATCAGGTAATGGCTGCTTATATAATTGGAAAGTTAAACATCAGGTAATTGCTGCTTATATAATTGGAAGGTTAAACATCAGGTAATGGCTGCTTGTATAATTAGAAGGTTAAACATCAGGTAATGGCTGCTTATATAATTGGAAAGTTAAACATCAGGTAATGGCTGCTTATATAATTGGAAAGTTAAACATCAAGGTAATGGCTGCTTATACAGATATAATGCAGTTCAACATAGCAACATTTTCTTGCTGCATCTTATTCTTCTTGTTCAGCTTGTCAAACTACAGCTGGTTTTCTCTTGTAGCTGGGCAATGGTCCTACTAGATTTTCAGCTGAATGTAGTTCAGATAATGTAAATGCACCGTATCACCGTTTTTTGCGCCAATTGCTCGACACATCAATCTTCTTAGAAACGTTATGTTCCAAGTTTTAACATAACACCATTAACCTATTCCAAGTTTAACATAACACCATTAACTTGTTCCAAGTTTAATATAACATCATTAACTTGTTCCAAGTTTAACATAACATCATTAACTTGTTCCAAGTTTAACATAACATCATTAACCTGTCGCAAGTTTAACATAGCACCATTAAGTTGTTCCAAGTTTAACATAACATCATTAACCTGTTGCATGATTAACATAACATCATTAACCTGTTGCAATATTAATATAACACCATTAACCTGTTGTAAGTTAAACATAACATCCTGTTCCAAGTTATTCATAACAACATTGTCCTGTTCCTGGCAAAAATATCAACATTACCCTGTTTCTAATTAATCATAAAAATATTACCATTTTTTTAAGTTAATCATAACAACATTGCCCTGTTTCTAATTAAACACAACAACACTATCTTGTTCTAACATAAACATGCCAACATTACTCTGTTTCAAATTAAGCATAACGACATATACGCCAATAGTCAAAGCGCAGTAAAAACGAACGACAATTTACACATTCACTCGGGAGTAAGATAGGGATGTGTACTATCCTCCCTGTTGTTCATAACATACATAGATAATTTATGCAAAGCTGAAAAGACAACGGAAGAAAACAATATGAAGAATAACTTAAACGAATTGCTATTTGCAGATGACCAAACACTAGGAGCATCATCAGAAGAACAACTACGAAGACAATTAGACAGATTACATCAAACATGCAAATCATGAAGATAAACATAGAAAAGAGCAACGTAATGAAGATAGGAAAATCAGAAAGACGTCATATATATATATTGGAAACAAAAGACTTTAACAAGTGACTGAATTCACATATCTAGGAAGCGATATAACAAGAGATGGCATGATGAGCAAAGAAATACACAATAGATGTACTAAAGCATACCAACCGCTAGGAAAAATTACACCAATCTACAGAAGCAAAAATGTAAGATTTAAACACCAGAAAAACACTATCCAAAACGAGTATTATGCCAACTCTGTGCTAACAATGCCACACATGGACAACGACATCACGAAACACACGTAAACTTGTGACAACTGAAATGGCATGCTTACGCAAAATCCAAGGAATATCGCTAAGAGACAGAGTGAGAAATAAGGACATTAAACAAAGAACGAGCACCGCCCCAATCTTGAAATATAATATGATCCAACAGATCAAATGGTTTGCACACATCAGCAGACTACCACCAGACAGCATACCACAACAAGTTATGCTACATAGATACAATGAAAGCAGACCTAGAGGCCGACCACGAAAACGATAGACCGCCGAAATGAAAGAGCCCACAAATTATACATTATGCTCTGCACACAGATACAGTGAAAGAACATATCTGCCCATATCCAGGAAACTCTTCTACCCCTGACGCTTTAAGGCAATAAAAGGTTTAGGGAATAGATAGATATTTAGAAAATTACACTGTTCCGTTAACCACATTGTCTTGTTTCAAATTAAAAATAACAATATTATCATGTTCCTAGTTATGCATAACAAAAGGCAGGGAGAAGGCTAAGAGATAAATTAACGTACCGCTTAACCGGCGTATTGCCAGCGGCCAAGCGGGAAGCAAAGATGAGCAACACTTTACATTCCATCATCATCATCATGTGCCGTGACGAATGGCGTTAGCGATCATATTTTTCCATGTACATCGATCTCTCATATATATCATTATCTCTGTTGGTGTCGTCAATCGAAGTCATTTAGTCAAACTGTCCAATAACTTTTCTCTAGTTCTTCTCTTGATCTTTTCCTTCTATGTTTCCTGTTGCCACTATGTTCTCAATTTCACCTCTTCTCATTATGTGCCCAATACATTTTTACTGTTTTTTTCTTATATTATCAATAATGCATCTTTTTTACATACATCCTTCTAAGACAGTCTTCATTAGTAATCTTTACTGTCCAAGGAATGCGTCAATCAATCAATCAATCAATAAACCCATAACTCTTCAGGGTCGTAGGGGTACCACATTGGATGCTTCAGCACACAGAGTCCTCCAGCGAATTCTATCCTCAGCGATGCGGATGAGTGTGGAAATATCTTGCCCTGTCCATTCCTTGATGTTGTCTATCCATGCCTTTATTTGACTTCCTCTGCGTCTTCCACCCTCGACAGTTCCCTGCAGTATTGTTTTTGACAAGGAATCGTGCCTGCATACATGTCCGAACCATGCTAGTTTTCGTCGTTTCACTATTGAAAGCAATGGCTCCTGGACACCTGCACACATCTCTACTTTATTTCTTACGTACACATTGGGCTTATGTTCCCTATAGGAAATTCGTAGAATTCTTCTGTAGCATTTATACTCGAAAGCCTATAATCTTCTCTCCATGTCCGCAGTGAGTGACCAACTCTCACAACCATACAACACAACAGAAAGCACCAGCGACTTAAACAGTTTGATTTTCACTCCAACACTGATGTTGCTTTTCCAAATCACAGTTAGCCTTGACAAGAATGCAGGGGTTTAAGAATGCAGGAGTTAAAGAATTCAGGAGTTTAAGAATTCAGGAGTTTTAGAATACAGGAGTTTCGGAATGCAGGAGTATAAGAATGCAGGGTTTAAGAATGCAGGAGTTTAAGAATACAGGAGTTAAAGAATTCAGGAGTTTAAGAATTCAGGAGTTTTAGAATACAGTTTTCGTCGTATACAGGAGAATAAGAATGCAGGAGTATAAGAATGCAGGGCTTAAGAATGCAGGAGTATAAGAATGCAGGGTTTAAGAATGCAGGAGTTTAAGAATGCAAAGTTTACAATGAACCCAGAAGAAGCAGAAGTTTGAACATTTTAGCTGTGGATGCAACGGGGAAATTGGAAATATCACAGATGATTGGCAGTACATGAAACAGACGTTTCGGCAAATATGATAACCAACCTCCCATCCCCAAGCAGAAGAAATAGTTACATACTGGCTTAATTTGTTTACATATGTAATCAGTGTAATGAATATGTGTATACCTGTCTTGTGGTATTTAATATATATATATATACCTATTTTATGTAAGTGTGCATGCATTTTACAGGCACCCGAACATTACCTACCTTCAAACGACAATCTTGCAAAGAAGTTTGCCATGTTTAAGATAAAAACACAGACAATCTCTACAAACGAGTTATGGCAGCAGAAAACTGTTAAAATCATCAAAGATACACAATACACAAATATTCAAATGTCAACATCAGCGGATGTAAGTTTATTATCTCATATCATTCTGTTAGTGATTGTGTTATGTGTGCTGTATATTCTAATATACCTGAGAACTAGTCACTAGAAGACCTGTGAGCATAATCGAAAGTATAATCAAAATCTAAAGTATGAAGGCATGTTTTAATTCTGCTCACAGGTCAACTGTTGGTTAGTCACAATCCATCCACAGGAGGATTTTTTTATAGGCAGTGGCGTTACTAGAGTTGGTTTCACCCAGAGAGGTAAAACATGGTGGCACCCCCTCACGACTGACCTATTGTACCTCCTCCGAGTCCGCCAGTGCCAATAACGAGACCATACAGAATCTTTTAGTAGCGTTTGTAAATGTAGGTCCTATACTTGCAAAGACCATAGAAGAAAAGATGAATTCAGGGTCAGAGGTAAACCATTGCAAGAAGTTAAAAACTGAGGAGCAACACAGAAAATATGTTTCATTTTATTTCAACATTTAACTTAATTTTTTTTTTACATAGATTAAGGTTGTAATCGTTCTGTATTGGGTTTGTGTAATCGCTCTGTATTGGGTTTGTGTAATCGCTATGTATTGGGTTTGTGTAATCGCTCTGTATTGGGTTTGTGTAATCGCTCTGTATTGGGTTTATGTAACCGTTCTGTATTGGGTTTGTGTAACTGTTCTGTATTGGGTTTATGTAACCGTTCTGTATTGGGTTTGTGTAACCGTTCTGTATTGGGTTTGCGTAACCGTTCTGTATTGGGTTTGTGTAACCGTTCTGTATTGGGTTTATGTAACCGTTCTGTATTGGGTTTGCGTAACAATTCTGTATTGGGTTTGTGTAACCGTTCTGTATTTGGTTTGTGTAACCGTTCTGTATTGGTTTGTACAATCAGCAACTGCCAGAATATTATCCAGAAGTACAAATTACATTGTCATTTTAAATCTTAATTAAATTATAACTTTTCTTTCTGGCCTTTAAAGCTGCAAACGTTCTAATTACTTCATCGAAATCAACCCTTTAACCAAATCACTTTCAATTGATAATATTGTGCAAATCCGAGAGCCTTGACTGTCCCATGGTAGATCGCAAATAGTTATTTATAAATTTCAGCTTTGAAAAACTCCTCCCACATGAAACCACAGACATACAGATCGTAAGAAATAATTTTAGATTCACTGATAGATATGGGAGAGATTATAGGAAGTTCCATCCAGCTGTGAATTAAAAAATGTCAAATATTGACCAGTCTTTTGCTTCTTCGAGATCAATCTCTGCTGCTTCATGTGCCTTCTAAGCCTTGGTATTTCTAATAAAAGGTCTCCATTGGATAACTCATCATAGAAAGTGGCAAAATATTGGAATGTTCACCAGTAACCGTTTTATCAGTGGCAGGTATTCCACTCTTGGCTTGGACAGCCTCAAACATGCATGCTACTTCATTGATGGTTCTTAAACTGATCTAGAGTTCAGAATGGAAACGATCAATATACTCAAGCATCGCCCTCTTTTTTTCTTGCACAGTTAGTCCATCATGTCTTGTCTTCTCATCTGTCATCCTCTTCTTGCAGAGTTAGTCGTGCATGACCTGTCTTCTCACTTGTCATTCTCTTCTTGCAGAGTTAGTCGTGCATGACTTGTATTCTCACTTGTCATTCTCTTCTTGCAGAGTTAGTCGTGCATGACTTGTCTTCTCACTTGTCATTCTCTTCTTGATCCTGGGTCTGCTCTCTACTGAAATCTCATAGTGGTTTGATTTTAAAAGCCTCTGTTCAATTACCTGCTCAACTTAATGATTTCGTTGCTCGTACAGAAAAATTGTTAGTGACTCTAGCTCTGTCACCACCTTGTCAAGAGTTAAGTACTTAGTATGAAGGTATAGATATGTAAGATGATCTCCTTCAAGTACATCACAACACAAGTAGAGACAGCACAAAAACGTGAATCTGCAGAAAGCGAGTAAAACACCTCGGGCTGTAGCTCTTGTATCTAAAGTTTCATCTGGATCACATAGATCTTCAATTGCCGCCACATATTCATCAAATCTATTTTTCTGTCACTGTCTTTACTGAAGCATGAAGAGTACCCCAGCGTGTTGTTGATAGTCTTTTCACTGAGATTCTAGTATGGTCCATTCAAATATTCCATCAGTGAGTGGAAGCAGCAAAGAAGGAGAACATTCTCAATAGTTCAAAATAATGGTTACACACTAAGAGTTTTCAGAAAAAAAGTGTTGGCCATACAGGTTAAGAGTCACATATCCATTGAAAATAACTTTCCGGTTCTTTCTTTTCAAAATGGCTTATACACTCTCATGGATTCCATCCATAGTGACAGCATTATCGTAACATTGAGCGTGACACATCATAATGTCGAGCCCATCACTGTTCACATTTTTAAGAATATCCGGTCAACAGCTTTTTTTCCCTTTAAAGGAAGAACAACAGAAACATTTCCCGTACTGCCACTTTCCTATTGTAGATTTTCACATATCTGATCACTTCGGACAGTTAGTCAGTGTGTTGGTCAGCGTGTGATGTGTCAGGTGTGCTATCAGATTTTCACATATCTGACCACATCGGACATTTGATCAGTCTAAGATGTCCCAGGTGCGCTATTGAACATGATCCCAAAATATCTGGACGGTTTTATATTCATGACAAGCTTCTCCTTCACATGATTTGTTAGTACATGTGTAAACTCGTTCTGAGTTTTTGCTGCAAGATAAGTTAACTGATGCTTTGAGTTTACATGTGCTTCGCTTTAATCTCATTAGGTGCTCTATCAGAACTGGTTCATATTTAGAAAACATCTCAACCATTTCAAGAAAGTTTCTTTTATTCATCGAAGATCCATCTTCATTGTGGCCCGGGAATGTCAGACTCTACTTGGCGAGACACAATGTGATATCCAGCAACCTGTACAAGATATATCTCCACTTTTTCTTCTCTATGTCCTTCAAAGCAATACTTTCACTTGTCATTTGTTTTGTACAGTCTAAGTCCTGCTGCCAATGTTTCCCATGTTTCACGGCAATGTGAATGTTTTTGTAATGTCTCATGATTATGCACTTTCAGACTCAGTTTCCACCAGATCTGAAACTCAGACACAAATTTGGATATCGTGTCTGTATCATTAGCGGCAAAGAGTCGGCAGCAAATACAATATAATTTTTCACTGACGAGTGAGTAAACCATCCATGGTCGCAACACTTTCTCAAGATTCGGAATCACTTGGTAAAACCACTCTTTTGATAGATAGCAAACATCTTTTGCTTTTGGATATTGCCTTCAAGCAATTCTGAAATAATTCGTCATCGTCTTGAAAATAAAGGGCCGTCACAAAAATATACCGGGAAGTTACATTCAATTTGTATTTTTTTTTTAATGTGGGAAAAAATGCAGGGGCACCGCCCTATCACCATTACACCACTGTAGATAATAATCAAGTTTACTTTACGCAAGCAAAAAACAACAAACAATAATGCAGGTTAGACGTCAAGTAGCTAACTGTGCGAAACTGCACTCAGTCTGTTAGTAAAACAAAATGAGTTAAACAGGTTACTAAAACACTTACCTTGTCTATTAATAGAAATATATATTTTTTTTAAATTATATATTTAAAAAAAATACAATAAAACTAAACAGGATAATTCTCCACGTATCGGCTCAAATTGAACCTTTATCAAGAGACAAACAACAGAAAACGACAAAATAAAAAACAAAATAAATGACTATATTTCATCAAGCCCCGTCTCCAAACTCAATCTGTTCATTTGTAAAGTTCATTTTTCGTAAACTAATCTGTGAATTGTTGCAAATATTCTCTTCTGCAGAAAACTATAAAAAGTTTTTTTTGTGTTTCTAACTAATAGAACATAGCTATTGTTATATTTCAATAATAAATTTCTGTTGCTGTGCTAAATAATTTTATAGAGTGACAGAATCATTTACAGTAATATTGTGAATTTTGGTGTCAGTCACTCCATGTGATGGTGTCACCCGGTGCAGTTTGCACCCCCTAGTGAGGCCACTGCACTTGGATTTAATATCTCACTTATTGCTCCCTGACAATAACTCGCATTGTTCAATACAATCTCTTTCACTACCTTCTGATAACACTATCATTACATCCTGACAATCTCTATGGTAACTCTCTGCTGACGGTTCATCTCATTTCTCCATGCCAATTCCTCACATTACTCTCTGACCATCCGTCTCATTACTCACAGATAATCCCTATCAATACTCATTGATAATCTCTCCAAGTACTTCTTGACAATCCATATCATTACTCCATGAAAATCCATCTCATTACTCCATGATAATCCCTCACATTACTGCCTGACATTCCATTCAATTACTCCCTGACAACCCATGGCATTCCTCCCAAACAATTTTTCTCATTACTCTGACAATCCAGGCTATTACTCCATGTACATTCCTCCCAGTATTCCCTGACAATCCCTCTCATGTTACCCTGAAAATCCATCTCATTAATCCCTAGCAATCACCTCAGTACTCACAATCCCTCTCATTATTCCCTTACAATCCCTCTAATTTCTCCCTGAAAATGTAAAGTATTGTTTATTCTTGAAAAATTATCTACAGAAACAACACACTCTCACACTTCTAAGGTGTGCAACAACAGACCTGGACACTGAAAATTGGTTGGCGGTGATTAATCAAATGAGGTCACTTAACTCGCGTGGAGAAAGTAGAACAATTTACATGTGCAGGTAAATGTGATCATTAATGATTAATTGATTGCAATTGTGTTCATTCCGGCCGGATTATTTTGACCGTTCAAACGTAATTAAATTTTGTTCCATTTTTTGTGTGCACTTGCATCACGGAAACCAGAAATAGTACTTCTTAAATATATTTACATTATAATGTAATATATATATATATATATATATATATATATATATATATATATATATATATATATATATATATATATATATATATATATTGAAACAGAAATGCCAGATAATTTTGAAATAATAATTATGTTAATATATAAAAATTATTTTAGACAGAAAACAAAATATGTTAATGACAAATAAATATTATTTTAGATATATTATTTGACCTTACCGCATTTTTTGAATCAATAAATTCCATTCAAACTGTATCATTTCTGTAGATATCCAATTACGAACACAATAATGCATAATATATATGCATAGTGTGTCGAAAATGTATTATTTAGAAAGAATTTCAACATCTATCAAAAACAGTAGACTTAACTTTACACGAAACTCAAATGAAAATATGGCTAATGTTTCTTACAAAATGGCGTAAATTTTCAAACATGATGCTAGAAGCATTTGCCAGGTTGGATTTCATAATAAATGAGACCAAAGTAAATACAATAGTTATTTATTTACGAAAATAAGTAAATTTGAAAATATGTATATATCATATAAGGAAAAATGGCATCACATACCCCCATTATCAATACTTATCAATAACTTAACAAAATTGATATTAATACACATAAAAATCATGCAAGAAGTAATGTGGACATATTACACTTTCGATTGGAAACATTCTTATGTTGATATAAATACCGAAAAAAAACATGAATGTCATTGGAGTATGACTCACAGGAGTCTTTTGGGCCAGAAGACATAAGGTTTACTGACTTGTATAAGTCTCCTGGGCTGGAATCAGTTAATTATTTGTTTGATGTTATTTGTGTTATAAATGATTTGGTGCTTGCATTAGGCATATGCCTGCTAGTGAGTGTCATGTGACGTATTCCTTCCAGAATGTTGTCTTCCCAATGAACTCTCTGAACCTATCTCTGTCTCGAGCGATGTGGCTTGCATTTTCTAGCGATCTATTCATGTTATCTTTGATGTCGTCAGTCCATTTTTTCCGTCAATCCATTGGAAATATCCTATGGATTATTCTAGCTTTTTCTCTAGGATTGTGATCTTGTGGTATAGCAATTAGTCTAATGTCTGCTAGATCGGTCGTATATCTTTGAGCTAATGATGAAGGATGATGATGATGGCGAAATCGTGTCATTTGTGAACAGGTAAAACTTGACACCGCATACAGTACACACAACAAGATGGATGTTTGGTGGGGGGGGGGGGATATATCTTTCACTGTCTTCTAGAAAAATAGTAAATCGACAGATGTTTGCTTTTAATTTAGTCACATACGGAAATGTTCATTGGAAAATGTTGTTTATGTCAATATTAAAACCTTGAATTGCAAATAGAAAATGTATGTGTCAATATTAAACCTTGAGTTACAAATGTAAAATAGATAACTTTGTTTCTGATAATATTGCATCTTGAGTTACAAATATTACATAGTTTTCAATATTTTATGTCTAAATTGTTACTGATGCAATAATTACTTAATAATGACTTGAGAAACTGTACTAACGTTATTAAAACATCCTGTCATTATTCAATCTATTCGCTAAACCCGTTATTGCCTTTCAGCGTCGGGGGTATGTTATGTCAATATTATCATTATAATGCCTGTCATTATTGCTGTTCTGCATTTGTAGAAATGGTGCTGACTACTGTGGTATGTTATGTGTCTTGTCCCTCCTGCTGGACAGAATGGACGCCTATGGATGCACTACAGTACCTCTGGTTGTTGGAGCTATCAAAGCTATCAGACCTCAGGTTATTCCAACTCTGGTGAGATATTTGACTAATCTTGGTAAAGAATTATGATTCATTACAAAATGTATGTAGTAGTCTTGTGAATGCATGCCATAAAATTTGTTAAAGAGATATCTCTCAAATATCTACACAAACCAGGCACAGCGGCGGCCTTGTTTAGAGATTTTATCATATGTAAGCGTTGTGATATGAAGTATATTGGTGAGACTGGTAGACGTTTAGCTGATAGATTCGCCGAACATTTGAGAGATTTCACGAATCATCGTGACTCCCCAGTGGCTAATCATTTTAACAGCCCGTCACATCATGGTAGCTCTGATGTCTCTGTAACCGGTTTGTTACGTTGTTATACCGGTGACCGGCAACGTCAGTCCTTGGAATATCGTCTCATTTGTCATATGGGAGTCTTGCAACCAAACGGAATGAACATTAATCACCGTTTTGTTTGAGTTACCTACCTTTTCTTTATACCCTCTACTCCCGTATTGCACTGATTCTTGTAATTATTTGTCTTTGTACACTTTCGTGAATAATTATTATTTTTGTGTTTGCCGTTCTTCTATATCATTCCTTT
Organism: Meghimatium bilineatum; assembly: GCA_034231615.1. Taxonomy (NCBI): domain Eukaryota; kingdom Metazoa; phylum Mollusca; class Gastropoda; order Stylommatophora; family Philomycidae; genus Meghimatium; species Meghimatium bilineatum. Next base: position 8,421,834 of record CM067306.1, read on the forward strand.
ATGTCTTCTTTCGTTTGTGTATGTCAATATGTGATTATTTTGTACTCTGCCATTTTGTTATTGTTAAATCATTTACATATTTAGATTTTGATTTCCTCGTTTTTATTTCAGTTGTCTCTTCTATGGGTGCCTACACCTATATAGTTATTTGTATATGCATTTCGTTTTACATGGTTCTATGTATCCACACAATTACTTTGGGCCACACATTTGTATGTATACATATGCAGTTGTTATAGCATTATCTTTATGTGAACGAACGTTTATATTTACATTAATATATGTATATGTTTCTATGTGTATGAATGTTCATGTTATTATTTATACGAGAAAGTGTTTATGTGCATGAATGTTCATATTTGTGTATACATATATATATGTATATTTATGTGAGCGCTTTTTTATGTTAATGCACGTATCTCCATTCTGTGTCAATGTGTATACCTATTCTGGTGTGAGCCCTTTCCTGTGTGTGGATACATTTACATGCCTGTGCATTTTGTGTGGGTATCCTTCACACATCTGTGTCCATCTTGTTATGTGTTTATTTCTTGACTCTTGGTGTGTGTTTACATTTCTATGTTTGTTTTGGTTTGGTTTTATATATATGTTTATGTCTATATTTGGTTTCACATTCATTCCATGCGTTTTCAAATGTTGATTCTTCTTCTATCCTTCCTTTCCCAAACCCACTCACCCCACCACCACACAACCTCATCATTACTCATCTATCATTGTCATATGCCATTCTTGTTGGCGTAGGTGACCATGGTTCTCTGTTCACAGTATTGTTATCAGGATCGTTGTTTCCAAGACTTGCTAGGTTGTCACATGAATATTTTCTCACGTCCCCATCTGTCTCTGTTCCCTTCAGTCGTGCCTGTTGTGACTATGTTCTTAAAACCTGCCTGTCTGATAGAGTGACAAAAGGGGTATTTTTCTTATCTTTTTCTTTTATTATTCTTGCACTCATCTATAGTGTCTCTAATTTCCCACTTTCAGTTTGTTTATAATGAATGCACGCGTTTTCACTTTGACTAGATGCGTTGCCATCCCTGCGCTATTATGGAGACGAGGGCTTGATGAAATATAGACATCTATTTATTTTTTTATTTTGTCGTTTTCTGTTGTTTGTCTCTTGAAAAAGGTTCAATTTGAGCCGATACGTTGAGAATTGTCCTGTTTAGTTTTATTGTATGTTTTTTTTCTTAAAAATATATTTTTCTTAATAGGCTAGGTAAGTGTTTTAGTAACCTTTTTACATCATTTTGCATTACTATTTGTTCATTAGGTTACTGCGGCACCATCCACTTTGTCGGACACCCTCTGGCCATTTGGTTATTTATATTTGTTTAGAGATTAGGTATTAGGTATGTTTATTATCCTCTTCGCACACCGGACAAGTCCATTGGTGCTCAGATCTCTGCTTAAGTAAATATTTCTGGGTATAATGGCTGATGGTTCCGGTTCTATGTTGGTTCACTGCTCTTTTTGAAATCTTTATCAGGGGTTCTCTACGGGCCACGCCCATCCTCACTCACAATTCGCGCATTCTCGATATTGACTCATGCTCATTCATCTCAAAATCCTCTGATCGTGAGGATTCACGAAGAGCAATGAGTATGTCTGCTCGGTCCATAGGCTGACCTTCTCTTGTGGTGGCGAGGCTAGTTAATTGGTCGGCTCGTTCATTACCCTCCACGTCCGCGTGTCCGGGGACAAAAATAAGCGTGAGTCTTCGTAGTGATGCACGCATTCCTGCTCTCTCAAATGACTCCGCCCATTCTCTACGTACATCATCTGTTTTGACTTTCTGAATCATATTCAGAGTCACTTAAGTATGCACGCATGGGAATAGGCTTGCGATTCTAGCCAGTTAAGTGCCTGGGTTACGGCGACCACTTCCATTGTTAGGCTGGTTCTTGTTGCTGTAAATGCACCACTGGTTTCATGTACTGTTCTTCCTTTTGATCTGGCAGTAAAGGTCCATGCGCATCGGTGGTGACGGATGCACGACCCATTCGTGTAGAATTACAACATCTGTGTCATCGGTATTCTCGCAGATTAGTGCCTTGACCTCCACGCTCACTGGGCTGAGTTCTCTGCACTCTCTATTGAATGTAATAATGGTCTTGACTGCCTCTTGAAAGACCGTAGGAATAGGTATCCATTCCTCGCCAGGAGTTATGTCCCCTAGGGCACAAACGAGATACTTGTTTAGAGATACTATAAACCAGGCACAGGGGCGGCGTTGTTTAGAGATATCACAAACGAGACACAGGGGCGGCGTTGTTTAGAGATACCACAAATAAGACACAAGTGCAGCGTTGTTTAGGGAAACTATTATTCAAATGGTTGAAGAAAAGGAGAAATACGCACACACATATGTTTTATGAATGTAATTTGAGTTGCATAGAAGGCTCATACATGACTGATTCTGCTCAATATATTACATTTTTTGCTTAATGATTGGCTGCAATGCGAAAACGATAATAATAATAATATAGGCTTCCACTTCAGATTTGATGTTAACACTTATATCTATCTATCTATCTATCTATTCGCTGAAACCCTTTGTTGCCTTTCGGCGTCAGAGGTAGAATAGCTTTCTGGAGACGACCCTCTTGTGTGCTGTGTATATCGTGGAATTTGTCGCCTCTATTATCTCAGTGGTCCATCGATTTCGTGATCGGCCTCTAGGTCTGACTTCGCTTTATCTGTGTATCATAGCTTGTTGTGGTATGTTATCTGATGGTAGTCTGCTGATGTTTGCAACCATATGATCTGATGTCTCGTTATGTATTCTAAGATTGGATTGGTGCCGATTTTTTGTCGGATGGCCTCATTCCTAACCATGTCTCTTATAGCGATATTCTAAGGATTCTGTGTATGCATGTCGCTTCAGCTGTCATAGGTTTACGTTTGTAGTACGCTGCCGTTGTTTGGTGCTTTTGAAGTGTTATTTTGGTGTTTAAATCTACGTTTTTGTTTCTGAAGATTGGTGTCATTTGCCCTAGGCCTTGGTATGCTTTATTACATCTAGTGTGTATTTCTTTGCTGCATTTGCCGTCTGTTGTTATATTACTTTCTAGGTATGTGAATTATGTCACTTGGTTAAGTCTGTTGTTTTCAATATATTTATTGGTGTTTCTGTTCTTCCTATCTTCTTTACTTTGATATTTTCTATATTTATCTTCACGTTAAAGGTATGGAATATTTGATGTAATCTATCTATTTGTCTTTGTAGTTCTCCTTTCGATGATGTCACTAGTGCTTGGTTATCTGCAAATAGTAGTATGTTTAAGGTAGCCTTCATATTATTTTCTTCCGCTGTCTTTGCTACTTTACATATGTGGTCTATGTATGTTATGAACAGTATGGGGGATAGTACACACCCCTGTCTCACATCTGCGTGAATTTGAAATGTATCGGATGTACCTGCGCTTGTTCTTACTGAAAATTTTCTATTGACGTATATGCTCTGACATAAGTTTATCAAATGTTGGGGAACTCCATATGTCTGTAGTGTTATCCATTTTTGTGCTCTATCCACTCTGTCAAAAGTTTTCTCTTGGTCTACAACAGCCAAATATAAGTTTTGGTTATGCTATATCGCTCTTTTTGAAAGTTGTTTGATGACGAAGATTGCATCTGTGCAGCTTTTATTTTTCCGAAAGTGCATTTGTGTGTTGCTGAGCTGTTAATAAGTCTTGCTATAATATTTCAACCAACTTTCTCCGTAATGTTTCAACCAACTTTCTCCGTAATGTTTCAACCAACTTTCTCCGTAATGTTTCAACCAACTTTCTCCGTAATGTTTCAACCAACTTTCTCCTTAATGTTTCAACCAACTTTCTCCGACTGTTAAATTTTGAATATGATATACAAACTGCTTTATATTTTATATTAAGAATTTTGACACTTAAACGTTATTGTATTCATATCTACTCTTACAGACACAGTACCAACTTTTGTATCAAGTTCTGAGCCTGTACAGTATAAAACAAGCTTACTTCAGCATTGACAATCCACTCAAGCAGCCACACATTTTATAGTCATCTTATTATCGACTTATTTGTATTTATTGTAAAACAAACAAATGAAATTCTTCCTTCTCACCGATGTATGCATAATAATTCTACTCTTCACAATGTTAGGAGACGTGAAATGGCAGACCGACTTAACAGTGTTGTCACAGTAACATTTGCTGATTTTTCATTGTGTAATAATATTATTTATTGAGATGCTAGGACATCTATTATCAGAAATCGATACACCCAGAGACTAACTAGCACATCTTGAGGATCAGACGTACACACTCAAAGGCTCACTAACGCATCTTCAGGATCAAACATGGATACATTAGGAGGTTCACTAGCACACTAGCTAGAAATGATGATCATTACAACACACGCATACAGTGAAGAACACAACATTCAATTAAACATACTAAAAACCAAGATCATAAAAACCCAAAGTAACACCAAGAATTAAAATAGATAAAATGGATCTGGAAAAAGTCGACAAGTTTGATTATCTGAGTGCAAATATAAACAGCTTAGGTGATTGTGCAATGGAAATTAGGAAAAGATTAGCGATAGCAATAATGACATTAAAAGATATCAAAAGAATGTGGAAAAATTGTTATAAAATGACAAAAGTTATACTTCGTTGGTTATACATTTTTCCAGTTGCAACTTACGGCAATGAGACTTGCACAATAAATAGAACAACGGCAAAACAGAATATCGGCCTTCGAACTGAAGTGTTATAGGGCAATATTAAGAATTTCCTGTACAGAAAAGATAAGGAATAGTGAAGTTTTGAGTATGCTGAATATAGAGGAAGGATGGCTGGTGAATACAATTTTACATAGAAAACTGAAATATTTCGAACATGTACAAAGATACAATAGCATGGAAAGACGCATTTTAGAGGGTAGAATTCCTGGAAGTAGAAGAAGAGGTGAACCTAGAAGGAGATGGAAAGATGACATCAAATATTGCATGAAGATATCATTGGAGGAGACAGACAAATTAGCGCAGGATAGAGTCGGGCTCAGAACATCAATTGCAAAGACAACGTTCTGGAAAGAGTGTCACGTGACGAAGATGAGTGTAATAATAAGACACATAACCCGTTGGTGTCGCAGAGTTGCCATTTTCGAGACATGAACACACAAAAGACTTCCAAACATTTCTGTCTTCAGTCATTTGGACGAGTGTAGAAAAATCTTGTTCAGATCATTTCTTGATGTTGGGCGATCCATAGTTTTCTGTCCCCGTCACTTCTCCTTCCACCCTCGAATTTCCATAAGGGATTATGAGGTATAAACTAGAAAACATACAAATTACAATGCACAAAACATTTTCTAAGATTCTACCTGTGAGGTCTTTCTCAAGAATATATAAAACAAACAGTGAAAAACAATGAAAACAGTAAAACGTTTTAAAATAGAGTCGTGTCACGTTACATGTCTAAACCAAACATGTTTACGCCATCTCGCCATTGTCACAAGTGGCTCTTTGTTCTAAAGACATGTTATCTAGTCGTGTTGCGTGGTTCATGGTTGCTGGTGAGCCTTTCAGCCTATGATCCCTTATTTCAGCAACAGTTATTGCTTGGGAAGGACTGTGACCCTGCTCGATGTCAGGGACAGCCCGACCAATCTTAGTCTCCAACCTCTGTTAGCTGGGCTAAGCCCCATATCAACTTCAATTACTTCACCTCGATAAGGGGGTGATTCTTGATAACCTGAACATTTGTTTATTTGCTGCTGTACGAATATATTTGTTTTGTGTTCTATAATTATTTACTGTATTGCTAATCTCTTGTGTTTTCCCTTTATTTTATTTTGTTCGCTATTACATATAGACTGGAACTCCATAGAATCTTCAAGTTTAATTTTTTGTTTCTAATTTTCACTACTGCTCTACAGTTTCTACATGCGTAATGGGACACCTCTGGTAGAACAAAATTTATAAATGCTTCATGGGACCTCTCAGGTAAAACACAATTTCTACATCCCTGATGAGACCTCTCAGCTAGATCACAATTTCTACATGCCTGATGGGACCTAATGCCTGATGATTCCAGAAAAACAAACACACTGTAGCCATCATCTTTGACTTACAACAGGACAGGCATATGATCCAGTATGAAGAAAAGGTCTATTGATGAAGATGATTGAGATGGGAAATAGTGGACAGCTATACAACTGGATAAAATACTTTATCATTGACAGAACAATCCAGACAAAGATAAATGATGCAATCTCATCTAAAGAAGTTCGAGATGAAGACTTAGCACAGGGTTCTGCTTTAAGCTGCACCCTCTTTGGTTCTGCTTTAAGCTGCACCCTCTTTCTCATTTACATTAATAACCTTGCCAAACATTTCAAAGCTGAAAAAGCCCTCTATGCTGATGACATAGCAATATGGCAGACCCATGAGAATGTTAAAAGTGCAGCCAAAAGACTAAATGGAGATTTAAGAAGATTACACGAATACTGTCAAACATGGAAACTACAAATAAATTGTGAGAAAACTGTCTATACCATCTTTACCAAGAGTCATAAAATAGCCGAATAAAATATCAGTCTATGGTTGGCACACGGAAATTGCCAAGAGAAGAACATCCCACATATCTTGGAATCACGCTTGATCGGCAGCTCACCCTCAAGAAGCATGTAAAAAATATCAAAAATAAAGCATTTAAACGGTTACAACTACTGAAAAGACTCGCTGGCACATCTTGGGGATCAGACAAGGATACCCTTAGAGGACTATACCTTGGTTACATACGTTCTGCTTTAGAATACAACAGTGCACTACTCACAACATGTTCCACGACAAATGTAGAATCTTTAGACAGAGTGCAGAACAATGCCCTACGTCTTATTAGTGGAGCAATGAAATCTACAACAACGACTGAAATAGATACAAGTGTTGCCAATAGTAACCCGAAATAACTAATTAACAATGAGAAACAGCGGCCGACGACGTTTCGACTATAAGCCTTCATCAAAATGAAAGAAAATCAACTAAATAAACAATATGCTGAACATAAGAAAGTACATTAGTGGGTGGTAGGAGAAATATATCAAAGCCTGGTACGAAACATGTCATAGAGAAAAGAAAGATCAGACCTGGAAGGTTGCAGCACTTTTAGAGACGACAGACATAGCATGACGAGATAAAATAGTGAACAAGATAGACAGATATTGCATGACGGGAAGAAATAGTAAACGAGATAGTCTTCACCATTATGTTTGTTTATTTCCTGGTATCAAATTCTTTTTAAAAATACACAATTAAAAACAGTAACCTAACAGTGTTTCTACGAAACAGATATAACATTCATAACATGAGATAAACTTTTCATAAAGCAATTACATACCTACGTATTGCAGAGACTGAAGATGGCCGCACAACTTTTGAAGACTACTAGAAATAATAACTACATTGTGACTACAAGTTTCATAGACCTACTTCCCGGTTGATAACGATAACGAACTATTAAACAAAATGTATTACGCCCAAATGAGATAACCAGTAGTTAATCTGATTTACGTAGCACTATTTCGTAGAAGACACAGTCAAGTGTAGCTATTGCGCCCCAGATACCTTACTTCGAGAACACCGTTATTTCATCAGTGCCAATGCCGTCTTTTACTCGTCGTGTGAGATGTTGGGCTCTTCTTTATCCTTGTTCATTCTCCCGTGTTCTAGCTCCCGCTGGATTTATTTTGTAACAGGAAAATGGTCTTCATAGATTTCCAGCAGGATGTAATCTAGAGAGTTGTGTCCTTCCGATTCTGCCAATGACCCAAGATACCGACTTCAGTGGTATTATGTCAAAGCACTTTTAGTCAAATTGTTTGTGAATGATTTCTTGTGTTACTTGGAAGAGATGAGTGTAGAAGTCCGTAGATCAGGGAGGAGGGGGTTGTTGAGTTTCACCCTCCTCCCCCATCTTGCGAAAATATAACAGCATTTAGCACAACTAGATCGAGACAAAAACTAAAAATGCGTACTACGTTAGTTGTGCTAAATGGTGTGATATTTTCGCAAGATGGGAGGGGGGTGAGATCCAACAACCCCCTCCTCCCTGATCTACTGAGTTCTACACTCATCTTCTCCAAGTAACAGGAAATCACACACACACACAATTCGACTAAAAGTCCTTTGACATACTCTCGTTCATTCTCGTACAACCTCGTTCATTCTCGTTCATTCTCGTACATTTCGTGTTCATTCTCGTACATTCTTGTTTATTCTCGTACATTCTCGTCCATTCTCGTTCATTTTCGTTCGTACAAACGACTATTCTCGTTCATTCTCGTCCATTCTCGTACATTTTCGTCCATTCTTCCGTCCTTAAAAACTCTCCCAAGAAATTTAAATTCCTGAAGCACTGAAACAAAAGGCAGGAATTTAGCAATATCATTGCAGTATTTTTATAGATGACTGAAGTAGTGACAGGCAGATCAAGACAAGAACTAAAAAAACAAACAGCCACGTAAATTATAAACTTATTTTATTAAATTTTCAAACACATATCTACCTCAATGAAAACCAAAAGGGAAATCATAAATTCAGTCTCAATTCCAGCATTGTATTTATCAATGTCAGATGTTGACACTAACCAAGAACAAGAGAGAGAACGAGATCTTACTGCCTGTGAATTGAGATGTCTAAGAAAAGCAGCAAACAGCACAAGAAGAGTTCATATCAGGAATGTGTGTTTGTTTGAGAACACCAGGAATTCCGAGCGATTAGCTCGTATTTCCTATGTGCAGTGTGGTGGTTTTTCTGAGCGTTCTTTCATACCCGAAAGACTTCAGCTTTCGGCTTAGCGCAATGTCTATTGAAGGAGCCTTCTACTCAGATCGAGTCTGTAATTGTATAGATGAAGTGCTACAAAGCTTCCTTAAGTCAGCCTCAATATAACGGCATGTCATCTACTAAGATTTTCTGTTGCATGGGTGGTTTGTCTAGTGGTCCATTGGTGAGACCCACAGAAGCAATCGCATGCGTGCTGAGAAATTAAGAAATTACAAAAACTGCTGTAACAACGTCTGTGGTCATATATATTGAAAGACAGGACTGGTAAAAACGTATGTGTTGGGCCTTTGGTGCACATAAAACGGTGACACAACTCATTTCCTTTCTCTGGACTACATCCTGCTAGTAATCAAGTAGGACGATTGCCTACTACACGATAGTTCCAGCGGGAGTTTGAGAATGAACACTGACGAACGAGAAGAAGAAGAACAACGGAGACTGAAATTGTTCGGGCACATAATGATAATGAGCCCATACTGGCCAGCGGCATGATCATGAGAATAGAAACAACTAGAGGCAGAGGAAGAACAAGAAGAAAATGGATTGAAGGATTCACCAACATTCTGAAACCAGGGGTCGGGAACCTTTTCGTCGGAGAGAACCACGGACACCACATATTTTGAAAAGTAATTCTGTGAGAGCCATGGACACCACATATTTTGTCTGAGAGAGTCATGGACACCACATATTTTGAAAAGTAATTATGTGAGAGCCACACATTATGTTTAAAACTAAAAATTCAAGTAAATATGTGCATTTTGTGTAATTTCAACACTAAAAGTACAATAATTATGTCTCTGAATTCTTTTTAATAACATTGTTATGCTGTTGCTAATCAATAATGAGTATTTCTTACCATTAATGCGACTTCTGATGCTGAGCTGCACTAGACTTTGGCTCATTTGTAGAATGAAATATTGATATGCAATTAATTTGTAGAGCAAAGGAGTCTAAAGAAACATTTTTTTTAATAATCGAACATTTTTCTGCGAGCCAGATCCAGCCATCAATAGACCCGCATCTGGCTCGCGAGTCATGGGTCCCCGACCCCTGTAATCTGAAACGCTATAATTTTACTGCATATCAAGTTACCAAACGTGTAATAACGCTATAACTAATCGGCATTCTTCTTCGTCTTCTTCAGCGTTCAATTTCAAACTCCCGCAAGCTCTCTCTCTTGTAGCAGGACAATGGTCCTACTATATTTCCAAGAGAATGTAGTCAAGAGAATGGAAATGCGTTCTGTCGTCGTTTTATTTGCGTCAATGGTCCGAAACATCCATCTTCGGTGGTGATCATCCTCCAAGTGTGCAACACGCAGCAGTAAAATCAGAGAAAACACAATAGATAAAATATGATGATGATGACGACGAAATAATCCCTTAACTTGTAGCTGTGGGCAGATAGCTCTTAAATGGTGGAAAATAGAAAAATATCGTCATGGAAATACAAGAGACACACATAAACAAATTAATTTTAGGCAAAAAAGGTAGACATGTAGAAGGCAATTTCACAAGACTGGATGCAATGAAGTCAAAGCAGTAGCATATGTTTATTGGAAAAAATGAAATAATGTATAGATGGGAGGAATACAGTAAAGAAATTTACAGAGATAGTAGAAATTAAACAGACAACAATGAAGTTCCCTGTATATTAGCTGCAGAGGTGTAAGAAGCTATACAACTCTTGAAATACAATAAAATCTCCTGTACCAGATAATATTACAAAGGGAGAATTAAAAGTGCTGGAGTAGTATAGCATAAAAATGATCACCAAAATGCTAGATGGCATCTATAACAGTGGCGATATTCCATCTGATTTATTGCAATCAATATTCAAAACCTTACCTAAGAATCCTGGTGCAGCAGAATGTGAAAATCCCCGAACAATCAGCCTTATGAACTATATTTCAAGATTATACTGCGTATAATCATGAGACAAAAAAGAGGAAAATTAAAACCAGAAATTGCAGAAGAGAAATGTGGATTTGTGGAAGCGCAAGAAATGCCCTATGTATATATATATATATATATATATATATATATATATATATATATATATATATATATATATATATATATATATATATATATATATATATAAAATACGAACACTGATGGAGAGAGAGAAATAGAAGTACAAAATAACGTGTACTTCATAGATTATAGTAAAGCATTTGTCAAGATGAAGCATTCAGAAATGATAAAAATGTTTAAAAAACTCAATGTTGATGGGAAAGATCTAAAGATAGTTAGAAATATGTATTGGAAACAAAACAGCTGCAATGAGAGTTGCCAGCAATACAGGAGAATTCCAACAGACAGAGATTCGTAATGTCATCAGATTTTTTGGTCCTATATACAGAGGATATTATGCGAAATATAGAAAGCATATCAGAAATAGCAGTTGGAGAGTACAATCTGAATAATCTAATATATTGCAGGGGTTGAACAAGAACATCAAGCACTGTTAGGTACGGTAGTAATAGAAAGTGAAAATAAACGACTCAGTCTAAACAAGAAGAAAACAGAAGTAATGATTGTTTCAAATAAATGCATTCCTACAAAATGTTGTAGGTCTAGTAATATTAATGATGCAAAATTAAATCTAGCGGATAAAGTCAAGTATCTTGGCACCCTTTGTAACATAAGATGGCAGATAATCCAATGAGATCAAGAATAGAGGGAGTTACAGCAGCACTTAATTTGTTGATAACTGATACATCACACACTGGGTAATACTTACAGATTCTCAAAGCATGCTGCGCAAGATAGAAAAGTACATGCTGAGAAAAGAATGGTGGGACTTATTGAACAACTCAGTTGTCCAGAGCATTACATGGATATACTGCCCTGGTCATGCTGAGGTCAGAGGAAATGAGAGAGCCGACTTATCGGCAGACAATGCGGCGATCGGCGGCACTGTTCTGAGAAGAGATAAAACAGACTTGATCAGGGCAGTAATAAATTCATTCCAAGATGAAGATGATGACAATGAGGCTGAGATTGTTCACATACAGAAAATGTCAGAAATGTGAGTATCTAGAGTTGAGTGACGGAAAAGTAATTTTTTGAAATGTCCTCAAGATCACGTAATTAACACTTGACCGCGACTCTACGTCTACATACTCTGAGATGCTGCTGGAACGGAGGACGGAGAACTTATAGGAATTTCCCACGTGCTGTGAAGCCAGTTTCTAATCATGAAACAAGAATAATCAAGAAACAACAATTTTTCTCGCTTAATCGATTTTTTAATATTTTTTTTTACGTTCGCTCCATTGTTAATCAGCACGGTGGTTATCCGTGCGATTTCCGCCGGGAGTGTGATTACGTTGTGCCACCGTTATACGCCTTGTAGCCCTAGCACATCCGATTTCGGCATGCCTTGACAGTTTGGGTGTACTACCCTAGCGTGTGACAACCTCCTTATCTGTAACGCCAGGTACACGGGTGTGTAGTGAATCTTCGTCAAGACGATTGTTGTTCACGTCTATCTCGCACGAGGTGTTCCACTGTTTATGAACTTGCATAGTGTAATTGGACATACTGTGCCTGTGCCCATCGCGTACTGAACCGTTTCTTATCCGTAAGCCTGGTTCCGTAAGAGGAAGAACTCAACAGAAGAGCTGGATCCTCGCTCTTTCGCCTTCTTAGCCAAGGTGTCGTTCACATACATCGTGTACCCCTCGCCCAAGTTCGAGTCTCACACCACACGTTTGGGAGCGTTCTCGGGCTGAGCGACGTTGTCCCAATAACGCCTGCACCCATCAGGTACTGAACCCTTTCTCTTTGCAGGTGTATTTCCGGTAAATGAAAGCTTGACAGTAGAGTTGGGCCAGAACTAAAATCGTTTTCCCTTTTTTGCCTGAGCCCATCGGGTACGAACCCCTTTCTCTTCGCGAGTATGTTTCCGGTATAGGAAGGCTCGACATTAGAGTTAGGCCAGGTCTTCTTGCTGTGCCGGATGCCCGTGATTGGGTTGGGTCTCTGCCTATAAGGTGCACAGGTAACTAGAAGCTCGTCCCGAGCTAACAGAGCTTATAGTTCCCAATTCCTTTTCACTTTCTAATTGCAGTTCGCGCTGCCCTCTGGCGCTGTTCTGCCCTTTCATTGAATTCAGTATGAAAACTATTCATTTTTCGCCATGCATCTACCTTTTTTGTGTATTTTTCATTGGCCGCCTCACCAAAATATTCGGACTGGACTGACTAGCGTCACTGTATGTCGACAGTGTTGCTACATGTGTTGGTGCTGATGGTGTCGGAGATATTGTCTCTCTCTTATGCAGACAAATCTCTTTCCATCTGCTACCTCGACATTCTCGGACACGATCCCCAAATGATTTAGCCAGAATCAGCAAGAGCCGCTGTATTTCTGTTTCCATGGCTCACTGCGAGGAAGTACATTTGGGATCTTGGTTTTTTTGCTAACCCAGGGTCCGCCGAGAGAATTGCGTTCCCTTTGCACCCCGCTTAATCTATTTGATTTTAATGTTTTCACTGTATATCGGTGAAAACAAACCTACAACCTACTGGTCAATGCAGACCAACCTATCATTTGGACATTCCTACAATGTTGAATTGTGAGTATATATCTTTGCACCTCAACTCACAAAATAACAAAATACAAACATATATTCAATAGTACATAAAAATTAAACATTAATAATTACGGAGGTTTTTTTTTTTTTGTTTTTTTTTTGGTTTTTTTTTGGTTTTTTTAACCCACATCGTTACAAAGAATAAACGTAATACTGGTTTGCTTTGCGATCTTAATATGGAAATGATTTCGCCAATCTTGCAATCTTTTATTACACTGGTGAGTTTTTACACTGACACTGTTGAGAGTTGCCATTAACAATGGTGAGGAATGCCTATGACACTGATGCCGGTTACCACTAACACAGCTGAGGGTTGACACCAACACTGGTGAGGGTTGCCTTTGCCACTGGTGACGGTTGCCCCTACCACTAGTGAGGGTTGACACTGGTGAGAGTTACCACTAATACCGATTAGGTTTTCATCTGACACTGGTGAGGGTTGACACTAAAACTGGTGAGACTTGCTAATGACAGGTGAAAGTTGACAGTACCACTGGAGAGGGTTTACACACACACTGATGAGGGTTCCCACTGACACCGGTGAGGGTTGCAAATAACACTGGTGAGGTTACCACTGACACGGGTAAGAGTTGCTACTGACACCCCTGAAAGTTGCCAATAACGCTGTTGAGGGTTGCTGGTCCTGGTGGTTTGATCTTATCAAACATAGTGAGATAGTGCCTATCGGCAATTTTGATTGCGAGATAATGAGGCGACGACAGATATGTCTCTTTTTAGATAATCTTAATATTAAAGGAGTAATATATCATTTTTATACATATTTTTTGTTCTTGCTTGTGCCTTGTAGCCCAATCTTCTACTGTTGTACGCAAGGCGAGCTGGTTACGTTTCTTCCATTCTCATGGCGTGGCCAAACCATTTGGTTTGTTGACTTTCGATGAACTCTTGATGTGAGATGCTCTTTGTTTCTTTCCTGGTATCTTCATTTCTACGTGGATATCTTCTGATGACATGCAGCTTTCCTCATGAAAATGTTTTGTTTTATATTAAAATATAATCCTTCCAATTTTTAAAATATTTTTACCGTGAATATTTTTATCTTGTCTTTATTATGTCTTATGTATGTCTTTGTTATATCTGTGTTATGTCTTTGAGTTATGACGTATTAATATCAGAAAAAGACAGTATGTTTGGGTCACGTTATGAGACAATAAGATCTAGAGAACATAGTCGCAATGAGCAAGATAAAATACAAACAAGATAGAAGACGACATTGAGAGAAAATGTTCAACAGTCTGACATCCTGACATGGCAAAGTGCCTGATAAAATACACTGAAAATATAGAAATAGATGTGTAGATCAACGCCTACGCCACTCGGCACGGCATCTGATGGTGATCATGTCCTTTGTAAATCGAAATTTATAATATAAATAATATACCAGAACTTTAATTACCATATAAGGTCTTGTGTGAGGAAATCGGAATGTGATACAATGAGTTACCTGACATGGCTTTACTATCCTTTTCAATGCCGCCGTACATTCATACTGGAACATCGCAATAAATTTATAAATATTAGTCTAAATTTCCTATTGAAAGCAATGTAGATAATAAAATTGGAGGCACTGTTGATATAAACAATGGCCTCCCTAACAAGTAGAAAGGTGCCGCATAACGTGTATGATCTATTTTTGTAGTTGACACATCCGTCGATGTAATTCACAAGAAACGTAGATTTAGTGAGTGAGAAAAGTAAACAGACCATTAGTAAAGTTTTTGTTGTACGTTTTGATGATCTTTCCTTGTTTGTGGAAACAGAGGTCAGAAGTAGCTGTTTTCGTCTTCTGATTGCCAACTTGACGGAGATGATGATACATCCAAGAGTTACCAAAGTAAATGGGATTAGATGAGTAAAATAAATAAAAACCTTCAAGCGAAATGTTTTATAAACATTATCTTGATAGAGAATTCCATAAGAAATAATTCCTCCTGTTTCGTTTGAAATTACTCCATACATGAATATATTTTCTCTCGTGTTGATGTAGACTATCCACGGACACCATATCAGGAATGATGATAATCCAGCGATCCAAGCTCTAGTGAGTGTTACTAAAGAAGTAAACCGAAGAGGAAAGAATATAGCCAACATCCTCTCCACCGTGATCCAAACAGTCACGTATGTAGACATTCTGGAACATATATGTAAAAGAACTGTAGAAGTCATGTACAATCCTGACAGAATACAAGCTTCCAAATATGGAACGTCCCAATTACCAAAATAATCTTTACGAGAGATAAAGTAGGGAATGTTAATAATATTTATTAAACACAAAATGTCCGCTAGTGTTAGACAAAATAATAGAATGCTACTTGACTGTTCTAATCCACTTTTGCTAAGTACAACCAAACCAATGACGTTCCCAGCAACTCCTACAACAGCAATGATTGGATAAACAATATAGCTGAAACACCAATTAATAATATCAAACGTTTCAACGCTTACATAATCATACTGCCAATCCCATAATTCATTTTCGTTTAGGGTATCATCGAGAGTGGAAACGTTGTTTGCAATACCGTAGTAATTTAACACAACCATTTGTTCTACAATAAAATACTTTTCTCCGTTAGCAAGAACACACTTGCAGTAACTATCACAATGTCCGTGTAAATTGTGTGTTTAGATCGTATTTTTCCTGTATGAACCAATATCTGTACGATCCAGTGACATTGCAATGAACGGAAAATATTATGTTTAAATATCTTACTGAAAGAACATTCTACATAATCTCAAATTATTTATACTTGTTTCATAGTTTCCATCCAGGTCACTTTGTTGATCAAATTTATTTTTTATTTGGGGCTTTTTCAATAAATAGTACAAAAAACGTTTCTTTGCAAATTACTTAATGACGTCCTGACAACCCTAAAAATGTCTGGTTGTATTAATTTCTAAGCAATATTTGCTTTCAGTGTGTTACAATATTCTTCTGAATCGTCCGACTTTTCAAATGTCCACAGTTCAATTATAATCCTTGGGTTTCTGGTGGGTGCTCACAACATTCAAGCCACAGAACCAGACAGTACAATACAATAAATAGTTAAATATACTCAATTCTTTTGTATAATGAACGTATGTTATATACAAAATATGAATCTCTATATTGCACTTGCTTTGGAGTCACTGCTAATGAATTCCAATTTGGCAAACTTAACTCATCTTCAAAAGTATAGCTGTAATATGTAAAAGCCGATATACAAATTATGATTTATCGGCTAACCATCAAATCTGATAGATCTATGTTTCTGTTATGGGGGCTTTCGAGAATGAAGAGTTAATATTATTCTTTTTTATTACAAATGTTATCTATTGTCACAATTATGTGCATGAATTTTGTTTTAAGTCGTGCCTTTAGTTCCACACACAGAGATATTACTAGAGATATCAAGGACGGTAGAGTGGTTTCTTTCAACTGTTGCAAACGTTTATTCAACTATTCTATGAAGAGATACTTCATGTAACAGAATCTCGTCGACTCTATTTCACGATATATTCACTTGCTTAAATATATTCGTATTACAGTGTTGCAGCATCAATATAAAAATATGATAATTATTTCGTATAATATACATCTGAATTTAACATATATTCACGATTTTTATCATTCATTTACCACGTATTTCATGAACAAGAAAAAGTTCTTTTCGATGGAAATTGGGATTTCCATACATACTATATACAACATGTCATTGGAAAGCCACTTGTAGAGATATTCTTTTATTGGAGAGTACTTTGAATAATTTGATGTGTATGCCAACAAGATTCAAAAATTGTTAAGCTCAACATGAAATGTAATATCTACTTCTTGAATTAATCTGCATGTACCTACTTGAAGGTCGTGACCTGAAACTTATAGTAATGTAAAAATGGCAGCATTCCGAAAGATTTACACAAGTTCTTCAAAATAAATTGTATCATTTAAGAACAACAGATTATTCATGCACATACATTTGGTAGACATGTGATTGTGTGATGATATAATTGTGCGTGTGGTGAGGGTGGAGTGAATATATGTATTTTCTGAAAAATTGGAATCTAATTTATAATATAAACAATCAAAAATATTATTCTGCACAAGTTTACTTGAGCCAATCTGGCACGTTGTTCAGAAGTTAAACAGCCTTGCTAGAAGTGTTGCGTACAGATACAGTATGAATTTCCAAGTCAGGCTTATAATATTGGGAGACAATTAATGAACTCACTTATGAAGTATGTTTTCATGTATGCACTCATTACATTTGAGTGTACAATATAATTTTAAATCATTGGCAACAACGATTTTAAAAAATGTGGCTTTAACAATAATATAAGTGGAGTTGCATAGAAATGATGTTGATGTTGATAGAAACAGTTGATGATGATAATGATGACGATGATAATGATGGCGATGAGGATAATGACGAAGATGGCCTTTTGAATCTTTACAAACTGTCAGGAAAAGTTTAGTGTGAACATATAGACTACGAAGTCCATAAATATGTACTTACTGCACAAAACTGAAATCCAGAAGGTAAAACCATGAATATCGCAATGAAGATTTGTTAATCACCCACGACACCAAATAATAACATATACAGATCGATGTTTCAACCAAAAGGCCTTCATCAAGACAAATATTAATAAAATTAAAACATGTAACAGAAAACTAAACAGTAAGAATATGGACGTTCACATTGTCATGTGTAATATAGACTGACCGGAAGAGATGAAACGACACCGGATAAGAAATATACAAACATTACTACATACATGTGACACGAAACAAACAGAAACTATGGGACAACGAGAATGATACAGGAGATCATTGATGCCGTCGGGTTTAAGATTACCATATTGGTAGATGTAGCGGTTCTCAAGCGCATGGCGGATCAGGTCGTAAGAAAAGCACAACTTAATGGCCGTAACCTGAATATCCTGGGCGCCCCGATGGCCCGTGCCATTGAAGTGGGCGTCTACAGGATAACCATAACGGTTTTTATATGACATTCATATGTTCACAGAATCAGTCTGCGAACTTCCATTTTCACCTATATATGCCATGACGCAATATTTGCATATAATGTCATAGATGACGTTGTGGGACACACATGTGAAGCTCTCCTCAATGGTGAAGGTGGAATCGGACATATCCATCCATACCCATCCTTTAGGGAAAGGGACAGACCGGATCTGGTTGACATAGGCACAGGTTTAGCATTTGCTGCGTCTGCAGCTGATGGTGCTGAAATGATTAGAAACGTCAGGCTGGAGGTGACTCCGCATCAGTAGATCCCTGAGATTCTTATCACGTCTGTAAGCAACAAGAGTGGGGTGCTTGGTCGTCCCAGACACGTCTTGTACCACACCGTCACAACGCCGGACACCCGATGAGAACAAACCTAGATCGTTTGAAATCATTGTCACATAACCACACTATCTTATTCTGCGTCTTAGAATCAAGAAAAGGAATGGTATCTAAGTGCGCTGCAAGACTTCCCTGTTAGAAACCTTGTCATGCGTTCTGATGTTTAATATTGTTTTTTACACATATTTTGTCGATGTTCTTGAATTGAGTCAGATTCCCATGTTTCTGATTCATAAAAAAAACCCATTATCTTAATAATCGATACTAAAAAAAAGTGACGTTGAAACCAGATTTTTCCAATAATTCATTTCTTAATCATTTCTTCATATTCTATGTATAATATTTAGAGGCACATAACACATTTCAAGTGTTCTATATCGTTTATTCTCAACCATTTTTACCACACCCACTCCCTGACAATGTTCTCCCGTGGAACACAGTCCATACCCACTCCCTGACAATGGTCTCCTGTGGAACACAGTCCATACCCACTCCCTGACAATGGTCTCCCGTGGAACACAGTCCATACCCACTCCCTGACAATGGTCTCCTGTGGAACACAGTCCATACCCACTCCCTGACAATGGTCTCCTGTGGAACACAGTCCATACCCACTCCCTGACTATGGTCTCCTGTGGAACACAGTCCATACCCACTCCCTGACAATGGTCTCCTGTGGAACACAGTCCATACCCACTCCCTGACTATGGTCTCCTGTGGAACACAGTCCATACCCAATCCCTGACAATGGTCTCCCGTGGAACACAGTCCATACCCACTCCCTGACAATGGTCTCCTGTGGAACACAGTCCATACCCACTCCCTGACAATGGTCTCCTGTGGAACACAGTCCATACCCACTCCCTGACAATGGTCTCCCGTGGAACACAGTCCATACCCACTCCCTGACAATGGTCTCCCGTGGAACACAGTCCATACACACTCCCTGACAATGGTCTCCTGTGGAACACAGTCCATACCCACTCCCTGACAATGGTCTCCTGTGGAACACAGTCCATACCCACTCCCTGACATTGGTCTCCTGTGGAACACAGTCCATACCCACTCCCTGACAATGGTCTCCTGTGGAACACAGTCCATACACACTCCCTGACAATGGTCTCCTGTGGAACACAGTCCATACCCACTCCCTGACAATGGTCTCCTGTGGAACACAGTCCATACCCACTCCCTGACAATGGTCTCCTGTGGAACACTGTGTGCCGTAAATAAGATCATTTATATATGTATTATACTTGATAATCTGATTGATAATGTGACAGTGGATAATTTCACGTGCCGACGACTGCGCTTAATTCCTTCCAATTTTTTTTTCAGATGCACACTCGCCCTTTTCTACCGTGAGCGGTGGTAGCAATACTTTGGTAAAAGTGAGTTTTAATAATTGTTCATTCTCAGACTCCCAACGGATATCTCTTATAGCAGGACAATGATCCTACAAGACTTCCAGCAGAGTGTGGTCCCGAAATCTGTCTTTTAGCAGGTCAATGATCCTGCAAGACTTCCAGCAGGATGTTGTCCAGAGAACGAAAATACGTTGTCACCGTTTCATCGTTACACCTGTGGTACGACATATCAGATTTCGACGTGATTTTAATTTTAACACTTTTTACTTCCTTTCGTAGTGTTTACAATCATGTTTTTAGCAACATAAAACAAACTCAGTAGTGAAATCTGTTTCCGACAAAAACACAAAAACACTGATTCATCTTCCAACACGTACGTGTCAAGGAATCAGGTATTGGCAAAGCTAACTAAAAGTTTCGGTTTTGTTGAAGAAAGAGAAAGCCCAGGCCGCTGTGCTCGATTGTCCGATATCGCAGCCAAACTGCAAACGATGATACAACGCATTTCATTCTACGGCGTACATCTTGCTAATCTGCAGGACGTTGTGATTGAACGCCGAAGAAGAAGAACAATATTAAGTTAGAGTGCTACATTTTAAAATAAACATTATTAAATAATGTTGATCTGTCTCTGTGATGGTGTGGTACAGTGTGCATCTGTGACGGTCAAAGTACCTAGTTCGAATCCTGACCTGGCAATTGTGCATCGGGACAGTTCAGAAAGCACTGGCAAACTATTTGAAGTACTTATATTGCATAGAAAATTACTACATCCAAACAGTCTACATGCTGAATAGGATATGTTATCAAATAATGTTGAAACTATTGTTTAGAATTGACAGATTCAACTCGTAAATTCAATTTGAGAACCACCCGAATGTTAATTCAGTCACCCGCCGACCAACAGACCAGAATTCAAGTCCACTCGTTATTCGTCATTTGATACAAAAAATTATTCTGTGATTCACCCAGCCATGGTACACGGCCAAGAACAGCCGAGGTAAACGTCAGATAGCCGAGATACACGCCCAAACACAAAGTCCTTCTTAGGACTATCACCTTATAATCTCATCATACCAGAGACAGGCAGAGCCACAACATAGTCCATACAAGGACTGAAGCTAGGAGGCCCTACAGCGAACCCGGCTAACAGAGCCACATCCTAGCAACAACCAGGCAAACAAGCCACAAAAAACCACAGGTCCCCAACCGCCTCGATATAACCACTATGGACACCAGTCCTAGGTTGAAAGAGGCGGGCCTCGACCATATGAGGCATAAACCCCTACTAAACAAACAAACAAACACGCCCAAACAGCTGAAGTGCACTCTCTGGAAAGGTTACGAAAAGTCTCCATTGCTACTGAGCAAGTGTCCTGGGAACACTGACTAGGCAGCCGAATACTTATGAGAAAACATGGGGTATGATGCAGGTTCATTACTCAGCTTACCTTTACCTTTTACATTTCTACATTCTGTTTATTAAATTACATATTTAAATATTAAACAAATTAACACCCTGATTTCTTTTGTTAAGTTACACTGTTCAGATATGTGTTTCCCGTTGTTTGTTTTATTGAAACTAGCATAATTAACATTTTTGATATGACGAAATAATCCATTGAGCTGTGCGCATGTAGCTGTGGATAGCCCGTAGCCTTTCTGACAACACAAGTTCTTCTGAGTTGTGTAAATGAGACGACACTCAGACTCATGAAAGGTCTCAAAGGCATGGGCGTGTATGTGGAGAGGGGTAGGATGTATTGAAGTACGTTTAATCCACGAAGGAAATTATTCCAGTGCGCCACTATCTTAGAATTACCACGTCATGTGTCCAACTATCTCATCATTCTTGTATTTGTTAATCCATTCGCCGTGATGGCATTCCGCCTCACATGAAAGCATGGCACGAAACAAAATTATCCGCTTGCTTGCAATATTTCATCATTCATGAGGTTATTTGCTAGAAGACAAAAGTAAGAAATTGCGACAAGATGTGACAATGGTAATATTTTTTTCATAAATAACAGGCTGTCTGCCAATCACCTCAACTTACCTTAGTCACTTCCTACAACATGCTTGAAAGATGACAGTGGTTCTATATTTTGCATCCTGAACTAAGCGTCTGGTGACAGTTACCACACGGGAGTTTTGCCGCAAACAAAAACTAATATTTATGTTGATATAATGTATACACTGTATTAAGACATTGCAGTAAATATACAATATTTGTTTGTACCTGACCCTCGTCTTATAAACTGTCTTTCATCGGCTTCTGTCTAACAAAGGTTGAGAAGCACTGAGCTGTGTAGGTTTCTTCCTCCGCATGCGTTTCAGTATGTACAAATACAGGACATTACCAACAGGTCATTTATGTTCAGATAACTTAATCGAATATTCTGTCTCCAAATCACATTCTGTTTTATGGATACACTGAAATCATGATTCTGGACGGGTCTACGGCAGCCACTGACTTTTTTAAGCATTAGGTGATGCCTCTATGCCATCTTCGTCTAGACTGGATTTAATGGGCTTAGTTTTAGTAGGTGGGTTTAGTGGGTGGGTGCGGCTTTCAGTGGATTTAGTTTTAGTTGTTGGGAATAGTAGATGGGTGTGTCTTTTAGTGGGTTAAGTTTAGAGTGCGCGATTAGAAATGTCGAAATATTACTGCACATCATGCGGCCAAAGCTCAAATACTGCGTTCAATACTGCGACACCTCATAACAAAAGCAGAGCGATTTACAGAGATAGTTTAGTAACGCGCTAACCCCATACACAGAAACTAAATCTACTAAATCTAAAGCTTAAACGTTGTTTTGTTTTTTAAAACGTTTTCCTGCACTGTTTTCTTTAGTGCAGACTACATGTTAGCAATATAATTTCCTTTATATTAACAATTCAGTGTCACCCTTCATATTAACAAATCAGTGTCACCCTTCATATTAACAAATCAGTGTCACCGTTCATATTAACAAATCAGTGTCATCCTTCATATTAACAAATCAGTGTCACCCTTCATATTAACAAATCAGTGTCACCCTTCATATTAACAAATCAGTGTCATCCTTCATATTAACAAATCAGTGTCATCCTTCATATTAACAAATCAGTGTCATCCTTCATATTAACAAATCAGTGTCATCCTTCATATTAACATTTTGCGACATGTATGCCATCATCATTATTAAGTGCTGTCTCTGCAGCGAATATTGACCTCAATGGACCTAAACATCCATGTCTTGCTTTGATGGCGCACTCTGTCAGACTGTAACCTGTCCATCTCGTAACGTTTCTCTCTCACTTGTATCTACCTTTTGCTCACCTCCCATCGAGTTTACCCTCAAGTAACGTCTTCAACAAGGTTCCATGTATTTTAATATGCACAAAAGACTGCGTGATCTTTATTACTTTTAATATTGCTTTTTCATACGAAATGTTGTTAGAACTTCTTTATTCGTTGTATTCTCTGTATACGATGTTCTCTCTATTCTTCTATATATCCACATCTCAAAGGCATAAATTCTGCCTTCTAGTTGTCTGTTCCTTGTCCATGTTTCTGAGTCATACATCAATATAGAATAGTTGTAGTTATATGCGTATTTTTTCCTTAATTGAGGTTATCTGTTCCATTCATTTTATTTTATGTTAATTCTGTGTTACAATGAAAGTAATGTTTATGGAATTAAACATAGAAATTGTATAAACATATTACAACATACAATACTTTCAAGTGTTTATTAACTGTAAGTATAGTCTCTATAAACGAAAGTGCTAATGTTACGAACTTTTATTTTTCCGGTTGCAACATACGGCTGTAAAACATGGACTCTAAGTAAAACAGCGGCAAAGAGGTATATCTGTTAGATGATGACTCTCTGGTATATCTGTTAGATGATGACTCTGTGGTGTATCTGTTTGATTATGACGCCGTTGTACATCTGTTACATGAGGATTGCATGGTATTTCTATTCGATGAGGACGTCGTGGTGGATGAGGGCGTCGTGGTGGATGAGGACGTCGTGGTGGATGAGAGCGTTAGCAATTGTAAACGTTTTGGATAGCTTGGGGAGATTGAGAGGGACAGTTCAGGAGTGGATTGAGGCGTGGGTGAGAGGTGGGTGAAAGGGTTAGCTGAGTGGTGAGTTCAAATGTGGCCTGGATGGGTTGAGGTGTTTGTTGAGTGGTGGGTTGAGGAAGAAAGATATAAAATCAATGAGCATACATCAATCAGCATACATACTCACCCTGTGTTGCTGGAACCCAAAAGATGAACAACATTGTTTGCATTTCATGCATGTGCTAAAAAGCGACTAAGGAGGTTATGAGGTGGGATGAGCAGTCCCAACTCACATAAAATCAAACTGACACAGAAGCCATACTAAAGTCGGATGTATCAGACCGCAATATCCAGATATCCATGACACAAGGCACAAATTCTTCTGACTACATCCTGCTAATCTGCAGGAGCTTGAGAACGATCGTTGAAGAAATGAAACAGTGGCTTTTACACGTTGCCTGTACGAACGGTCTATCTACCGTGTTCTATAGATGGTACCACTGTTTCCTTCCCACCTTATCACTCACTCAGGTAGTCAGACTCAATGCTAGAAACTCATGATGTAAACTAGATGATAGATGTATTAATTCTCATACACAATGTAAACACGTAAAAACAGTTCTATGTGCGTATACTCTCAATAAACTCTTGATTTTTCTGTATATTAACTAGCCAAGTCTGAGCTACGCTCTAGATGGTGGTTGACTCCCGTAACCCAGGTATATACATTTTCCTAAATTCTAGCTACAACACTTTCAGTATTAATCCTACTTTAGGCCTGATCTCTCACTTCTGATACAAAGCACTTCCTAAACTCTGAACAAAAAAGTCTGTTCTACACAATGTTCGATTTCACAATCTATTTCCAACCGACGAACTCCTTTCTGAAGATATGTCTCTGATCATATAGCGATAAATACCTTCACACCTTTTTATTGGCTTCACTCTGTAACATCGTCTCTGTAATATCTGCTCATGGTAATATCGAGTCTTCTCTGTAATATCTACTCATGGTAATATCGAGTCTTCTCTGTAATATCTACTCATGGTAATATCGAGTCTTCTCTGTAATATCTACTCATGGTAATATCGAGAGTTTTCTCTGGAATATCTACTCATGGTAATATCGAGTCTTCTCTGTAATATCTACTCATGGTAATATCGAGTCTTCTCTGTAATATCTACTCATGGTAATATCGAGTCTTCTCTGTAATATCTACTCATGGTAATATCGAGTCTTCTCTGTAATATCTACTCATGGTAATATCGAGTCTTCTCTGTAATATCTACTCATGGTAATATCGAGAGTTTTCTCTGGAATATCTACTCATGGTAATATCGAGTCTTCTCTGTAATATCTACTCATGGTAATATCGAGTCTTCTCTGTAATATCTACTCATGGTAATATCGAGTCTTCTCTGTAATATCTACTCATGGTAATATCGAGTCTTCTCTGTAATATCTACTCATGGTAATATCGAGAGTTTTTCTCTGGAATATCTACTCATGGTAATATCGAGAGTCCATAAGAAGGTATCTCACTTAATTGTAGCTATATCAGGTTTATCTGTAGTTCCTCATCTAAAGATCCTATCCCAGGAAATGAGCCACACTTTATGTGTAATAACAACTGACCAGATCTAGAGAGTCCCACTCTCCGAGCTAGATCGATCTCTCTTCTCTACGAGTAAAAGCAACTACCCAGCTCTCCCCTACTGAACATGTTTCAGAATTTAGTTCCTGTCTAAATCACGTGATAACATTTAATTCCTAACATTATACTTTCCACAATTAATTTGCAATATTTTCTCTTCAAGACTTTCACACATTTGATCATTCAACTTTCTCCAGCTCGTCGAGTAAGCGGTTAGATAATAACCACAATGAAATGTTTGACTTTGAAGTACTTTAACTAAAGGACATGCTAGAAAAATGACTTTGGCGTCTATGATGGCGAAATAAGCGTAAATAAAAGTAAATGAATAAATCTTCTTTCTTTTTCTGCATTCGTTCTCAAACTCCTGCAGATTAGCAGGATGTATTCTGGAGAACGGAATGCGTTGTGTCATGGTTTACAGCATTGCTGCGATATCTGCGCCTTTCGGCCTGACACATCCGACTTCGGCATGGCTTTGGGTCATTGACCCTATATGGGATGGGACAGCCAACTCCATCCATAACTTCCTTAGTCGCCTTTTACGACATGCGTGGAAGATAAACAGTGTTGCTATTCTTTGCTCCCCTTTCGGGCCCCGGCAACACACGGGCAAATGAATAAATAAGAATTGGTACTTTCCAAGCTACTTCCAGCCCAGGACAGTGGACTGTACAGAATATAGAACAATAAGTCTAATGTGTCATCTAACTAAAATACTCCTCAAGATAATACATGAAAGAATTACAAACAAGATAGACGGGGAAGAATAATTCGGTTTTACGAAAATCAAAGGAATCAAAGAAGCTATACTGAGTATCCGACTAGTGATAGATAAATATATGGAAGTCAAAAAAGTATCTATATTTGCTTCATAGACTATAGCAAGGCCTTTGCCAGAGTCCAATATTAAAAATTAATCAAATGTCTTCAAGAAATAGGAAGAGATGGAATTGACATCAGACTAATTAGAAATGTATATTGGGAGCAGACTGCATTAAGAAGGTGGGAAAACCTTTCTCACTATACATAGAAATAAAAAGAGGGGTAAGACAAGGATGCATTTTATCACCAAGCCTATTTAATATCTACACAGAGAATATCTTTAAAAATATCGAAGAAATGTCAGGACAAGATCAATGAGAAAATAATAAAACAACCTGAGATAAGCAGATGACACTGTTCTTTTAGCAGAAAGTGAACATGAACTACAAAGACTAATAGATCAAGTCAATAGATCAAGTAATGAATATGGACTCTATATAAATATCCACACAAAAAACCATGATAATCAGCAAAGATACAGAAGAACAAGAGCTAAACATAAACATACATAGAAAGAAAATACAACAAGTAAAACATTATCATTATTTGGACACATAGTTACAAATGATGGCAGATGTGAAAAAGAAGTTACAAGGAGAATAGGAATGGCTAAAAGTACCTTCAATGACATGAGGAAAATAGTAACATCTAAACAAATTACAAACGAGAAAAAATGAAAATTATAAAATGCTACATCTATTCTATATTAATGTATGGCTCAGAAACATGGACACTAAATAAACCATTAGATGACAGAATTAATGACTTTGAGATGTGGGTATATAGAAAAATACGAAGAACATCATGGAAGGAGAAGAAAACTAATAGAGAGGTTCTAAAAGGGAAAAAAAGATCAGGCAAATAAAATATTTTAGGCACATTAAAAACCATGACACCTTATTGAAGACCTTACTTGAGGGTAAAGTCAAAGCGACGCGAACCAGAGGTAGGCAGAGATACAAGTGGAAGAGTAAAATCACAAGATGGACAGGTTAGTCTAGCAGAGTGCACTACAAAGACAAGAGACAGGGGATGTTGGAGGTCTGTTGCAGCCAACCTTTGTTGCGGAGACGGCACTATATGATGATGAAGCTACTTCCATTGATCAATACCTCGATGTAACAATCACTTAAGTAGCCGTGAATTAATTGCTTATGTCCTTATTTTGTACCCTGTATAAACTGAATTTCACACCTAATAATAAGTTGTCACAAGTAAACTTAAACAATGCAATCTCCTTTTCTATATTATAATTTTTTAGGCCTCTGTCGGTCACATGGTAATATCAACAGATCAAACATTGGAGACGACTTGCTCAAGAAAATTACACAATATTTCAACAGAAATTTTAAAACATGACACACACCAGTTACACTATTACTTCCTTCCATTTGCAAAATCAGGCAAGTACATAACCGAAATTAAAAGCTGCCGTATAATAGCGTCGATATAAGGAACATTCGACTGATAGCAATGTTGCCAATGTCTAGACTAGTTACAATGTCTAGAAGTTGGGATCCAGGACCTCAGAGAACCAACGAAAACATAACAGCTGGATTACTACAGGGATTTCCACTGGCACCTGTTGCTTTTTTTAACATCTACACTTACACAATTGCACACGTGCAGGCAGCTTGGCCAGGTGGAGTCCTCACCTATGCCGATAACCCCATATTGTACAATCTTTGCAGAAAATACCACATCATTGAGGGTGTGCAATCAACTAGAACATCTTTCAGGGTCAATGAGTACACCTTTTAGAGTCAATTAGAACATCTCGTAGAGTCAATTAGAACATCTTGTAGAGTCAATTAGAACGTCTTGTAGAGTCAATTAGAACGTCTTGTAAAGTCATTTAGAATACCTTGCAGTCACCTACAACACATTGCAAAGCCATTAGAACACATTGCAAAGTCAACTAGAACACCTTGTAGAGTCAACTAGAACACATTGCAAAGTCAACTAGAACACATTGTAGAGTCAACTAGAACATATTGCAAAGTCAACTAGAACACATTGTAGAGTCAACTAGAACACCTTGTAGAGTCAACTAGAACACATTGCAAAGTCAACTAGAACACATTGTAGAGTCAACTAGAACACCTTGTAGAGTCAACTAGAACACATTGCAAAGTCAACTAGAACACATTGTAGAGTAAATTAGAACACCTTGTAGAGTCAACTAGAACACATTGCAAAGTCAACTAGAACACCTTGTAGAGTCAACTAGAACATATTGTAGAGTCAATTAGAACACCTTGTAGAGTCAACTAGAACATATTGTAGAGTCAACTAGAACACCTTGTAGAGTCAACTAGAACATATTGTAGAGTCAATTAGAACACCTTGTAGAGTCAATTAGAACACCTTGTAGAGTCAACTAGAACATCTTGTAGAGTCAATTAGAACACATTGCAAAGTCAACTAGAACACATTGCAAAGTCAACTAGAACACATTGCAGTGGTAACTAGAACACCTTACAGAGTCAATTAGAACACCGTGCAGAGTCAACTAGAACACCTTCTAGGGGTAACTAGAACACCTTGCAGAGTCAATTAGAACACCTTGCTTTCTGGTGCACGAGTCGCAATGTAGCTATCAACTCATACAAGGTAAAGATCGTCTGGTTCTCGTTGAACAAGATAGTAACGGAGACACTGATACTTGGCATTTGCATGCACATTGACAGCAGAATTTGAAATACGTAGAAGAATCATTTTCGATAGAAACATTTTTGCAAGACATGTCGACGTCATTCAGAAAGTTAAGAAGGATGTCAATGCAGTTATAGTCATGGCGTCCTCTGAGAGGCGGACCCACTATTTGCTGATGCAGGCAGTGGTACAATATATTATAGATTGTGGTTTACGATTACTCACACTGTCGCAAACACTGGCTAATATGCTTGAGAGTCCAGAATAAGGCCATGAGGGTAGTTCTGGGATGTAACAGAGTTACAACAATCGCTTCCATGAGGTTTCTTCTAGACCTAGGCTGTCTGTAATCACAGTAAGACATCAGGTAGAGCAAGTGATGTTTTATACCAAACATAAAAGGAAGGCGCATCAAACGAGGTATGTCTTGAATAGCAGAAACAGAAGATAGAAGTGCGTTACGTCTGAAAAGACCAGAAGAACCCAGGAGCACTTATGGGAAAACCTCATGTGCAGTAATTCTAGTTCCTACACGTGTTGGAGTCAACATTTCTCCAAACCGACACTCCCCTACTTTTTCCGTCAAAACTGTCTAACTTTTTCAGACCCCCCTGTCCCTCCCCACCCCCCCCCCATTCTTAATGTTGAAGTAAATTATGGACATCCCATGTGACGGCCGGTTACCAGGTTCAAATCCCCACTGCAGGAAACTGTGTTTCAGGACCATTAAGAAAGGAATAGCAAACTATTTATCGCATTGTCTAGAAAATCACTACAGGCAAAAAAATGCAGGGTTGGTGGCTACATCCTAAATAGGATATGCTACCAATACTGTGAATAATAATTCCTGTAGTTTCTCATATTGTGTCTGTATCGTCTATATTGTGTCTGTATCGTCCTAATTGTGTCTGTATTGTCTGTATTGTGTCTGTATTGTATCTGTATTGTGTCTGTATTGTATCTGTATTGTGTCTGTATCGTCTGTATTGTGTCTGTATTGTGTCTATATCGTCGGTATTGTGTCTTTATCGTCTGTATTGTGTCTGTATTGTCTATATTTTGTCTCTATTGTCTGTATTGTGTCTGTATTGTTGCTATATTGTGTCTGTAGTCTGTATTGTGTCTGTATCGTCTGTACTATGTCTGTATTGTCTGTATTGTGTCTGTATCGTCTGTATTGTGTCTGTATTGTGTCTGTATCGTCTGTATTGTGTCTCTATTCACGTTGTCTTTTTTTTCACTACAAATTAATTCAACTTCTATATCATAAGATGAAACTCCAGTGTTTGGACACAACCCGATACTAGAAATTTTTTCTACGAATTTCCTATAGGGAACATAAGACCAATGTGTACGTAAGAAATAAAGTAGAGATGTGTGCAGGTGTCCAGGAGCCATTGCTTTCAATAGTGAAACGACGAAAAATAGCATGGTTCGGACATGTATGCAGGCACAATTCCTTGTCAAAAACAATACTGCATGGAACTGTCGAGGGTGGAAGAAGCAGAGGGGGACAAATAAAGACATGGACAGACAACATCAAGGAATGGACAGGGCAAGATATTTCCACACTCATCCGCATCGCTGAGGATAGAATTCGCTGGAGGACTCTGTGTGCTGAAGCATCCAATGTGGTAACCCTACGACCCTGAAGGGTTATGGGTTTATTGAAAAAAATTATACTAGAAATATAAGGGCTGGGATAACACAAGGCAAATGTGAAAATGAACAGAAATAGGTACACGTGTTACCAATATTTGTAACAAAAGTATTGTGCCTCGTTGCTGGTTTGTTTTGTTTACAAATATTTGCAACACTGGCACCAATTTCCGTTCATTTTCTCAACTGATACAGTGCGGAGAACTCATACAAAAGTCACCAATCCTAGGCTTAACAGCAAGGGATAAATGTTCCAGTATAATGTAACAACCCTACACAGGAAGTAAGTGGCTGGAGTAACACAGGGAAAATATCAAGATAAACAAAAATAGGTAGATGTGTTACCAAAATGAAACATAAAACAACTCAATAACGCTATCTCATTATTATGTTGTTTTATGCTTAACAGCAAGCGTGGATATACTGACCATCATCCACCTGGGGATAGACAATAAATAATAAATTGTGATCATTGTTTCCTTCATAAATTTAACGGTTGTTTCCCTTTAAATTCTTGCAGAACATCATACAAATGTTGTTTTATCGTGAAAATTCAAGAAGCCATAGAAAAACATCTCGCTTTAATATTGCAAAAACAATGCTTCCAGAAAGGTGCTTCATTACCCACAAAAATTTTCATTTGTACAAGGAATCAATATCTCATTTAGTTTCCTTTTACTTGTTTTATACAATTATATATTCAGTATTGATTGCACTTTAAATTATTTATGCATTCAGTTTTTGTAAAATAAATTCATTTCCCTCCAAAAATCACGTTATACCTACCTACCTAACCATCCACCTACCACCCTACCCACATACCTGCAAACCTACCAACCTACCTGCCCACCCACCCACCCACCTACATGCCTATCCGCCTGCCTACCTACCCACCCACCTACCTGCCTATCCACCTGCCTACCTGTCCACCTACCTACCCATCTACCTACCTGTCTATCTGTCCACCTACCTACCCGCCTACCTAACCACCTACCTCCCTACCAATCACGTTATAGTTAAGACGGTACTACACTCCTAGAAACAATATACAAGGTATCCTAATGTGTCTTCCATATTATTCATACCCGAACCTAACACTTTTAAAATATTTAGTAAATAAATATTTATACTGGAAAATTTTACATGGTGTAATAGATTGTTTAATTACATATTCTATCTTGAAGTACTAGGGTGAAATCTCCCCCAGGCAGTGCCATTTAATTTGTTTAATATATTATTGAGGTCACGGTCCTCAAATTGGTGAAGTTAACATCACATGCCGCTTCTGTCAAATGTCAAGAATGCCGTGAACTTTTTTAGATAAACAACGAATTATATCGAGAAATCTCAATAAAATCTTCTCTGTGTACAGTGTAATGTTGCATCTATTTAATTCAATTGTAGTGAGAAATGTACTTAAATTCTATAATATGTTTTGAAAATAAAGCATAATTGTTAAGTTTCCATGAAATCAAGGATAACATCTTGAAATCAAGGATTTTATGTAGAGCTACTTTTAAATAATCGTGCTTACTTTTGGATATCGCAAATATTTACTTTAATGTTACCACTCAACAAGATGTATAATTGCATACAAAAAAAAGCCAGAAGAGATCCGACGATCAGATGTGTGCCGTAATAACACAAATACAAAAATATTTTCAATACGTAATTATGTCTTACATAAACTTATTTATTCTTAACATTATATTTGTTTCTATAATCTTGATATTTGTCGTAGGTTTGTGTAAAATTTACTTATTTATTACATTCTCTCTGTAACATGGAAGGATACGGTTATATCAAAAGTTGAATATGTATTTCAGAAACAAGAACGACGATATTATGTCATTATATATAGTCGGGTTATCATCATCAGGTTTCGTGGCGACTAGATTATGCGACATGGAACTCCTCAACAATATAATTTTCAGTACCTTTTATCATAGTCGTTGTTGACTGCTACGCCGCGATGTCTAATATTTTCTCACGTTGTCGTCCTCGATCTGTCTTGTCATCTATCATGTCTGCTGTAACTTAATTCATCTTTCCCCGTGACTCATAAGATGATAACACAATAGAAAAGGTTGTCTTTTTCTAATATTATTCAGTAATCCGTGCCTCGCATTTCATTATTTCAGCACTTCCTCGCTAATTTGTCCGTGATACTCTCAACATTCTTCTGTACTGTCCGTGATACTCTCAACATTCTTCTGTACTGTCCGTGATACTCTCAACATTCTTCTGTACTGTCCGTGATACTCTCAACATTCTTCTGTACTGTCCGTGATACTCTCAACATTCCTCTGTACTGCCCGTGATACTTTCAACATTCTTCTATAGAATCATATCTCTTCTTGCTTCAACTTTTCATTATCATGTTAATTTATTGTCCAAGACTTGCATCCTATGTTAGAATCCGTGTTATCTAGCTCTAAAAATACATTCTTCCTCATCTCTAAAGAAAAGTACATACTACCGTGATCAATCGCCAACATAAGACCTGCCAACAGAATCACAACAAGCCTTTTGACGTCATATTTTCAATTATTTTCGTGAATTTCAGTGATCACAGTTGGCAAGTTACAAAAGGCATATAAATAATGACCAATGAAAAACACCCGTAACAATCGAAAACATGACATCAAAAGTCTTATTTTGAATATGTTGATAGGTCTTCTACTGGCAACTGGTCACGCATATTACACAACATAGTGATGTACAGTGAAACAAAGTATGATTAAAGTGTAGTCTTGTTTGATATATATATATAAATTGTGTCTATCTGGACATTTCTAGTCTTATATGTCAAAATGGCGATAGGATTAACCATCTATAAAGTATTCTCTAGAAACACAATCTGTGATATATCAAATTAGAAGGATTGTAGTGTTTTTAGAAACACAATCTGTGATAATATCAAATTAGAAGGATTGTAGTGTTTTTAGAAACACAATCTGTGATATATCAAATTAGAAGGATTGTAGTGTGTCTTTAGAAACACAATCTGTGGTAATATAAAATTAGAAAGATTGTAGTATGTCTTTAGAAACACAATCTGTGATATATCAAATTAGAAGGATTGTAGTGTTTTTAGAAACACAATCTGTGATAATATCAAATTAGAAGGATTGTAGTGTTTTTAGAAACACAATCTGTGATATATCAAATTAGAAGGATTATAGTGTGTCTTTAGAAAAACAATCTGTGGTAATATAAAATTAGAAAGATTGTAGTATGTCTCTAGAAATACAATCTGTGATATATCAAATTAGAAGGATTGTAGTATTTTTAGAAACACAATCTGTGATAATATCAAATTAGAAGGATTGTAGTGTTTTTAGAAACACAATCTGTGATATATCAAATTAGAAGGATTGTACTGTGTCTCTAGAAACACAATCTGTGGTAATATAAAATTAGAAAGATTGTAGTATGTCTCTAGAAACACAATCTGTGATATATCAAATTAGAAGGATTGTAGTGTTTTTAGAAACACAATCTGTGATAATATCAAATTAGAAGGATTGTAGTGTTTTTAGAAACACAATCTGTGATATATCAAATTAGAAGGATTGTAGTGTGTCTTTAGAAACACAATCTGTGGTAATATAAAATTAGAAAGATTGTAGTATGTCTCTAGAAACACAATCTGTGATAGTAAAAAAATAGAAGGATTGTAGCGTGTCTCTAGAAACACAATCTGTGATAGTAAAAAAATTAGAAGGATTGTAGCGTGTCTCTAGAAACACAATCTGTCTATCTATCTATTCGCTAAACCCTTTGTTACCTTTCAGCGTCAGGGGTAGTGTGTTTTTGGAGATGGGCCCAGTGTGTGCTGAGTATATAGTAGAGTTTGTCGCCTCTTTTATTTCGGTGGTCCATCGTTTTCGTGGTAGGACTCTAGGTCTGCCTTCACTGTATCTGTGTAGCATAGCTTACTGTGGTATGCTGTCTGATGGTAGTCTTTTGATGTGTGTAAACCATTTTTTCTGTTGTCTCTTAATATATTCCAAGATTGTAATGGTACCGGTTCTTTGTCAAATGTCCTTATGTCTCACTCTGTCTCTTAGAGATATTCCTAGGATTCTGCGCAAGCATGCCATATCAGCAAACATTGGAAGGGCTCTAATTGTCTTGATACCTTGTCTTCATAGCAGCAATGTCTTGGTGAAATCGTTCACCATGTTCATCACATCAGTGACTGCTCCGCAGTTTGACTTTTTTAAAAATCCAGTTGAAAATCAAGAAAATGATTTTTAAAGGCATGTTGCAGAATATATTCTTATACTTCAGTAGGAGATTTTCTTTGGAATGAAATGTTTTTCAGAAGTTCAATTTCTTTGTAATTATCAGATCTGTTGTTTCCAAGAAAATTGTCCACTACTAACTTAAATGTTAGACATGCTTCTTTTTTCCTTTCTATGCAACAAGCAAAGAAATTCAGCATTTTCGAATAAGCTGACCAAAACAAATACTCCTTCTCTTATGTCTTATCAAGAACTTTCACTCTTCCAGGTTGTAATTAATATTGAGGGATCTCATTAAACCAGAAATATGGTGGAACACAGACTGGTTACCCTTTTTTAGTAAGCGGCTTCTATCGGTTCCCAAACACAGAAATTTTAACATCTTCTGCTAGAATATTCCACTGTTGTAATCTGGAACCCATAAGCTCCGCCTTGTTCTTGTGTAAATTCAGGTCTCTTACAAGATCATTACAGTATCCCAAAATTAGTTCAGATCAACTTTTTTCATTACGTACTAGTGCAATTTTGATGTTGACTATTTCGAAAGATCTAATTACAGTCTGAGAATGCATCTCTGGGTCGACCTCTACTGTGGTACAAAAACGTGCGCAAGTGAGATGCGCATGATAGACATTGATACAGAATCGTGGGAACAGGATGGTACGGATCGTATTGCATAGAGGAGAAAGATGGGAAAATGGTATAAAGACAAAGGAGAAAGTGATAGCAGTTAGTTCAAGGGCTGCATGTCTAAGGAGACACACAACAGCATAGATTGGTCCTGTCAGTTACATCCGACATCGTCATGGAACATGGGTTATATTTTTAATATCACAACAATACTATAGTTTAGAAAGACGAAAAGCTGCCTATTATATTTTTTACTGATACCCGGCAGTGCCCGGGTGAAAATTAAAAAGAAAGTGTGCTATAAAAAAAACCTTTTCCAAATTTCAGCATGCTTTATAATTAATAGGTCCAACAAAATACACATTCGGTTCATTAAGAGAGTAAAAATATAACGTGTAGAATTTAATATGCTAATAATTCGATGTTCCAACATGTCAAGCGTGGTCTAGGTCTAACCCAAAAAAATATATTAGGCCAATACATAAAATGCAAAACAGGTACATATACGTCTGTATAATGTATACGTTTATTACAAAAATAACCAACAGACGCGAATATTTACATTCATAATATACCGACGAATGTCTCATTATTTTATATATGTCAGCAAACAAAAAAAGGTCCTGGAATCGAAAACCGAACGTTAAAGCAAAGATTTTTTTTTCCTACTACACCACCCCGACTATATATTTCAGTGAATAAAATAGTATATGTATATCTGTTGAATCTTGTTATTTATTATAAATGTCACTTGGAGATTATTGCATCAATTCTCAATCGATATGCATTTTGGCCAGTAATTATCAACTTTTAAGTTTCCTCATATTGACTATGGCAGGGTTATGACCTAATTAGTCACCATCTCATATTTCTCGGAATCGATCGTTTAGTATTCTATACACTCACACAGACTAACAAATCCAATGATTTGTATTATTAAAATGTATCTATATTACTATGTTAAAATCATGTGCGTGTGTGTATATATTATATTATATTTTATTTTGTTACATTATATTACATTACAGTACATTACATTGTATTACATTATATTATATTATATTACATTATATTACAGTACATTATATTACAGTATATTATA
The DNA here is from genome assembly GCA_034231615.1 of Meghimatium bilineatum. Taxonomy (NCBI): domain Eukaryota; kingdom Metazoa; phylum Mollusca; class Gastropoda; order Stylommatophora; family Philomycidae; genus Meghimatium; species Meghimatium bilineatum. The sequence continues at coordinate 8,458,850 of CM067306.1, forward strand.
TTACATTATATTGTATAATATAAAATTACACTGCATTGCATTACATCACATTACATTACATTGTATTGCATTGAATTACTTTACATTACATTACATTACAATACATTACATTACATTACAATACATTACACTACATTACATTACATCAATTACATTACAATACATTACACTACATTACATTACATTCATTACATTATATTGTATTATATTACATTACATTACATTACATTACATTACATTACATTATATATAACAAAATGCTGAATGCACTGTTTTCCGCTATATTATTTTACATTTACTTATGTCAGTGAACGTTATACAAACTACAGGAAGGATTGTGATAATAATTGCAATTGTGTAGCATAGAACGAAGATGGCTGGTCTAAATTATAACAATATTATACACAATATTTCCGTTACCGTGGAAACCATAGAACATGACGTTAAATGGGATTATAAATACAATTACATTAGTCTTGAAATGTTTAACATCATCAGCTGGTACTTTAACATTATCGTTTTTCCAGTCATTGCTATCATAGGACTTGCTGGAAACGTCATCGGTTTGGTTGTACTAATCAAGAGTGGATTAAAACAGCCAAGTAATATTCTGTTATTTTGTTTAACACTAGCGGACATTTTGTGTTTGATAAACAGCGTAAACATTCCTTATTTAACTTCTCATAAAATTTACAGTGGTAGATGGGAAGCCTCCTACGTGGAAGTCTGTATCCTGGCAGGTCTGTACATGATTGCTACAGTTCTCCTAGAAATAGGATCCAGAATGTCCACGTACGTGACTGTCTGGATCACGTTGGAGAGGATACTAGCTACCTTTTTACCTCTTCGTTTTACGTCTTTAGTAACACCTACAAGAGCTTGGGTCGCTGGACTGTCAACATTCCTGCTTTGGTGCCCTTGGATAATATACATCAACGTGAGAGAAAACATTTTCACGTACGGGGTAATTTCAGACAACATGGGTGGTATATTTTCTGTTGGAGTTCTCAAACATGACATAGTTTATCAAATAATTCGTCTGAAGGTTGTAATTTATTTCACGCACACAGTCCCATTTGCCTTTGTAACGATTGGATGTGTCATCATCTCCGTCAAACTGGCAATCACAAGACGGAAACGGAAAACTCTGATTTCTTCTTCCATGAACGCAGAAAAATCATCAAAACGTACGACAAAAACATTATTAATGGTTTGTTTGTTTTTCTCACTCACAAAAGTCACATTTCTTCTCAACAACATCAACGAATTTCTCAATTATAAAAATAGATCATACACAATCTATGCTGTTTTTCTCCTTGTTAGGGAAGCTTTGGTTTATGTTCATAGTGCATCTAATTGTATTATTTACATTTTCTTTAACAACAAATTTCGAAAAATATTTATACATTTGTTTGTTGCAGGACATGCCCATGTTCTTGATTGATTAAATTATGTATTGCTCTCTTATTGTTTTGATTTCTATATAATAAAGTTATAACTTTATTTTCATGATGAACGGTGTTGTTCTTCAGTTTCTGTTACATTGTAGCATTGTTACGTCTAATATTGTAGCAGTGTTACGTCTAATATTGTAGCAGTGTTACGTCTAATATTGTAGCAGTGTTACGTCTAATATTGTAACAGTGTTACGTCTAGTATTGTAGCAGTGTTACGTCTAGTATTGTAGCAGTGTTACGTCTAGTATTGTAGCAGTGTTACGTCTAGTATTGTAGCAGTGTTACGTCTAGTATTGTAGGCGCCAAAGTTTTTACACTTTATTTATATGTTTATTTGTGACTAAATTGGTACAAAAGAATAACCGGGGTGTTTTTAACATACATGTCGTGAGAGACGACTAGGAAGATTTTGGTGTGGCGGTGTATTGCCCCATCGTATAGAGTTTCAAAGTGACATGATGAATGATGACTTGCTAATCTGCACGCGCTTGAGGACTAACGTAGAGGAGGAAGAGAAACGTAACTCTCTGACACACATACGACTGACTTTAGACAACAAGAACGTAACATACACACACATACGTTTGACATGAATCAACAAGAACGTAACATACACACACATACGTTTGACATGAATCAACAAGAACGTAACTTTCACACACATACGACTGACTTGAGTCAACAAGAACGTAACTTTCACACACATACGTTTGACATGAATAAACAAGAACGTAACTTTCACACACATACGACTGACTTGAGTCAACAAGAACGTAACTTTCACACACATACGTTTGACATGAATCAACAAGAACGTAACTTTCACACACATACGTTTGACATGAATCAACAAGAATGTAACTTTCACACACATACGACTGACATGAATCAACAAGAACGTAACTTTCACACACATACGACTGACTTGAGTCAACAAGAACGTAACTTTCACACACATACGACTGACTTGAGTCAACAAGAACGTAACTTTCACACACATACGACTGACTTGAGTCAACAAGAACGTAACTTTCACACACATACGACTGACTTGAGTCAACAAGAAAAATGATCAAAGTTTACAAGATTCACACATGGATATTTCAGTATGTGTGGCATGTCCTGTTTACAGACAATACTGATAATTCATGCGCCCATGTGTTGCTGTGGCCCTGAAGGGGAGTAGAGAATAGCAATACTATTTACTTTCCTTGCATTTCGTAAAAGACGAATAAGTGAGTTACGGTGTGGAGTTTGATGTCATAACATATAGGGTAAAAGTGACCCATAAACCATGCTGACGTCGGGTGTTTTTAGGCAAAATGCATCACACAGTGCATTCCATTCATATGACTACATTCTGCAAATCTGCAGGAGTTTGAGAACGAATGCAGTATAAGAAGATAGAGAAGACAAATCTGCTAATATTTGACACCGAATCACCTCGTCCGATCTTCTGTTTCTTCTTTGTATGATAGAGAGTGGATGTAACAAATTCACACCATTGTTAACGTATTTTTGTTAACGTATTAAGTATGTGACAACGTTGCACTCTGTAACTCCAAATTCCATATAGTGAGCTTTATTTACTACATTCGTCAAATAAAGAAAAAAACATCATATCAATTCTCAATGAAAATATGACAGTCCAATACTTCTGGAACCTATCAACAATAGGTGTATCCAATATTCTGGAATCTTCCTACAAAATACTTGTATCCAATAACCTAGACTTTGTCAACAAAATATGTGTATCCAATTTTGCTGGAATCTTTCAACAAGATGTGTGTATCCAATATTCTAGATCTTCAACCAAATAAGCGTATCCATAACTATGGATCTATTCTGTAAATACAGAGTCTCCTTCTTCGGGCACCCGTCCGGCGTTGGCCCAAACTCAGACTCCCCAGTTCCGAGCACAACCATGCACCTCATCTCCCAGAGCTCGAATCCCAGTTCCGAGCACAACCGTGCACTCTCAACTCCAAAACTAAACTGCCCACCGATTCCCCCCAGCTCTCCTCTTTCAACCAATCTATGCGTTCATACACATCACAGTCACACTATCCATCCCGATACGTACTTAAAAGTGTCTGAATCTAATCCGGTGATCTCTCTGTGTTCTGTTACCGGCCGGCAATGTCGACTGCGGTGTACAATTTGGGCGTGTTCGGCCCTTTTGTATTTCAAGTTACCATTAACATTTTTGGACTGACGGGTCAAGATTCATTATGTGATATCAATCCCCGTTAATTGCTACCCTCTGCTTTCAGTGGTCCTAATGTGTCCCGGTCTGTCCACTTCTCTATTATACCCAAAACGGTGTGTGAGACTCTCTACTCTCATATTACGGTACAATTCCCGAGAGGTTGGGAGTTCGGACATAGGTGATACTTATACATTCTTCCCATACTTACAACAGAAACATACGTAGTATTTTCTTAGCAATTACCCCACGACCGAGGATTTGTTGTCCTATGCACAAAGTGGAACTCCAAGTAGCAAGCTCTCTCAAATCTTGCTATAACAAAACATACGTTACTATATCCTTCGAGACTCTCTTGAGTAATGTGGCGTATGGAACTAGGGAAAGGTTTTCTCTACGTTCCCTGCATCACGTCTGTTTACTACACACTCACGACATTCAAACAAAAATAAAGTCATTTTATACATCATATATAACCTGTAAACCAAATAGTTCAATATACATCTGCCATGCAATGTATCACCATGAAAACATGTCATGCATGTAACACCAGGGAACCAACAACTGACCCCCATTTACACATGATCCTCAACCCCTAACTTTCCGGATAGTGGTTGACAGCTTCAACTGTGATTTCTTCTGGACCTGGTGTGGCCATATTCCCTTGATCACCTGTGGTCATAGTCATATCCGGGGAAACTCCCTTGATCACCTGTGGTCATAGTCATATCCGGGGAAATTCCCTTGATCACCTGTGGTCATAGTCATATCCGGGGAAATTCCCTTGATCACCTGTGGTCATAGTCATATCCGGGGAAATTCCCTTGATCACCTGTGGTCATAGTCATATCCGGGGAAATTCCCTTGATCACCTGTGGTCATAGTCATATCCGGGGAAATTCCCTTGATCACCTGTGGTCATAGTCATATCCGGGGAAATTCCCTTGATCACCTGTGGTCATAGTCATATCCGGGGAAATTCCCTTGATCACCTGTGGTCATAGTCATATCCGGGGAAACTCCCTTGATCACCTGTGGTCATATCATGGGACATTCCCTCCATTACCCACTTCAAGATTTTTATCTGTAAAAATCTTCATCATACTGCCTCTTCTCATTTGTAGGGCAGAGAAATCCTCGTTTCATTCGCATAAATCAAGGGAATAATTACAAAATATATCTTATGAAATATTTGAAAAAATCCACACAATTAACATATGCGTATCTCCCTCATGATAGTGTACGACACCAACAAAAAAAAACAATATATACCAAGTAATTACTATCAGCAAGAACAATATATATCAAGTAGGCTCTATTACCTGACTTGGCAACTGCTGGTTCTCGCTAGAACACTACGTGCTAGTGCTAAAGCGTCAATTCTAGCGTTTTCTATTTTCACTACACATATATTCGCGGCATCTGCCTGTACTGGGACCTCCCGTGAAGGTACGATTATGTCGATGGCATCGGCACTACTATCCTGTGCGTCTCTGTACGACGTCTCCATCAAAACCGGAGTAGCTGTGCACTCGCGCCGTCTACTAGCAGCTCGAGTGTTCCGAAAAGGCGCGTGCGGTCTACTGTGGACGTCGGGGAAGTCTCCGACGGTTCTTCCCGAACCTCATCTATGTCTGTTGCTAAGCTCTGGTTGTCTTCGGTGTCTTCGCATGCTATCGGATCCTCATCTTCCGTGTCACTATTCTGGCCTTCTTCCTCACGCCCATCTGAGTCGTCACCTGCTATCTCCTCCGAGTGATGTCTCGCGATAGACCAGTTGTACTCGTCTCTCGTCTCCGGTTCCGTGTCATTATCTACGACTTCCTCGTTTTCTCTAGAGTCAGGACCTAGCCCTTCATCCAGCGTGCGTCCAGCTTGGACTCCTTACAATGATTCTTGTAATACACGCTCTCTCCTGCTTCAAACTCTTGGAGGATCGTTCCCTTGTCTGCGTATTTCTTTCTCCTATCTTCCGCCGTTCTGACGTTTTTCTGCACCATTTTGTGAGCTCGGTGCATTTCCTGTAATGTGATTTCCAGGACGTCTTCTCCAAGGTATTTCCGTCTAGGCTTTAAGAGGTTGTCAATCGGTAGCATCGGCTGCCTACCGTGTAACAGGTAGAAGGGGGAAAACCCTGTGCTCTCATTAGAGTTGGTTCGAATTGCTGATAGTGCCTGGTTGAGGTGCACATCCCAATTTCGGTCGTCCCTTCCAACTGCCTTGGCCAAAATGTCCGTCAGAACTTTATGTTGACGTTCATTAACCCCATTAGCCTGCGGCCAATAAACTGAAATGGTGATGTGGCGTATGTTCAGGGACCTCAACGACTTCTCGAACTTCCGGCTCGTAAATTCACCTCCGTTGTCGGTCAGGATGACCTGAGGACAACTGTGTCGCGGAATAATCTCGGTTAACAGCAACCTCACCACAGTCTCGGTTGTCTTGTCTGGCACGGCGAATGCTTCTGGCCACCTGCTATAGCAGTCGGTGAACTGCACTATATATCGGTTGCCCGTCCACGTCTCAGAAAACGGCCCTACCTCGTCTATACTGACCTTGCATTGCGTAGTGTGGTTTATTGGTAACCTGCAACGGACACTTTATCTCCTTCATATTCCACAACCGACAAACCTCACAGCTGGCCACCTTCTGCTGCAGATACCTAAACATTTTAGGCCAAAAATATTTACTTTTTAAGGCGTTGAGACATTTATCCCGGCCCATATGTCCGTTATCCTCATGGTATTGTCTCAACTCTTTCTCTTAGGGATGTCGGAATGTACACATTCAACTCCGGGTTCGAGTCCCTCTGTGCGAGATAACACAGCACGTTGTCTCCTTCGGACAGCGTGAAACAGTCGACACTTTTGTCGTCTTTATTTGTCAACACATCCTGTTTTCTTCTTGAGGTCAGGATCCAGTTCCTGCTCAGCCCTCATGTCTATCATGAACCCTGTGTCTTTCTCTCCAGCTTTTCGGGTTCGTCCTTCCGACTCATCCACTAGTATGGGTTCGTTTTCTGTACGTGCTTCAGTTCTCTCGCGAGGTTGTGAGGGTTCTTTCCTCCGCCGGGGCTTCCGACGCTCCCCCACTTGCCTCCTTAGGGATTGTAGGCTCTCCTGCATGTCGTGGTCTAAGGGTTTCGGTGACTCCTCTCTCGCCTTTCTATGAGTCCGTGCGCGCTGCACTACCTGAATTCTATGCACTTTTGGGATTTCCACTCTTCTTATTTCCAACTGAGTCCCTATCCCTACCATCCTGGGTTGTGCTAGGGCAATTGACACACCCTTGGTACGTAAGATGTGCACCTTCCACTGAAGACAAGCTGCTCTTTCGGCTTTCGAACTAAACTCTACGAAAGCAAACCTCCTACGTTTACCGTGGCGGTCTACTGGTAACGACTAAAATACCTTGTAATCTCTCCCTCTCGTACTTTACTATTTATGCTACCTATAAACATCCTGACTCTGTGATCCCTTGCTCTAATTTTCAATGTGCGACGGTCCTGTTCTATCGATACCATATTCTGCTCGCACGGGTCTTCTCTCCCCAATCTAACCGTGGACATCTTTCTTGGTTCTAGTGCATCTACTCTTTTTCTCAACACCTTCTTGATTCCTCCCACGTTCGCTCCTCTCTGGATGAGTCTGGAGTCCACTCTGGTAAGCCCCATTCGCTGAGCGGAACTCCCGTTTCCCACACCCCCTATTTTGGTAGCATTTTCTATCCTCGGGAGAGGTCTTGTGAGTTGCCTGTCCTCATGAGGTGCTCTCCTTGCTCTGCACTCTCTCGTGAGATGCCCCTTTTGCCCACAACTGAAGTGAGGTTGTCTCTACCCGATATGTTCTATCGGGTTCAGCTGGGGTGTCTTGGTTCCAATCTTGACTCTGAGATCCCATGTTATATTCGACCCACCTTGTTGTGCGTTATTTTTTTGTTGCTATCTGGATGGCTTTTTCCAACGTTGTCGGCTCTGCCTCCAACACATGGCGTCTTATTCCTCCTGGCTTCAATTCATCCATAAAATAGTGTAGCAGCTGTTTGCACACCCCTTTCTCTTCCATTTCATTTGGGAACGCTTCTTCGGCTAAATTGTGTCTGTATCGCCTGTATTGTGTCTGTATTGTCTATACTGTGTCTGTATTGCCTGTATTGTGTCTGTATTGTGGCTATATTGTGTCTGTAGTCTGTATTGTGTCTGTATCGTCTGTACTATGTCTGTATTGTCTGTATTGTGTCTGTATCGTCTGTATTGTGTCTGTATTGTGTCTGTATTGTGTCTGTAACGTCTATATTGTGTCTGTATTGTGTCTGTATCGTCTGTATTGTGTCTCTATTCACGTTGTCCTTTTTTCACTACAAATTAATTCAACTTCTATATCATAAGATGAAACTCCAGTATTTGGACACAACCCGATACTAGAAATATTTTCTACGAATTTCCTATAGGGAACATAAAACCAATGTGTACGTAAGAAATAAAGTAGAGATGTGTGCAGGTGTCCAGGAGCCATTGCTTTCAATAGTGAAACGACGAAAACTAGCATGGTTCGGACATGTATGCAGGCACGATTCCTTGTCAAAAACAATACTGCAGGGAACTGTCGAGGGTGGAAGAAGCAGAGGAGGCCACATAAAGACATGGACAGACAACATCAAGGAATGGACAGGGCAAGATATTTCCACACTCATCCACATCGCTGAGGATAGAATTGACTGGAGGACTCTGTGTGCTGAAGCATCCAATGTGGTACCCCTACGCCCCTGAAGGGTTATGGGTCTATTGAAAAAAATGATACTAGAAATATAAGGGCTGGGATAACACAAGGCAAATGTGAAAATGAACAGAAATAAGTACACGTGTTACCAATATTTGTAACAAAAGTATTGTGCCTCGTTGCTGGTTTGTTTTGTTTACAAATATTTGCAACACTGGCACCAATTTCCGTTCATTTTCTCAATTGATACAGTGCGGAGAACTCATACAAAAGTCACCAATCCTAGCAAGGGATAAATGTTCCAGTATAATGTAACAACCCTACACAGGAAGTAAGTGGCTGGAGTAACACAGGGAAAATATCAAGATAAACAAAAATAGGTAGATGTGTTACCAAAATGAAACATAAAACAACTTAATAACGCTATCTCGTTATTAGGTTGTTTTATGCTTAACAGCAAGCGTGGATATACTCACCATCATCCACCTGGGGATAGACAATAAATAATAAATTGTGATCATTGTTTCCTTCATAAATTTAACGGTTGTTTCCCTCTAAATTCTTGCAGAACATCATACAAATGTTGTTTTATCTTGAAATTCAAGACGCCATAGAAAAACATCTAGCTTTAAATTTGCAAAAACAATGCTTCCAGAAACGTGCTTCATTACCCACAAAAATGTTCATTTGTACAAGGAATCGATATCTCATTTAGTTCCGTTTTACTTGTTTTATACAATTATATATTCAGTATTGATTCCACTTTAAATTATTTATGCATTCAGTTTTTGTAAAATAAATTCCTTTCCCTCCAAAAATCACCTTATACCTACCTACCTATCCATCCACCTACCACCCTACCCACCTACCTGCAAACCTACCAACCTACCTGCCCACCCACCCACCTACATGCCTACCCGCCTGCCTACCTACCCACCCACCTACCTGCCTACCTGTCCACATACCTACCCATCTACCTACCTGTCTATCTGTCCACCTACCTACCCGCCTACCTAACCACCTACCTCCCTACCAATCACGTTATAGTTAAGACGGTACTACACTCCTAGAAACAATATACAAGGTATCCTAATGTGTCTTCCATATTATTCATACCCGAACCTAACACACTTAAAATATTTAGTAAATAAATATTTATACGGGAAAATTGTACATGGTGTAATAGATTGTTTAATTACATATTCTATCTTGAAGTACTAGGGTGAAATCTCCCCCAGGCAGTGCCATTATGTTGTTTAATATATTGTTGAGGTCACGGTCCTCAAATTGGTGAAGTTAACATCACATGCCGCTTCTGTCAAATGTCAAGAATGCCGTGAACTTTTTTAGATAAACAACGAATTATATCGAGAAATCTCAATAAAATCTTCTCTGTGCACAGTGTAATGTTGCATCTATTTAATTCAATTGTAGTGAGAAATGTACTTAAATTCTATAATATGTTTTGAAAATAAAGCATAATTGTTAAGTTTCCATGAAATCAAGGATAACATCTTGAAATCAAGGATTTTATGTAGAGCTACTTTTAAATAATCGTGCTTACTTTTGGAAATCGCAAATATTTACTTTAATGTTACCACTCAACAAGATGTATAATTGCACCGAAAAAAAGCCAGAAGAGATCAGACGATCAGATGTGTGCCGTAGTAACACAAATACAAAAATATTTTCAATACGTAATTATGTCTTACATAAACCTATTTATTCTTAACATTATATTTGTTTCTATAATCTTGATATTTGTCGTAGGTTTGTGTAAAATTTACTTATTTATTACATTCTCTCTGTAACATGGAAGGATACGGTTATATCAAAAGTTGAATATGTATTTCAGAAACAATAACGACGATATTATGTCATTATATATAGTCGAGTTATCATCATCAGATTTCGTGGCGACTAGATTATGCGATCATGGAACTCCTCAACAATCTAATTTTCAGTACCTTTTATCATAGTCGTTGTTGACTGCTACGCCGCGATGTCTAATATTTTCTCACGTTGTCGTCCTCGATCTGTCTTGTCATCTATCATGTCTGCTGTAACTTAATTCATCTTTCCCCGTGACTCATAAGATGATAACACAATAGAAAAGGTTGTCTTTTCTTAATATTATTCAGTAATCCGTGCCTCGCATTTCATTATTTCAGCACTTCCTCGCTAATTTGTCCGTGATACTCTCAATATTCTTCTGTAGAACCACATCTCTACTACCTTCAATTTTCCAGGTGTCCGTGATACTCTCAACATTCTTCTGTACTGCCCGTGATACTCTCAAAATTCTTCTGTACTGCCCGTGATACTCTCAACATTCTTCTGTAGAACCACATCTCTATTTCCTTCAATTTTCCAGGTGTCCGTGATACTCTCAACATTCTTCTGTACTGCCCGTGATACTCTCAACATTCTTGTGTAGAACCACATCTCTATTTCCTTCAATTTTCCAGGTGTCCGTGATACTCTCAACATTCTTCTGTACTGTCCGTGATACTCTCAACATTCTTCTGTACTGTCCGTGATACTCTCAACATTCTTCTGTAGAACCACATCTCTATTTCCTTCAATTTTCCAGGTGTCCGTGATACTCTCAACATTCTTCTGTACTGTCCGTGATACTCTCAACATTCTTCTGTACTGTCCGTGATACTCTCAACATTCTTCTGTACTGTCCGTGATACTCTCAACATTCTTCTATAGAATCATATCTCTTCTTGCTTCAACTTTTCACTATCATGTTTATTGTCCAAGACTCGCATCCTATTTTAGAATCAGTGTTATATAGCTCTGAAAAACTCTCTTTCTCACCTCTAAAGACAAGGACTACCATGACCAGTCGCCAATAGAAGATCCACCAACAGAATTACGACAAGCCTTTTGACGCCATATTTTCGATTATTTTCGTGAATTTCGTTGATCACAGTTGGCAAGTGACAAAATGCATATAAATAGTGACCAATGAAAAACACTGGTAATAATCGAAAACATGACACCAAAAGTCTTATTTTGAATATGTTGATAGGTCTTCTACTGGCAACTGGTCACGCATATTACACAACATAGTGATGTACAGTGAAACAAAGTATGATTAAAGTGTAGTCTTGTTTGAAATATATATATATATATATATATAAATTGTGTCTATCTTGACATTTCTAGTCTTATATGTCAAAATGGCGATAGGATTAGCCGACTATAAAGTATTCTCTAGAAACACAATCTGTGATAATATCAAATTATAAGGATTGTAATGTGTCTCCAGAAACACAATTGGTGATAGTAAAAAAATTAAAAGGATTGTAGCGTGTCTCTAGAAACACAATCTATGATAATATAAAATTAGAAGGATTATAGTAAGTCTCTAGAAACACAATATGTCTTTCTATCTATTAGCTAAACCCTTTGTTGCCTTTCAGTGTCAGGGTAGAAGAGTTTTCTGGAGATGGACCTCGTGTGTGCTGAGTATATTGTGCAGTTTATCGCCTCTTTTATTTCGGTGCTCCATCGTTTTCGTGGGAGGACTCTAGGTCTGCCTTCACTGTATATGTGTAGCATTGCTTGCTGTGGTATGCTGTCTGATGGTAGTCTGCTAATGTGTGCAAACCATTTTATCTGTTGTCTCTTAATATATTCCAAGATTTGAATGGTACCGGTTCTTTGTCTAATGTCCTCATGTCTCACTCTGTCTCTTAGAGATATTCCTAGGATTCTGCGCAAGCATGCCATATCAGCATCACAATAGGGCTCTAATTGACTTGATACCTTGTCTCCATAGCAGCAATGTCTTGGTGAAATCGTTCACCATGTTCATCACATCAGTGACTGCTCCGCAGTTTGACTTTTACAATAAATCCTGGTGAAAATCCAGAAAATGAATTTTTAAAGGCATGTTGCAGAATAGACTCTTATACTTCGAAGGAGATTTTCTATAGAAGGATTTTTTTTTCCAGAAGGAGAAGTTCAATTTCTTTGTAATTATCAGATCTGTTGTTTCCAAGGAAAATGTCTACTACTAACTTAAATGCTTATTTTTACTTTCCATGCAACAAGCAAAGAAACTCAGCATTTTCGAATAAGCTGACCAAAACAAATACTCCTTCTCTTATTTTAGCTCACTCAGTTGTGGAAATTTTCTGAAGAGCTATTTGAAAGCGTTATCAGTTTTATGCTTTTCATAAAAGTTTTTCATAAGACTCAGCTTAATGTACAAGGGTGGCAACAAAATCTAGCTACTGTCAACAAGTGTAGGATTCTCCAGGTTCTTAATACCACGCTGAAATGACTGCTTGATTGGTCAATGTCTTCTGATATAATGTCACTTTGTGCACGACTGTCCTGAAAACAATGGTACTTAGTGTATCCATCCTGTAGTCCACGAAAAAGTGCTACCACTTTTAGGTCCCCACATAGTGACCAATGATGATGATCGTAGTGTATACACTTCAAAAGTTGCTTAATGTTTTCATACATTTCTTTCATATGAAATGAATGAGCAACTGGAATTGACCGTAAAACCTTACTATTATTAAGCAGAACATCTTTAAGAATTGTCTTGGATGAATCAATGAAAAGCCTTCACTATTCCGGATTGTAATTAATATTGAAGGATGTCATGAGACCAGAATTGTTGTGGCACACAAACTGGTTACTCTTTTTTAGTAAGCGGCTTCTGGCGGTTCCTAAACAAAGAAATGTTAACATCTTCTGCTAGAATATTCCACTTTTGTAATCTGGAACCCAGAAGCTTCTTCTTGTGTAAATTCAGGTCTCTTACAAGATCATTACAGTATCCCAAAATTAGTTAAGATCAACTTTTTTTCATTACGTACTGGTGCAATTTTGATGTTGACTATTGCGAAAGATCTAATTACAGTCTGAGAATGCATCGCTGGGTCGACTTCTACTGTGGTACAAAAACGTGCGCAAGTTAGATGCGCATTGATACAGAATCGTGGGAACAGGATGATACGGATCGTATTGCATATAGGAGAAAGTGATAGCAGTTAGCTCAAGGGCTGCATGTCTAAGGAGACACACAACAGCATAGATTGGTCCTGTTAGTTACATCCGACATCGTCATGGAACATGGGTTATATTTTAATATCACAACAATACTATAGTTTAGAAAGACGAAAATCTGACTATTATATTTTTTACTGATACCCGGCGATACCCGGGTGAAAATTAAAAAGAAAGTGTGCTATAAAAAAAACTATTTTCCAAATTTCAGCATGCTTTATAATTAATAGGTCCAACAAAATACACATTACGTTCATGAAGAGAGTAAAAATATAACGTGTAGAATTTAATATGCTAATAATTCGGTGTTCCGACATGTTAATCGTGGTCTAGGTCTAACCAAAAAAATATATTAGGCCAATACATTAAGTGTAAAACAGGTACATATACGTCTGTATAATGGATACGTTCATTTGAAAAATAACCATAGACGCGAATATTTACATTCATAATGTGCCGACGAATGTCTCATTATTTTATATATGTCAGTAAAAAAAAAAGTCACTAGGATCGAAAACAGAACGTCAAATAATATGTTGTTTTTTCCCACTACTCCACTCCGACAATATATGTGAGTTCATAAAATAGTATTTGTATATCTGTTGAATCTTGTTATTTATTATAACTGTCATTTGGAGATTATTGCATCAATTCTCAATCGATATACATTTGGGACAGTAATTATCAACTTTTACTTTTCCCCATATTGACTATGGCGAGATTATGGCCTAATTAGTCAACGTGCCAAATTTCTTCGAATCGATCGTTTAGATTTTATATATATACACACACATACACACACACACAACGGGCTCATTCAGTTCTAATCATAGATGTATGAGACTAAAAAATCTAATGTGTTTTCATTATTAAATTGTACCTATAGTAATATGTTATAATCATGTGTGCATGTATATGTGTGTATATATATATATATATATAAAACAAAATACTGAAGGCACTGTTTGCCGCTGTTTTACCTTACATTTACTTATGCCAGTGCACGCTATACAAACAAACTACAGGACAATTGCGATAATAATTGTAAGTGTGCCACATAGAACGAAGATGGTTCTTCTAAACTATAACAATATTATAAACAATAACATTTCCGTTACCGTGGAAACCATAAAACACGATGTAAAATGGGACTGGCAATATGATTACATCAGCCTTAAAATGTTTCAAAGTGTCAGCTGGTACTTTAACATTATCATTTTTCCAGTCATTGCTATCGTTGGACTTGCTGGGAACGTCATCGGTTTGGTTGTACTAATCAAGAGCGGCTTAAAACAGCCAAGCAATATTTTGTTATTTTGTCTGACACTAGCGGACATTTTGTGTTTGATAAACAGCGTAAACATTCCTTATTTAACTTCTGATCGAAGGAACAGTGGTAGATGGGAAGCCTCCTACGTGGACGCCTGTATCCTGGCAGGTCTGTACATGATTGCTACAGTTCTCCTAGAAATAGGATCCAGAATGTCCACGTACGTGACTGTCTGGATCACGTTGGAGAGGATACTAGCTACCTTTTTACCTCTTCGTTTTACTTCTTTAGTAACACCTACAAGAGCTTGGGTCGCTGGACTTTCAACATTCCTGCTTTGGTGCCCTTGGATATTATACATGAGCGCGAGAGAAAACATTTTTACGTACGGGGTACTTTCAAACAGCACTGGTGGTATATTTGCTGTCGGAGTTATCATGCAAGACAACCTGTATAAAACAATTCGTCTGAAAGTTGTAATTCATTTCACGCACACAGTCCCATTTGCCTTTGTAACGATTGGATGTGTCATCATCTCCGTCAAACTGGCAATCACAAGACGGAAACGGAAAACACTGACTTCTTCCATGAAGGCAGAAAACTCATCAAAACGTACGACAAAAACATTATTAATGGTTTGTTTGTTTTTCTCAATAACTAAAGCCACATTTCTTCTCAACAACATCGACGAATTTGTCAATTATAAAAATAGATCATACACAATCTATGCTGTTTTTCTCCTTGTTAGGGAAGCTTTGGTTTATGTTCATAGTGCATCTAATTGTATTATTTACATTTTCTTTAACAACAAATTTCGAAAAATATTTATAAATTTGTTTGGTTCAAGACATTTCCACGTTTCTGATTGATTAAATTGTTTATTGCTGTCTTATTGTTTTAATTTCTATTTAAGAAAGTTATCATTTTCTTTACTTGATGAAAGGTGTTGTTCCTCAGTTTATGTTACATTGTAGCAATGTTACGTCTAGTATTGTAGGAGCCAAAGACTTTACACTTTATTTTATGTATTTCTTGTGGCTAAATTGGTACTAAAGAATAACAAGAATGTTTTAACATGCATGTGATGAGAGGCGACTAAGGAGATTTTGGGGTCGGGGTTCACTGCCCTATCCTATAGAGGTACAAAATGACATAAAAGGGATGATGACTTGTTAATCTGCACGCGCTTGTGGACAGAGAAAAAAGAGGAACGTAACTCTCTGACACACATACAGCTGACTTGAGTCAAAAAGAACATAACACACTGACACACATACGACTGATTTGAGTCAACAAGAACATAACTCTCTGACACACATACGACTGACTTGAGTCAACAAGAACGTAACTTTCTGACACACATACAACTGACTTGAGTCAACAAGACGTAACACACTGACACACATACGACTGATTTGAGTCAACAAGAACATAACTCTCTGACAGACATACGACTGACTTGAGTCAACAAGAACATAACTCTCTGACACACATACGACTGACTTCAGTCAACGAGAACATAAATCTCTGACACACATAAGAATTACATGAGCCAATAAGATCGTACCTTTCTGACACACATACGCCTGACGAGTCAGCAAGAACGTAACTTTCTGACACACATACGACTGACTTCATTCAATAAGAACGTTACTCTCTGACACACATACGACTGACTTGAGTCAGCAAGAACGTAACTTTCTGACACACATAAGACTGACTTCATTAAACAAGAACGTTACTCTCTGACACACATACGACTGAATTGAGTCAACAAGAACGTAACTTTCACACACATACGACTGACATGAGTCAACAAGAACATAACTTTCACACACATACGACTGACTTGAGTAAACAAGAACATAACTTTCACACATACGACTGACTTGAGTCAACAAGAACATAACTGTCACACACATCCGACTGATTTGTGTCAACAAGAACGTAACTTTCATACACATACGACTGACTTGAGTCAACAAGAACGTAACTTTCACACACATACGACTGACTTGAGTCAACAAGAAAGTAACATTTTTGACACACGTACGAATTACATGAGCCAACATGAAAATGTTTACACACATACTACTAACTTAAGTCAACAAGAACGTATCTGTCTGATACACATACGACTGACTTGAGTCAATAAGAAATGCTCAATGTATACACGAATCACGCGTGGATATTTCAGTATGTGTAGCATGTCCTGTTTCAGACAATACTCAGATTTCATCCGCCATGTGTTGCGGTGGCCATTAAGGGGAGTAGAGAATAGCAACACTATTTACTTTCCATGCATGTCGCAAACGACGAATAAGATGGAGAAGACAAATCTGCTGGTATATGACACCGAATCACCTGGTCCAATCTTCGGTTCCTTCTGTGTATGATAGATAGTTCATTCATTTTCCCTTTGCGCTGAAGTTAGCGCATAGGGCAGAGGTCAGATCTCTCCAATTCTGTCTGTTCAAAGCTATTCTGTGTAGTTCTTGAATAGTATGAATATTGGTTGTTTTACTTTCTCTAAGTATTGTTCTTCTGAGTGTTTCTTTTGGTCTACCCCTTGCTCTTTTGCCTGTAGGTATCCATTCAAGAGATTGGTGGTGTATTCTGTTGGTGTCTGCGCGTAGGACATGCCCGATGTAGGACCAACGGCGTTTTCTGATAACATCTGTGATGAACTTTTGTTGTATCTCTTCTCTGATTTTATCATTCGATTTGAATTCACTCCAATGATGATAGAGAGTGGATGTAACAAATTCTCACCATCATTTCAGATGGACACACAGCTACAAAACCACGAAAGTGTACGATGACGCGACAAAGGAAAATATTAGACTAGATGAGAATATTAGAAATAGAGAAATATTTGATCTATAGAAAAGAGAAATATTTGATCAATAGAATAGAGAACTATTAGATTAGATAGAATAGAGAAATATTACATTAGATAGAATAGAGAAATATTAGATTAGATAGAATAGAGAAATATTAGATTAGATAGAATAGAGAAATATTAGATTAGATAGAATAGAGAAATATTAGATTAAATAGAATAGAGAAATATTAGATTAGATAGAATAGGGATACCACTGGGAGACAACGGACTACGTGGAAAACGATACACTAAAATACTTATTTGGATATTTTATTCAGTTCACACTCTTAATATAAACTGAACAGGCAGGGAGGAAGAGGGTAATATCTAGCCATTTTACAGATAATGGAGATGAAGAGGTAACCGCATTGCTCTTTTGCTATTCACAAGGCTAACAGATAGCTAGTAATCTACAAACGCTTGTACTTGGTGCTTCCTGGTAACTGGCAGTTTCAAAGCATGTTCAATTAGTATTTAGTGATTATCTAAACTGACGGCGGTACACATTGGGAGTGCCACATAGCAACACCGACTCTAGCAGCAGATGGAGAAAAGGATGTATGCTGATAGTTGATATTGCTCATTGATGGTATATTTTCCTAATGCTACCCATCAATCGTCTCTACTATCCTCTCGAGCAAGTCGGCACTCCCCCAATCTTTTATTAACAGACTCATTTACCAACAAGGTGTCCTCGGCCAACAGACGCGGATATACCCCTCCACCCCCCTTTATTCTTGTCCATTTTAATTCTGTCATGACACATATATTTTCACGCTAGTCCATCTACTCTTTCATTACCCTCAACTTCAGCGTCAGTAGGACTTTGTACTCAACACTCATAAGAATCGTTCCCGGACATTATAAAAACACGATTTGATTGCACAAAGACACAGAGTATCATCGAACATCAAATCTCAGTCAACACAGCATTATCACAATTGTTTTCGACAACGGCTGGCCTGTGTCTTTCAGGTTGTCTGTTCGTATAGTCCACAGCTTGTACCATTAATGGTAATTATCCTTCGATGTTCGACCCACAAATAGTGTACAAAGATAATTCCCGCGGAAATACTCTAGTAAAAGCTGTCAATACTGAGTTGAAACCCTGGACATCACAGGTGTCAGATCAATACACTAACATCTCTGCCTTTCACCGCACAATACGCTGGTGACAAAGAGAAAAGTAAACCATGAGGCAGTGCTCATAGTGATAATGACCATGAAGAAAATTCGACTAAGATGTAGAATCATATCTAAATCCAATTCTACTGTCAAGTGTTTCCTGTATCGGAACCCGACTTGCATATGAATAAAGGTTTATGTAACCTTGGACACAAAAGTCATTCGAACTTCTAATTACACGAAATATCATACATCATGTTTGTGCTTCCAGTGTCAGATAAATGGAAACACTTTATATGGAATAAAACAACATTCGCAAATACGTCCTTGAATGACATTCGATGGCATTGGTTTAAAAGGGATAAAATCCATTGACTTCTATATCAGCAACCAACAAACTACGCGAGACTATTTCACTAATAGTGGAACACCCTGTACGTAGTTTAGCTAACTGAAAGCACAGGCATCTGAGGAAAACAAACATATTTCAGTGCAAGACAATACCAGACCCAGACTGCGGCACTGATCATGAGTCACTCATCGCAAAATTCAGGTAAAAGATAAAAAAGACAACACAAAATTCAATCATCTCCAGATACGATATGACGTCTATACCAAAAGAATACAACATCGAAATTCAAAATAAATTTGACATACAAGTATAATACACTCCAAATGAACTTGAAAAAAAATAAGTGACATTTTCAATAACTGTGCAAAGAACATGCTAGACAAAAAAGAGCAAGAAGATGAAAGATTATATATCAGAAGAAACTATGAACATGATCCACAAAAGAAGACAGTAGTAAGAATAGAGCACATTATAGAAGTCTGTCAAAGAAGAATTAGACACGACAAGCACAACTAAATAAATAAAATATGCCTTGAAATAGAAGGGTAGAAAAACCAAAGTAATAGTAAAATGATGTTGGAAAATTTACGACACCTAAGAGACAACAAACTTCAACCATCATTAAAAGTGCTGAAAGATATAAACAGAGTAACATACTAATGGCAGGAAAAGATATCTTACATAGATGGAATTAATACTGCAGTGAGATGTACAATGACCAAAGAAAAACACACAAAAAAAAATCAATAATCGAATATGAAAAAGAGCCAGAACCTAAGAAGGAAGAAGTAAGATACGCAATAGAAAGTTTGAAGAAAGAAAAAAAAACTCAGGAAACAATGGTTTAATAACATAAATGATACACGCAGAGGGCGAGGCCGGAATCAAGATCTACCACAAACTCTGCTGCAAAATATGGGAAAGCGGCACATGGCCGGAGGAATGGAAAAAATAATATTATATAACTCTCCCTAATAGGCGACCTTCATATTTACTCTAACTACCGAACTATACCCCTCATAAGTTAAGCAAGTAAAATAATGTTAAACATCATAATGCAGAGAATCAAACAAAAATTAGAGATAAACGACGCATGCCGGTTTCAGATCGGGCAGAGGAACAAGAGAACACATTCTTAACATGAGACTGATCATAGAAAAGATCATAAAAAATTCTCAACTGACGTGCACATGTGCTTCATAGATTACTCAAAAGCGTTCGACTGCGTCCAACAAGAGAAAATATGGGAGATAATAAACAGCATGGGTTTCACAACACAGCTGATCCATCTAATAGAAGAACTTTACCAAGATCAAAAGGCTGCAGTGAAGTTAGATAGCGATCTCTCAGAATGGAGTAAGACAGGGATGTTCACTCTCCCCATATCTGTTCAACATCCACATAGAAAATATAATGAGGTTTGTGAGAGAAGACATACACAACGCTGACTACCACGCTTTAAACATCGGTGGATTCGACATTCCTGAACTACACTACATAGACGACACTGTGTTTCTTTCAAATGATATATAGAGATTGGAACAAACAATCAAGAACACAAATAAATACAGCGAATCAGAAAACGTATATTTAAACGTGCAACAAGCAAAAATCATGTCATCAGATATAACAACACAACAACCGAAAATCAGAATAGACAATACCGAGATAGAATGTGTGGATAAATTGGAATACTTAGGAACACACATTAACGGTACAGGAGAATGCATGGCAAAGATAGGAAGACATTGGCAATGGCATATTGTTAAGTAAAACGTTTGAGAAATATATGGAAAAAAACAACAAAATAGTAATGAAACTGCTAATGCTAATAACTTTTATATTTTTTTATTCTTTTATTCTTTAACCTGAACTATTGAATGTCTTGCTTTGATGCTGGATATGTTGATATCCATATCTAACTACTTCTTGCAATATTATAAATTGTATACTTATTTATCAGTAAAGTTTTCATTTTTCCACTCTATAGAGGAGTATCCAGGGATACTGTGTTTCTCATCCATCACCGGATGGTGCATAATGTAGTCTGCATCACGAGCTTTGCTATCTACAGTAAAGGACTGTGCGAAGAATAGAAAACAGCCTTTATATGCGTGATGATTTTGATTATTTCCATGGGTCACTGGATACTTTGTCGACCAACACAATTCACAGAAATAATGGAAAACATGAGGACTTGTTTTGTTTCTGCTCGCATGTCTTTACTGTCAACAACCACGGTTACGTCTACCACTTTTGCTTTCACAGAAGATTTAGTACACATTTACCTAGATTGGGTCGAGCTAGGATCCGTTGGTGATTTCAAAATAATTTCATTTGAACTTGTAATTGAACCAGGATCATCTGACTAACAAGCCAGTTCACTAACAACTATTCTATCGCGGACCCTTATTTATTGGTATCAAATTATATAATTATAATAACATACTGTTAAATCATTCAATGTACAGATCACAAGCCGCATCTGTCTGTATATATATATATATATATATATATATATATATATATATATATATATATATATATATATATATATATATATATAAGTGACATATTCTTTCCAGAACGTGGTCTTTGTCTTGGATACTCTGAACGTTTCTCTGTTCCGAGCAAGCAGGCCTGCATTGGTCAAAACCATGTGCTTACATTCTTCGATATCGCTGGTCCAAGAAGACCCATCGTCTTCTTGTTCTTCTTCTCTTGTCTGGTACTCTGACCTCTAGAATCAGCCTTTCGATACCATCATGTCGCTTTAAGTGTCCAAAATATTGTAGCTTCCTACTTATGATGGTATTTAAATGCCACCCTTAAGTTTACAGACATATTTTTTGCTGTCTACGTACGTATTTCATAAAATTTAAAGCGAGACTTAAGAAATCATGCTTTACAAGAATCTGTACAGATCGTTTTGCCAAACGATTTGGTACCGGCAGAACAGACTGGTTCAATTCCCTTAGACTCAAAAATTTTTAATTTATTTTCTTGCTTCCTACTAGAATGCACTTGTATAAGCGATTATTTGAAGCAAAATTGTAGTCTTTATGCTATTTATGTTTACAAGAAACCTATTGGCCTTTGTAGTACTAATACGGATGTTATATGAGTGTGTTTATTATGATACTTCAATACTTGTATGGAATGTCCGTTGTTGTTGTAATAGTCATTGTCTAGATTGGTCCATTCTCAGTGACTTGAGTACACAGCTTGAATGTCTTGACAAAATCGCATCTTAGTCAAGTACGGAAAACCCCGTTTACTCAAGCTGCCAGTCGAGTTGGTGCCGCTAGAACGGACTGGTTCAATTCCTGTTAGTCTCAAGAACGTGTTTTGGAATGTTTTGTCAAATAATTTCAAGTAAACTTTGGTGCAACCATAATTTTTTGTTTATACACATAATAATATTATGTGTAGAACTTCTTGCGTATGATGTGTGGTTTTAAATGTTATATTTCATCTTGAAATAATCAGCTGAAATCTCCCAGACAATGACATTATCGTGGTTTAACATAATTTTGTGACTATACTCAAGTTTTAAAAGTTAACAATATCTATAACTATAGATGCCACTTATGTTAAATGTCAACTATTCCGTGCTCGTTTTTGGCACAAACATCGACTTATTTCAAGTACTCTCTTATAATATATCACGTTAGAGGCCACGTACCATTTATCCATTCATTGATTTAAATTGTTACAGCTACTCAAATTCCGATTTATGGTTTGAGAAGAATATCGTGAATGTAGAAATTGATGTCTAATAGATCAAAGATGATAATGCGGTGTGACTTTTAAAAGAAAGATGTTTACTCTTTGCGATGAATAATAAATATTTACCTTTATGTTACCGCGTAGTAATATGTATAGATATTGTTAATTTAAAAGTAGTCTGTGTTTAGTAATGGTTTGTCGTTAACTCAACGGTTCATGGACTTATATCTTTGACCCATCGTTTGTTGGTTAACGTCTTATGATACTTGGTTAGCTGCCGGTCCAGCCGTCTATGTCAGCATACGTCCTATGACCCATGGTTAGCTGATGGTCCGGCGGTCTATGGGTTCACACCCTATGGCACATGGTTGGTTGCTGATTTAGTTGACATTTAAGAAATGATAAACGACAAAATTATGCCATAATACGTATGTGTGGGGTTCATTTCTCATACTCCCACGGTATAATACCTATGTGTGGGGTTCATTTCTCATACTCCCACTGTATAATACATATGTGTGGGGTTCATTTCTCATAATCCCACTGTATAATACGTATGTGTGGGGTTCATTTCTCATATTCCCACTAAATCTCTCTTGTTGCAGGACAGTGGTCCTAAAAGATATTTCCAGGGGGATGTATCTCAGAAAACAGATATGTTGTGTTTCTGGTTTTGGCGCCAATGGTCCGACACATCCTACTTCGCTGGTATAATACATATCAAATACACTTAAATCATCATCAAGTGCATATAACCTGTCCATCTCGTGATGTTTTCCTCCTACTTGAATCTCTGCCTATCTCTTGCTCACCTCCACGTGACATTACCTCCAGTAAGGTCAACAAAACGTTGTCATGGATTTCAGTTTCCTTTATTGTCTGTATGTATGTTTGTTTGTTTGTATGTATATTTGTTTGTTTGTATGTATATTTGTGTGTTTGTATGTAGATTTGTTTGTTTGAAACCGCATGAATTACGAGCGATTAGCTCTTACTTCCTATGTGCAATGGGGAGATACTGAGCTTTCTTTCATTCCCAGGAGACATAGTCCTTCCAGGAGACATGATACGAAATGCTGTACTGAGACTTCCCAAACTTTTAGTTTTCCACAATTTTTTCCATAAACCAGAGGTAATGTGTTCTCTGTCACGCCCACTGTCTATTCAAGTGCAATTAAAGCGAGTCAAGGGAGATAAGAGATATCCTTCAATTGTCATTGGTGATATTAGGGAAAGCAAGCCAGAAACTTCAGAGGTAGACATCATCATCAAGTGCTGTCTCTGCAACAAAGGTTGGCTGCAACATATCTCCAACATCCCCTGCCTCTTATTTTGGTGGTGCACTCTGCTAGATTGTAACTTGTCCATTTTGTGATGTTACTCTCCCACGTGTATCTCTACATACATTTTGGTCGTTTCCCTTTGACTTTACCTTCACTCTAATAAGGTATTATGTATAAGGTATTAAAATATTCAGTTCAAAATAAATTATTTCCTCTCAATGAAAAATAACTTGTAATATATGCGTAGATAGATCTATTGTTATATGTTCTGTATGACAGAAAATTGTACATAAGCAAAATCTAGATCTTGTAAGAATATGATGAATATATCGACTTTTTCTGTGTTCATATAAGAATTCATATTCCTACAAGATCTAGATATGGCTTTTGTACAATTTTTGTCATACAGAACATATAACAATAGTTCTATTTACAGATATATGATAAGTTATTTTTCATCTAGAGCAAATAGTTTATTTTGCACATTTATTCAACTAACTATGCTCTAACAAATTAGATACTGTATATAAAGTAATGAGTCTAGGACTACTGAATTAACATGAAATATATCAACATCAACTTTCCTAGATATTGTATGCGCTCCAATCAGCTGCAATCCTATATTTTGCAGTTTTCTGTTTTAAAAACTGCCAATCCATATTTTGCAAAATCTGTTTTAAAAACTACCAAGATTTTAAAAAGTAGAAAAGTTTTATTTAAACATTAAATGCCTCTGGCCTGTCTCTACAATATGTAGAAAATTGTGAATTGCTGATCTGAATTTCCCAAGTCAAGACACAGGTAATTTAAACCAGCCACTGGATCATAAAAATGTCAAATCTGTAACGCCCCCTGAGAGAACAATGATGGGATTTTTCTTGTGGGAGAAATAATTGTTTCTTCCCAACAAATCTAAATGTTCACATATTTGTATAAAAACAATAGAAACCTAATAAAGGAACAATATTGCCTAGAATATTACTACATCCTAAACATGCTTGTTTGATCTGTGTCTTTCGTCAATCATACAGCTCTACAAGCGAACACAGAATCAACCTTTTGAAATGACACATTCGACTTTTCCCCATGATTTTCATTGGTCGTTTTGTGTATAGGTTGTGTCGACAGCCAATTAAATTCACAGGAAACGTCACTTTCGTTAAGTTAGACGAATATTTCCTAATTTATCCCACATGTTTTATATTTCGATAAGCACGGTTTACGACTATCTCCCGAATATGCCAGCATTTCTTCTCTTTAGCAACATGCTGTTGCCGCCTTTTTAAGAAAGTCATATCTTATACGTCATCAAAAGCTATCCACTGTGGTCATCCTATGTCCGAACTGTAGAATAACAACAACATGTTACACATTTCTACTGGCAGAATATATGCCTATGGTCATATATCAATAATTGAAACTGAATAATTTTTGTGTGTGCAATATATCTAAACACTTCTTTCTTCAGAAAATATTTTGACGTTCGTCAGCCAAGATCAGTGACGGTGTGTGAAATCAATATTCATGACTATTCTGGAACATGACTTGGCATTTACTCTGAGGGAAATCCGGGCTATATTTGGTAACAACCGACTCTTTTTGTGACGCAGTACCATTACCTTATAATATATAAATGACTGCGCTTCTTCTCACAGAACTACACACAGTTGTTTCAACTACTTATTGTACTATTGTCAGCATGACATATTAATGATATTAAAGTGTAGGAACAGGAAAGAGAATAAGATAGAAAATAAACTTAGAACTGTATACGACACTGCCGAATCAAATAAAATGTGCTGTTAATTATTTTTTTTAAAGTTAGTGTATAACCAAAATTTAACACACTATTCATGGCTTTATCACGTGACATTTGGTTTGGCCAATAAACAGTCTCCAAATAAATCATACACGAAGATTGTAATAATAGGCCATTATTTGTATTTAAATCAAGCACTAGAAATGGCTAACCTAACGTATAATAAAAACTTGGTAAACATTATGAGGGTTACAGAGGAAACCAAAAAACATAATGACAAGTGGGACTGGCAGTATGATTACATCAGCTTTGCGATGTTTAAGCAAATTAGCTGGTATTTTAACAATATTGTTTACCCAATCATTGCTGTGCTAGGAATTGCTGGAAACGTCATCGGTTTGGTTGTACTAATCAAGAGCGGATTAAAACAGTCAAGTAGCATTCTGTTATTTTGTCTAACACTAGCGGACATTTTGTTTTTGATAAATATTATTAACATTCCCTACTTTATCTCTCGTCAAGATTTATTTGGTTCTTGGGATGTTCCATATTTGGAAGCTTGTATTCTGTCAGGATTGTACATGATTGCTACAGTTCTTTCAGAGATAGGTTCCAGAATGTCTACCTACGTGACTGTTTGGATCACGGTGGAGAGGATGTTGGCTATCTTCTTTCCTCTTCGATTTACTTCTTTAGTAACACCCACTAGAGCTTGGGTCGCTGGATTATCATCATTCCTAGTGTGGTGTCCGTGGATAGTCTACATGAACATGAGAGAATACACATTTATGTATGGGATAATTTCAAACAACACGGGAGGAATCGTTCCTACAATAGTTTTAAAACAAGACCAGATTTATTACGTAGTTCGTTTAAAGGTTATTATTTATTTTACCCACGCAATACCCTTTATTTTAGTAACGATTGGATGTGTCATCATCTCAGTCAAACTGGCAATCACAAGACGGAAACGGAAAACCCTGATTTCTTCTTCCATGAAGGCTGAAAACTCATCAAAACGTACGACAAAAACATTATTAATGGTTTGTTTGTTTTTCTCAATAACTAAAGTCACATTTCTTCTCAACAACATCGACGAATTTCTCAATTATAAAAATAGATCATACACAATCTATGCTGTTTTTCTCCTTGTTAGGGAAGCTTTGGTTTATGTTCATAGTGCATCTAATTGTATTATTTACATTTTCTTTAACAAGAAATTTCGTAACATATTTATACATTTGTTTGGTGCAGGACATTTTCATGTTACTGAATGATTAAATTGTTCGTGGCAGTCCTAATGTTTTGATGCCTATATAAGTAAGTTATCTTTTTTTTTCCTTGATGTATGCCGTTCTTCAGAGTTTCTGTTACATTGTAGCAGTGTTATGTTTTGTATTGCAGGCGATAACGTCCTAACACTTTATGTAAACTGTTGCCTTGTTTTTTCATCTGCTTTCGTTCGCCTGGAACATGCCTATATCTGAAATGTCCTTTCTTCTGTAAACTTCACTGTGTTCTGTAACTTGTACAGAGGTCATTAGAGTTTTTCTTCCACTGTTGTTTCTCTGGGCCAGTGTGCTTGCCTCAGAATTTCATATTTCCGGAATTACTGAAGAATATGTTCTGCTGTCTGAAGTTCCTGTTCACATGTACACATTTCTGTGTTCACATGTACACATTTCTGTGTTCACATGTACACATGGCTGTATTACCAATATCGAATTTTGTATATATGTGGCTTCATAGTCCGTTATGTCCTGTTCTGATGCGCGGACTGACAACTTGTTTTGTCTGTTCATAATTTGGCAGTTATCTGTGCTGGAGTTGACTTTTTAATTATCTTGATCATCTGTTTCTTTTGAAGGTACGTTATTGGCACATCTGATTGATCATCAGCAGCTCCCTTCTTAGCCGATCTGCTTTCTCGTTTCCATGTATTCCACAATGTGAAGGTATCCACTGGATAGCTACTTAACGCTGATTGCTTTGCTTTACGTATATTTATAGATTTCCTTCCCAATGTTTTCCATGGCCCATCTGTTCATCCACATTTCTTTGTTCAAAGATTTCCACATCATTTTAACTGTGTGCATGGTCGTTTGTGTATATGGATGTTCTTATTCTGCTTCCTTCTTTGCTAGTCTGCCTGCCGTGTCATTTCCAGGTGCGTATGAGTGGCCAGAAATCCACTGCATAACAATGCTGACTTCATCAGATGTAAGTAGCTGGTTGTCATGGAGCTATACTTCAACTAGCTCAGACGTACAATTTCCATCACATTCTAGTTCTAGAAGAGCAGACATAGTCTATATAAATCACAATGTTTGTGACTTTTAATGGCAAATCATCAAATATGGTTCAAATCAAACATGGTCAAATATGGTGGTACAAAGTAACTTCTAGTGCTGTTATTTCAGCTTCTTAGTTAGAACATATCTCCCCACAGGCATCAAACAACTCATCAGATGTTTTGTCTGGATACTCTATATAGACACCATAACCTGCTTTGATGGTGGCTTTAAAAGCAGACCCATCAGTATAGACATGCTTCGATTGTCATGGGTATGTGTCTATTGTTTTCTTTAATGCTTTAATAAGACTTACTGGATCCGAAATTTTCGTTGTATCTCTTAATTGTGTTTTGATTTCTGGCAAATTTAAAACATTTGTGTGATGGTAAAAAAATGTTCTACTCTTTACATTTCTTGTCTCTTGTCTGGGAAGTGATATATGTCTTTCATGTCATTGACATGGATGAGGACTGACTTATGTTTTATTCTATAGTTTGATTGCCAGTTTTCTACAAGTTGTTTATTTAGATGTTTTTGTTCACTTACTTGCTTCTTTCATAATCCTCGATTTCAGCCATATCTCACCGTAACTCAATGGGTTCTACATTTGTATGTATTTCACATGCAGTAATTGGTGTAGTGTAGATCTCATTTCTCCACTAATAAGGCGTAGGACATCGTTCTGCACTCTGTCTAGAGATTCCACATTTGTCCTGGAACATGTTGTCAGGAGTGCATTGTTGTATTCTAAAGCAGAACTTATGTAACCAAGATATAGTCCTCTGATGGTATCCTTGTCTGATCGCCAAGATGTGCGAGCGAGTCTTTTCAGTTTCAGTGCTTCAGTTTTTGATTGATCAGTTCGATCTGTAGTATTTGCAGGTCTGGTAGTTTTCTGGATTCGAGCGCCTGGAGTACTAATCTTGCATCTGTAAGGAATACTACAGGCTGATTCAAAAATTTGGTGCTTTGTGGTTTTTCAGTTGCCACTCTGATTGCCTGGTTTTTGCCTCGTAATTATGTCAGAATTTCCCGGCTGGTAATTTAACTATATCCCAAACATTGTTATCTTCCATTTTAAAACCGTATTCTCTGCTGACCCATCTGTATCAACTCTGATCCATATGTCATGTGGTTATCCATCATCCAGTGGAGTGTGAGTAACTGTCCTTCGTTGTACACTATTTCTGTTCATTCTCGCTTAAAATTCCTGTCACCTCGGTATGGATATAAGTAGTTAATCCACTATACTCTTCTCCAAGGGGTTTGTTCTGGTACAGGGTTTAGGGGGCTGTCAACTTCAGGCAAGTCTGAAATTTTTCTACGGAGTCGTTTGGACTTCTGGATAAAACTACTTTTTTCGGTCGCCCAATTATTCAATTTTTGTAATATGTCTTTCATTGGCTGACTTGGCATCCATCACTACTATCGGTGTTGATTGTATTGCCCCCGTGACGATCCTAAGTACCTGGTCTTGCATCTTATCTAGCTCATGTAATGTAGTATTTGATGCAGATAACATACATTAGACCCATATTCCAGGTGTGGTCGTATTTCCTGCTAATAAACTTTACTAAGTATTTTCCCACTTGATCCCCATGTGATTCCAGTTAGTTTTCGCATTATGGCTATCTTTTTACTGGCCTTCGTCGATGTTTTGTGTATGTGTTCCTTCCTTATAAGCCCACTGTCAAATGTGACTAAAAGATATGTTGGTTTTTGTTCTTACTTTAAGAGCTTCATTTATTTATTACTTCAATTAAGTCATTTACCTTGATGTCACCAGCTTATGCATTTAACTAGTTTGGTTAGATGAAACAAAAAAGTATTGTTTGCATGTGATCTCCATGTAATTTTGTGGTTCTATTTTGTGTTTGTCTCTATTATGAGAAAGCCGTGTAGCACAGTGATTAGCGCACTGGCTTCGCATATGAGTGGTTCTGGGTTCATTCCCCAGTTCGGTTAGAAATAATATTCAGATCGCAACGGCTACCTGATCGACCAAGCTTTAATTGTAAAATAGGTCCCATGACATATGTCGTCGTGAATGATGATAACTCTTCATGTACTAAGCCACAGCAAACTATTGGGTGGAGTTGTTGCCAGTACTTTTTCTTGCTGTTCTACCTCCCCTAACTTAAACGTCAGGTACTCATTTACAGCTGAGTCGACTCGAGGAGTGGTAGTGTCTAGCGAGAAATCACAACGCGGATTGTTTTTTCCTCCAGACGTGGTTTCGAACCTGGCACGCTGTAACGTTGTGGTAGCAATCAAGATCACTATTAACTAGACTACCGAGCCTTAATTGGGTACCGTATTAATCCAGGAGAGGACATGGCTACCGCCCTCATATAGCAGAGCCACTGAAATGTGATATCGCTAGCCTCTCACACTTCTACGGCATTACTAAATGCTATGAGTTAACTGTACTTTTATACCTATTTTGATAAAGACATTTTGGATGAAACGTCGAACCCATGTATTGCTGAATGCAAATCTGTTATTTACCCATTTTTGTATATTTATTTTGAAATACTTGCTTACAGCGACTGTCAAGAAGAGGAAAAGAAGAAAGACAACGTTTACGTCTTTCGCAACTTATTTTTGTATACACACATATGGCCTATGTTACAAATTCATACGATACATATGAAAATAAAACAATAAGAATTCATCACTTTACCATCCTGCTTTTAATGTTTTTATTGTATAGCAATAGCATTGTTCATGACTTTATCTGTTACTACGTACAACAATCGGGCCTCATGAGAAAGTTGAGTAGGTCTCACCAGTGACCTACCAGACTGTGTGTACCACGCAACATTATATTTCTGGTAGATATGACTATATAGTGAGACTTTTTCTGCTTCATCTGACATTCAATCCAACACTCATTTTACAAGGATAAATTCCAAGTTTCAGGAAAACACTTAACATTCAATCCAACACTCATTTTACAAGGATAAATTCCAAGTTTCAGGAAAACACTTAACATTCAATCCAACACTCATTTTACAAGGATAAATTCCAAGTTTCAGGAAACAACTTAACATTCAATCACACACTCATTTTACAAGGATAAATTTCAAGTTTCAGGAAACAACTTAACATTCAATCCAACACTCATTTTACAAGGATAAATTCCAAGTTTCAGAAAACAACCTAACGTACTAAAGGTATTATTGTGTTTGCATTAATTCCCGAAACAATCTCTAAATATTTCTGGGTTTTTTCCACATAGTTTTACATTTAAAAGTTTTAAACTATGTGATCTGTTGAAATAGTATATCCAGATTTCCTAGCACAGACATTTAAACACAAATAGTATATCCGGACGTCTTGGTATCTCAGGCAATGGGTGATTTCCTGTCACAGACATTTAGACACATATAGTATATTCTAATTTCTTATCACAGACATTTAGACACGTATATCATATATCCAGAAGTCTTGGTATTCCAACCAAAAGAATCACGTATCGCAGTTGTAAAACTTGTTCTCTTGTCTGCCGTGAGCTCCATTGTCATCTTAACCATTTCTTGCTGGGGGCATCATCCTTTGTAAGCCCGAAGATAAAGGTGGAAGACATTTGGGGTGTTAAATAAACTCCTGCCCCCTTTAGACAGTCAGAACATAACTTATGTTACAGAAATTTAGAGAACAGACAGTAAACCCTTCCCCTGCCCAACCCTATTAATTTCATAAAACATGGAGTAGGGGTGTAGCCGTTCGCTTTGTGCTCAAGAGATACGGGTTCGAATCCCGCTTGCGTTGCCTTGTTAATAAAGAGGACTTTTTCGGAGATTCCTACTGATTACTGCTTGAAGCTACGGCGTTATTAGCTATGAGTGGTACTCTCAGCAGGCGGTGCATCGCTTTCTTCAGAGGGAAGGAGTAAATGTGGGGAAACCCCATTACAATAAAGTCAATCCTCTACAATTTTTCTACCGAATAAATGTCACCAACAATCTCACGAAATACCAAGGAATTGCACACGAAATTTAGGGAATGACCTTTTGTTTTAGTAAACCCCCCCCCCCCTCTATCTCCAATTTGAAGACGTATCGATGACTGCTTCTTGTTTAACATCTTACACTAAAGTAATATTAAATTTAACATATTACACTAAAATAACATAATATTTAACATCTTGCACTAAAGTAACATTAATGGTCATTTCAAACAATACTTTTATTGATGTATATAACATATACAAATGTATTTTGTGCAGGATTTATGCAGTTACCAGAAGATACACAATAATTGCAGGGACAATCAGCTTTATTAATGTTTACGTGCATTTGATAACGTAAGGATTCAGTAGGTGCGGGGGCTAGGTAGTCAGTGTTGCCATAAACATGAGTATATACGCGACCAAACACGAAATAAAGCATAACAGCAGGAGCACAAAACAAAAGCAGAATCAGCCTCCTTACATCATGTGTTTTTTTTTAAAATATTGTTGTGTTTTTATGGTCCCTATTTATATGCTTTGTGTCGCCTCCTGGTGTCACATGCCAGCGCCGAGAATGTGATTAGACATGTTCGCAGTGCTTGGGCCTTTACAGCTCAGTGCGCAGGTAAAACGACCAGAGAGGAGAGGGAGTCTTTGCTGTTACTACGAGTAGCATGACCATGGAGATTACGGCAATAACTAGGACATTTGAGTGGGTAGGGATACAGAAGGTAACGCAGGTATTCATCTTGAGTGACTATGATATGATTAAGATGGTACAAGTAGATCTCGTTCGCGAACAGTGGATTGAGGCCTTGATAAAGGCGAGGCTGAAAGTGGTTACATTTATTTTCGTGCCGGGACATGTGGGTGTTCGAGGCAATGAAAGAGCAGATCAACTTGCGTCATTCGCAATTGTGGCACAGGGCAATGGGGTAATGGGTCGATCTGATGTTTTGAACTCCTTAAGAGATACAGCACGCAAGAGTAGGACTATAATACTCACGTGGGAGACAGGTAATACTCACGTGGGAGACAGGTAATACTCACGTGGGAGACAGGTAATACTCACGTGGGAGACAGGTAATACACACGTGGAAGACAGGTAATGAAGTTCTACTGGTAAACAACTAACACACTATCACTATTGGATGCCTACATAAATTAATATATTATACACAACAAACACAGATAACACAGATTCTGTGTTTTGTTGTGTATAATATATTAATTTATGTAGGCATCCAACAGTGATAGTGTGTTAGTTGTTTACCAGTAGAACTTCATTACCTGTCTTTCACGTGAGTATTATTGTCATTCTGTTCTACTATCATTACTACCTTTTATTGATTAAGAGTAGGACTAGTGTGGACGATGATACTTTTTCAATGAGCAGGATTAAAATGTGGTGTTGCTAGAAGTGAACATTTTGGAGGGCGCAGAAGAATGATAGTCAACCAGCATATGACCGGTACTGTCAGCAGAAGTGTAATGGCGGATATACCCACGGAGAGATCGGAGCAACTATGGACGTGTCCAGTTTGCGGTGATGATGATCTGGCGACCAACTAACTAACTAACTAAAATCTAGCGAACTAACTAAAACCGACAAACGAATTCCCGGAAATAATTTTTTTTAAATGACCCAAACGTCTTGATTGAATCCTATTGGTGGATCTTCTCTTGGTGAAAGTCAGCATATAAGCCCTTTACATTCATTACGCATATGCTCACCATATATACATGCAATACATGCATGGTGTCTATAAACACGCTGTGCACTGAATTTGAAAAGAAATTCATGTGTTAAATATGACGTCATTAAAAATTGTGCATGATCATGCTCCAGCGAATAAAGTAGATCAGAAGATTGCTGTTATTTGCAGAGTTATCTAGTATGTCATGACCAAGAATGGTGTTAACCACTGAACACAGAATATTTGTGATGCAATAAATATTTAATAATGAGTGAAAGGGGTAATGTAAATATAATGAAGATGTTATTAAGAATTTCGTGAATAAGTTCTCTGATCGTAAGTGTTCGACATCGCAATGCGGTTAGAAAATTGATAAACTGGTTCCGTGATATATGTAGGATGCAAAATGCACACCGTTCTGGATTTTCTTCGATTTTGTTCAGAAAACAATATGTATCTACACCCACAACAGAGTTCTTCAAAAGCTATGCACATCTGTACGATATGTCTCTAAGTCCATGGTGGACACTTCGATGTTTTTTCTGTAGAAATCACTTCATTGTGCTACAAGCTATTTTATACAATTTTCATCAGCAGAAATTTTTTTTTTTTTCAAAAACGTTGCAGAATCAATGTTGCCATATAGATGTGCACTAAATCCCCACAATTCGTGTTACCAGCAATGTAAATGAGGGCACAGAGATTTCATAATATAAAACACCCTGAAAATACATAGCGGCTTCAAAATAATTCGTCAACATTTGGAGGAATAAATATTATGACAGTTTTGACATGTTCAACGAAAGTCGACGCAAACAATACCGTTTTATGCTCCAATTAAATCTCAAAAACCAATTTGCAGGAAAAAAAAGTATTTTTAGTGATTTTCCTATGTTGAAACAATTGTAAGGAGGAGGAATTGTTGATATTAATAAGCAGTTGTCTGGTCATTGAATTCTTGACAGTTGTTGACTAGTTCCTTTTTTAACTCCTACTGGATCTCTCTTATAGTAGGACGATGATCCTACTAGATTTCCACGATAGTGTAGTCCAGAGAATGAAAATGTGTTTTATCGCTTTTTCATTTCGCCAATGGTCCGACACATCCGTTTTCGTCTGATGTGTACTGACTCTACGCCGAGATGGTTAGTCCTTCACGTCTGTCCTGCACGAGGCGTTCCGCAGCCAGTGACTTGCCTCGTGTAATTAGATGTATTGTGCCCGTGCTTATCGGGTAATGTACCTTTTCTCATCCTGAAGCCTGGTTCCGGTTTAGGAAGAACTTGACAGAGGAGTTGGGCTCGCTGTATTTGTTTCCAGGGCGCACAGCGAGGAGGTACATTTGGGATCTTGGTTGTCTGCTAACCCTGGGCCCGCCGAGAGCATTGCGTTTCCTTGCACCCCCGTCTTTATGTTAGAATCGGTTTTATGTAAATTTGAAGAACTCTCTGTCCCCTTATCAATCAAGCGAGTGGTATATGCGATCATGTTTCTCCACAACTCTCTTTCTCATGAATTGTTAATACTTTTAGTTGGTGACATCTTTTTGTGTCACGGTAACAAACCATTCAGAAAAGTCTGAATTGTCCTCCTGTGTCTCTTCTGTCTTTCATTTTTCCGGAGGTTAATAAATGTTTAAATTTTGTTTTTCTCATCACACACCCAAAACATCTTGACTATCCGTCTTTACAAAAACTAAATACATTTTGGTTTTGGCGAGCTGGTGATTGTTGTTTTATTCCCGGTCACCCTTGCCTACTTCCGATTTCATCTTCCAATGCCAAACAAAAACAGATAAAAGTATGCATAAGTATTTTAATAATCAGTGAAGCTTATCATGGACAGAAATTTCTTGTTCAATCATTGCTGAATTGTTAGACTCCGCTAATACATCAAATTGCATCATCAATACAATGCGGATGGTCTGCGTTCGAACCACCTCGAGCGACGAGTTGAGTTTACGAGGCGAGATCACTATTAATTCTGCTACAGTGCCGACAAATGTATGTATGCAAACTTGCATTTTAGAACAATAACAAAAAGTGAAACTAAATTGATTTAGAAAATCAAAAAAACATTAAATAGACACGGGCTTACTATGGGAAATAGACACGGGCTTACTATGGGAAATGCGACTCAAATGACCAAAGATAGATAACTCCAATTTCCTCCCATGGCGACTAACAGTACAAGTGCAAATGACAACAGTTAAAAGATCAGAAGTAAGAATATAGACGGGAGTTCTATCCGTGCTTTCTTTGAGATGAGTGACCTACATTCGTGTGGTCAGTCACACATCTTGAAATATCGGGTCCCAATTAAATTTATGAAAATTAATCTAAATTTTTTATTAAAAGCAATATAGATAATAAAATTGGAAGCACTATTGATATAAACGAGAGCTTCCCTAACAAGGGAGCATACAGCATAAACTGTGAACAACTTGTTTTTATAATTGACAAATTCGTCAAAGTAATTAAGTAGATATGTAACTTTACTTATTGAGAAAAATACGCAGACCGTTAATAAAGTCTTTGTCGTGCGCATTGATGATTTGTCTTTCTCCTTGAAAGAAGAGGTTAAAAGTTTCCGTTTCCGTCTAGCGATTGCCAGTTTGACGAATATAATGGCACATCCCAGTGTTACCAAAAAAAATGGGATTGCATGGTTAAAATAAATGAGAACCTTCAAACGAAATGTCTTATAAATGGTGTCTTGGTAGAGAACTCCAAAAGATATTATCCCACCAGTCCTATTAGTAAGTTCTCCATATTTGAAAATATTTTCCCTTGTGTTTATAAATATTATCCATGGACACCAGACCAGAAAAGATGACAATCCAGCGACCCAAGCTCTGATGGGTGTTACCAAAGAAGTAAAACGAAGAGGAAAGAAGATAGCCAACATCCTCTCCACCGTGATCCAAACAGTCACGTATGTAGACATTCTGTAACCTATCTCTCCAAGAACTGTAATGAGCATAAACAACGCTGCCAGTATACTGGCTTCCAGATAAGGAACATCCCAGTTGCCAAGATAATATTGATTTGAAGTTAAGTATGGGATATTGACAGCATTTGTCAAACACAAAATGTCCGCTAGAGTCAGACAAAATAACAAAATATTACTTGGTTTTTTTAATCCACTTTTCATTAGTACGGCTAATCCGATGAGGTTTCCAGCAAGTCCCGGGGCGGCGATGATTGGGTAAACGATGCTGATAAAGTACCAGTTGATGTCATGGAATTGATCTAGACTTAAGTAGGTGTAGTGATATTTCAAGCTCCGCACTTCTTCTTGTTGTCGTGTTACGATAGTACTAAAATTCATGGCTACCATGTTATTTCAACAATATATTTCCTAGTTTAAAAAATGCAATACAAACTATGTTTAGCTGTCAAATTCTTCTTCAAATATGAGATTAGTTCGTGTTTGGCAAGTTCTATTGAAATATGAGATTACTTTGTGTTTGGTAAACTCTATTGAAATATGTAAACACTACACCAGGCAGGAAAGTTAGGAAATTTAATATTAGAGGCAGAAGCATTAGATATAGATATTCGAGGAATAGCAGAGACAAGATGGAAAGATGCTGGGTACACAAGAAAAGAAAATTTAGTTTTATACATTTAAGTTTTGACACAGGAGGAGATTACCATGAACGAGGGGTAGGAATACTGATCAGTAAAGAAATAGAAAAATATATCAGCGGGTACTGGACATATAATGACATAATGATGATACTAAAGATCAAAGCAAAACCGTTTGATCTGGCCATTATACAAACATATGCACGAACTACAGATTACACTGAAGAAGAAATAGAACAGTACTACGAAGATCTACAACAACTACTCAAACCAGTAAAATCAACAGACATTTTAATAATCATGGGAGACATGAATGCAAAAATAGGGAAAGAAAGACATAAGAACATTGTAGGGTAATTCGGACTAGGGACAAGAAATGACAGAGGAGAAAGACATACAGTTCTGTGAGGAGAACAATATGATTATATGTAATACATTCTTTGAACATGAAAATAGAAGATTATATACATGGAAAAGCCCTGGAGACAGAAAGAGGAACCAAATAGATTACATTATGATTAACAATAGATTTAGAAATAGTGTCAAAAACATCAAAACATACACAAGTGCAGATATCAACTCTGACCATAATCCAGTGTTGTGCAAAATAAATGTCAAACTTAAAAAGATAGTAAATAGAAGAGTTCAAGAACCACAGATAGACACATCAGCACTAAAACAACCAGACATACAACAAAAATACCTTGTAGATGTAAGGAATAGATATGAACATCTAATGAAAGAATGCATGGAACAATACAGAAGGGAAAATCCAGAAGAGAAAATAAACAATAAATGAGACAGCCTAAGGAAAAGTATTCAAACATCAAGTGAAAATTTACCAATAAGAAAAACCAAGAACAAACAAACATGGATGACAGATAAAATATTAGAGAAAATGACAGAAAGAAAGAAAGCTAAAAATACGCCAAAATACTCAATTATAGACGAGGAGATACGGAAAAACAATGGCTAGAAACAAAATGCAGTGAAAAAGAGATGTCCATACAACAGAAGACAAAATTAATGCATAAGGAGATAAGGCTGATCACAAATAAGAAAAATCCTATAAATGGGGGTGGCTGCATTAAAGATAAAATTGGTAAAATAATATTTGATAAAACAGAAGCACTCACAAGATGGGCAGATTATGTAAACAGAACTGTTTGACGACCAACGGAACAAAAAACCA
Source organism: Meghimatium bilineatum (assembly GCA_034231615.1). NCBI lineage: Eukaryota > Metazoa > Mollusca > Gastropoda > Stylommatophora > Philomycidae > Meghimatium > Meghimatium bilineatum. Next base: position 8,497,398 of record CM067306.1, read on the forward strand.
ACAATACACAACAATGATGGACCAGCAATACTGAAATCAGAAGTAGTACATGCAATAAATTCAATAAAATGTGGAAAAGCTGCAGGCTCTGACAACATAACAGCAGACATAATAACAACTCTAAATGAGTTTGGTGTAGATACTATCACAGAAATTTGCAATGACATATACGAAACAACCATATACCTAAAGACCTAACATCATCAATATTCATACCACTACCTAAGAAGCCCAGGGCTGTGGACTGTACAGAATATAGAACAATAAGTCTAATGAGCCATCTAACTAAAATACTTCTCAAGATAACACATGAAAGAATTAAGAAGAAGATAGACACAGGACGGTGAAGAACAATTCGGTTTTAGGAAACACAAAGGAACCAGAGAAGCTATACTGAGTATCCGGCTAGTGATTGATAAATATATAGAAGTCCAAAAAAGGATCTATATTAGCTTCATAGACTCATCATCATCAAGTGCCGTCTCCGCAACGAAGTTTGGCTGCAACGTATCTCCAACATCTCCTGTCTCTTGTCTTGGTTGGGAACTCTGCTAGACTGTAACCTGTCCATCGTGTAATGTTACTCTCCCACTTGTATCTCTGCCTAACTCTTGCTCGCTTCCCTTTGACTTTACCCTCAAGTAAGGTCTTCAATAGGGTGTCATGTCTTTTAATGTGTCCAAAGTATTTTATTTGCCTGAATTTTATTTCTCTTAGTAGTTCTTTCTTCATATTAAGTGTTTTAGCACCTCTTTATTTGTTTTTTCTCTTTCCATGATGTTCTCCCTATTCTTCTATATACCCACATCTCAAAGGCATCAATTTGCCTTCTAATTGTTTATTTAGTGTCCATGTTTCTGAGCCATATATTAATATGGAATAGATGTAGCATTTTATAATTCTCATTTTTAACTTGTTTGTAATTTGTTTAGATATTAATAATTTCCTCATGTCATTGAAGGTACTTTTAGCCATTCCTATTCTCCTTTTAACTTCTGTTTCACATCTGCCATCATTTGTTACTATGAGTCCTGGTATTTCTTCTATATTTTTAAAGATATTCTCTGTGTAGATATTAAATATGCCTTTGACAGAGTCCAACATGAAAAATTAATCAAATGTCTTCAAGAAATAGGCATAGACGGAAAAGACATCAGACTGATTATAAATATATATTGGGAACAAACTGCATCAATAAGGTGTGAAAACAGCTACTCACCGTACATAGAAATAAGAAGAGGGGTAAGACAAGGATGCATTTTATCACCAAGCCTATTTAATATCTACACAGAGAATATCTTTAAAAATATCGAAGAAATACCAGGACTCAAGATCAATGGGAAAATAATAAACAACATTAGATATGCAGATGACACTGTTCTTTTAGCAGAAAGTGAACATGAACTACAAAGACTAATATATCAAGTCAATAAATCAAGTAATGAATATGGACTGGATATAAATATTCAAAAAACAAAAACCATGATAATCAGCAAAGACACAGAAGAACAGGAGGTAAACATAAACATACAGGGAGAGAAACTACAACAAGTAAAACAGTATCAATATCTTGGACACATAGTCACAAATGATGGCAGATGTGAAACAGAAGTTAAAAGGAGAATAGGAATGGCTAAAAGTACCTTCAATGACATGAGGAAATTATTAATATCTACACAAATTACAAACAAGTTAAAAATGAGAATTATAAAATGCTACATCTATTCCATATTAATGTATGGCTCAGAAACATGGACACTAAATAAACAATTAGAAGACAAAATTGATGCCTTTGAGATGTGGGTATATAGAAGAATAGGGAGAACATCATGGAAAGAGAAAAAAACAAATAAAGAGTTGCTAAAGACACTTAATATGAAGAAAGAACTACTAAGAGAAATAAAGATCAGGCAAATAAAATACTTTTGACACATTAAAAAACATGACACCTTATTGAAGACCTTACTTGAGGGTAAAGTCAAAGGGAAGCGAGCAAGAGGTAGGCAGAGATACAAGTGGAAGAGTAACATCACACGATGGGCAGGTTACAGTCTAGCAGAGTGCACCACCAAGACAAGTGACAAGAGATGTTGGAGATACGTTGCAGCCAGCCTTCGTTGCGGAGACGGCACTTAATGATGATGATGATGATTGAAATATGTAACTAGTATGTGTATGGTAAACTCTATTGAAATATGTTGAGGTGCACGTTCATAGTGAGCGTGCTTGCTATCACTGGGTTACAGCGTGTCAGGTTTGAAACCACGTCCAGACAGCAAAATAATCCGGGTTGTGATTTCTCGTTTGACACCACCACTACTCCAGTTGACTCAGCTGTAAATGAGTACCTGAAGCATGAGGTATGAGTGGTAAAGACAGCAAGCAAGGGAACTGGCTACCACATCTAATAGTTGCTGCAGCTTAGTACATGAAAAGTTATCTTCATCCCCAACGGTAGGTTGCTGTCATGGGACATGCCTTTACCTTTATTGAAATATGTTATTATATTATGTTTATTAACCCTATTGTAATATGTGACTAGTTTGTGTTTAATAGCCATATAGAAATATGTAAGTAGTTTGTATTTGGTCACAACCAAATAACTGCTCAGAAGATCATGCCATAAATAGACCACACTACCAGCTTATATGGTCAGATATAACTTTAATATGCTCATTTATTCATGCGGTCAGTTCACCTGCAAACATATTTGAAATTTGAAGAAAAAACCGCAGTAAATGTGTCACAGTAATATGATAATATTAGTCAGTTCTCTGAATATACGCATTTTATGTGTGTTTTACGATATAATTTAGTCGTTGGGATTTCAATAAACATACAGTAAATTTTTTAAACAATATACCTTTTATCTTAGCCTATTATGACATTAAACTATTTTTTATTTAAATAATAGTTTCGAAAAATATATATCTTTATTTAACATTCATTCCATATTTCCTTTAGTGATTTAATACAAATTTCTAAAAACAGGTAATCTTTTTAAAAACAAAATTTAGATATCGAGACAGTAAATTGTTCAATCAATAAAATTATATGAGAACTGCACATCTCATTTTTGTAGAGTACTTGAATACTTGACCGTTTTGCCATGTTTATGTGGTGGCGTTTACCAAGATAAGTTGAATTTATCATTGTGAATATTGTTCACTTCTTCCACTTGAAAACTCTTGCAACAATATTAAATGAATGTCAAGAATAAGAATATCAGTAAAGAGGACGGAACTACACCAAACTACTTCAAAGACAGTCCAGATTACTTAAATGAAAACATACCCATTTAGAGACAATTGTACGAATTCTGAGAAACGGTTGCGATAATTATGGTTAAGTTCAAGTTTACTTTAACCAATCTGGCAAGTGACTCGGAAGCAGAAGTGTTGTACAGATAAAGCATAAATTCCGATGTTTAAATGCGTGAAGTTTAGCCGTAGGTAGGACAATCTACGAAGATGTTCATATCAATTATGAGGCACTGTGATCGTATGTGCTCAACAGTAAGCTACAACAATCTCTTTGAATTTTTAACTAAAGCAATGCAGTATTGAGAAATAAATTATTCACAAATGAAAATATTGCAGAAAATAAATATATTGGGTTCATATTTACAGACATCGGAAAAATGGGCAGAAAGACCGAGAAAAGAATTCAAAGTCAACTACGTAAATTATGAAATTAGACTAATTTTGAAACACAAATTTATGCTGATGGAAACCATAAGGAAAATCATAAATTCAATCTTCATACAAACATTCTGTTATCAATGTTAGACATGGACACTGATTAAAACATGATTATACAAATGACTGTATAAGTGAAGATGACTCTTGTTCCATGACTAGAATAAAGGAATTTGGTTTGAAATGTGGTGTCGCTAGAAAGGAGCGGTTTCGTGGGCGAGAAAGAATGATGGTCAATCAACAGCGTACTGAGACCGTCAGTCAACGAGTAAAGGCGGCTACACTCAAGAAAATATCTGAGCATCTATGGATTTGCCTGGAGTGCAGTGACGATGATCCAACGACTAACTAACTGATAAAAGAATAAAAAAGAAAGCTTACCAGGTGTAGAATAGCAGGAAACAAATCAAGAATAGATCATGTGAGAAATGAAGAGATTACAAGAACTGTTGAAACAACATCTGTGGTCATATATATTGAAAAACAGAGACTGAAATGGTTGAATCACTTAAACAGAAGGAACGAATACTGGCCAGCAACATGAGCATGCAACATGGAAATGGAAGCCGCAAGATGTAGAGGAAGACAGAGAAGAAGATGGAAACAATGGATTACCAAAGTTATGGGACTTTACAATAGTAATGCATATCAAGCGACTAAACATGACATAATATAACAATAATAAAAGATAGAATAATAATATCCATAATCCGTCAGGGTTGCATTGATGCCACATTAGAGATAAAAATCACAAAAATAAGACTTATAACTCGTCAGGGTGGTAGGGGTGCCACATTGGAGACAAAAACACAACAATAAGACTCATAACCCGTCAAGAAGGTAAGGGTCTCACATTAGAAACAAAAACACAAAAAATAAGAATCATAACCCGTCAGATTCGTAGGGGTTCCACATTTGCGACATCAGCACAAAAAGCTATAAACGTTCAATAGCCCTAAAACCTATCGTCATCCAAACATGCGACGCCTAATAGAAAAATCAGCAGAAAGACACAGAAAGATAAAACTAATTCCGTGAGAAATCGTATCTTATAAAACTTAAATATTGGGAAGACTTCACGCTAAACAAGCAAGTAAGTGAAGGCTCTAAGCAGCAATATGTTTCTACAATAAGAAAAAAACGATGGACTTACATAGATAGGTAGGTAGATAAGTAGATAGGTAGATTGCTAGATAGTTAGGTAGATAGAAAAATAGGTAGGTAGATAGATAGACACACAGACAGACAAACAGAAAGATAGATAGACAGGTAGATAGGTAGGTAGGTAGTTAGGTAAGTAGGTAGATTGGTAGATTTGTAGATATTAATAAGTAGGTAGGGTATTTTCCTACTCTTTGCAGTTCTTGTCTCTTGTCTTGGGTATAATAACTGTCATTATTTTATCGACAGGATTGAGTACTGACTTCTGTTTTATTCTGTAGTTTAGTTGCTATTTTTCTACAAGTTGTTTATTTTTGGTGGTCTTTGTTCACTCATTTGCTTCTCTCATAAGCCTCCGTAGCAGCCATATCTCTCCGTATCTCTCAGGGGGGGGTGCTACATTTGCATGTATATCAGTTGTAGCGGTTGGTGTAGATCTCATTGCTCCACTATTAAGGCGAATGGCATTGATCTGCACTCTGTCTATGGATTCTACATTCGTCTTTGAACATGTTGTCGGGAGTGCATTGTTGTATTGTAAAGCAGAACGTATGTAGCCAAGATATAGTACTCCTTGTCTGATCGCCAAGATGTGTCAGTGTTGTAACAATAGTTGTTACCACTCTCTTTCAGTAGTTGTTACCACTCCCTTTCAGTAGTTGTTACTACTCCCTTTCAGTAGTTGTTACTACTCCCTTTCAGTAGTTGTTACCACTCCCTTTCAGTAGTTGTTACCACTCCCTTTCAGTATTTCATTATTTTACTACTCCCTTTCGGTAGTTTTCTGGATTGGAGCGCCTGGAGTACTGAACTTGCATCTGTAAGGAATACTACAGGCTGTGATTTTAAATTTGTGCTTAGTAGTTTTTCGTTTGCCACTTTGATTGTCTGGATTTATGACTCGTGATTATGGTAGAATTTCCCCGCTAGTAATTTAATTGTATCTCTAACATTGTTATCATCCATTTTTCACCACAGTCTCTACAGACCCATCTGTATATACTCTGATCCATATGTCATGTGGGTATCCAACATCCAGTAGACTGAGACCAACTGTCTTTCTTTGTACACTGTTCTGTTCATTCCCTTAACATCCCTTTCACCTCAGGATGGATATGAATAGAAAAATCACTATCCTCTCTCCAAGGAATATGTTCTGGTACAGAGTTTATGGGGCTGTCAACATCAGGCAGGTCTAAGAATTTTCTACGGAATCGTTAGGCCTGGTGGATAAAGCTACTTCTTTTCGGTTTCCCCATTGCTAAGTTTTGAAATATGTCTTTCATTGGCTGGCCCGGGTTCCATCTCTACTATGGGTGTTGATTGTATTGCCCCCGTGATGATCCTAAGTTCCTGGTTTTGCACCTTATCTAGTACATGTAATGTAGTATTTGATGCTGGAGACCATGCAGTAGACCAATATTCCAGGTCTGGTCGTATGCCCTACTGGTAAACTTTACTAAATATTTTCCCGTGTAATTCCACGTAGTTTTCTCATGATGGCTAACTTTTTCCTGACCTTCGTCGTTTTGTTGATGTGTTCCTTCAAAGTACGACCACTGTCAAATGTGACTCCAAGATATTTAGGTTGTTTTTCTTACTTCAAGAGCTCTCCATTCATCTTGATGTCACCAGGTTATACATTTAACTTACTTGGTTAGATGAAACATGAAAGTGTTATTTGAATGTAATCGCCATGACAATTTGTGGTTCCATTTTATGTGTTTGTCCCTATTTAGAGGAAGTGCAGTTGTTGGCGCAATGGCTTAGAATATAAGAGGTTCTAGGTGTATTCCCCAGTTATGTTGGGAATATTATTTAGACCGTAACGGCTACAGGGTCGACAGCCTTAATTGTAATGTAGGTCCCATGACATCTGCTGTCGGGGATGAAGATAACCCTTCACGTACACAGCTGCAGCAAATATTGGGTATGGTATTCTGTACCCTTCATTGATGTCTTTACTTCCCCTAACTCAAGAGTCAGGTATTCATTTACAACTGAGTCGACTGGAGAGTGGTGTGTCAAGCGAGAAATCACAACCCGGATTTTGTTGTCCGGACGTGGTTTCGAACCTGGCACGCTGTAAAGCGGTGATAGCAATCAATCTCACTATTAACTAGGCTACCGAGCCTTAATTTGGTACTGGATTAATCCGGGAGTAAAGATTGTGAGGGAGAGGAGATGGTTACCGTCCTCATATAGTAGAGCCACTGAAATGTGAGACCAATACCATATCTCAATTCTACATTATTAATAAATGATATGTGTTAACTTTGCTTTTTTACCTATTTTGATAAAGACATTTTGGATTAAACGTCGAACCCGTCTAATGCTCAACGTAAAACTGTTATTTAACCATTTTCATATATCTGTTTTGAAATACTTGCTTACAGCAACTGTCAAGAAGAGGAACAGAAAAAGACAACGTTTACGTCTTTCATAACTTTTTTTTACAAATTAATATGATACAAATGAAAATAAAACAATAAGAATTCTTCACTTTACCATCCTCATTTTAATGTTTTTATTGTTTTAACAATATCATTGTTCGTGATTTTTTTTTGTGTTTCAACATACAACAATCGGGCCTCATGAGGAAGTTGAGTTCAGTGGGTCTCACCAGTGACCTACCAGACCGAGTGCATCATGCAACATTATAATTCTGGTAGATATGACTATATAGTGGGACTTTTTCTGCTTCATCTGACATTATTCATTCCAACACTCACTTTACAAGATAACATCAAAGTTGCATGCATTCCAACACTCATTTTACAAGATAAGTTCAAAGTTCCAGGCATTCCAAACACTCATTTTACAAGATAACATCAAAGTTTCAGGCATTCCAAACATTCATTTTACAAGATAAATTCACATTTCAGGCATTCTAACACTCATTTTACAAGATAAAATCAAAGTTTCAGGCATTCTAACACTCATTTTACAGAGGTAAATTCAAAGTTTCAGGCATCCCAACACTCATTTTACAAGATAAATTCACATTTCAGGCATTCCAACACTAATTTTACACGATAAATTCAAAGTTTCAGGCATTCCAATTTGCTGAGGCTAGGTCAACCAGCCATTTATTTATACAGCACTCTGTTTTCTGGAAATCCATCTCTGTCTACTGTTACAAAAAATCTAGTACACTGATCTCTGTGCTATATCGCGGATCTATGGATAAACTAGGAATTTGTAACGTCACGATAAGAGCTGATTATAAACACAAGCTCTGTTTGGAGTTTACCTACAGCATGTTCATTTTAGCGTTACAGGAGAAAATTATGTGCAAGATGTCATAACCATTTCGACAGTTTTTTTCACTAGTATAGCTAGAAAACTGATAGAAAACCTCATAATGGCTACTTAATGATGGGCGTCTGTATGTCATGTCTCTAGTAGACTAACCGTACAAGAGAATTGTCCCCGTACTACTAGATCGAATTCCAGCTGTAACCTATAAATGAAGAATATCTGGGTACCTAGCGAGAGGAAGACCTAGAGACAAATGAATTGATAACATCGGAGACATACAACAACAACATGTTATTAGAAAGAAGACATATGCTCCCCACGACACTTCACGGCATTTGTGGCTAGGGCAAGACAGGACAAGATCACAGGCTTGTCACCAGTGTCAGTGCTAACTAAAATCAAACTTGCTTGACATCCACACTGGGTACCGGATTTTCCGCTATCGACAGAATATAGTCACACAGATGTCCAGACTTATTTATTAAATGTTCATGTTTCATAGTTGTATATCGCTACTGGAAATACATGATCACTGTAAGCCGGTAGTGTGCATATTTGTGGATCGACGGACGTCATCAAAAATGTTAAGTGTTGGTTTTCAGTAGCTCACTATTACAGTGATTATTTCATCATCATCATTTTCATCTTTGTATCTAGAGATCTACGAATAAAACAATCAGAACATTATTTAGCCAGTTGACCAACCAATGTGTCATTTCCCATCACAGACATTTAGCCAGTTGACCAACCAATGTGTGATTTCCCATCACAGGCATTTAGCCAGTTGACCAACCAAGGTGTGATTTCCATCACAGACATTTAGCCAGTTGACCAACCAATGTGTGATTTCCTATCACAGACATTTAGACACATATAATATATTCAGATGTCTCTGTATACCAGGCAAGAAAATGACGTATGACAGTTGTACAGCTTGTTCTCTTGTATGCCGTGACTTTAGCTGACGGTTGTGCATTGTATGCTGACTTTGTCGTAAACATGCAGAGCACCATAGACCACTTCTCACAGGCCTGCAACAACTTTGGTCTCACTATTAACATCAAAAAAACTGAAGTCATGCATCAAGCAACATCAAATAGCCAACATACTGCTACTTCCATCATCGTCAATCAGGAAAACCTGCAGGTAGTCGACAATTTTACTTACCTTGGAAGCACCCTCTCTCGGGATGTCAACGTCGATGTGGAAATTAACAATAGAATGTGAATTAACAATAGAATTAACAATGTGGAAAGCTAGTGCTGTATTTGGTAGATTACGCAACAATGTATGGGACAGATGAGGTATAAGAACAACCACCAAACTACAAGTATATCATGCTGCTGTTATACCAACCCTACTATACGCTTGTGAAACGTGGATAAATTATGCTAGACATGCAAGAAAATTAAATCATTTCATCTTACCTGCTTACGTAAATTACTAAACATTCATTGGTGGGACAAAGTACCAGACTACGAGGTTTTGGAAAAATCAACTTCAATAGACATCTACACAATTCATTTTTCGCTATCGATCTGACGCAGGACTATTCAATCTTAGTAGATTGTAGACCAAGATCAAAACTAAGACGGACATTGTTCGCGACCTCTTCTTCGCCGACGATTGTGCACTAAATGCTAGCAGTCGTTTAAAAGATTTGCAGGATAGTGTGGACCTCTTTTCTTTGGCGTGTGATGCGTTCAGTCTCATCACCCGAAGACTTTAATAATGTATCAACCAGCGCCAGGTGTCCCCTACACAGAACCAGTGATCACAGTAAATGGATAAAAACTTAATACTGCCAATAAGTTTGTTTATCTCTGCAGCACCCTATCGCAAACTGCGACAATTGACGAGAATGTTGCCCTGCGTATTGCTCGTGCCAGTGTAGCATTCGGGAGCCTTCGTGCCAATGACTTGATCAGGCGTGGTCTCAGTTTGACAACTAAGTTGGACGTGTACTAAGTTGGACAGTGGTTCTACCAACACTGCTTTATGCTGCGTCTTGCTGAACTGTCTATGCGAGACACGCTCCACAGCTTAACTCTTTTCACCTTCGGTGCCTACGAAACCTCATGGGAGTAAGTCGGCAGGATCGTGTACCAGATACGGAAATTCTTCAGATTTAATTTGTTTTTCATGCCATGCTCATCTTCGCTTGCAAAGGAGGAACAACATCATCATCACACATTACTTATGACGGCGCAAACACGCTGGGCAGGTCATATTGTGCGTATGGAGGACTTCTTATGGTTTACCATCTTACAATAAACTAACATTAATGTTTAACATCTTTCACTAACATTAATGTTTAACATCTTTCACTAACATTAATGTTTAACATCTTTCATTAACATTAATGTTTAACATCTTACACTAAAATAACATTAATGTTTAACATCTTTCACTAACATTAATGTTTAACATCTTACTCTAAAATAACATTAATGTTTAACATCTTTCACTAACATTAATGTTTAACATCTTACACTAAAATAACATTAATGTTTAACATCTTACACTAAAATAACATTAATGTTTAACATCTTTCACTAACATTAATGTTTAACATCTTACACTAACGTAACATTAAAGGTCATTGCAAACAATACTTTTATTGATGTATATAACATATACAAATGTATTTTGTGCAGGATGTATGCAGTTACCAGAAGATACACAATAATTCCAGCCATAGTCCTCTTTATTAATATTTACATGCTTTTGATACAGTAAGGATTCAGTAGGTAGGGTGCTAGGTAGTCAGGGTTGCCATAGACATGAGTATATACGCGACCAAACACGAAATAAGACCCAACAACAGAATCAAAATGTAGCAGTAATCAGACTTCTGACGTAATATTTTTGTTATTATTGCTGTATGATTTTTTATGGCCACTATTTATATACTTTGTTTCACCCAGATGTCGCTTGCCAACGCTGACCAACGAATTCACGGGAATAATTGAAAAACATGATTCAAAAGTCTTGATTGAATTCTGTTGGTAGGTTTCTATTGGTGAAAGTCACCATATATACATGCAATACGCATATGCTCACCATGCATACATACAATACGCACATGGTGTCTAAAATACGCCGTGCACTGAATTTGAAAATAATTATATGTGTTAAATACGACGTCATTGGAAATTGTGCATGACCATGGTATAGCGTTTAGAACTGATCAGAAGTTTGCTTTTACTCCATGATCAAGGATGGTGTTAACCACTGAACAAAAAATATTTGTGATGTAACAAATTTTTAATAATTATTGGGAGGAGGTTGTAATGTAAATATAATGAAAATATTATTAAGAGTTTCGTGCATAAGTTTTTCGGATCACAAGTTTGGCATCGTAATGCGGTTAGAAAATTGATAAACAGGTTCTGTGATATATATAGAATTTACAATGCACACGAATTTCTTAGATTTCAGAAATAATATGTATGTACACTCCCGACAGACTTCTTCAAAAGTTATGTATATCTATACGATGTGCCTTGAAGTCAATGGTGGACTCTTCCGTCATTTTTGTTGTAGTAATCACTTCATTTTGCTACGAGCTATTTTACACAATTTTCATCAGCAGCAGTTCTTTTCTTTTTTTTCAAATAACGTTCCAGAATCAATTTTGCCATATAGATGTGCACTAAATACCCACAATTCGTGTTACCAGCAATGTAAATGAGTACACAAAGATTTTATAGTGTAAGTCACCCTGTAAATACTATGCGGCTTCCACAAATTTCGCCAACAATTGGAGGCGTAAATATTTTGACAATTATGACGAAAGTTGACGCACACAATACCGTTTTTATACACCAAGTAAATTTCAAAAACCAATTTGCATATAAAAAAGTATTTTTAGTATTTTTTCTATTTTGAAACAATGTTAATTAGAAAGAATTGTTGATATTAATAAGCAGTTGTCTGGTCCTGGAATTCTTGACAGTTGTTGACTAGTTCATTTATCAAATTTTCACTGGATCTCTCTTGTAGTAGAACGATGGTCCTACTAGATTTTCACGATAGTCTAGTCCAGAGAATAAAAATATGCGTGTCGCTGTTTCATTTTGCCAATGACCCGTTACATTAGTCTTCGTCTGATATTGTCTCTGATATTGTCTCATTTCCCACTATTCTGTTTATTTTTTTTTTAAATCTCATATGTATGTTAGAATAGGTTTTATGTAAATTTGAACAACTCTGCCCCCTTTTCAATCAATCAAGCGAGTTGAATAGGCGATCATGTTTCTCCACAACTCTGTTTCTCTTGAATTGTTAATAGTGTTAGTTAGTGACATCCTTTGTGCCACAATGACAACCCATCCAGAAATATCTCAATTGTCTTCCTCTGTCACTTCTCCCCTTGATCTTTCCGGTGGTTACTAAATGTTTACGTTTTTCTTTTCACACCCTAAACATAATGACTGTCCCATTTTCATAAACTAAATACATTTTGGTTTGGGCAAGCTGGTGATTGTTATTTTCCCGGTTGTCCTTGGCTACTTCCGATGCTATTAGATGGTTTCATCTTCCAATTCCGAACACCAACAGATAAATGTATGCATAAATATATTCACAATCAGTGAAGCGTATCATGGACAGGAATTTGCTATTCAATCATTCTTGAATTGTTAGACTCCACTAATACATCAAACAGCATCATCAATACAATGCGGATAGTCGGCGTTCGAGCCACCTCCAGCGACGAATTTGCGAGGCGAGATCACTATTAATTCTGCTACAGTGACGGCAAATATATGCATGCAGACTTGCATTTTAGAACAATAACAAAAAGTGAAACTAGATGGATGTAGATCAGTGAGTCCCAACTTTTTTTTACTATGCCCCACCTAAGTCTTTCTAAAATTCTTATGTCAACACCACCCCCTCCCAATCCCTCTCCCTATGTAACATATACATATTTTTGACTATTAAAAAAATGAATTATTCCCTAGATGAAGCCTAAATACAACGTCTTCAAATTTCCCACCTGTGGGGCGTGGGACCCATTTGGTAAACACTGATGTAGACAAATACAGAAACATTAAATAGACACGGGTTTACCATGGGAAATAGACACGGGCTTACCATGGGAAATAGACACGGGCTTACCATGGAAATGGGACTGAAATGACCAAAGACAGATAACTCCAATTCCCCCCCCCCCCATGGTGACTAACAGTACAAGTGCAAATGACAACAGATGGAAAGATCAGAAGTAAGAATATAGACGGGAGTTCTATACGTGCTTTCTTTGAGATGAGTGACCTACATTCGTGTGGTCAGTCACACATCTTGAAATATCGGGTCCCAATTAAATTTATGAAAATTAATCTAAATTTTTTATTGAAAGCAATATAGATAATAAAATTGGATAAACTATTGATATAAACGAGAGCTTCTCTAACAAGGAAGCATACAGCATAAACTGTGAACAACTTGTTTTTATAATTGACAAATTCGTCAAAGTAATTAAGTAGATATGTAACTTTACTTATTGAGAAAAATACACAGACCGTTAATAAAGTCTTTGTCGTGCGCATTGATGATTTATCTTTCTCTTTGAAAGAAGAGGTTAAAAGTTTCCGTTTCCGTCTAGCGATTGCCAGTTTGACGAATATAATGGCACATCCCAGTGTTACCAAAAAAAATGGGATTGCATGGTTAAAATAAATGAGAACCTTCAAACGAAATGTCTTATAAATGGTGTCTTGGTAGAGAACTCCAAAAGATATTATCCCACCAGTCCTATTAGTAAGTTCTCCATATTTGAAAATATTTTCCCTTGTGTTTATAAATATTATCCATGGACACCAGACCAGAAAAGATGACAATCCAGCGATCCAAGCTCTGATGGGTGTTACCAAAGAAGTAAAACGAAGAGGAAAGAAGATAGCCAACATCCTCTCCACCGTGATCCAAACAGTCACGTAGGTAGACATTCTGTAACCTATCTCTCCAAGAACTGTAATGAGCATAAACAACGCTGCCAGTATACTGGCTTCCAGATAAGGAACATCCCAGTTGCCAAGAAAATATTGATTTGAAGTTAAGTATGGGATATTGACAGCATTTGTCAAACACAAAATGTCCGCTAGAGTCAGACAAAATAACAAAATATTACTTGGTTTTTTTAATCCACTTTTCATTAGTACGGCTAATCCGATGAGGTTTCCAGCAAGTCCCGGGGCGGCGATGATTGGGTAAACGATGCTGATGAAGTACCAGTTGATGTCATTGAATTGATCTAGACTTAAGTAGGTGTAGTGATATTTCAAGCTCCGCACTTCTTCCTGTTGTCGTGTTACGATAGTACTAAAATTCATGGCTACCATGTTATTTCAGCAATATATTTCCTAGTTTAAAAAATGCCTTACAAACTATGTTTAGCTGTCAAATTCTTATTCAAATATGAAATTAGTTCGTGCTTGGCAAGTTCTATTGAAATATGAGATTACTTTGTGTTTCGTAAACTCTATTGAAATATGTGATTACATCGTGTTTAGTAAACTCTATTGAAATATGAGATTACCTTGTGTTTGGTAAACTCTATTGAAATATGATATTACATTGTGTTTGGTAAACTCTATTGAAATATGTGATTACATCGTGTTTGGTAAACTCTATTGAAATATAGATTACTTTGTGTTTGGTAAACTCTATTGAAATATGTAAACACTACACCAGGCAGGAAAGTTAGGAAATTTAATATTAGAGGCAGAAGCATTAGATGTAGATATTCGAGGAATAGCAGAGACAAGATGGAAAGATGCTGGGTACACAAGAAAAGAAAATTTAGTTTTATACATTTACGTTTTGACACAGGCGGGGATCACCATGAACGAGGGGTAGGAATACTGATCAGTAAAGAAATAGAAAAATATATCAGCGGGTACTGGACATATAATGACATAATGATGATACTAAAGATCAAAGCAAAACCATTTGATCTGGCCATTATACAAAGATATGCACGAACTACAGATTACACTGAAGAAGAAATAGAACATTACTACGAAGATCTACAACAACTACTCAAACCAGTAAAATCAACAGACATTTAATAATCATGGGAGACATCAATGCAAAAATAGGGAAAGAAAGACATAAGAACATTGTAGGGCAATTCGGACAAGGGACAAGAAATGACAGAGGAGAAAGACATACAGTTCTGTGAGAAGAACAATATGATCATATGTAATACATTCTTTGAACATGAAAATAGAAGATTATATACATGGACAAGCCCTGGAGACAGAAAGAGGAACCAAATAGATTACATTATGATCAACAATAGATTTAGAAATAGTGTCAGAAACATCAAAACATACACAGGTGCAGATATCAACTCTGACCATAATCCAGTGTTGTGCAAAATAAATGTCAAACTTAAAAAGATAGTAAATAGAAGAGTTCAAGAACCACAGATAGACGCATCAGCACTAAAACAACCAGACATACAACAAAAATACCTTGTAGATGTAAGGAATAGATATGAACATCTAATGATAGAATGCATGGAACAATACAGAAGGGAAAATCCAGAAGAGAAAATAGACAATAAATGGGACACCCTAAAGAAAAGTATTCAAACATCAAGTGAAACTTTACCAATAAGAAAAACTAAGAACAAACAAACATGGATGACAGATGAAATATTAGAGAAAATGACAGAAAGAAAGAAAGCTAAAAATACGCCAAAATACTCAATTATAGACAAGGAGATACGTAACATGTGCAGAACAGTGAAAAAAACAATGGCTAGAAACAAAATGCAGTGAAATAGAGGAGATGTCCATACAACAGAAGACACAATTAATGCATAAGGAGATAAGGCTGATCACAAATAAGAAAAATCCTATAAATGGGGGTGGCTGCATTAAAGATAAAAATGGTAAAATAATATTTGATAAAACAGAAGCACTCACAAGATGGGCAGATTATGTAACAGAACTGTTTGACGACCAACGGAACAAAAAACCAACAATATACAACAATACTGCAATACTGAAATCAGAAGTAGAACATGCAATAAATTCAATAAAATGTGGAAAAGCTGCAGGCTCTGACAACATAACAGCAGACATAATAAAATCTCTAAATGAATTTGGTGTAGATATTATCACAGAAATTTGCAATGACATATACGAAACAGGCCATATACCTAAAGACCTAACATCATCTATATTCATACCACTACCTAGGAATCCCAGGGCTGTGGACTGTACAGAATATAGAACAATAAGTCGAATGAGCCATCTAACTAAAATACTTCTCAAGATAATACATGAAAGAATTAAGAACAAGATAGACATGGAGGTCGATGAAGAACAATTCGGTTTTAGGAAAAACAAAGGAACCAGAGAAGCTATACTGAGTATCTGGCTACTGATTGATAAATATATAGAAGTCCAAAAAGTATCTATATTTGCTTCATAGACTCATCATCATCAAGTGCCGTCTCCGCAACGAAGTTTGGCTGCAACGTATCTCCAACATCTCCTGTCTCTTGTCTTGGTGGTGCACTCTGCTAGACTGTAACCTGCCCATCGTGTGATGTTACTCTCCCACTTGTATCTCTGCCTACCTCTTGCTCGCTTCCCTTTGACTTTACCCTCAAGTAAGGTCTTCAATAAGGTGTCATGTTTTTTAATGTGTCAAAAGTATTTTATTTGCCTGATCTTTATTTCTCTTAGAAGTTCTTTCTTCATATTAAGTGTCTTTAGCAACTCTTTATTTGTTTTTTTTTCTCTTTCCATGATGTTCTCCCTATTCTTCTATATACCCACATCTCAAAGGCATCAATTTTGTCTTCTAATTGTTTATTTAGTGTCCATGTTTCTGAGCCATACATTAATATGGAATAGATGTAGCATTTTATAATTCTCATTTTTAACTTGTTTGTAATTTGTGTAGATATTAATAATTTCCTCATGTCATTGAAGGTACTTTTAGCCATTCCTATTCTCCTTTTAACTTCTGTTTCACATCTGCCATCATTTGTGACTATGTGTCCAAGATATTGATACTGTTTTACTTGTTGTAGTTTCTCTCCCTGTATGTTTATGTTTACCTCCTGTTCTTCTGTGTCTTTGCTGATTATCATGGTTTTTGTTTTTTGAATATTTATATCCAGTCCATATTCATTACTTGATTTATTGACTTGATCTATTAGTCTTTGTAGTTCATGTTCACTGTCTGCTAAAAGAACAGTGTCATCTGCATATCTAATGTTGTTTATTATTTTCCCATTGATCTTGAGTCCTGGTATTTCTTCTATATTTTTAAAGATATTATCTGTGTAGATATTAAATATGCCTTTGACAGAGTCCAACATGAAAAATTCATCAAATGTCTTCAAGAAATAGGCATAGATGGAAAAGACATCAGGCTGATTAGAAATATATATTGGGAACAAACTGCATCAATAGGGTGTGAAAACAGCTACTCTCCATACATAGAAATAATAAGAGGGGTAAGACAAGGATGCATTTTATCACCAAGCCTATTTAATATCTACACAGAGAATATCTTTAAAAATATAGAAGAAATACCAGGACTCAAGATCAATGGGAAATAATAAACAACATTAGATATGCAGATGACACTGTTCTTTTAGCAGGAAGTGAACATGAACTACAAACACTAATAGATCAAGTCAATAAATCAAGTAATGAATATGGACTGGATATAAATATTCAAAAAACAAAAACCATGATAATCAGCAAAGACACAGAAGAACAGGAGGTAAACATAAACATACAGGGAGAGAAAGTACAACAAGTAAAACAGTATCAATATCTTGGACACATAGTCACAAATGATGGCAGATGTGAAACAGAAGTTAAAAGGATAATAGGAATGGATAAAAGTACCTTCAATGACATGAGGATATTATTAATATCTACACAAATTACAAACAAGTTAAAAATGAGAATTATAAAATGCTACATCTATTCCATATTAATGTATGGCTCAGAAACATGGACACTAAATAAACAATTAGAAGACAAAATTGATGCCTTTGAGATGTGGGTATATAGAAGAATAGGGAGAACATCATGGAAAGAGAAAAAAACAAATAAAGAGTTGCTAAAGACACTTAATATGAAGAAAGAACTTCTAAGAGAAATAAAGATCAGGCAAATAAAATACTTTTGACACATTAAAAAACATGACACCTTATTGAAGACCTTACTTGAGGGTAAAAGTCAAAGGGAAGCGAGCAAGAGGTAGGCAGAGATACAAGTGGAAGAGTAACATCACACGATGGGCAGGTTACAGTCTAGCAGAGTGCACCACCAAGACAAGTGACAAGAGATGTTGGAGATACGTTGCAGCCAGCCTTCGTTGCGGAGACGGCACTTAATGATGATGATGATGATGATTGAAATATGTAATTAGTATGTGTTTGGTAAACTCTATTGAAATATGTTGAGGTGCACGTTCATAGTGAGCGTGCTTGCTATCACTGGGTTACAGCGTGTCAGGTTTGACACCACGTCCAGACAGCAAAATAATCCGGGTTGTGATTTCTCGTTTGACACCACCACTACTCCAGTTGACTCAGCTGTAAATGAGTACCTGAAGCATGAGGTATGAGTGGTAAAGACAGCTCAAGCAAGGGAACTGGCCACCACACCTAATAGTTGCTGCAGCTTAGTACATGAAGAGTTATCTTCATCCCCAACGGCAGGCTGCTGTCATGGGACATGCCTTTACCTTTATTGAAATATGTTATTAGATTATGTTTATTAACCCTATTGTAATATGTGACTAGTTTGTGTTTAATAGCCATATAGAAATATGTAAGTAGTTTGTATTTGGTCACAACCAAATAACTGCTCAGAAGATCATGCCATAAATAGACCACACTACCAGCTTATATGGTCAGATATAACTTTAATATGCTCATTTATTCATGCGGTCAGTTCACCTGCAAACATATTTGAAATTTGAAGAAAAAACCGCAGTGAATGTGTCACAGTAATATGATAATATTAGTCAGTTCTCTGAATATACGCATTTTATGTGTGTTTTACGATATAATTTAGTCGTTGGGATTTCAATAAGCATACAGTAAATTTTTTAAACAATATACCTTTTATCTTAGCCTATTATGACATTAAACTATTTTTTATTTAAATAATAGTTTCGAAAAATGTATATCTTTATTTTACATTCATTCCATATTTCCTTTAGTGATTTAATACAAATTTCTAAAAACAGGTAATCTTTTTAAAAACAAAATTTAGATATCGAGACAGTAAATTGTTCAATCAATAAAATTATATGAGAAGAGAACTGCACATCTTATTTTTGTAGAGTACTTGAATACTTGACCGTTTTGCCATGTTTATGTGGTGGCGTTTACCAAGATAAGTTGAATTTATCACTGTGAATATTGTTCACTTCTTCCACTTGAAAACTCTTGCAACAATATTAAATGAATGTCAAGAATAAGAATATCAGTAAAGAGGACGGAACTACACCAAACTACTTCAAAGACAGTCCAGATTACTTAAATGAAAACATACCCATTTAGAGACAATTGTACGAATTCTGAGAAACGGTTGCGATAATTATGGTTAAGTTCAAGTTTACTTTAACCAATCTGGCAAGTGACTCGGAAGCAGAAGTGTTGTACAGATAAAGCATAAATTCCGATGTTTAAATGCGTGAAGTTTAGCCGTAGGTAGGACAATCTACGAAGATGTTCATATCAATTATGAGGCACTGTGATCGTATGTGCTCAACAGTAAGCTACAACAATCTCTTTGAATTTTTAACTAAAGCAATGCAGTATTGAGAAATAAATTATTCACAAATGAAAACATTGCAGAAAATAAATATATTGGGTTCATATTTACAGACATCGGAAAAATGGGCAGAAAGACCTAGAAAAGAATTCAAAGTCAACTACGTAAATTATGAAATTACACTAATTTTGAAACACAAGTTTATGCTGATGGAAACCATAAGGAAAATCATAAATTCAATCTTCATACAAACATTCTGTTATCAATGTTAGACATGGACACTGATTAAAACATGATTATACAAATGACTGTATAAGTGAAGATGACTCTTGTTCCATGACAAGAATAAAGGAATTTAGTTTGAAATGTGGTGTCGCTAGAAAGGAGCGGTTTCGTGGGCAAGAAAGAATGATGGTCAATCAACAGCGTACTGGGACAGTCAGTCAACGTGTAATGGCGGCTACACTGAAGAAAATATCTGAGCATCTATGGATTTGCCTGGAGTGCAGTGACGATGATCCAACGACTAACTAATTGATAAAAGAATAAAAAATAAAGCTTACCAGGTGTAGAATAGCAGGAAACAAAACAAGAATAGATCATGTGAGAAATGAAGAGATTACAAGAACTGTTGAAACAACATCTGTGGTCATATATATTGAAAAACAGAGACTGAAATGGTTGAATCACTTAAACAGAAGGAACGAATACTGGCCAGCAACATGAGCATACAACATGGAAATGGAAGCCGCACGATGTAGAGGAAGACAGAGAAGAAGATGGAAACAATGGATTACCAAAGTTATGGGACTTTACAATAGTAATGCATATCAAGCGACTAAACATGACATAATATAACAATAATAAAAGATAGAATAATAATATCCATAATCCATCAGGGTTGCAATATGCCACATTAGAGATAAAAATCACAAAAATAAGACTTATAACTCGTCAGCGAGTTAGGGGTGCCACATTGGAAACAAAAACGCAAAAATAAGACTCCTAATCCGTCAGGGTGGTAGGGGTGCCACATTGGAGACAAAAACACAAAAATAAGACTCATAACCCGTCACGAAGGTAAGGGTGTCACATTGGAAACAAAAACACAAAAATAAGACTCATAATCCGTCAGATTCGTAGGGGCTCCACATTTGCGACATCAGCACAAAAAGCTATAAATGTTCAATAGCCCTAAAACCTATCGTCATCCAAACATGCGACGCCTAATAGAAAAATCAGCAGAAAGACACAGAAAGATAAAACGAATTCCGTGAGAAATCGAATCTTATAAAACTTAAATATTGGGAAGACTTCACGCTAAACAAGCAAGTAAGTGAAGGCTCTAAGCAGCAATATGTTTCTACAATAAGAAAAAAACGATGGACTTACATAGATAGGTAGGTAGATAAGTAGATAGGTAGATTGATAGATAGTTAGGTAGATATAAAAATAGGTAGGTAGATAGATAGACAGACAGACAAACAGAAAGATAGATAGACAGGTAGATAGGTAGGTAGGTAGTTAGGTAAGTAGGTAGATTGGTAGATTTGTAGATATTAATAAGTAGGTAGGGTATTTTCCTACTCTTTGCAGTTCAAGTCTCTTGGGTATACTAACTGTTATTTATTTTATCGACAGGATTGAGTACGAACTTCTGTTTTATTCTGTAGTTTAGTTGCTATTTTTCTACAAGTTGTTTATTTTGGTGGTCTTTGTTCACTCATTTGCTTCTCTCATAAGCCTCCGTAGCAGCCATATCTGTCCGTATCTCTAAGGGGGGGGGGGGGGGGTGCTACATTTGCATGTATATCACTTGTAGCGGTTGGTGTAGATCTCATTGCTCCACTATTAAGGCGTATGGCATTGTTCTACACTATGTCTATGGATTCTACATTCGTCTTTGAACATGTTGTCAGGAGTGCATTGTTGTATTGTAAAGCAGAACGTATGTAGCCAAGATATAGTCTTCCTTGTCTGATCGCCAAGATGTGTCAGTGTTGTAACAATAGTTGTTACCACTCCCTTTCAGTAGTTGTTACCACTCCCTTTCAGTAGTTGTTACTACTCCCTTTCAATAGTTGTTACCACTCCCTTTCAGTAGTTGTTACTACTCCCTTTCAATAGTTGTTACTACTCCCTTTCAGTAGTTGTTACTACTCCCTTTCAGTAGTTGTTACTACTCCCTTTCAGTAGTTGTTACTACTCCCTTTCAGTAGTTGTTACTACTCCCTTTCAGTAGTTGTTACTACTCCCTTTCAGTAGTTGTTACTACTCCCTTTCAATAGTTGTTACTACTCCCTTTCAGTAGTTGTTACTACTCCCTTTCAATAGTTGTTACTACTCCCTTTCAGTAGTTGTTACTACTCCCTTTCAGTAGTTGTTACTACTCCCTTTCAGTAGTTGTTACTACTCCCTTTCAGTAATTGTAACAGTTTCAGTGTTTTATTTTTTGATTAATCAGTTCGATCTGTAGTATTTGCAGGTCTGGTAGTTTTCTGGATTGGAGCGCCTGGAGTACTGAACTTGCATCTGTAAGGAATACTACAGGCTGTGATTCTAAATTTGTGCTTAGTAGTTTTTCGTTTGCCACTTTGATTGTCTGGATTTCTGGCTCGTGATTATGGTAGAATTTCCCCGCTAGTAATTTAATTGTATCTCTAACATTGTTATCCTCCATTTTTCACCGCAGTCTCTACAGACCCATCTGTATATACTCTGATCCATATGTCATGTGGGTATCCATCATCCAGTAGACTGAGACCAACTGTCTTTCTTTGTACACTGTTCTGTTCATTCCCTTAACATCCCTTTCACCTCAGGATGGATATGAATAGAAAAATCACTATCCTCTCTCCAATGAATATGTTCTGGTACAGAGTTTATGGGGCTGTCAACTTCAGGCAGGTCGGAGTATCTTCTACGGAATCGTTTGGCCTGGTGGATAAAGCTACTTATTTTCGGTTTCCCCATTGCTAAGTTTTGAAATATGTCTTTCATTGGCTGGCCCGGGTTCCATCTCTACTATGGGTGTTGATTGTATTGCCCCCGTGATGATCCTAAGTTCCTGGTTTTGCACCTTATCTAGTACATGTAATGTAGTATTTGATGCTGGAGACTATGCAGTAGACCAATATTCCAGGTCTGGTCGTATGTCCTACTGGTAAACTATACTAAATATTTTCCCGTGTAATTCCACGTAGTTTTCTCATGATGGCTAACTTTTTCCTGACCTTCGTCGTTTTGTTGATGTATTCCTTCCAAGTACGACAACTGTCAAATGTGACTCCAAGATATTTAGGTTGTTTTTCTTACTTCAAGAGCTCTCCGTTCATCTTGATGTCACCAGATTATACATTTAACTTGCTTGGTTAGATGAAATATGAAAGTGTTATTTGAATGTAATCGCCATGACAATTTGTGGTTCCATTTTATGTTTGTTTGTCTCTATTTAGAGGAAGTGCAGTTGTTGGCGCAATGGCTTAGCATATAAGAGGTTCTAGGTTTATTCCCCAGTTATGTTGGGAATATTATTAAGACCGTAACGGCTACAGGGTCGACAGCCTTAATTGTAATGTAGGTCCCATGACATCTGCCGTCGGGGATGAAAATAACCCTTCATATACACAGCTGCAGCAAATATTGGGTGGGGTATTTTGTACCCTTCATTGAAGTCTTTACTTCCCCTAACTCAGGAGTCAGGTATTCATTTACAACTGAGTCGACTGGAGAGTGGTGTGTCAAGCGAGAAATCGCAACCCGGATTTTGTTTTTGTCCGGACGTGGTTTCGAACCTGGCACGCTGTAAAGCGGTGATAGCAATCAATCTCACTATAAACTAGGCTACCGAGCCTTAATTTGGTACTGGATTAATCCGGGAGTAAAGAATGTGAGGGAGAGGAGATGGTTACCGTCCTCATATAGTAGAGCCACTGAAATGTGAGACCAATACCATATCTCAATTCTACATTATTAATAAATTCTATGTGTTAACTTTGCTTTTTTACCTATTTTGATAAAGACATTTTGGATTAAACGTCGAACCCGTCTAATGCTCAACGTAAAACTGTTATTTAACCATTTTCATATATCTGTTTTGAAATACTTGCTTACAGCAACTGTCAAGAAGAGGAACAGAAAAAGACAACGTTTACGTCTTTCATAACTTTTTTTTACAAATTAATATGATACAAATGAAAATAAAACAATAAGAATTCTTCACTTTACCATCCTCATTTTAATGTTTTTATTGTTTTAACAATATCATTGTTCGTGATTTTTTTTTATGTTTCAACATACAACAATCAGGCCTCATGAGGAAGTTGAGTTGAATGGGTCTCACCAGTGACCTACCAGACCGAGTGCATCATGCAACATTATAATTCTGGTAGATATGACTATATAGTGGGACTTTTTCTGCTTCATCTGATATTATTCATTCCAACACTCACTTTACAAGATAAAGTCTAAGTTTCATGCATTCCAACACTCATTTTACAAGATAAATTCAATGTTCCAGGCATTCCAAACACTCATTTTACAAGATAAATTCACATTTCAGGCATTCCAACACTAATTTTACACGATAAGTTCAAAGTTTCAGGCATTCCAATTTGCTGAGGCTAGGTCAACCAGCCATTTATTTATACAGCACTCTGTTTTCTGGAAATCCATCTCTGTCCACTGTTACAAAAAATCTAGTACACTGATCTCTGTGCTATATCGCGGATCTATGGATAAACTAGGAATTTGTAACGTCACGATAACAGCTGATTATAAACAAAAGCTCTGTTTGGAGTTTACATACAGCATGTGCATTTTAGCGTTACAGGAGAAAATTGTGTGCAAGATGTCATAACCATTTCGACAGTTTTGTTCACTGGTATAGCTAGAAAACTGATAGAAAACCTCATAATGGCTACTTAGTGATGGACGTCTGTATGTCATGTCTCTAGTAGACTAACCGTACAAGAGAATTGTTCCCGTACTACCAGATCGCATTCCAGCTGTAACCTATAAATGAAGAATATCTGGGTACCTAGCGAGAGGAAGACCTAGAGACAAATGAATTGATAACATCGGAGACATACAACAACACCATGTTATTAGAAAGAAGACTTATGCTCCCCTCGACACTTCACGGCATTTGTGGCTAGGGCAAGACAGGACAAGATCACAGGCTTGTCGCCAGTGTCAGTGCTAACTAAAATCAAACTTGCTTGACATGCACACTGGGTACCGGATTTTCCGCTATCGACAGAATATAGTCACACAGATGTCCAAACTTATTCATTAAATGTCCATGTTTCATAGTTGTATATCGCTACTGGAAATATATGATCACTGTAAGCCGGTAGTGTGCACATTTGTGGATCGACGGACGTCATCAAAAATGTTAAGTGTGGGTTTTCAGGAGCTCACTATTACAGTGATTATTTCATCATCATCATTTTCTTCTTTGTATCTAGAGATCTACGAATAAAACAATCAGAACATTATTTAGATAGTTGACCAACCAAGGTGTGATTTCCCATCACAGACATTTAGCCAGTTGACCAACCAAGGTGTGATTTCCCATCACAGACATTTAGCCAGTTGACCAACCAAGGTGTGATTTCCCATCACAGACATTTAGCCAGTTGAAAAACCAATGTGTGATTTCCCATCACAGACATTTAGCCAGTTGACCAACCAAGGTGTCATTTCCCATCACAGACATTTAGCCAGTTGACCAACCAAGGTGTCATTTCCCATCACAGACATTTAGCCAGTTGAACAACCAATGTGTGATTTCCCATCACAGACATTTAGCCAGTTGACCAACCAAGGTGTCATTTCCCATCACAGACATTTAGCCAGTTGACCAACCAAGGTGTCATTTCCCATCACAGACATTTAGCCAGTTGACCAACCAAGGTGTCATTTCCCATCACAGACATTTAGCCAGTTGAACAACCAATGTGTGATTTCCCATCACAGACATTTAGCCAGTTGACCAACCAAGGTGTCATTTCCCATCACAGACATTTATCCAGTTGACCAACCAAGGTGTCATTTCCCATCACAGACATTTAGCCAGTTGAACAACCAATGTGTGATTTCCCATCACAGACATTTAGCCAGTTGAACAACCAATGTGTGATTTCCCATCACAGACATTTAGCCAGTTGAACAACCAATGTGTGATTTCCATCACAGACATTTAGCCAGTTGACCAACCAATGTGTGATTTCCCATCACAGACATTTAGCCAGTTGAACAACCAATGTGTGATTTCCATCACAGACATTTAGCCAGTTGAATATCCAATGTGTGATTTCCATCACAGACATTTAGCCAGTTGAATATCCAATGTGTGATTTCCCATCACAGACATTTAGACACATATAATATATTCAGATGTCTCGGTATACCAGGCAAGAAAATGACGTATGACAGTTGTACAGCTTGTTCTCTTGTATGCCGTGACTTTAGCTGACGGTTGTGCATTGTATGCTGACTTTGTCGTAAACATGCAGAGCACCATATACCGCTTCTCACAGGCCTGCAACAACTTTGGTCTCACTATTAACACCAAAAACACTGAAGTCATGCATCAAGCAACATCAAATAGCCAACATACTGCTACTTCCATCATCGTCAATCAGGAAAACCTGCAGGTAGTCGACAATTTCCTTACCTTGGAAGCACCCTCTCTCGGGATGTCAACGTAATGTGGAAATTAACAATAGAATGTGAATTAACAATAGAATTAACAATGTGGAAATCTAGTGCTGCATTTGGTAGATTACGCAACAATGTATGGGACAGATGAGGTATAAGAACAACCACCAAACTACAAGTATATCATGCTGCTGTTATACCAACCCTACTATACGCTTGTGAAACGTGGATAAATTATGCTAGACATGCAAGAAAATTAAATCATTTCATCTTACCTGCTTACGTAAATTACTAAACATCCATTGGTGGGACAAAGTACCAGACTACGAGGTTTTGGAAAAATCAACTTCAATAGACATCTACACAATTCAATTTTCGCTATCGAGCTGACGCAGGACTTTTCAATCTTAGTAGATTGTAGACCAAGATCCAAACTAAGACGGACATTGTTCGCGACCTCTTCTTCGCCGACGATTGTGCACTAAATGCTAGCAGTCGTTTAAACGATTAGCAGGATAGTGTGGACCTCTTTTCTTTGGCGTGTGATGCGTTCAGTCTCATCACCCGAAGACTTTAATAATGTATCAACCAGCGCCAGGTGTCCCCTACACAGAACCAGTGATCACAGTAAAGGGACAAAAACTTAATACTGCCAATAAGTTTGTTTATCTCTGCAGCACTCTATCGCAAACTGCGACAATTGACGAGAATGTTGCCCTGCGTATTGCTCGTGCCAGTGTAGCATTCGGGAGCCTTCGTGCCAATGACTTGATCAGGCGTGGTCTCAGTTTGACAACTAAGTTGGACGTGTACTAAGATGGACAGTGGTTCTACCAACACTGCTTTATGCTGCGTCTTGCTGAACTGTCTATGCGAGACACGCTCGACAGCTTAACTCTTTTCACCTTCGGTGCCTACGAAACCTCATGGGAGTACGTCGGCAGGATCGTGTACC
This sequence comes from Meghimatium bilineatum, assembly GCA_034231615.1. Classification (NCBI taxonomy): domain Eukaryota; kingdom Metazoa; phylum Mollusca; class Gastropoda; order Stylommatophora; family Philomycidae; genus Meghimatium; species Meghimatium bilineatum. Next base: position 8,524,907 of record CM067306.1, read on the forward strand.
AGATACGGAAACTCTTCAGATTTAATTCGTTTTTCATGCCATGCTCATCTTCGCTTGCAAAGGAGGAACAACATCATCATCACACATTACTTATGACGGCGCAAACACGCTGGGCAGGTCATCTTGTGCGTATGGTTTAACATCTTACAATAAACTAACATTAATGTTTAACATCTTACACTAAACAAACATTAATGTTTAACATCTTACAATTAAATAACATTAATGTTTAACATCTTACACTAAACTAACATTAATGTTTAACATCTTACACTAAACTAACATTAATGTTTAACATCTTACAATTAAATAACATTAATGTTTAACATCTTACACTAAACTAACATTAATGTTTAACATCTTTCACTAACATTAATGTTTAACATCTTACACTAAACTAACATTAATGTTTAACATCTTACACTAAACTAACATTAATGTTTAACATCTTACACTAAACTAACATTAATGTTTAACATCTTACACTAAACTAACATTAATGTTTAACATCTTACACTAAACTAACATTAATGTTTAACATCTTACAATTAAATAACATTAATGTTTAACATCTTACACTAAACTAACATTAATGTTTAACATCTTACACTAAACTAACATTAATGTTTAACATCTTACACTAAACTAACATTAATGTTTAACATCTTTCACTAACATTAATGTTTAACATCTTACACTAAACTAACATTAATGTTTAACATCTTACACTAAACTAACATTAATGTTTAACATCTTACACTAAACTAACATTAATGTTTAACATCTTACACTAAACTAACATTAATGTTTAACATCTTACACTAAACTAACATTAATGTTTAACATCTTACACTAAACTAACATTAATGTTTAACATCTTACACTAAACTAACATTAATGTTTAACATCTTACACTAAACTAACATTAATGTTTAACATCTTACACTAAACTAACATTAATGTTTAACATCTTACACTAAACTAACATTAATGTTTAACATCTTACACTAAACTAACATTAATGTTTAACATCTTACACTAAACTAACATTAATGTTTAACATCTTACACTAAACTAACATTAATGTTTAACATCTTACACTAAACTAACATTAATGTTTAACATCTTACACTAAACTAACATTAATGTTTAACATCTTTCACTAACATTAATGTTTAACATCTTACACTAAACTAACATTAATGTTTAACATCTTACACTAAACTAACATTAATGTTTAACATCTTACACTAAACTAACATTAATGTTTAACATCTTACACTAAACTAACATTAATGTTTAACATCTTACACTAAACTAACATTAATGTTTAACATCTTACACTAAACTAACATTAATGTTTAACATCTTACACTAAACTAACATTAATGTTTAACATCTTACACTAAACTAACATTAATGTTTAACATCTTACACTAAACTAACATTAATGTTTAACATCTTACACTAAACTAACATTAATGTTTAACATCTTACACTAAACTAACATTAATGTTTAACATCTTACACTAAACTAACATTAATGTTTAATATCTTACACTAAACTAACATTAATGTTTAATATCTTACACTAACGTAACATTAAAGGTCATTGCAAACAATACTTTTATTGATGTATATAACATATGCAAATGTATTTTGTGCAGGATGTATGCAGTTACCAGAAGATACACAATAATTCCAGCCATAGTCCTCTTTATTAATATTTACATGCTTTCGATACAGTAAGGATTCAGTAGGTGCTTTGCTATGTAGTCAGGGTTGCCACAGATATGAGTATATACGCGACCAAACTCGAAATAAGACCCAACAACAGAATCAAAATATAGCAGAATCAGACTTCTGACGTAATCTTTTTGTTATTATTACTGTATGGTTTTTTTATGGTCACTATTTATATACTTTGTTTCACCCAGATGTCGCTTGCCAACGCTGACCAACGAATTCACGGGAATAATTGAAAAACGTGATTCAAAAGTCTTGATTGAATTCTGTTGGTAGGTTTCTATTGGTGAAAGTCAGCATATATACTTGCAATACGCATATGCTCACCATGTATACATACAATACGCACAAGGTGTCTAAAACACGCCGTGCACTGAATTTGAAAATAATTATATGTGTTAAATACGACGTCATTGGAAATTGTGCATGACCATGGTACAGCGTATAGAACTGATCAGAAGTTTGCTTTTACTCCATGATCAAGGATGGTGTTAACCACTGAACAAAAAATATTTGTGATGTAACAAATTTTTAATAATGATTGGGAGGAGAGGGCTAATGTAAATATAATGAAAATATTATTAAGAGTTTCGTGCATAAGTTTTTCGGATCACAAGTATGGCATCGTAATGCGGTTAGAATTTTGATAAACAGGTTCTGTCATATATATAGAATTTACAATGCACACGAATTTCTTAGATTTCAGAAAACAATATGTATCTACACTCACAACAGACTTCTTCAAAAGTTATGTATATCTATACGATATGCCTTGAAGTCAATGGTGGACTCTTTTTCAAGACATTTTTGTTGTAGTAATCACTTCATTTTGCTACGAGCTATTTTACACAATTTTCATCAGCAGCAGTTCTTTTCTTTTTTTTTCAAATAACGTTCCAGAATCAATTTTGCCATATAGATGTGCACTAAATACCCACAATTCGTGTTACCAGCAATGTAAATGAGTACACAAAGATTTTATAGTGTAAGTCACTCTGTAAATACTATGCGGCTTCCACAAATTTCGCCAACAATTGGAGGCGTAAATATTTTGACAATTATGACGAAAGTTACGCACACAATACCGTTTTTATACACCAAGTAAATTTCAAAAACCAATTTGCATTAAAAAAAAGTAAATTAGTATTCTTTTCTATTTTGAAACAATGTTAAGTAGAAAGAATTGTTGATATTAATAAGCAGTTGTCTGGTCCTTGAATTCTTGACAGTTGTTGACTAGTTCATTTATCAAATTTTCACTGGATCTCTCTTGTAGTAGAACGATGGTCCTACTAGATTTTCACGATAGTCTAGTCCAGAGAATAAAAATATGCGTGTCGCTGTTTCATTTTGCCAATGACCCGTTACATTAGTCTTCGTCTGATATTGTCTCTGATATTGTCTCATTTCCCACTATTCTGTTTATTTTTTTTTTAAATCTCATATGTATGTTAGAATAGGTTTTATGTAAATTTGAACAACTCTGCCCCCTTTTCAATCAATCAAGCGAGTTGAATAGGCGATCATGTTTCTCCACAACTCTGTTTCTCTTGAATTGTTAATAGTTTTAGTTAGTGACATCCTTTGTGCCACAATGACAACCCATCCAGAAATATCTCAATTGTCTTCCTCTGTCACTTCTCCCTTTGATCTTTCCGGTGGTTACTAAATGTTTAAGTTTTGCTTTTCACACCCTAAACTGTCCTATTTTCATAAACTAAATACATTTTGGTTTAGGCAAGCTGGTGATTGTTATTTTCCCGGTTGTCCTTGGCTACTTCCGATGCTGGTAGATGGTTTCATCTTCCAATGCCGAACACCAACAGATAAATGTATGCATAAATATATTCATAATCAGTGAAGCGTATCATGGACAGGAATTTGCTATTCAATCATTCTTGAATTGTTAGACTCCACTAATACATTAAACAGCATCATCAATACAATGCGGATAGTCGGCGTTCGTGCCACCTCCAGCGACGAATTTGCGAGGCGAGATCACTATTAATTCTGCTACAGTGCCGGCAAATATATGCATGCAGACTTGCATTTTAGAACAATAACACAAAGTGAAACTAGATGGATGTAGATCAGTGAGTCCCAACCTTTGTTTTACCATGCCCCCACCTCTTTCTAAAATTCTTATGTCACCACCACCCCCTCCCATTCCCTCTCCCTATGTAAAATATACATATTTTTGAATATTAAAAAAATGAATTATTCCCTAAATGAAGCCTAAATACAACGTCTTCAAATTGCCCACCTGCGGGGGCGTGGATCCCATTTGAGAAACACTGATGTAGACAAAAACAGAAACATTAAATAGACACGGGTTTACTATGGGAAATAGACACGGGCTTACCATGGGAAATAGACATGGGCTTAACATGGAAATGGGACTGAAATGACCAAAGACAGATAACTCCAATTTCCCCCCCCCCCCCATGGCGACTAACATTACAAGTGCAAATGACAACAGATGGAAAGATCAGAAGTAAGAATGTAGACGGGAGTTCTATCCGTGCTTTCTTTGAGATGAGCGACCTACATTCGTGTGGTCAATCACACATCTTGAAATATCGGGTCCCAATTAAATTTATAAAAATTAATCTAAATTTTTTATTGAAAGCAATATAGATAATAAAATTGGAAGCACTATTGATATAAACTAGAGCTTCCCTAACAAGGATGCATACAGCATAAACGTTGAACAACCTGTTTTTATAATTGACAAATTCGTCAAAGTAATTAAATAGATAAGTGACCTTAGTTATTGAGAAAAATACACAGACCGTTAATAAGGTCTTTGTCGTGCGCGTTGATGATTTATCTTTCTCCTTGAAAGAAGAGGTTAAAATTTTCCGTTTCCGTCTAGCGATTGCCAGTTTGACGAATATAATGGCACAACCTAGTGTTACCAAAAAAAATGGGATTGCATGGGTAAAATAAATTAGAACCTTCAAACGAAATGTCTTGTAAATGGTGTCTTGATGGAAAACTCCAAAAGATATTATCCCACCAGTCCTATTAGTAAGTTCTCCATATTTGAAAACATTTTCCCTCGTGTTTATAAATATTATCCATGGACACCAGACCAGGAAAGATGATAATCCAGCGATCCAAGCTCTAGTGGGTGTTACCAAAGAAGTAAAACGAAGAGGAAAGAAAATAGCCAACATCCTCTCCACCGTGATCCAAACAGTCACGTATGTAGACATTCTGGAACCTATCTCTCCAAGAACTGTAATGAGCATGAACAACGCTGCCAGGATACTGGCTTCCAGATAAGGGACATCCCAGTTGCCAAGATAATATTGATTTGAAGTTAAGTATGGGATATTGACAGCATTTGTCAAACACAAAATGTCCGCTAGAGTCAGACAAAATAACAAAATATTGCTTGGTTTTTTTAATCCACTGCTGATTAATACAACCAAACCGATGACGTTTCCAACAAGTCCCATCACAGCAATGATTGGGTAAACGATGCTAGTAAAATACCAATTTAAGCGTATAAACATTTCAAGGCTAACGAAATCATACTGCCAGTCCCATACCTCGCCATGATGTGGGGTTCCCTTGCTAACCGCCGTATTATTTAAAGTAGTATTGTAATTTATAGCAGCCATTTTATCCAAACGTTTTTAAAATGTAAACAATTACCATTTATGCTGAGAAATCCCCCCTTTAGCCGTGTGCGTGAGTTCAATTTGACTATATCAAGGCGTAAGGTCATACAAAATAATGAAGGTATCCGATGAGAGATTCTGCTATCACAACCTACGATTATATTTTTCTTAAACGCACAATTATTCTGCCGTTTTTGTTCAAATAATATATTTATCTGCTCAATTTTTTTAAAACCCAAACATTCAGCTATGGCCACAATCTTTGTGTATGCTTTCTTTCAGCTATGACCACAATCTTCGTGTATGCTTTGTTTCAGCTATTACCACAATCTTTGTGCATGCTTTTTCAGCTATTACCACAATCTTTGTGAATGTTTTGTTTCAGCTATTACCACAATCTTTGTGCGTGCTTTTTTCAGCTATTACCACAATCTTTGTGTATGCTTTGTTTCAGCTATTACCACAATCTTTGTGAATATTTTGTTTCTGCTGTTACCATACTCTTTGTGAATATTTTGTTTCTGCTGTTACCACACTCTTTGTGAATATTTTGTTTCTGCTGTTACCACACTCTTTGTGAATATTTTGTTTCTGCTATTACCACACTCTTTGTGAATATTTTGTTTCTGCTGTTACCACACTCTTTGTGAATATTTTGTTTCTGCTGTTACCACACTCTTTGTGAATATTTTGTTTCTGCTATTACCACACTCTTTGTGAATATTTTGTTTCTGCTGTTACCACACTCTTTGTGAATATTTTGTTTCTGCTATTACCACACTCTTTGTGAATATTTTGTTTCTGCTGTTACCACACTATTTGTGAATATTTTGTTTCTGCTATTACCACAATCTTTGTGTATGGGTTTTTTTTCGTCGTATGTTCCTGAAACTATGAAATACCACGAGACATAGATACAAGCGTGTTGACTTTGAAATATGAAAATAGAAAAAATGATCATTCGATATCTTTTCAAATTAATTATAATTTTGCTGTTTTCACTTATGTTCACTTCAACCAAGTCCTTCTTCATGGTAGTCAACGTCTGTTCACTTCAACCAAGTCCTTCTTCATGGTAGTCAACGTCTGTTCACTTCAACCAAGTCCTTCTTCATGATAGACATGTTCACAGATTTTTCAACTAGAAAAGTGACGATGTTTAATTTTTCCTAACTTTTGATTGGCTGGTCCCATTATGTAGACGCTAAAGGAAACCATCGATAAAATAAGTCCTGTTGGCTAATTGGAACAACAACCTTCTAAAATGACTCATTTAACTTTTTCCGTAATGTTCAGTGCTCATGTTGTTTATACTGTGCATGTACAGCCAATGAAAATCACGGGAAAATTCAAATTAGTCATTATAGATGGTTGTTTTTCCAATTATCAAATAGGTCTTATATAGCAGATGTTCACAACTCACAGCAACATATGAACAGTCGGGACACTCCAGATGAATCACTTAGCACGTACTATACTAAAGACTATACTAGATGGTAACTTGCTTCAATACCCAAAAAAAAATTTGAGTTTTCTAGAAATAGTAAAACCGTATATACGTGAATAAATGTAATTCATTGGTACCGTAAATACTGTAATCTAGACACAATTAATCTCTGTATTTTATTTTTTTAATGAGATTTATTGCTTGTAAGTTGCTTACTAGAATACTAAACACACCTTCGCTATAAATAGTAGCCTCGATATTGTGAATTCATCTTTTTTTCTTATTCCTAACTTTAAATGAAGACATAATAATGGAATTAAGTCTCTGCGTGATTTCAAGAGAAAATTTCAAGTGGAAAATATCAATTGAAAAATGTGAAGTAAAAAATAAAAATATATTTTGCAAACTGATCTGTTTTCTTTGCAACAATATTTTTTTTTTAAAACACCAAAAAAAGCCGCCATACTGTATTTTCCCCGTTAAGGAGTTACCGGGGATATTAAAATAACGTACAATTTAAAAGCACTCTACTATATTATAATTTCGTATTTCTTCTCTCCATAAATATTATGTAAACTTTTTTTTTAACCAACCCTATATTGACTAGGGTTACAGCATTGTAATATCAAAGTAAACTAAACCAATTACGCTCTCAAATCTCCATTTAACTGTCACTGCAGATATTATCTGATTCACGTGACCTTTTAGCGAAAAGGCCATTATTTTCATATCAGTAATTGCTATATCAAAACCAGCAAACTTAACGTTATTATTTTAATATCGTTACTACACTTATCTGTGATTAAACGTTTCATAAGTATATACTTAATCTTATTTTAAATTTTAAACTTTGAGTATCGTTCGTTTCAACTTGATGGAAACCCTGATCAGAAATTGAGATAATGTCAAGAATGTTGTCACCGGGAGACTGCACTCAAGAAATTCCATATAAATTATGTGATTTAAGAATAGCATACTTTACACAGACAATTCTTGACGGAAAAGGAGGGGGAGGGTTGTTCTTACTATATTCTAGGGCACCGTGGTAGTTTAATGTTTAGTCATTTTCCCTTTGATAACCTTTGATAGAAGTCTCTCATTCAACAAACACATCACAAATATGATTCATTGTTATCAAGGTTTTTGTGAACTTCGACATGCAGCGATGAGTGATGTTGCTGCTTGTACAATTGATGGTGCTATCTGTCATAGGTTATGGCCTCAGCCTAGTAACACTGTCACAGACACAAGTCAATAGACTAGAAAAAAGTTCAAAATGAGGGAATGAGAGAGGTACTTTAAAATTGAGCAGAGAAATATATTGTTTGAACAAAAACGGCAGAAAAAGTGTGCGTTGAAGAAAAATATAATCGTAGGTCGTGATAGCAGAATCTCTCATCGGTTACCTTCATTATTTTGTATTATCTTACGCCCTGATATAGTCAAATTTAACTCACGCACGCGGCTAAAGGGGGGATTTCTCATCATAAATGATAATTGTTTTAATTTCAAACACGTTTGGATAAAATGGCTGCTATAAACTACAATACTACTTTAAATAATACGGCGGTTAGCAAGGGAACCGCAAAACATGGCGAGGTATCCTGGCAGCGTATCCTGGAAGCCAGTATCCTGGCAGCGTTCTTCGTGCTCATTACAGTTCTTGGAGAAATATGTTTCAGAATGTCTACCTATGTGACAGTTTAGATCACGGTGGAGAGGATGTTGGCTTTTTTCTTTCCTCTTTTCTTCTTTTTACTTCTTTGGTAACACCCATCAGAGCTTGGGTCGCTGGATTGTCATCTTTTCTGGTCTGGTGTCCATGGATAATATTTATGAACACGAGGGAAAATATGTTCCTGGAGTGTACTAGGGATACACCCAACTCTACTCGGAGATTTATGCTTGATCTCCACAGCATTAGAGTATGTCATCAGGTAGCACAGGTTAGGTCATACCTTAAAGTAACAGAATACAAACACCACCCATTACACCAACATCTAGATTAATCAAAGGGAAAACGAATCAAGCGTGGCAGATCATGGATGGCAGAGGCTGAAGACACACTACGAAGAGTATGTGAATTTGAAGAAATAGAAAGGAGCAGTAAATGGGTGGAGGTAGACAATGAGAAGAAATCACAGACTAAAGTAATAATACAACTGGATACATGGTGTTCAAAATGGATGGGTGCCAGGGCCCAGTGCATGAACTAGCCCAGCTACACTCGAAACCACAAGACATAATTATATACACGGATGGCTGAGTTGACAGAAACACAAATAAAAGCGTGTGGAGTTTCCTACAGAAACGGCGTGAAGTTGGTTGAGAAATCTTCATCATCACTGCCACATCGAGCATGAGGATGGAGATAGAGGGAGTTACAGCAGCACTTAATTGGTTGATAACTGATACATCAACACACTCGGTAATACTCACAGACTCTCAAAGCATGCTGCGCAAGATAGAAAAGTTCATGCTGAGAAAAGAATAGTGAGACTTATTGAACAACTCAATTGTCCAGAGCATTACATGGATATACTGCCCTGGTCATGCTGGAGTCAGAGGAAACGAGAGAGCCAATTTATTGGCAGGCAATGCGGCGATAGACAGCACAATGCTGAGAAGAGATAAAGCAGATTTAATAAAGGCAGTAATAAATTCATTTCAAGATGAAGATGATGTCAAAGAGGCTGAGAACGTACACATACAGAGAATGTCAGAAATGGGAGTTTCTAGAAGTCAGTCAGTTCCTCTTTTGCCAAGTTTGGCACATTGGGTGGATGTCATAGTTCTCCATGCCTTTCGATCAGTTGCCAAGGATTGCAGGTCTTGTGAATTTATGACTTGATTTTAGTTCATTCATAAAAGTTCTTCTGAGCGTTGTTTTTGGTCTTCCCTGTTTTTTTTCCCGTCTGGTGTCCACATGAAGCTTTGTCATGGAATTCTATCTTCCTTCATGTAACGGATGTTATAGTTTTATCTAGAGGGGTAGGAAGGAAATGTAAATTTTTTGGAAGGCCCCGAGGATCACGAAATCAACACCTGATTGGGACTCTGAATCTACATACACTGGGATGACTGTAGGAACGGAGGGCGAAGCACTTATGGGAATGCCACACGTGCTGTGAAGTTAGTTTCTAATCAAGAATCAAGAATGATTCTCTCTCCGACCTGCATGCAGATCAATATTAAATTATTCTCTCCCTCTCTCTCTCTCTCTCTCTCTCTCTCTCTCACTCTCCGACCTGCAGATCAAGGATTTGAATCTACTGGTTGCTCGTATTCTGAAATAAAAATGACTCCCGTGGTTCACCTATTATTCACCAAAGAATTTGTTACCTTGTCTCATGCGATTAATCGGATTTACGTGACAATCAATATTTCTGTTATAAATAAACAAAATGTCTGAGGACTTCTTGTTCTAAGATTTTGCATTTCAAAAATAAACAGAGTATGTTCAATATTTACTACCCTGTGTTGAAGGGTCCTGGCAGGTGAGCAAAGAATAGAATCACCGTTTACTTTTCATGCGTGTCATAAAAGGCGACTAAGGAGGTTGTGGGGTGGAGACAATAAAACATAAGCGTGACAATCTACAGTGTTATAAGACATCTCAACACAAAATAAACATGACATAAAAAGCTCATGTTTTTACTATTTCCGTGATTTTCATTAGTCGTCGGTTATTTTTGGTATGTGACTCCTAGTATATAAACATTGACCAAGGAAAATCATGACAATAATCAAAAAAGCTCACAAATTTCGGTTATGTTGAAACGTTTATACTGGAGTCACAGTTAGTATGACTGGAAGAACCCGTAAAACTAAGGGAGATCACTTAGTACGTCATAGCAACATGACGTTTTGCGTTAATTTTCAGAGTTTATTCCCCTTATATAAGTCCTCCCTGTGATTGATAAAGTGCTGGAAAATCAATCAATCAATAAACCTATAACCCTTCAGGGTCGTAGGTGTACCACATTGGATGCTTCAGTACACAGAGTCCTCCGGCGAATTCTATCCTCAGCGATGCGGATGAGTGTGGAAATATCTTGCCCTGTCCATTCCTTGATGTTGTCTGTCCATGTCTTTATTTGTCCTCCTCTGCTTCTTCCACCCTCGACAGTTCCCTGCAATATTGTTTTTGACAAGGAATCGTGCCTGCATACATATCCAAACCATGCTAGTTTTCGTCGTTTCACTATTGAAAGCAATGGCTCATGGACACCTGCACACATCTCTACTTTATTTCTTACGTACACATTGGTCTTATGTTCCCTATAGGAAATTCGTAGAATTCTTCTGTAGCATTTATACTCGAAAGCCTGTATCTTCTCTCCATGTCCGCAGTGAGTGTCCAACTCTCACAACCATACAACACAACAGAAAGCACCAGCGACTTATACAGTTTGATTTTCACTCCAACACTGATGTTGCTTTTCCAAATCACAGTTAGCCTTGACAAGGACGCTAAAGCCATCTCCAGCCTTATTTTTAGAAAATACACAACTTCTGATAACAATAAATGCAGTACTCTCTATGGTAAAGTTCTACCAGCAAAATTAAAACCAGAACATAGCTCATATTTTCTGTTTTTTCGTATATTTCGTTGGTGAGCGTAGACATATGACACACATTATAAACATACAGGCCAACGAATATCACGGGAAAAAATCAAATTTAGCATGTATGACAGCGTGTTTTGATTGTGTTCGTAGACTTTTACTGACGAAAGCTACATAGACAGTACATGTACTAGCAAGTTTACAGCATATCTCAGCGATTCTTACACTTCTTCTTGTCACAGACTTAAATATCACAGACTTAAATATCACAGACTTAAATATCACAGACTTAAATATCACAGACTTAAATACCACAGACTTAAAAATCACAGACTTAAATATCACAGACTTAAATATCACAGACTTAAATATCACAGACTTAAATATCACAGACTTAAATACCACAGACTTAAAAATCACAGACTTAAATATCACAGACTTAAATATCACAGACTTAAATATCACAGACTTAAATATCACAGACTTAAATATCACAGACTTAAATATCACAGACTTAAATACCACAGACTTAAAAATCACAGACTTAAATACCACAGACTTAAATATCACAGACTTAAATATCACAGACTTAAATATCACAGACTTAAACATCACAGACTTATCACATATTAAATATGCTTTTCTGCTGTGGATAACTGAAGAGATTTATTTTTCTGTAGCAGAACCCCGGAATATTCCATATTTGAAAATGCTCAGAAATGAATTCTCTTTATTTTAAAACTAGTAAAATTCTACTACAATTGAAAATGTAATAGTAATATCAATCAATCAAGTGATTAATCAAGTAATATCAATCAATCAAGTGATTAATCAAGTAATATCAATCAATCAAGTGATTAATCAAGTAATATCAATCAATCAAGTGATTAATCAAGTAATATCAATCAATCAAGTGATTAATCAAGTAATATCAATCAATCAAGTGATTAATCAAGTAATATCAATCAATCAAGTGATTAATCAAGTAATATCAATCAATCAAGTGATTAATCAAGTAATATCAATCAATCAAGTGATTAATCAAGTAATATCAATCAATCAAGTGATTAATCAAGTAATATCAATCAATCAAGTGATTAATCAAGTAATATCAATCAATCAAGTGATTAATCAAGTAATATCAATCAAGTGATTAATCAAGTAATATCAATCAATCAAGTGATTAATCAAGTAATATCAATCAATCAAGTGATTAATCAAGTAATATCAATCAATCAAGTGATTAATCAAGTAATATCAATCAAGTGATTAATCAAGTAATATCAATCAATCAAGTGATTAATCAAGTAATATCAATCAATCAAGTGATATGATGATTGCCGTAGGCAAACATGTTTTTTCACAACTCTCTGTCTCTTGTCTTGTTAATAAGTTCAGCTGATGACTTATTTTGTTGCACACTGACAACACATCCAGAAATTTATCTCTTTGTCTTCCTCTGTCTCTTTTGCCCTTGATCTTTCCGGTGGTTACTAAATGTTCAGATTTTACGTTTCTGATCACATGCATTAAAATTCTTGATTGTCTGCTTTTAATTTTCGCTAGAATTTGTCGTTTTACTCCAGCATCTCGGGGAACTTCTACATTAGTTTTCTTGACTTCCATTGAATTCTCATCATATACATAAACATTTTCGTCACGTTTTCGATGCTTTGTTAATGGTTGTTAGTATGTACTAATATATGGCTCAGAAACATGGACAATGAAGAAACAACTAGAAGACAGAATTGATTTCTTTGAGATGTGGATACATAGAAGAATATGGAGTTCATCATGTAAAGGGAAGAAAACAAACAAAAATATTCTAACAAAACTTGATATGAAGAAAGATTTATCAAAGGAAAAAAATGTCAAACAAATAAAGGAATTTGGACACATTAAAAGACATGACACTGTGTTGAAGATATTACTTGAGGCTAAAGTCCAGAGGAGGCAAGCAAGAGCTAGGCAGAGATACAAGTGGGAGAGCAACATCACTAGATGGACATGCTAAAGTCTGACAGAGTACACGAAACGTAAAGGTACGAAACGGGATTTTTGGAGGTCCATTGTAGCTAACCTTCGTTGCGAAAACGGTACTTGATGGAGAATTCCAGCTGAATTTCTACCACAACAACTGTAGTAATCCGCATATCTAAGATTGTTTACTACTCCCACGCAGATCATGACCATTGTGGTCAGTCCTTCTCATAACAGCCATGCGGAAAGATCCAAATATATCGTTGTAGCGTCACTTATCTTGGCTGATTCTAGTTTTTCTATACTTTTCATTAGCTGACTGCGAAAAGTAACCAATCAGCCAAGATACATGATATTTTTTGTAGTCTGCTTGAAGGACTACTCCGGAGATGGACTTGCCTGACTCATGAGAATCTCCAACAATGACATGTTCTGTAGGTGACAGTTTTCAGCAGTAATTATTTAATAAGTCGGGAATTCTCTGTACAAAAAAAGTGTAAATGTCCCGAGTGAACGTTTACATTCGTAATTGTTTAACAGCTTGATTGATATTGCCGGTATTGTTACAGCTATCCAACAGGTAGATCCAGGAATAGGGTAATAAAGTTTTCTAGTTAGAGACAAACATAATAACACACACAAATCGACGTTTCGACCAAAAGATCATTATCAAGACAATAATTGAAAAAAAAATAAAACATGTAACAGAAAACGAACAGTAATGACATCGACGATCACGTTGGCATGTGTAGTATGGATTGACAAGAAGAGGTGAAAAGACAATGGACATGGAAAATACAAAAAATACCACAAACATAAGGCACGAAACAAACAGAAGCTTTGGATCGACTAAGGGACAGGCATACATGGGACAGGCGCTCATTAATGCCGTCTTAAACCCGACAGCGGAAGACAACGTGAGAAAGTGTTGGGTGGCTTGCAAGCCTGGTATGATGCAGAATCATTGGAAACTATATTTAAATGTATAACAGAGGAATGTGGGCAGTGGCGTAGCGAGAGGGGGGCGGAGGTGGGACCGCCCCGGGCGGCATCATCGGGAGGGCGGGAAATTTATTTTCATCTAGGCTTTCACAATCACTGCCATATTTTTTAATGTCACAAGGGCGGAAAATTATGATGCCGCCCCGGGCGCCATTGACCCACGCTACGCCACTGACTGTGGAGAGACATGATAGCCTACGTCGGAAAGCATGGTACCAATGAATGAATCGTATTCGAATTGCCTGAGCAATGGCTGTATTGTATTTATTTCCATAATTTTTGTATAGATATTCCTCACTCCTGATACTTGATGCAATACTTTATGCCTCAGTGTATAAACCAAATGACAGCAACCATCGATCTACAGTTTTCATCTTAGTTGATCCGCGTAATCCGATGTTTTCATTGGTCAATTTATTATCCGTCCATCACAAGCGATTATGGCAACAGATGCAGACATGTGTTGTTTCATCTCTTTGGCGTTCGTGGAGATCACCACATTGGGTGAATCTAAACGACAGACTCCTAGGATGTGGTATCGTTGTTGGTCATTTTACCTGTACTATGTGCCGCTATGCAATGAAAATCACGGATCACTCAAAATGGTGGTACCAGTTTTTTCTTCTTCTTCATCTTTTGTTCGTTCTCAAACTCCTGCAGATTAGCAGGATGTAGTCCGTAGAACGGAATGCGTTGTGTCATGGTTTACAGCATTGCTGCAATATCTGCGCCTTTCGGCCTGACACATCCGGCTTCAGCATGGCTTTGGGTCACTGACCCTATATGGGATGGGACAGCCAATTCCATCCCATAACCTCTTTAGTCGCCTTTTACGACATGCATGGAAGGTAAACAGTGTTTCTATTCTTTACTCCCCTTTCAGGCTTCGGCAACACAAGAGTGGGCACCAGTGTTAAGGTCATATAACCTGAAAAATGTTGTGAATCTAATAAATGTTACAAGCAGAACACAATTTTAGTTAAATTGTACACTTTCTGTAATTATATTTTTCGTATTACATTACATGTTACATATTCAGATAAACTCTTTTAATAAATATTCATAAAACAACAACAAAGAAAGTGCTCATTATGTGACTTTGTATTGTTTATTATTAGTATACAGAGATATAATTATAAAGTCACGTGGCATGCCACGTGTAGTTAGTACGCATGGTGTTGCTTGCCAGAGAATAGAATGATCTTTATGCAAACATCTTATCTCCAATCTCTACGTCACTGGTCATGTCTAGTGATAGAATATACATATTGTTATTAGGAGTTGGAACATTGAATATTACTTGTTATAGATTACAAATATAAAGAGCATACATAAGCAGTGAAACATCGAGACCCAGTGGACGATCAAGACGAAGGTGGATGGAAGCAATTATAATCGTTTTGAGACGTCACAATATTGTTACAGAACAAGGGACCATGTGTTCCATAGACCGTAAATTGAACGTCATTCCATCCAGCGACACCCAACAGCAAACTGAGAATATATATAATGTATATTATATATATATATATATTCAGAGACAGATATATATATATATATATTACACATAAAGAGATATGGAGAAGAATATACCAAGATGTGTGGACACTCATACAGAGCTGAGGAAAGTCAATAAATTGAACACACAGATAGCAAGTAAAAAATAGTACCAGAAGACCACTGACACGGAGCACGCACGGATAGAGGATACAACGAGCACGGATAGAGGATACAACGAGCACGGAAAGAGGATACAACGAGCACGGATAGATGATACAACGAAGATCTAAAACGCATGGAGAAGAGAGATCATGAAGGAATTATTAGAGATGGGATGTACATGAGGAAAAAATATCACACGATAGATGCAACTGGAAAAGTATTGCAGCGACATATCAAACCGAAGAGGAACATACTCTGTAGCTGCAGGGGGTGGGGGCCAAGTGCTTATCTTCCTGCGGGAACCCCTGGCTGGTCTGCTTTCTTCCACTTTCAATATTCTTTTTCGTGCCCCCCTCCTCTCCTCTTAGCACACGCTGAGAACAACTTCTTTAGAGTATCGAACATACATAACTGGTGAGTGTTGTTATTGCAGATACAACCCGGTGACATTGATACGGAACGACTAGAAAATAGGTAATGGACTACTCTATAGATAGAAACAAAATTCCAAAAGGCAAATGATGTGACATACCAGCTGCTACCTTTGCTATTGCACCCACAAACCAACATAAGAATAAAGAAACAAATGATTAAGAGCATCTTTATACCAACACTATACCACCAATGTCAGACTTGACAACTGACTTCTACACATAAGACAACGATCGAGACATCTGAATGCCTAAGGAAGGCTATTGGAGTCACCAGACTTGACAACTGACTTCTACACATAAGACAACGATCGAGACATCTGAATGTCTAAGGAAGGCTATTGGAGTCACCAGACTTGACAACTGACTTCTACACATAAGACAACGATCGAGACATCTGAATGTCTAAGGAAGGCTATTGGAGTCACCAGACTTGACAACTGACTTCTACACATAAGACAACGATCGAGACATCTGACTGTCTAAGGAAGGCTATTGGAGTCACCAGACTTGACAACTGACTTCTACACATAAGACAACGATCGAGACATCTGAATGTCTAAGGAAGGCTATTGGAGTCACCAGACTTGACAACTGACTTCTACACATAAGACAACGATCGAGACATCTGAATGTCTAAGGAAGGCTATTGGAGTCACCAGACTTGACAACTGACTTCTACACATAAGACAACGATCGAGACATCTGACTGTCTAAGGAAGGCTATTGGAGTCACCAGACTTGACAACTGACTTCTACACATAAGACAACGATCGAGACATCTGAATGTCTAAGGAAGGCTATTGGAGTCACCAGACTTGACAACTGACTTCTACACATAAGACAACGATCGAGACATCTGAAATGTCTAAGGAAGGCTATTGGAGTCACCAGACTTGACAACTGACTTCTACACATAAGACAACGATCGAGACATCTGAATGTCTAAGGAAGGCTATTGGAGTCACCAGACTTGACAAAATGTGCAGTAAGAACATGTGAAAGATAATAGACAACAGTATACATGGAATATATAGAGAAGCAGCAGATACAATTGTTTAGACATCTTATGAAGATGAATGTTCAATTCCCCATAAGAACCTATACATAAGATCGAATCAGGGTACAGAGCCAAGGGCAAACCTAGAAAAAGATGTATAGACAACTTCAATACCATTCTGAATAAACACTACTATACTTCAACCAGAGCGACACACCTGTCTCTGAAATCTAGACTACATTTCATTCGCAAACCCCAACGCTCACCGGGAAGTGTGGAAGGTACGCAACACCACCTGGGGATAGACAATAGACAAGGAACAAATAAAAACACTACAAAAGTGTGCACACACACTGTGGCCGTCCCAACCTTTTAGGTATTATATAAATCTGGTTCTCGAAACGTGCAGACGTTTGACCAAAGGCACCACGAAAAACAAACAAGTCCTTCTTAGGACTACATCCCAATCCCCCAATATTCCTTTTGTCCATATAAGGACACGTAGACCAGAACCCAGGTCGAATCACCAGTCCCTAACAGGACAACCCAGGCCATTAGGCCACAATATACGCCCCGATATAACTAAAGGAAAACCATTCCACAGTTGAAAGGGGCGTGTCTGACTCTAGACAGACAAATCCACCAGCTAACAAACAAACAAGCAGACGTTTGTGGTAATGACAGACCAGTCTTGCATACATGGTATAAATATACTGGAAGTTCACAATGCATAATGGGTGCGTGCTGAAACTGATCCACGAGCACCTACTGAGTGGGGCACAACAATTAAAGATATATCAAGACTGAGACTGTGGTATTTTGTATTAATTGTGGTACTAGTGAAACATGATTCCTCCAGGGTAGAATGAGTATAGCATTCAACAATTCAGCTACAAGAACCATAAGCATGCATAAGATACGATATTTGCTGGAAGAGACTGAGTACACATAGACCTACCCTGACTGCAGTGATATCATTTCATAACTCAAAACAATATAGAAAGTATATTGTCGTGTCTTAGGCAAGAAACCAAGAAACATTTTTCAGGATCTACAAAGGGAAATGGATCCATTGTCCGGTGTTATATAGCATCTGACGATCTGATGAACGAAAGGAAGACAGCTATAACACGGTTCTCTCTGAATAATAACATAGTCTATGAACTGCATCTTCTTACCAACCTATTTGAAGAAATAGTACGGAGATAATAAAATACACGGGAGTGCTGTTTTACAGATGTTTGTGTCAGTTAGCGTGCACGTTACTTAATCTTCAGAGCTCAAATGAGCTTGACAGTGATGAGGGGTGTTGGCTGATGTTTTTGTGTGAACGATGGCTTCTTGTACTCATGAGCTTGACAGTGATGAGGGGTGTTGGCTGATGTTTTTGTGTGAACGATGGCTTCTTGTACTCATATATCAAGACTAATCCCATCTACAGTAAATTAGAGTATGCATTGGATATCCTTACACTTAGCTAGCCGCGGATTGGTAGATTAGACAGGATTTGTTGTTTTTCCATCCCAAGTGATGATGACCATCTGTTACATCCACTTTTGAAAATTCAATTTTAGTTATGTCCTTGATTATGAGTTCGTAGATGGCTAATGAGCCCTATTCGAGCTGTAAATGTCCTTGGACAGTTCGGACATGGAATGACGACTGTAGACGGATCTTGGTCTATCTGTGACTTTCTAGCAGGCTCTCCGCTGTTGAGCTCCTGCATTTCTCTTCTTTTCACAAGATGATGCGCTCTTTTATATTTTAGAACGCCATGTAGATCTATTTTGTGCAAGTTCTTCCCATGTATCGTGGTCTATTTCAAAGGCTTTCAGTGAGTTCTTTAACGAATCCTTGTAGTGCTCCTAGAGTCAGTGGGAAAAGCTTTTCCCTTTGGGTGAATTTTCGTGGATGTGAATATGACTTGCACTGGAGATTTTGATTAAAGTGAGGAGGAGTTGTGCAAAGCGTCGCCCTCACTCTCTTGTCGGACCTCATTTGAAATCAGTGGCAAAACGAATCGAGACGACTGGAAAAATTAGACGGGATACATAATGAGGAAAAGCATATCTTGGGTACCCCAGATACAGAAACTGTAGAGACGAGCTTCCACTTCGATTATGTTACCATGATGCAGAGAGTAGAATTTTGCTGTGCTCGTCAAAAACCTGAGCATCAGTGCTGACATGAACTACCCATCACATGATGATATTGAGAAGATTAAAGGAAACAGATTAAAGATGAGTAGCCATGGCTTGGCGGTGTAGTATTAAACGAGTATACACATTATGTAACCTGGAGAAGAGTGAGAAAAGTAAGTCTATCAAATTTGCATCGTCCAATTTTCTCGTAATCATGGTTTCCAGGAAACGTGACAATGACAATCCAGTTCATATAGATTCAGAAGTCTAGGAACTAATCATTGATAATTCCTCATGTAGAGATATTATTATCTACACTGATGGGTCTGTGGTTCGGCACGTGCGCAGTGCGTGTGCGTTCACGTCTCAATGCAGAGAGAATTGTATAACGGAAGTGTACTCCGTGAGTGGGTTGAGTCGATGATGAAGTCAGCTGTCAAACCTAGACCTTCCCTCTGTGCTGAGTAGAGGTGCCTTCATTTGTGTACCTAAGACACGTCGGTGTTGAGGGAAATGACGGAGCAGACCGATTGTCCAACGTGGCCACAGTGACTTGTGGCAGTTCAATAGAACGTGCTGATATTTTAAATACAATCATGAAATTGAACCAATTGCAATATGTTTATTTCTTCTTCCATATCTATAACTAGAATACTAGTTCTGAGAGTACAGCGTTGTGCTCCAAGAAACGAGCGGCATATAGAAATCAGAAGAAGAGTTATTAACCAACATAGAACCGGAAATGTCCGTTACCCGAGACTGGACGACATATTGAATATTAGATCGGGGCACATATGGACTTGTCCGAATTGTCGTGAGAATAACCTGACAACTAACTAACTAAAGCGAAATAGAACAGGCGAACATTCAAAATACATAACAATAACGTTTTCTGAATTCCAGAAATCTTTGGTAAATATTGATTCCGGCCTCACCCCTTGCGTGTATCATTTCTGTTGTTAAGCCAGCATTGCCTGTGGCTTTTCCTTTCTTTAAACTTTCTATTGCGTATATTACTTCTTTCTTTGTTGGTTCTGGCTCCTTTTCATATTCGTGTATTGTTTTGTTTTTGGTATTTCTTGGGTCATTATACACATCACTGGAGTATTCCTTCTATGTAAAATATGCTTCCGTTCCGTTAGTATGTCTCCATGTTTGTCTTTCGGCACTTTTAATGATAGTTGAAGGTTATTCATTAGCTACATCCAAATCTTCATTAGCTACAGCCAAATATTCATTAGCTACAGCCAAATCTTCATTAACTACAGCCAAATATTCATTAGCTACAGCCAAATCTTCATTAACTACAGCCAAATATTCATTAGCTACAGTCAAATCTTCATTAACTACAGCCAAATCTTCATTAGCTACAGCCAAATCTTCATTAGCTACAGCCAAACACACCTCAACCATCCCTATCATCATCTTAATTCCACTTGAGTTCACATAGTCTTCAAAGTACAAGCAGCAACACATGCACCAGAAATACATAACAGGGCCATAAGGGAGAACACAGAATACCAACACTACATCTGGTCAAATATGTGGTTATTGTTGATTAAGGAGGGTTAGGAGGGAGTTGGATGTCCAATACCATATCTCAAAGTAACTTGATGAAATCTGATGCGTCAGGCTAAAAAGAGAAAATATTACAATCAAACATAAATACAAAACATTGCACTCCATTACCAGCAAGGATTGGACTTAGATCTAACAAATAAAATGCATGGAATGGAATAAGATCTAACACATAACCAACAGGGTGGAAACAAAGATCAAACACATAACCAACAGGATGTGGACAAAGATCTAACACATAACCAACAGGGTGTAGACAAAGATCTAACACATACCAGCTGCTACCTTTGCTATTGCACCCACAAACCAACATAAGAATAAAGAAACAAATGATTAAGAGCATCTTTATACCAACACTATACCACCAATGTCAGACTTGACAACTGACTTCTACACATAAGACAACGATCGAGACATCTGAATGCCTAAGGAAGGCTATTGGAGTCACCAGACTTGACAACTGACTTCTACACATAAGACAACGATCGAGACATCTGAATGCCTAAGGAAGGCTATTGGAGTCACCAGACTTGACAACTGACTTCTACACATAAGACAACGATCGAGACATCTGAAATGTCTAAGGAAGGCTATTGGAGTCACTAGACTTGACAACTGACTTCTACACATAAGACAACGATCGAGACATCTGAATGTCTAAGGAAGGCTATTGGAGTCACCAGACTTGACAACTGACTTCTACACATAAGACAACGATCGAGACATCTGAATGTCTAAGGAAGGTTATTGGAGTCACCAGACTTGACAACTGACTTCTACACATAAGACAACGATCGAGACATCTGAATGTCTAAGGAAGGCTATTGGAGTCACCAGACTTGACAACTGACTTCTACACATAAGACAACGATCGAGACATCTGACTGTCTAAGGAAGGCTATTGGAGTCACCAGACTTGACAACTGACTTCTACACATAAGACAACGATCGAGACATCTGAATGTCTAAGGAAGGCTATTGGAGTCACCAGACTTGACAACTGACTTCTACACATAAGACAACGATCGAGACATCTGAAATGTCTAAGGAAGGCTATTGGAGTCACCAGACTTGACAACTGACTTCTACACATAAGACAACGATCGAGACATCTGAATGTCTAAGGAAGGCTATTGGAGTCACCAGACTTGACAAAATGTGCAGTAAGAACATGTGAAAGATAATAGACAACAGTATACATGGAATATATAGAGAAGCAGCAGATACAATTGTTTAGACATCTTATGAAGATGAATGTTCAATTCCCCATAAGAACCTATACATAAGATCGAATCAGGGTACAGAGCCAAGGGCAAACCTAGAAAAAGATGTATAGACAACTTCAATACCATTCTGAATAAACACTACTATACTTCAACCAGAGCGACACACCTGTCTCTGAAATCTAGACTACATTTCATTCGCAAACCCCAACGCTCACCGGGAAGTGTGGAAGGTACGCAACACCACCTGGGGATAGACAATAGACAAGGAACAAATAAAAACACTACAAAAGTGTGCACACACACTGTGGCCGTCCCAACCTTTTAGGTATTATATAAATCTGGTTCTCGAAACGTGCAGACGTTTGACCAAAGGCACCACGAAAAACAAACAAGTCCTTCTTAGGACTACATCCCAATCCCCCAATATTCCTTTTGTCCATATAAGGACACGTAGACCAGAACCCAGGTCGAATCACCAGTCCCTAACAGGACAACCCAGGCCATTGGGCCACAATATACGCCCCGATATAACTAAAGGAAAACCATTCCACAGTTGAAAGGGGCGTGTCTGACTCTAGACAGACAAATCCACCAGCTAACAAACAAACAAGCAGACGTTTGTGGTAATGACAGACCAGTCTTGCATACATGGTATAAATATACTGGAAGTTCACAATGCATAATGGGTGCGTGCTGAAACTGATCCACGAGCACCTACTGAGTGGGGCACAACAATTAAAGATATATCAAGACTGAGACTGTGGTATTTTGTATTAATTGTGGTACTAGTGAAACATGATTCCTCCAGGGTAGAATGAGTATAGCATTCAACAATTCAGCTACAAGAACCATAAGCATGCATAAGATACGATATTTGCTGGAAGAGACTGAGTACACATAGACCTACCCTGACTGCAGTGATATCATTTCATAACTCAAAACAATATAGAAAGTATATTGTCGTGTCTTAGGCAAGAAACCAAGAAACATTTTTCAGGATCTACAAAGGGAAATGGATCCATTGTCCGGTGTTATATAGCATCTGACGATCTGATGAACGAAAGGAAGACAGCTATAACACGGTTCTCTCTGAATAATAACATAGTCTATGAACTGCATCTTCTTACCAACCTATTTGAAGAAATAGTACGGAGATAATAAAATACACGGGAGTGCTGTTTTACAGATGTTTGTGTCAGTTAGCGTGCACGTTACTTAATCTTCAGAGCTCAAATGAGCTTGACAGTGATGAGGGGTGTTGGCTGATGTTTTTGTGTGAACGATGGCTTCTTGTACTCATGAGCTTGACAGTGATGAGGGGTGTTGGCTGATGTTTTTGTGTGAACGATGGCTTCTTGTACTCATATATCAAGACTAATCCCAT
The DNA here is from genome assembly GCA_034231615.1 of Meghimatium bilineatum. Taxonomy (NCBI): domain Eukaryota; kingdom Metazoa; phylum Mollusca; class Gastropoda; order Stylommatophora; family Philomycidae; genus Meghimatium; species Meghimatium bilineatum. The sequence continues at coordinate 8,548,701 of CM067306.1, forward strand.
CTACAGTAAATTAGAGTATGCATTGGATATCCTTACACTTAGCTAGCCGCGGATTGGTAGATTAGACAGGATTTGTTGTTTTTCCATCACAAGTGATGATGACCATCTGTTACATCCACTTTTGAAAATTCAATTTTAGTTATGTCCTTGATTATGAGTTCGTAGATGGCTAATGAGCCCTATTCGAGCTGTAAATGTCCTTGGACAGTTCGGACATGGAATGACGACTGTAGACGGATCTTGGTCTATCTGTGACTTTCTAGCTGCTCTCCGCTGTTGAGCTCCTGCATTTCTCTTCTTTTCACAAGATGATGCGCTCTTTTATATTTTAGAACGCCATGTAGATCTATTTTGTGCAAGTTCTTCCCATGTATCGTGGTCTATTTCAAAGGCTTTCAGTGAGTTCTTTAACGAATCCTTGTAGTGCTCCTAGAGTCAGTGGGAAAAGCTTTTCCCTTTGGGTGAATTTTCGTGGATGTGAATATGACTTGCACTGGAGATTTTGATTAAAGTGAGGAGGAGTTGTGCAAAGCGTCGCCCTCACTCTCTTGTCGGACCTCATTTGAAATCAGTGGCAAAACGAATCGAGACGACTGGAAAAATTAGACAGGATACATAATGAGGAAAAGCATATCTTGGGTACCCCAGATACAGAAACTGTAGAGACGAGCTTCCACTTCGATTATGTTACCATGATGCAGAGAGTAGAATTTTGCTGTGCTCGTCAAAAACCTGAGCATCAGTGCTGACATGAACTACCCATCACATGATGATATTGAGAAGATTAAAGGAAACAGATTAAAGATGAGTAGCCATGGCTTGGCGGTGTAGTATTAAACGAGTATACACATTATGTAACCTGGAGAAGAGTGAGAAAAGTAAGTCTATCAAATTTGCATCGTCCAATTTTCTCGTAATCATGGTTTCCAGGAAACGTGACAATGACAATCCAGTTCATATAGATTCAGAAGTCTAGGAACTAATCATTGATAATTCCTCATGTAGAGATATTATTATCTACACTGATGGGTCTGTGGTTCGGCACGTGCGCAGTGCGTGTGCGTTCACGTCTCAATGCAGAGAGAATTGTATAACGGAAGTGTACTCCGTGAGTGGGTTGAGTCGATGATGAAGTCAGCTGTCAAACCTAGACCTTCCCTCTGTGCTGAGTAGAGGTGCCTTCATTTGTGTACCTAAGACACGTCGGTGTTGAGGGAAATGACGGAGCAGACCGATTGTCCAACGTGGCCACAGTGACTTGTGGCAGTTCAATAGAACGTGCTGATATTTTAAATACAATCATGAAATTGAACCAATTGCAATATGTTTATTTCTTCTTCCATATCTATAACTAGAATACTAGTTCTGAGAGTACAGCGTTGTGCTCCAAGAAACGAGCGGCATATAGAAATCAGAAGAAGAGTTATTAACCAACATAGAACCGGAAATGTCCGTTACCCGAGACTGGACGACATATTGAATATTAGATCGGGGCACATATGGACTTGTCCGAATTGTCGTGAGAATAACCTGACAACTAACTAACTAAAGCGAAATAGAACAGGCGAACATTCAAAATACATAACAATAACGTTTTCTGAATTCCAGAAATCTTTGGTAAATATTGATTCCGGCCTCACCCCTTGCGTGTATCATTTCTGTTGTTAAGCCAGCATTGCCTGTGGCTTTTCCTTTCTTTAAACTTTCTATTGCGTATATTACTTCTTTCTTTGTTGGTTCTGGCTCCTTTTCATATTCGTGTATTGTTTTGTTTTTGGTATTTCTTGGGTCATTATACACATCACTGGAGTATTCCTTCTATGTAAAATATGCCTCCGTTCCGTTAGTATGTCTCCATGTTTGTCTTTCGGCACTTTTAATGATAGTTGAAGGTTGTTGCCTCTTGAATTAATGGTATGTAAAGTAAATACACTCGACGATCCGACCATACGGTCTTTATCAAGAACATTGCATAGTATACAGGACAAATACGGAACTACACTATCTATGATCATATGACAATAGTGTATGAAAGAACAAATAGAATATGCACGATATAAGCAATATATTCACATAACCCTGTGATATATTCACATAACACTGTGATATATTCACATAACCCTGTGATATATTCACATAACCCTGTGATATATTCACAAAACTCTAGGATATATGCTTCTGTTTACCTCACTTAGTACGTGTGGCAAATGTTAATCACACTCCAAGTCTGTACACTCTGTGTACCGCCCATTGTTACAGCGGCAGGAATTACAGGTGTCTATAATGTTTTTTGTGATCTCTCCAGATGGAACTTCCTAGTAAAAGGAAAAAAATAAGCTACCGATGAGAAATCTACCTACCTATCTACCTATATATATGTCTATATATGTTTTTATACGTATGTGTGTGTGAGGTGTGTGTGCGTGTGCGTGTGCGCGTGCGATAGAGTGAGCGTGTGCGTGTTTGTGTCTGTGGATATGTATGTATGTCGATAAATGGATATATATATATGTACATCTTTACGTATCTAAAGGTCTTTCTATATAACCATATATATGCATATCATATGTGTGTCTTTCTATATGTCTATCTGTATGTACATCTATATGTCTACCATATGTATGTCTATTTATAAGTTGATTTATCTATATGTCCATAAATGTTTATTTATATGTCTCTCAATTTATATGTCTATCGACATATATATATATATATATATATATATATATATATATATATATACATTTTGATAGGCAAACAGACAGATATGTGTGTGTGTGTATGTGTCTATATATTTGTCTCGTTATTGTCGTTACTACTTGCTATGTAGCTGTATATGTGTTTAGTTATATGATAACCTACATGTCCATCTATATATTTAAGCATATGTCTATGTATAAGTGCATATGTAAATATGTCAATCGATTAGCCTAAATATATATTTTTATGTATATGTCTATATATATCAACCAAATGTCTGTCTCTCAAATGTATGTCTATTTTATGTCTTTCTAATCATATGCCTATCTTTATGCTTATCTATATGTTTTGCTATATATATATATATATATATATATATATATATATATATATATATATATATATATATATATATATATATATATATATATATATATATATATATATATATATATATACAGATATATATTTATTTATATCTATATATATGACCTATAGGCAAACAAGCCAGGAGTAGACCAAAAGAATCACTCACAAGAACAATACTTAGAGAAAGTAATCCAATCAATATCCATCTCTGCCGTATGCGCTAACTTCAGCGTAAAAAGGAAAATGAATGAATGAATTAATATATATATATCCATATACCTATATGTCTGTCTATGTCTATCTTTCTGTAATTCTTCGATCTTTCTATTTCTCTGTTTGCAGAATATCTATCTGTTTCCCAATATATATATATTTGTTAATCTATGGATATATATCTATACATCATTCTTTCTATCTGTAAATTACATGGAGAAACTTGCTTACAATAGAGCTAGCTACATGTTGGATATAGTTATAAAACATATGCACAATCTTACGAAAATAGGAGAAAGCAACAGCTCAGCAACGGAGAGTAACTAGAAAGTTACTGGTAAACCAAAAACCGTCCACATTGGTCATTCCATGACCGAGCTGTCCAGTTACATTTTCGGATGGAATAGGGCTTATTAGACATCAATGAACTCATAGTCAAAGGACACAGTTCTAATTGAATTTCACGAGTGTATGTAACAAATGGTCATTATCACTTGTCCTGAACCATCAATAGTTGAACACTGATATTGTCTATTATCTCCGTAATTACTAAGCGTATGGGCTTCATATTTTGTATGAGTGGGTTATTTCATAACCACATTAAATATTTATGACTAAGTGTTTTCTTTAAACTGAAAGGGTTTATCGCAGGAGTCATTTTTATGACAGCAATGCTTGTTTGTTGGTAGTCATAAAAGTAGACGGATTTACCATACAAATTATCCTATTTTGCGTCAATGAGGGAAATACATCTTATTTGTTTATTATTTAGTTTTTTTTCCTCTCCTACTCTTCATTGGCTGTTAGGAAAAGTATAAATATACTGGCCGATTAAAAATACGATAAAATAAAAAGACGTCATCAGTGATTGAATTATATTGCTGTGAAATGCTTTTAGTGTGCATGTAATCCGACTATATTGGAACGGAAATCACCTTTTTTCTGGTGTGCTAAATATGTAGACGTTTATTTAGACGTTCATTGTTATATCTTAAAATAATGGCTACACTCCATTTCATTCATAGGTGTAACGCATATTCCACGTGTCTTTATTGTGGTGTCTTCACCATATCAAGTTTTAGCAATTATCTACAATATATCTTTTAGCAGCATGTACGACAAAAAAATTATATAGATAATTTCAATGAAGAAATTATTAAAAGAGAAATTCATATACTTTTAGGGGTGCAAAGGGAACGCATTGCTCTTGGCGGACCCAGGGTTGCAGATAACCAAGATCCCAAAAGTGCCTCCTCGTGGCGCACCCTGGTAACAGAAATACAGCGGATAATGCTGATTCTGGCTAAACCTTTTGGAGATCGTGTCCGTGAATGTGGAGGTAACAGATGGAATGAGATTTGACTGCAAAAAGACAGTTAATAACTCCGACACCAATGTGCCAACACATGCAGCAACACTGTCGACACACAGTGAAGCTAGAAAGTCTGGTAGAAGCATTGGAGGGCGGCCAATGTAGTCGGTACGAAGCAGGCAGATGTTCCAATAAAAATAAAAGCACAATGAGTACACTGAGACGCCCGTGTGGTGCCGGGGCCCGAAAGAGCAGTAAAGAATAGCAACACTGTTTACCTGCCACGCATGTCGTAAAAGGCGACTAAGGAGGTTATGGGATGGAGTTGGCTGTCCCATCCCCTATAGGGTCAGTGACCCAAAGCCATGCTGAAGTCGGATGTGTCAGGCCGAAAGGCGCAGATATCGCCGCAATGCTGTAAACCATGACACAACGCATTCCGTTCTCTGGACTACATCCTGCTAATCTGCAGGAGTTTAAGAACGAACAAAAGAAGAAGAAAAGAAGAAGTACACTGAGAAATATACACAGCGCTAGAGGGCAGCGTCATGTGTAAAAAGCATGGAAGACGGTTCGATGAAATTGGAACTAAAGCATTGTTTGCTCGAGACAAGCTTCTAGTTACCAGTGATCCCAGCCTGGGCCCAACTATACTGATGAGTCTTTCCTATACCGGAAGCGTGCTCATGGAGAGAAAAAGTTCAGTACCCGATGGGCACTGGTATAGCAGTCCGAGGTGACAAGCACTGTTCAGCTCTAGAACAAAGCACAAGTTCCTAACGTTCCTAAATATGTGTACAGATTCAGACCTGGACGAGGGGCTCACGAAGTTGGTGAATAACGCTTCGGCTAAGAAGACGAACGAGCCCGAGCCCAACTCTTCTATCAAGTTCTTCCTAAACCGGAACCAGGCTTGAGGACGAGAGTAGGTTTAGTGCCCGATGAGCACGGGCACAATACGTCTAATTACACATGTTCACTGACTGCGGAACGCCTCGTGCTGGACAGACGTGAAAGACAAACCGTCTCGGCATAGAGTCAGTACACATTCACCGTCTGGCGACAGATAGGAAGGCTGTCACAGGCTAGGGTAGCCCACCCGAATTGTCAAGGCATGCCGAAATCGGATGTGCTAGGCCTACACGGCGCATAACGGTGGCACAACGTAATCACGCTCCCGGCGGAAATCGCACGGATATCCGTGCTGGTTACAATGGAGCGAACGCAAAACAAACAAATACTTTAAATTGCAAAGATACATCGACACTAAAGAAATTGAAAACGTATCTTGAAAAGTGCAACGACATTCACATTTAAACCCAATAGAATTTGTTTGGACTAAAATTAAGCGAGCAATGGCGAAGTAAAATAAAACAGACAAACTTAATGATGTTCAGAAAATTGCATATACCATGTTCTCCGTCATTGCCAAAGAATTCTGGATAAAATGTGAAGACCATATATTGAAAGTCTTTCTTCTTCTTTTTCCGCTTTATATCAATTTGTGTTTTGCAGCGTCAGGGTTAGAAGAGTTCTATGGGCATGGTTTTTGTGTGTGTGCTTCATATATGTTTGTGTTCGCTGACTTCTGTAATTCATCGTTTGCAAGGTCTGCCCCTGGATTTTTATTCTTTGTGCCTGTATAGCAATTCTTTTTTGGGGGGACATTGTATGATGGTAGTCTGGAAGCATGTGACAACCACTTAATATGTTGTCGTCCTATGTAATCCAAGATTAGCATTGTGTTTGTTAGTCTTCTAATGTTGACGTTTCTTATTTATCTCGTATTTACTCCGAGGAGTTTACGTAGACCAGTCATTTCTGTTGTAACAAGTTTTCTTTTGTATTCTGTTGTTAATGTCCACCTTTGACATATTGGTAGCATAGTGATGGTATAATGATAGTTTTATATAGCGAGGATTTGGTGTTCATGTTCACATATTTGTTTTTTAAAAATAGGGGACATCTGTCCTAAGATCTGGTATGCTATATTTCATCTATGTTGAATTTCCTAGGTGTTTTTTTTTTGGTTTCATTTGACACCTTTGATATGATGCTTCAAAGATAAAGTGAATTCTGTACCTGTTTAAGTTGTTGATCATCGATGAGAATAGTGATGTTTCTTTCTGTTGTAGTTTTTTTTTAATTTTTTTTTTTTTTTGCGATTGGCACTACCTCGGTTGTTTTCTGTGTTTACCTTCATGTTAAAGTCCCTACATATTGTGTGCAAATTATTTATATGTTGCTATCTATAGTTGTCTTCTGATGTTGGTATTATTGCTTACTCGTATGCATAAAGAAGTTCACTCAGGATGTTGTTTAGATTGCCTTCATAATTGGTGTTGGCAATTTTACATATACAATGTATATAGAACCACATCTCTGTTGCCTCCAATCTCCCACTTTCCAGTTTGTTTATTGTCCAAGACTCGCACCCATATGTTAGTATAGGGGTTATATAGCACTGCAGAACTCTCTTTCTCACCTCTAATGACAAGGTCATATTACACAGTATATTTTTCATTTTTCTGAATGTTGTTTTTGCCTGTCCTATTCTGCATCTTATTTCTGTTGAAATTCTTCCATCTGCTGTTATAATTGTACCTAGATATTTGAATTGGTGGACCTGTTTTAATACTATATCATTCACTATGATCTTGCAAGGTGTGTTGTTTTCTTTCTTTGAAATAACCATTACTTCTGTTTTCTTGATATTTAGGAAGAGGCCCTTCTCTTTGCTTTCTGTGACTATTACTTTAATTAAGTTTTGAAGGTCTTCCTCACTTTTTGCAATCAGAACATGGTCATCCGCATATCTCAAATTATTTATGTTATGTCCTCCCACTGATATTCCTGGGATATCTACTATTGCACGCAATATGTTTTCACTGTAGAGAGAACAGGTCTGGTGAAAGCACACATCCCTGTCTGACTTCTTGTTTTATTTGTTGAAAAGGGCCAAATTGCTTTCCTACTCTTATTGCTGCTGTTTGTTGCCAGTACATGTTTTTGATTATTCTTAAATCCTTGCTGTAAATGTTCAGATTCTCTAGCATGTGTATAATTTCGCTATGTTTAACTTTGTCAAAAGCTTTAGTGTAGTCTATAAAACAGAGGTACAGATATGTTTTTACCTCTATAGACCTCTCTATTAGTGTTCTCAATATATAAATCGCATTGTTGGTGCCTTTGCCTTCTACAAATCCACATTGTTCTGGACTTATTTCTGGTTTTATTTTGTTTCTCACTCTCTTCATGATGATTCTGAGAAGTATTTTGGTTATTTGGCTCATGAGGCTGATTGTACGGTGTTCTTCACATTCGGTGGTCCCTGGTTTCTTAGGTAATGCTATGAATATGGATCTCATTAAGTCATCGGGTATGTTTCCGCTGTTATATATGTCATTCAGCAATTTTGTGATTATTTCAACTCCAAAGTTATCTAAAGCTGCTAATTCTTCTAATGTGATATTGTCTGGACCTGGGGCTTTGCCATATTTCATGTGTCTTAGTGCCTCCCTTAGTGCCTCCCTTTAGAAATATAAGAAAGCAATAAATCAAACAGTAAATGTGATTGAATAGATTAAACAGATGACTATGATCATGTTCCGAGTGTGTAAGTTCTACATTTCTCAATATTGACACACCAGACCAACATTCAGGCAATACCATTCTCCATGTTGATAACACGCATATCTAGTGATGATATCCTTAGTTGTGGAATCTTTCAGTATGCGTCTCGGAAGGTTGATGTACCTGGTTCAAACTCTGCGGTATACACTTGTGCTTTCCGATTGATGATAATCTACTGAAATATTTATGGTGCAGAGAAAATCACCAAAGACTAAAAATGGCAGATCGATCACTAAATCATCAATATAATATGCCATCAATATTTTTTCTAGTCTGTGTGGAAACTCTAATCTTTTCAAATATACGTTTCTATCTTCCTTGAGTAGGACGTTAATTCTCAAAGCTGTGTACACCGCGGGAGTTGTAATCGTCTACGTGTGAAATGAAGCTGTCGAGAATCACCCTCCATCGTCACAGTATGATCTATATCGCTATTACTTTATAAGAATCTACACAAACAACAATGAATACATAACCATGCTAAAATATTCACTTCTTACATTCCCTTCTCGGTCATAACACGGATAATCTTTAGCCATAGAGGACGCACAAATCAGAAAAATCAGGAATACAGCAGCCTTCATGTTGACACTCAATATAGAATTCCTTTCTGCAATTAGAGATACATTTATAATATTATATTCATATATTTATATTTACATTCATTTTATATAGGGTTTCTATAAAGTGGCGGTACACCAAATTTGCACCCAAACAAAATTTGTCCTCAATATGACGTCATTGAAAGTTATGTATTTCCATTTCCCAGCGTACAGATCCTCGCAGCAGATTACTGCTAATTCCAGAGTTAACTTGCATTTGTTGTGCTCACCAAGAATAATTGTAATTGCTGAACAAAACGTATACGTGGTAGAAGAAGTGTTTGATAATGGAGGTAACTAACTGAAAGATGTTATTACAATATTCGAGCAGACATTTCCTGATGTACAGGTTTCAAAATCTGCTGTAGAAATAACGTCATTGTGTTACGACCCACTTTACCCAAAACGTGATTTACATGAGCAGTAGTTTTTTCCGTAAGTATTATAGCGCCAATGACGTACCACAGATTCACAGTAAATATTTACAATTCATGTGACGTATTGTCACCAGCAACGCAATATGGTCCACATCGACGCTATGGACACCTTGTAGATTTATCTTTAAAATATAAATATCTAACACAAGTGACTGTACATAGTTATTGAGGAGCAGATGACAAATAGAAATACATTATTACAGTCAACACACTTAGATAAAATCGATACTTAAAGGTGACTATTACAGACGTACATGCACAAAATGTCTGACAAGATTAATCACTTCTGTGGATTAGATCGTAGAATTTCATTCTATTTTCTAAGTTTTATCTTTAGTATAAACTTGACTATTTCGTTACTAGAACAGAGTTTTGTTGTGCTTTTCTTCCACTTTTGTTTCTCCGGATCTGTGTATTTGTTTCATCATGTGATATTGTTCCCACAAAGTGGTCTTTCTTATGGATTCTCTGAACGTTCCGCGATTCTGGGGGAGTTGACCTGTCGTAGAAACATGTTTAAGCAAACTGATATATCACTGCATCATCGTCGCCTTGTGAGCATTCTCCCCCTGTTGTCGTTAACTCTGCCTTCAGCTATTAATCTTTCATGTTTTTATATGGTGTTCAAAATATCCACAATATAATTACTAGTTACATTACTCCTGTAGTTTGTTTTTGTCTCAGTATTCCATATTCTTGACATCCCTGAAGAACACGTTCTGCTGTTTGGGGTGTCTGTCCAGATATACATATGACTGTGTTACCAGCATGCAGCTGTATTTACAAATGGCGACGGAGTCTATTGTGTCATGCTTAGAGTAGTAGAATGACAGCTTGTTCTTGTATGTTCATAATTTGATAATCGTCTTGTGTTGTAACCTAACAGTTAAATCGCCTAACTTTCAGTCGATGTCTTTAAGAGGTTCAGTAATATGGCATGAACCGAAAAATCAGGCTACTGGTTGTTACTTCTACTGGACAAATATTCATAGTTTCCACTTTTAAAAAAAGGAAGTATGTGGTTTACCAAAATATTGAATCTGTTTCGAAACCAGTGCCTCGTGATCCTAATACGTGTCAGATACACATCGCACCAGAACAATATCTGTCGGACGTGAGTGAACCATCAGAAGGTGATAGTTCATCTGCCCTAGAAACAAATTCAAACTCGGATTATATATTAGTGAATGACGGTGTTCAATTAATTAACCATTCAGAACTTTCAGATCCAATACGTGATCTCGCTCTTACCAAAGGACACGCTAAATTACGTGGTTCGCGACTCAAAGAATGGAATCTTTTAGCACCCAATACTCCGATATCTGAATTTTGTTATAGACACAGAGAACTTGTTCAATACTTTGAGCTGGGTAATGACATTTGTTATTGCAGAGATCTACACTGTCCAATGATGCACCTCAGCCATGAGTACATAGTGAATGAATGACGACTTTTCATCGACTCTTCCAAAACTAGTCTAAAAAATCTGTGTTATTGAAAAACGTAAATTTATATTCATTAATTTCAGTCGCCTACTCTGTTCATATAACGGAAACTTATGACAATATGGCTATACTTTTGGCCAATATAAAGTACAATGACTACCAATGGCGGATTTGTGGAGACCTAAAAGTCATTGCAATTCTCACAGACATGCAGACTGTGTATACTCAATTTTGTTGCTTCCTATGTGAATGGGACAGCCGCAACAGACAGGAACATTATGCAAGAAAGGTGTGGCCTATAAAGGATCATGTGCAGCTGGGGCATACAAATATAATCTACCAGCCATTAGTTAACAAAAACAGCAGCATTTTACCTCCGTTGCATATAAAGTTGGTGCTCCTAAAGAATTTTGTAAGAGCGTTAGATATATCGTGTAAAGCTTTCACATATCTTCGAGAAAAGATTCCTCACGTTAGCGATGCAAAGATAAAGGAAGGTATCTTTGTAGGAACCCAGATTCAGAAAATTATTGCCGATAAACAATTTGAGAACTTGTTATATGGTTGAGAACTTCGCGCATGGATGGTGTTCAAATCTATTGTCGCTAATAGTCTGGGAAATCATAAATCTGTCGACAATGTTCATATTGTCAAACAGTGTATAGACGCATACAGAATTATTGGCTGTAACATGTATCTAAAAATCCATATGCTCGATTCGCATCTTGACTTTTTCCCTGACAACCTTGGGGAAGTCAGCGATGAACATGGATCATGATTTTATCAAGATATCGCCCTGATGGAGTCACGTTATCAAGGACAGTGGAATGTGACCATGCTTGCCGATTACTGTTGGATGCATCATCGCAATGTATCACATGTTATTCACCGATGGAAGTCGACTACAAAGAAATTCAAGGCTACATAACTACTTCTTCTGTTATGAATGGTGTTGTAATACTGTCAGTATTGTTAAACAACTTCAATTGCGTATTTCTAGAGATCCCGACCTGATAGAGAAAAACGGTTTGCAGATTTAAAAACAGCGCATTAAAAGTGACAAGAAAAATATAGACATGTTAGAGAAAGTAAACACAAAACATATCTTCGTTAGTCACTGAATTAATCCCATATCCTCTATGCTAGAGGTTAATTCTGGAATAAACATTAGGAGGCTGTCAACTTTAAAATGATGATTTTCGAAAAGCCGTTTGTCTTTGTGAAGCAGATATTTTGAAGTGTCAGATAATAGTTTTGTCTATACGACAGCATCGTGTTGCTAATGTTAGGTTACCAGATCAGTCTATCTGGAGAGAACTTACAGTAGATGAAATAAAGATAATGTATTAGGTATTATGTATGTTGATTATTCTCTTCACACACCGGAAACATTAATAGGCGCTCAGATCTCCGCTTCAGAAAAAGGGTATAACGGCTGATGATTCATGTTCTATGTTTTTTCACTCCTTTTTTTTGAAATCTTTGGCAAGTATTCTCTCCATCCTCACTCCCAGTTCGCGCATTCACGATATTAACTCATGCTCATTCATCTCAAAATCCTCTGATCATGCGAGCTCACGAAGAGCAATGAGTATGTCTGCTTAGTCGATAGGCTATGATGGCGAGGCTAGACAATTGGTCGACCCCCTTCGTTTCCTTCCACACCCTCGTCTCCGGGGACAAAGATAAGCGTCAGTTTTCGTAGTGATGCCCATATTTTAGCTCTCTATAATGACTCCACCCATCCCCTATCTACGTCACCTGTTTTGACTTTCTGAATCATATTCAGTGAGTCACTTATATGCACGCATTGGAATAGACTTGCTATTCCAGCTAGTGTCTGCTTTACGGCAAGTATTTCTATTGCTAGACTGCTTGTTGTTGCGGTAAATCTTCCACTGGCTTCGTGTACTGTTCTTCCTCGTGGTCTGGTAGTAAGGACCCATGCGCATTGGTGGTGACGGATGACCCTCCCGTCCTTGCAAATCACAACATCTGTGCCATCGCATGTTCGCAGACGAGTGTCTTGACCTCATCGTCTGCGCTCACAGAGCTGTGTTCCCTGAAATCTATATTGAGTATAATGACGGTCTTGACTGCCTCCTTAAGGCCAGATTAAACCCCCAATATTAGTATTTTTATTTAAAATTGATAATTTTAGTTTTTTAATCCATTTGAAAGTGTAAACATTTGTGCAAACAATGATACATGTTTAGTTATAATCATCCATCTGGAAGTATTTTAAATTAGTGTGAAAAGTTTCTATGGTTGCTGGTTATTTGGGTAAATTAATAAGAAACTAGAATGGAGAGGCCATGTTCACAAGCCTATGGGCATAAGACTCTTAGATACAATTTAAGTAATAAGGAGTATATCATTTATAGAGAATGGCAGAATATATAAAGGGATTGGAGGAGCAGGAAGACTAAAAAAAGCAGCAGTAAAAAGAATTCAGGGTCATTGCTAAAAAAGGCACATTAGGTAAAATGTGGGAAATCTAGACTCTATGAAGAAAGCAATATGGACACTTTGGGAACTGTCTGTCTCTATCACAGCTGGTTTCAAATGCCGATCGCAACTCTTTATTGGTAACATTGTGTGTACGTGAAGTTGTCAGTCAACTAAAATCACAGTTCAGTCAACGGTCAGCAAACTTATGTGACCATTACACAAGATTTTCATTTAAAGAAAGATCTGCCCAGGTCACATAGCCAACCCTAACACAAGAACTACATACAAAATTTATCACCAAATACTCACCGGAGAAATGAAAACGTTTTCACCAACAAGGACAGCCGTGGTACAGAGAATGTACATGAGAACAGCTTATATATCAAATCTGTCAGACGTGACTTTCCGAAAAAAATCGGTCTATAATTACAATATTCTTTTGCTAACAGCCAACAAAAAAAATGTATTTGGCATTAAACCAGGTCATCTTGCAGTGAATATTACATATAGATACAACTCTGACAAAATTATTCTATGTATGTTTTCCGTATCTCAATTTTCAAATGTTTCATATCATATTGAATCATCTCTTCCATATGTGTCATGCAAGAAAATTATTCTCATCCCGCATTTAGTGAGTGCAATGGTATGTTCTAATAGAAAGATAACTGATCTTGGTTGAGCCCATTACGTACAAGCTGTGAAGTATTAGACGTAATAGTGTGATAGCAATGCCACGTTGCAAATAATATAATAATTGGATAACTGAAACCAAATAGAACAGTTGGACTACGTGTTATATATTATATAGAGTTTATTACATTTGTGCTTATTACACGATATTTCTAACAACACGAGGATGTCATTCGTGGCACATGACCGAGTGGTTAGGACGTTGGTCTCCCACCCGTGAGGTCCAGAGTGCGATCTCCGGTAAGGACTGCTTTTTTTTTCTGTCGGAGGGTAAATCAACAAAATTCACCCTGTACATTTACTTGGCGACACCAAGAGCATGCGACCTTTGTCACACAGCTACAAAATCCCTCGCTGCAACTTCTTAACAGGAAACATGCAGTATTTGAAAGTTTGACAGTTTGTGGTCGTGGAGACTATCTAGAGCAGTGTTTCCCAAAATGTATGTGGAATAAAATCGCGAGCACTGGTACTCTTCATTAGCTACAGCCAAATCTTCATTAGCTACAGCCAAATATTCATTAGCTACATCCAAATCTTCATTAGCTACAGCCAAATATTCATTAGCTACAGCCAAATATTCATTAGCTACATCCAAATCTTCATTAGCTACAGCCAAATATTCATTAGCTACAGCCAAATCTTCATTAACTACAGCCAAATATTCATTAGCTACAGCCAAATCTTCATTAACTACAGCCAAATATTCATTAGCTACAGTCAAATCTTCATTAACTACAGCCAAATCTTCATTAGCTACAGCCAAATCTTCATTAGCTACAGCCAAACACACCTCAACCATCCCTATCATCATCTTAATTCCACTTGAGTTCACATAGTCTTCAAAGTACAAGCAGCAACACATGCACCAGAAATACATAACAGGGTCATAAGGGAGAACACAGAATACCAACACTACATCTGGTCAAATATGTGGTTATTGTTGATTAAGGAGGGTTAGGAGGGGGTTGGATGTCCAATACCATATCTCAAAGTAACTTGATGAAATCTGATGCGTCAGGCTAAAAAGAGAAAATATTACAATCAAACATAAATACAAAACATTGCACTCCATTACCAGCAAGGATTGGACTTAGATCTAACAAATAAAATGCATGGAATGGAATAAGATCTAACACATAACCAACAGGGTGGAAACAAAGATCAAACACATAACCAACAGGATGTGGACAAAGATCTAACACATAACCAACAGGGTGTAGACAAAGATCTAACACGTAACCAACAGGGTGTAGAAAAACATCTAACACATAACCAACAGGGTGTAGAAAAACATCTAACACATAACCAACAGGGTGGGGACAAAGATCTAACACATAACCAACAGGGTGGGGACAAAGATCTAACACATAACCAACAGGGTGGGGACAAAGATCTAACACATAACCACCAGGGTGGGGACAAAGATCAAACACATAACCAACAGGGTGGAAACAAAGATCTAACACATAACCAACAGGATATGGACAAAGATCTAACACATAACCAACAGGGTGGGGACAAAGAGTTGATTTATTGATAGAGTGGGCACATGCACATAACTTAATAATAGGGAATACATTGTTCAAACAACATCCAAGAAGATGGTGTACATGGATTAGCCCAGAAGATAATACACGGAACGAAATTCATTACATTTTAGTCTCTACAAGACATAGAAACAGTATTAGATCTATGAAAACAAGGCCATATGCTGACTGCAACAGTGATCATATATACTGGTGGCGAAATTTTGTATACGATTAAAGAAGATCAAAATTTCACCAAGAAATATTAAATTAGATTTAGAATTATTAATATATATGTCGTTGTTGTTATTCTGATGTTGATACTATTGCTTGATACCAAAAGTAACCAATCAAAATCTTGGGGGGAAAGTCAGAGTCACTTTTGAAAGACTAAACGAAATTTACAGGACTGTATATATAACGAAGGACTCAAAATATGCAAACACTGGTAACGTACGTGGTGCATATAAATAGAATGGTATGGATATGTCGTTGGGTCACTGTGCTATTCCGGGTATTGTAAAAATGTGAACTATTTAGCCAGGGAAGAAAACTGATTACAAATGGTAACCTCTCCTGTTTGGTTTGCTTGTAAACAGTGTAACATGTAAACATTCTTGTGTACATAATTATTATAATGTATAAATGGTGAGATCATTTCCTTGTGTTTTGATCCGTTCCTGGTGAGACATTTCAGAAATATTTCAAGTTGTACTACGTGTTATTATTCTTCTGTGCTCTTTCTCAAACTCCTGCAGTTTAGCAGGATGTATTCCAGATAATGGAATACGTTGTATCATAATTTACAGTGTGGCTGCGCTATCTGCGCATTTAAGCAATACGCGTGCGACTTCAGCACATATTCATGGTCACGTTTACTCTCTACTGGATGGGACAGCCGAACTCGGCCTCAAAACCTCCTTAGTCATCTGTTGCGACATGCTTGACAGATAACATGCTTGATAGATTGCTATTCTTTGCTCCCCATTCAGGAACCGGCAACCCATATACGATCGATCTATCTATAAACCCGTATTACATCAAACTTCACAAAGAATACCACATCAGACTCCACATAGGATACCACATCAGGCTCCACATAGGATACCACATCAGGCTCCACATAGGATACAACATCAGGCTCCACATAGGATACCACATCAGGCTCCACATTAGATACCACATCAGGCTCCACATTAGATACCACATCAGGCTCCACATTAGATACCACATCAGGGTCCACATTAGATACCACATCAGGCTCCACATAGGATACCACATCAGGCTCCACATTAGATACCACATCAGGCTCCACATTAGATACCACATCAGGCTCCACATTAGATACCACATCAGGCTCCACATAGGATATCACATTGGATGCTTCAGCGCACAGTGTCCTTCGGCAATTTCTATCTTCAATTATGCGGATTAATGAGGAAAAATCTTGACCTGTCCAGTATTTGATATTGTCTGTCCATGTTTGTATTTGTTCTCCTCTGCTTCTTCCACCTTCGCAAGTTCCCTATATTATTGATTTTGACAAATAATAATTTTAGCATGCACGTCCAACCCATGCTAGTTTTCGTCATTTCACTATTGGAAGTAATGGTTCTTGTGCACCTACATAAATCTGTATTTTATTTTATGTACACATTTGTCTTATGCTGTTTTGTCATTTGTATTCGAAGGCCAGCAGATATCTCTCCATATCCGAAGTGAGTTTCAAGTTCTCACAAACATAAATCACAACAACAAGCACAACATAAACCCCAACAACAAGCACAACAACAAGCACAACATAAATCACAACATTGATTTCTTCTTGTTCTTTTTGCTTATTTTTTTAGAAAACTTCATTCCTCACTTGATCTCTTCTTGTTCTATTTGTAGCTTTTCTTAGGCCTATCATTTCACACATAATAAGCTTTATTTCGTTAACTTTAGTTAGTTTCCATGTTTGACATTGATAACACAATGTTGGCACGAAGGCTGATTTTATAATTTGTCTTTTAGCTCCTAACGAAATACCGTACAATGTTTGTTCATTTTTCTGAAGCGAAATTTGACAACTTCTTGTATTTGGTATGTTACAATACGATGTGTAAACAACAAGATATTTGAACTGACGTACACTCTATTTGAGAACCATTCATAATAAATTGTTATGTTTGAACACGATTTACTTGGCAAACTCACTTACTTCATCTGGATTGTACAACGGAGTTTAATTTTTATTGCGTTGGTGGTGGTACCTACGTGCACAGACTGTGTGGTGGTGGTACCTACGTGCACATGGTGTTTGGTGGTGGTACCTACGTGCATAGGGTGTTTTGTGGTAGTACCCTATGTGTACAGGTTGTTTAAGTTGTGGTAAACTTCGACACCATGGCTTGTAAATGTGCGTTAAAATGCGGAAACGTGTGCTAATTGTGAACGCACTGACAAATTTGAACCTCAGAATAGTAAAGACAATTCACTTTTTGTTCGTTTAGAAATCCGTTCACCTTTCTGTGTTCAAATACCTCACAATATTTGACTAATAGTGTTGATTTTTTGCGTACGATCTTATAATTATACTGGTGTTCGGTGAGGCACCGTTTACGGAACGTTAATGATGTCACCGCGATTCGAAGACATCTGATTTTCTCTAAATAGTCACAAAAAATACCCACGAAAACGAAGAAATTATTTGGGAATTGGCGATAAACTCAATCAAAACTGTATCTACGGCCCTTGCTGGAAGTGAAATTCTCATGTTCATAGATTTTTTTTCTGTTTCCTGGACGGAAATATCGCAGCCAAATAGTAAACCACGACACAGCGCATTTCGTTTACCTGACTAAATCCTGGTATTTTACAGGTAAACCCCCTTGTCTTCTGAGTTCGTTCAGAGAAACGGAAGTTACCAGGGAAGATGGATGAAAGAAGGTCCCCCTCCGGAGATATAAAGAACTCACAACTGACTCATGACTAGTCTCAGGTATCTGTGTGCAGATACTTGAGACCAGTGTACGACCTGTGTACAGATACTTGAGACCAGTGTACGACCTGTGTACAGATATGGAAACTATCACCTGAAAGGCCGACTTTGATTGTCCGTTAATTTCTTTGGTAGGTCTAGGCTTCTTTTTGGCATGCCACTCCAAGTATATAAATAGTGCCCAACGAAAATCACGACAATTATTTTTTTAAAGTAACGAATGAAGTTCTATATCGAGGTCTTGACTACGAAGGTCTCGACTGACATCGTCACTGAACGTATTAGATGACTGATGGACTGCCACTATTTAGAATGTCCGCAATTACATGCTGCTAATACCTTAACACAGTGGAGCACTCAGAAGGTCGTGTGTCAACCACCGGTGACCAAAAAACCAAAAAACCAACCACAATGCAAAATTATATTTTTAGAAGATGATGATGTTCGTCCGTCGTGATCGACGATGACCAAAAACTCAACCATAATAATAATAACAATAAATAATAAAATAATAGAGTTAATAGTGCGTTTTTAAATGACTAGCAAGTCCAATGCGCGCACAAAATGTTCTTTTACAGAATTGACAACAATAGAAGGTATCTGTGTGAGGTTAAGATGTTTTTTCTTTTCTACGTGTCCGCTTCTTTCTTTCAGTTTCTTGTCTGAATTCTTCCGCCGCTAGTGCTCCCGTTCTAATGATGTAACGCCATGCTGTTCTATCCTGAGCGAGGCTCTCCCAAGCGCCTACGTCAATGTTAAGATGTTTCAAGGATGACTTGAGCGTGTCTTTGAAACGCTTTTTCTGTCCACCAGCTTTTCGAAATCCTGCCTTGAGTTCTCCATAATATATTTGTTTTTGAAAACGCGAGTTCTCCATACGCACAAGATGGCCTGCCCAGCGTGCCTGCGCCTTAATAAGTATTGTGTGGATGCTTATTGAGGTTGATTTTTCCAAGACTTCGTAGTCTGGTACTTTGTCCCACCAATGGATGTTTAGTAATTTACGTAGGCAGGTAAGATGGAAATGATTTAACTTTCTTGCATGTCTAGCATACACTGTCCACGTTTCGCAGGCGTATAGTAAGGTTGGTATAACAGCAGCATGATATACTTGTAGTTTGGTGGTTGTTCTTATACCTCTTCTGTACCATACATCGTTGCGTAATCTGCCAAATGCAGCACTAGCTTTTGCCAGTCTATTGTTAATTTCCACATCAATGTTGACATCGCGAGAGAGAGAGCTTCCAAGGTAAGTAAAATTGTCGACTACCTGCAGTTTTTCCTGATTGACGATGATGGAAGTAGCAGTATGTTGGCCATTTGAAGATGATATGACTATAGTGAGGGGTTTATTTGTGTGAAAACCCCACCAGCATTCTATCTTTACAATTGTATGTTTTTATGTTGTAATGTCTTGTTGGTGATCATTCCCTTGAAGTAGAGGGCCGTCCAACTTGTGGTATTGCACTCCGTCAATGAACTTAGGTCGAGTGACCCGCGGAATGTCAAGATCTCATCTGTTTGATACTGCATATCGAACTTACACCCAAAAATCAACTTGCAGAAAGGAACATTCTTCTCAGGGACAGTCTCAGAAGAAATCATCAGACTCAGGACTCAGAATCATCCTGCATGTCTTTCTAAATTTGGTAGACATGACACATTTCTTGTGTATCGGTAGACTGTATGTGGTAGACATGACACATGTCTTGTATGCCGGCAGTGTGTCAGTGCCCCCAATTACATGATGTTAATACCTACGCAGTGTGCCGGTGCCCCAAATTACATGATGTTAATACATACACAGTGTGTCGGTGCCCCCTATTACATGATGTTAATACATACACAGTGTGTCGGTGCCCCCTATTACATGATGCTAATATCTGCACAGTGTATTTTGCCCATAACTGCATGAACCTAATACTGCGTATGTCAGTGCCCCCAGTTAGACGATGCTTGTATCTACACACTGTACCCAGCAGAATCACGACCAATAAAAATTGTCAATATTACTTTTACTATTATTGCTTTCCTATTGCTATTATTGCTATATATTATTACTATATTATTGGGCCTACTATATATTATTTTTAGATATGTTATTACTATAAAGGCTTATTAATAGTTTTGCTATTCTGACGCCATCTTCTACCTCTATGCTTACCGGAACTTGTGGCTAATTCAAATCATCAGTCACCTTGGAAAAGACAATAAACAATAGGCAATGTCCTTACAGCATAAAATTAATCATACTAAGTCAATCCTTTACATGTAAGGCGCCATAAAAATATCTCTAGTTAATGTTATTAATAAAGATGCGCGCGTCCTGGTACCATCACATCAAGTGGCATATTTCCGCTGTAACTTCACATAGATAACTCACTTAAGATTAGATATATGTTGCTAATTTTAGAATAAAACCTTCCCAGTTTGAAGAGCTCTAATACACATGTATATTTTTACCCATCTATGGCTACTACGCTTCCGATTAGTTCTTTCATCTTTACCGTTTCTAATTGCATTATCTCTACCGTAATTTAAAACTCCTACAACCCACAATTTATTTTTCTTTGAACAGAATGAAGTTAACAACGCAGACTTTGTAGGATATCGTCCAAACATTCAGGTCACAAGCCAAAAATGGCAAACAGAAAGATTTGAATCTTCAATCAAAGAAGGTAAATAGGTGGAGTCTTGGAAAAATAGCCTACATACCCTGGGAGCGTCATTTAAAAAAAAAAATTTAATTTCTTTTTTAATGCGCACTATTTGCTTCTTATAGAGATGAACTCAGATCAGATTTTATATTTCCTCCTCTCCGTATCAAATGTTAGCAACGCATATTCGTCAACGTTTGTGAATCATCCATTTTGGCACACCATAACAGACTGTTCTTTATTGATATGTTTGTTTTTGTCCGTCTGTTGAACGCAATGCTCAAGGAAGGACTTGTTATCTTTGTCTGATTTCTGCCATCTCAGATCAGTGTATTAAAAATCAGGTATACCGAATCTTTGAACATTTCCGTTCATGCTCCGATGAAAACACCAGAACGTCTTATAAGAGATTTATCTGAACTTATCTGCTTGCAGAACTCATTTCACATTTCTTCCTTGGCTTGTTGAGAATGTCTTGAAGAGTACCATAGAGACAACTGCTTCAATGTCGTTACGTTATTGGACGGTGCGAAGTCGGAGTTGCGTGCTTTCTGTCACGCCTTGGCTGCATGCCGTTTGTTCCTCCATGCTTTATCTATGTACTCATTCCGCCATGGTGGCTGGTTCGACTCACTGCGCCTTGGGCGATTGACCTGCAACTTCCTGCACTTAATTTTGCTTATCGTGTCAAGGTCCGAGTTGTCATACTGGAAAGTCCGCGGAACGTTGGTACGCTTCCCGTGATTGTGCTTTTTTATCAGAATGGTGCAAAGGTAGTGATCGCTGCCGTGTTGCCCTAAAACATCCACCTGCGTAGAGGGGCCACTGCAGCGGAAACCAATGCCAGGTCTATGCTACAGTCAGTGTCTCCAGATCGGCTGGAAGTCCTAGTCATTGTACCATCACTGAGACACAAGACATCGACGGTTACCAACGCGTCCTCGAGGTCTTTCCTTTGCTTGGCGTTTTCCCTGTCTTCTTCTGACATTGAAGTCTCTGCAAAAAACAGTGACCTTTTCGTCTTGCTCGAGTAAGTTTTCCCAAATCGTATTGTCAATCTTGCCATTGCGAGCATACACGTTTACAATGACCATAGGTGCAGGCACCTGTATCCTGACAGAGTGAACGTTCATCTCGGTGTAGTTCCACTGAGACATGTCCATCACGGATGACGTTCTACTGCTACGTACCAGTATTGCCTGACAAAGGTGAGTCCGATTGTAGAAGGCTGTGAATCCCGTAACTGAAATCGTGTCTACCCCAAGGTTAGTCTCTTGCAAAGCGATTGTGTCGGCGCTGTATATGAGCTTATCGAGGGTGGTTCTTTGTTAGTTGACACTCGAGCAGTTCCAGTACAGGATGAGCATGTGACTGCTGCCCAGCCTGTTACACTTATGTTGTCTTCTTCCTGCCGCTTTATTTTTCGTTCTCTTTCCGCGTCTACGTCGGCGTAAAGGTCGGTGGTCGTCGGTGTTTCCTATGTCAACCATTATATCAAATGAAATATCATGAGAGAAATTACCTATGCAAATCTCGGCCAGTGCACAAAGCTCCGTAGCACGGCCAAGAATCAATGTGTCATGTTAAATATACATTATAATACAATATACAAATACAATAAAATATGCTAATACATTAGAATATAGAAGTGCACTACAATACATATAAATATATACCTAGATGTCAGGCGGAGGATTGTCACCACCCTCTCTGGTCTGTGTACGGAGGATGAGTGGAATGAGACATCACTGCAAAGACGGTCCAGCCCATTCTTAAAAGGTCGCATAACACTGCCCCAGGCCCTGACGGTATACGATATGAGGACTCCATCATCCTTAATGAGAATAACATAAATGATCTGGTTGGTGAGTTTAAAGGAAGCATCAAGAACGGTACTATCGAGAAAGAATGGCTGCACAGCTACCTATTACCACTAAGAAAGCCCAATTGAAAACTAGGCCCTATCAACGGCTACCGAATGACAACGTTGCATAACACCACGAGTAAATGTATTGCGACGATTATAACACAGCACCTCGCTCAAGACCTGGAAGAGACCCTCATTACTCCGGGATCTCTCAGGGTCTACAGACGTCAGAAAGAAACATGGCGCAACGCCGCTGTTTTCGCCTACGACGTATTCGGGGGGGGGGGGGGGGGGCTTCCATGCAGGTCGGGAAACGTGTGCTGTCGCGATTGATTTGGAGGACGCGTATAACAGAGTGCCGGTAGAGTACCTCATCAACACGCTCTTGCTCTTTAATGTTGATCATTACGTCATCAGATGGATATCAGCGGTGTTGCTCGAAGGTGGCTCTCAGGTGCGGTTGTTAGATATCTAAACCCATAACAATACGCACAGACCTTCCACGGGGATCTTCCCTCTCGCGCTTATTATTCAGAATCTACAACGTGGCAATCACACAGCAGCAGCTCTACGGAAGAGTTAGGACACTGTCTTTTGTCGACGATATCCAGATATACAGACAGGGAAGGGTTAAAACAGAAACTGTCGGATCACTGGAGAATGATCTATACCGTATGGCCTGCTAGTGTGATAATTCAGGGGCATTGATCAACCAAAAGAAGTCTGCGGTGATATGGTTCTTTCTTAACAATCACATCGTAAAGTCTGCGACAGCGACGATGGAGATGAGAGGGTACGATGTAATCAGGACCTCATCTTTACAATACCTGGGCGTGCGTTTTGATCGTAGTCTGTGCTTTCGTGAACATGTTGATCATGTTATTCCACAGGCCAGCACAGGACTTTCAGCTCTGAGAGTGATGCAACGGCTGAAGGACTTTCAGCTCTGAGAGTGATGCAACGGCTGAAGGACTTTCAGCTCTGAGAGTGATGCAACGGCTGAAGGACTTTCAGCTCTGAGAGTGATGCAACGGCTGAAGGACTTTCAGCTCTGAGAGTGATGCAACGGCTGAAGGACTTTCAGCTCTGAGAGTGATGCAACGGCTGAAGGACTTTCAGCTCTGAGAGTGATGCAACGGCTGAAGGACTTTCAGCTCTGAGAGTGATGCAACGGCTGAAGGACTTTCAGCTCTGAGAGTGATGCAACGGCTGAAGGACTTTCAGCTCTGAGAGTGATGCAACGGCTGAAGGACTTTCAGCTCTGAGAGTGATGCAACGGCTGAAGGACTTTCAGCTCTGAGAGTGATGCAACGGCTGAAGGACTTTCAGCTCTGAGAGTGATGCAACGGCTGAAGGACTTTCAGCTCTGAGAGTGATGCAACGGCTGACACAAAACAATATCAGCTAGTAATCGTATAAGTGGTTTTTGTCCTCCCTGTCAATGAATATGCAAGCGCCACTATCAACGCCAGTCACACAAAGATTGAGAGGATGAAGAGAATGAATTCAAAATGAAGCGATGCGAATCATGCTTGGTTGCACAAGTGACACACCCTGTGTGGTTATGAGATTTCTCCTTGATTTTCCGAGCATATCTCACAGAATTGATATGTGGGGTGCACGTGTATACCTCAGAGTGAGTTCTGACATAGACCACCATGCACTATGAGCAATTTTTCTCATTCTTAGATGCGCATTCTCACCAAACATATATCGAATGTTGTACATGCTGATGGTTCCCGTAACTAGCTAGCTAAACACATTCCTCAATCTGTATTACATGTGCCCATTCGTACTCATGCCATAGCTCAATACTGAATTCCCTTAATCGTAGCTTGTATGTGTCATCGGTACTTTCCTAGGTCCCATAAAGAAATTCGTATACAAAACATAAAACGTGCTCCAAACACGTTTCCATACATTACGAACTGGGGTATTCCCTTGCGTAGATGACATCTTGAGACTTTATAAGATGATGTCACTACACCATATAAATATATTTGCTGTTTATTCTTCAAAATGTAAATTATTTAATTAATCTTCTACTTCCGTTCTCAAATTCCTGCAGGATATAATTCGGACAACGGAATGCATTGTGTCATAGTTTACATCATGGCCGCGCTTTGCGCACCTTTAGGCATGAGACATCCAACTTCAGAATGACTTCGATATCACGCTGATATAAGGGGCGAAACAACCAACATCACTCAAAATCTCCTTGGTTACTGCATACAATATGCGTGGTATGTAAAACAGCAATGTTAATCATTGCTCCCCTATCTAGCCATATTAACACAAGGGTGAATCATTCATTTAATTTCGAGTATGTCAGAAACTAGACTATACTAACCCAATGCTAGGAATACGATAGAATGTCAGAAACTAGACTATACTAACCCAATGTTAGGAATACGAAAGCATATCAGAAACTAGACTATACTAACCCAATGCTAGGAATACGCTAGCATATCAGAAACTAAACTATACTAACCCAATGTTAGGAATACGATAGCATGTCAGAAACTAGAGATAATTCGCTGCTAAATAATTGGTACTGCGCACTACCAATGTACATATATAAATGTTCTGCTTGCCATTACGTCGTTCTTCTAAACGTATACATTTGTTTCTGTGTTTTTCTTCGTATGGTCCATGTCGTGTGGCGTTGGTTATCATGTCTTTCCACATATTTCTATTTCGTGTGCTGTCAATCATTTCTGATACCGATGTTCTCCCATGCCACAGTGCTAGGTTGTCCAGCATCTTCTCTCTTGGTCTTCCCCAGCCCCTCTTACTTTTCAACTTGCCTGTTGTTACAACGTTCTCCATCTTCTCTCTACGCATGATGTGTCCACCAAAAAAATGTGGACTGTCTCTTTCTGATGCCGATAAGCAGCTCTCTTTTTTAATTAACGTCTTTCAAAATATCTTCGTTACGCGATCTAACCATCTATCCATCCAATCTGAATGTGATTTTTTTCACTATACTGCTATATATCCAAGATTAACACCCATAAATCAGAGTTGACTCTATATAACTCTCTCTCTCTCTCTCTCTCTCTCTCTCTCTCTCTCACACCTCAATTGGCAAAGTTAAATTACATAAGATAGTCTTCATCTTGTGAAATATTGTCTGTGCCTGGGCAATTCTACATTTGACTTCTTTAATACATCCTCCATCTGATAATAATGTAACTAAATATTTGATTATGTTGACTTGTTTCAGACTGATCCCATCTAATTTGATGTTACATTCTAAATGTCATTTATTCTTTGATAATAGCATTACTTCAGTTTTTCTGCTATTACGACTAAGCCCTTTATCTCTGTTCCTAATCCCGATTTTGTTGTCAGATCGTCCTGCCATAAATCATTGATCTTCTGCAAACCGGTTGTGGTTGTAATTATTTAGATTCTTGAGCACTCTAATCTACCGCTGGTAATTAACGTCAATATAACGAGGGCTGCACAAATATTGTGAAAATTAATACGTAATATGACAGCTTGGAATTTGAAAATTTTCACTGAGAACGTACATCCGCGTGTTTAATGAATTAGACAGGCGTGGGTGTCAAGTGTAGCTTTGAAGTTCGTGGGAAGTGTCTTGTCCATATATGGGTAGACAATGCGATAGAAGTTACTAAACTTGTTTGAAATATCGAATAAGTTGCGGGGTCGTTGAATTCTCCCACTGATATATCTGGTTTGGTATAAAAGTCTTGCTATATTGTTAATTATTCAATCTAGTCGGTCTTGTTCATGTGTACTTGAAGAATTGAGCAAGAGAATTAATTTAATGATTTCATTTGGAGACATAATAACGAGAGTCTGATATATAAATCAACTGAAGGAACAGTAGAGAAATCAAAATGGTGAAATTATGTGGAATGACAGTTCTGCTTCTAGCAGTAAGTATTGTTCTAGTACATATATATTTAGGATTCTTTAAAATACAATACAAAAATTAAACACATAGCAGCATTCTGGTAGACAATACTTTGTTAGTGGAGGGTGGGGGGGGGGGGGTTCTATGCATGGAATGCACATTTAGAGTGATCTTGTTCAGAATGATATTGTTCAAAGTGCTTTTGTTCTTCTTCTTCAGCGTTCATTCTCAAACTCCTGATGGATATCTCTTGTAGTAGGACCATGGTTCTACTAGATTTCCAGCAGGATGTAGTCAAGAGAATTAAAATCCGTTGTGTCGCTGTTTTATCTGCGCCAATGGCCCGACACATCCGTCTTCGGTGAAGTGTTTTTGTTCATAGTGCTCTTGTTCTTGTTGCTCTTGTTCAGAGTGCTCTTGTACTGAGTTCTTTTGTTCAGAGTGTCCTTGTTCAGACGGTCCTTGTTCAGAGTGATCTTGCTTGCTACGTCCACCAAATGCCATGCACATATACCTTACAACGCAACAATAATACTCTCTATCTAAGGGGATCTCCCTGGCGTAGGGTCTAAGCAGTTCGCTTTACACTCAAGATGACACCGGTGCGAATCTGGTTCTTGTCTATTGTTTATAAAGTTAATTCTTTTCTAAGATCGTATGAAGTTACAGACTACGTGCTGTGTGCGATAACCTCTGAAACGAGAGAAAAACGTAGTACTTATGGGATAACCCAAGTACAATGAAGTCAATCTTCAACGCCTTGCAAAGTCGGGTTTATTTTGAATAATACTATCTGTCGAAAAGTTGGATTTATTTTTGGTTAAATATAATTTACCTCTTATGGCGATTCTTTCTAACCGTTTTCATGTGTTAGTCCAATTTTGGTTATATTAAAACTTTTAAACCATCAAAAAAATTGTGGAGGTTGTGGTTTAGATAATCCTGTCGCCACGACTCCCAAAGTTCAGTGCAAGGACGGGAAAATATATGTCATATATAGTCACATTTAACTATAAATGCCCACCATCAGTCTAACTACTTAATTTTTCATTGCAGGTTATCATAACAGTGGACATTTCTGCAAGTCCTGTAGTTTCTGATTGTGGGAAACCCGCTGATGTCATATTTGTCATCGACACGTCATCTTCAATCTGGCCTAAAGATTTCAACAAATACGTTCTGACATTTGTTCAGAATGTCGTAAAAATTTTCAACGTAGGCCCACATCAGAGTCAAACCAGAGTAGGCGCTGTAACTTTCAGTAACGATGTTAAACTTGAGTTTAACTTAAATTCCTATCAAAATAAGGATGATGTGCTTAACGCCATCTCGCGGATCAAATTCAGGGGAGGAAACACTTACACTGATAAAGCTATGAAGTACGTTACAGAAAACATGTTTGATGAAGCTAAAGGAAGCAGACCTGAAGTCGCTCACATTATTGTAGTTTTAACAGACGGAAAATCTAGCAACAATGCTAGAACAATAATAGAATCTGAAAATGCTCGACAGAAAGGATATGCCATCTTTGCTATAGGCGTAGGGGAAGCTGAGGATACTGAGCTTGCTCAGATAGCCAGTCTACCGGAAAGCCAGTTTAAGTTCAAGGTGACTGATTTTGCTGCGCTAGATGGCATCAAGATTGAGTTAGCACTCAAAGCATGTGAAGGTAAGCTATTTACATTTAGTTTTTGTCCGTTTTTATTTTGTTCTGTACACGTAATGTGTGTTTGATTCGTTTGTTTTCCTAATCGTTGACTTTAACTTTTACATAAATGATATGATTGATAATACAGTAGTAACAACTGCAGCTAAACTATGATCCAACAGGAGAAAAGTGAAAACAAAGTTAATGGAGTTCTGTTAATCTGATAACACAAAAGAGATTGTTAACGTCTTTACGATACTAACCACCGGTCAGGAACAGTGCCGGATTTACCTATAAGCTAAACAAGCTATAGCTTAGGGCCCCACTTTAATGGGGGCCCCAAATATTTTTTTAAAATTCACTATCTATATATTCTTAGTCGTTAAAGGGCCCCATATCTCAAATAGCTTAGAGCCCCATATCTCAAATAGCTTAGGGCCCTATCGTCTAAATCCGACTCTGGTCAGGAACTTTGCCTGCTGCCCACTTCATCAGTACAGGTCATCTATAGTTCAGATATATACCATAAAATCATGCTCCTAAAATGGCCAGGCTCGGTATGCGCTTGAGAACCTGTGTATCCACCAATTGTGTACCTTACGACATTAACATCAGTCATTCTTTCGTATATATGTGTTCTCAGTTTTCACTTGTTTTGTTTTGTCTTAATCCCTTCAATTTTTATATTTCTGTTCATGTCATTCTGACACATGTGTTATCATAGTGATGTGATCATTTTCTGTGCCGTCCTTTACTCATTGTGTGCTATGTTACGTTCTTGAAAATTGTCTTTTGGCCGAAACATAAAATTTCGTGTATTTTCTTGTATGTTTCTAATGATTAACAAAACTTCTTTACTGTGTTTTAACTTTTTTGCCTGATATGATTTACAATTGAGTTGATGCTTACGGAATGCAAGATATTATGGGTTTACAGAATGCAAGATAATATGGCGAGTCAAAAATTCGTCCTTTGTTATAATGAAATATGTCTGGCATGGCTACTGTGGCAGGACGTCCAGTGCACAGAAGATTATCAGCTTCGTCTTTCTCTCTCTCTCTCTCTCTCTCTCTCTCTCTCTCTTTCTCTACACTTGATAAAGCTATGATCCACTCTTGATTCTTCTTGATTCTTGATTAGAAACTGGCCTCACAGCACTTGGGACATTCCCATAAGTGCTCCGCCCTCTGTTCCAGCAGCCACTAGACTCGATGGTGTTTCGAGTCCATTGCCGCCGAATCAGACGTCGACATCAGGATACAACTCTGGCCCTTGCGACAGGTTTCTTTGTTGTTCCGCCCACCCACGCCATGTCCGTAACTAGTTCAAGCACAACGTCGGCCTGTCGGAACAACATGGTAACTGTTATCGAAGGTTACGACTACGGGATTGTATAGATGACGTGCCATGAAGCTTCTATAAGAAGATAACCTCAATATAAAGGCATGTAATCTACGAAGGTTTTCTGTCGCATGGTTGGTTTGTCTAGTGAGCCATTGGTGAGTTCCACAGACGCAACCGCGTGCGTTAATCCACTGATCCCAGCAACTAACGATTCCCCTACCTACTTCACAACTTCCATACACAGTACACAAACGTTTGTGAATATTCACAGTTTCTAACTCCGCAAAGGAAGAATTCTATCACAATTCGCTGTTTGTAACGCAAGCTGTTGAGTGATGCCATTATAAATGTTTCATACGACTGTACTCTCTCCTGCGTTTGCTCTCTGGTAACCAGCACGAAATAGTGTAGTTTTCGGCGGGAAGCGTGAAATACGTTGCGCTGTTAATTTCCATCAGAGCTGCGTTATTTGGGCCTTTTGACCCAGCACATCTGATGTCGGCATGATTTTACATTGGTACGGTTTCTTAGCCTCTGACATCCTTCCTATCACTCTCCAAGCAACGTGAATTTGTATCAGATGCACGTCGTGACGATTTACCACAACTGTGCCCTTAATTAACACAATTACAGTACACTTCCTTTATAACGCAGCCTTTTATATCACATTTTCCCATATAACATACCTTTTTAAAATCCCCAATTATATTTATTCTTTATTGTTTGTAATGTATATAGCGAATTTCTGTTATAACATACATATTTTGTCAGTCCGGACCAAGTTGTTATAATGAAATTCCACTGTAACTATTTTCATATTCTAATCCAAAATTTCTATTATTTTTTTCAGTAAGCCTGCCATCACCACCACCACCAACAACAACAACAACCACAACTACCACTCCTGCACCACTTGCTGATGGTGAGTATATACATATATATATATTTTGACTGTTAGTAGAACGGCATGTGGAAGGTCTGAGGGTCTCACTTTTTGTCTATCGGACTAACCATTACGCAATATTATACTCTCAGTAAATAACATGACAATATAGTGAGATGTTCCTGTTGTGGAAGCCCCGCGGCATTTCTTCTTTATAATTATCTTTCTCTTTCTAGTAATGAATTTTTTTAAAATAACGTTGCATATCATGCTGTGGGAACCAGATGATCCCCCAACCAAACCCGTAGATAAGGTTGGGGTTTCTGAAGTCCTAAAACAGACTAAAACATGTTTTTAGTACTAGGAGTGTAGCCAAAATATGGGTAAAAAAACCACTTCCTTAACTATTTTTCGTAGAAAAGTCATCACAATTCTCATTTTTTAAACAAAAAGAGAATTACAAGCGAAAACGGGGGAAGTGCTCTTTTTTTAAGGAAAGACCTCTGCCCTCCCTCATTACTGCAGACATATCTAAGTGCCCCTGCTACAGCCCTGACCATGGTCCTAGCTGCCAACGTGTATCCCTACATCATAACCCGGCTATGAACAGGTGGAACGTGGTGATCTGGCTATGAACAGGTGGAACGTGGGCTGTGCTTAAGAGTAACTCTATGTACAACGTAACAATTCTCTGTCAGAGTCCAGAATCAGGCAAGCATGTTAAACATGCATAATTTGAGAACACCATTTGGATGGTGGAGAATACATGGATGGCTGTCTCGCCCATCTAAGTTACCATGTTCTAGAGCTGGGTTACTACCAGGGCCTTAGGTATGAGTACCTTAAGGAGGGAGTTTTACCTAGATATATTTTTTTAAATCATTCGCCCGTTTTCATGTGTAAATGTCACTGTTTTATGGGAAATTTTAAGACCTTTTTTGCGAAGAAATTTTACCTAAGGGTGGGGTTTTATCGACTTTTTGGCTAAGTATCTAGTTCTAAAAGTTATGTTATATTCGCAATGTGGGGGTTACACCCCCCCCCAGTTTACCTACTGGTCTGGTTAATACAGACACCTTTGACGTGAAAGGATACTTGGCAGGGGAGCTGGGTTACTACAGACATGTTTGGAAAGGTGGAACAGGCATAAAACTCTGGAATTGACACCACTCTGACATCTTCTCAAAGCACTGCACACTGCTGAGAGTTAGTCTTCTGGATACGCAATAAATCTCTGGATACACTATCATATTGAACAAAGGAAGTAAGAGCTAATCGCTAGTAATTCCCGAAATCCAAATAACAATTAGTTATATATTTTCATGGGATTATTATATCAACAATTTGTATCTTTCGGAAGTGCAGTAAGAAATTTTTCCTGTACACGTCGCGGCGACAGCTATGGCAAAGTAACCTTTATTTTCATCGCCAAAAAAGCTTCCGTGTACTCTTTAACAGGAAAACACCCAGTAATGAAAGTGTAAAGTTTATATAAACAAAATTACATTATATCTATTTATCTATCTATCTATCGATCCGCTATTATCCATTTGTGTCATACAGCTTCAGAATGTAGAAGGGTGCTCTGAAGATGGGTTTGTTATGTGCTTCATATATGTTTGTTTGTCTGGCTTCCTTTATTCGTGTAATCAACCTTTTGCAAGTTTTGCATCTTGCCCTGTTTCCGTTGTCTGAGTAACGCATTATGGAGAGCGCTATCTCATGACTGTCTGATAAAGAAGACCTCTGCTCAGAATTAATTCGGCTTTCATTCGTTACTTTTTTGTTATTATTGTTGTGACTATAAGTTACCCCCTGCCAAATACGTATGTTCCGCCTGGCTCCTTCGACATGTCTGGAAAGAAGACAGGCCCTATTCTTTGCACCCTGAACTAAAAACGCAAGCACTGGTTGCCACACTCGCGACGACTTAAAGTAAACAAAATGGACTGGTATTTCACGATAATGTACCATTATTTGTTACATTGTTCATAAATTTAATTATATTTGGCTGTATTCTAATTTAATTTTTATTTTTATTTTTCAGAATGTGGTGGTAGACCTGCTGACATCTTCTTCATCCTCGACTCCTCAAGCAGTATCTGGAAAGTGGATTTTGATAAAAGAGTTTTGGGATTTGTCCGTGACATGGTGTCTAATTTTGACATTGGTCAAGAAATGACAAGAGTTGGAGTTATGACATTTAGTGATAGCCCTCGGCTAGTGATTGGTCTGAATTCCTTCTCTAATAAGCAGGATCTTCTTAAAGCTATTTCCCCTCAGAATGTCAGATATATTCTGGGCGGGACCAATACTGCTGAAGCTCTTCATGACGTCCGAAAAAATGGATTTCATGAATCAATCACACGAGAAGGCGTTGTTAAGATTGCAGTTGTCATAACTGACGGACAGTCATGGAATGAGAAAAGGACAATTAAAGAGGCAGAACTTCTAAAGGAAAGCGGAGTTATAATATATGCAATTGGGATTGGCAAAGGAGTGAAGAAAGAAGAACTTGAAGCGCTAGCAAATCATCCCAAAGAAGATTTTGTGTTCAGTGTGGATGGTTTCAACGCTTTGTCTGAGATTCGGGATGTACTTGCTGTCAAGGCATGTGGACACGATTTGCAAAGTGATCAGCCAGGTAAGAACGGGTAGATTTACAACCAAATATTCATTTATTCACATAGTGTTCAAACTGCAAGGCTAAATTAGGCATGGACGATCATGGGCTGCCATTTTTTGGAGCTCCAAAAAACCAATTCCTTGAAACATCACAACTGAAATTAGTTTCTATAAGATATTGTTGGATACTAAACGTACCTAGATACTGAAATACCTGAGCTTGCCTAGGACACTGAAATACCTGAACTTACTTAGGGCACTGAAATGCTTGAACTTGTCCAGAGCACTGAAGTGTCTGAACTTGTCTAGAGCACCGAAATGCCTGAACTTGTATAGAGCACTGAAGTGTCTGAACTTGTCTAGAGCACCGAAATGCCTGAACTTGTCTAGAGCACTGAAGTGTCTGAACTTGTCTAGAGCACTGAAATGCCTGAACTTGTCTAGGACACTGAAATGACATAGTTTGGACGCAGGTAAGACAAGGAAGACTTACTAAAAGAATTATTCTTCACTGACCAAGTGTTTAAGAAAAGACGACCAAGTCTGAACCACTTTCATTCCCCATCGATGCCAACTCCTTGAAGTGGAGAGGAGTGTTAGTCCAGCCAACAGAAGCTGGAAACTAAGATTGGCTGGCCCCTGTATTCAGCTGGACCACAGTCCTGCCCAAGAAAACACGTGTGCTGAAGTAGGCAATATCAGGCCGAGAAGCGTACTAGCACCTATGGTATTATGCAACCCGTCCATTCAACATGTCTGCACGACAAATTAAAACCAGACTTGCAGTGTAGACATGTTAAACTGCGAACGAGAAGGACATTCATTTTATTTTGAGTCCAAAATATTTGTATGAACTGTGTTCCATGTATTTGTAGACCATTTGTATCAACGGTTATTGACTGAGTGAATAGCCAAATAGCTTCATGAAGATTGTATGAATACCGTGGACAATCTATATTGTCCTATGTCTCTGAAATATGACATGTAATTCAAAAGATCACATCAAATATACGAGATTTTTATCACAAATTGCCTCTGCTTATCTACATGTCATCAGATTACCACCGAAAATGATATCCCTCAAACATTCAACTGTATAAGTACATCCACGGCTGTATTCATACACAAGAGCCTGGGCTGTATAAACACATACACCTGTGCCTGGGCTGTATAAGTGCATGTACCTGTGCCTGGGCTGTATAAGTGCATACACCTGTGCCTAGGCTGTATAAGTGCATGTACCTGTGCCTGGGCTGTATAAGTGCATGCATCTGCGCCTAGGCTGTATAAGTGCATACACCTGTGCCTGGGCTGTATAAGTGCATGTACCTGTGCCTGGGCTGTATAAGTGCATACACCTGTGCCTGGGCTGTATAAGTACATGCACCTGTGCCTAGGCTGTATAAGTGCATGTACCTGTGCCTGGGCTGTATAAGTGCATGCACCAATGCACAGTGGAAATAGAGATCATATATAGAAAATAGATAGCGCACATCCTGAAAAATAGACCTGCAAGATGCCCGTGTGTTGCCAGGGCTTGAAAATGGAGCACAGAATAGCAACACTGTTTACCCTCCACGCATGTCGTAAAAGGCGACTAAGGAGGTTGTGGGATGGAGTTGGCTGTCCCATCCCATATAGGGTCATTGACCCAAAGTCATGCTGAAGTCGGATGTGTCAGGCTGAAAGGTGCAGATATTGCAGCAATGCTGTAAACCATGACACAACGCATTCCGTTCGCCGGACTACATCCTGCTAATCTGCAGGTTTGAGAACGAACGCAGAAGAAGAATACCTGCAAGAAGATAACTAGACAGG
The DNA here is from genome assembly GCA_034231615.1 of Meghimatium bilineatum. Classification (NCBI taxonomy): domain Eukaryota; kingdom Metazoa; phylum Mollusca; class Gastropoda; order Stylommatophora; family Philomycidae; genus Meghimatium; species Meghimatium bilineatum. The sequence goes on from CM067306.1 coordinate 8,583,796, forward strand.
TAATTTACTGGAACCCACAGTGCAATAGCTGCAATCAAGACTAAGATAATAAGTGAAAACCCGTTATAACAACTTGGTCCAGATCGATCAAATATGTATGTAATAACAGATATTCTGTATACACGGTCTACAGTACAAACAATACAAAATAAATATAATTGGGGATTTTGAAAAGTGTTGTTATATAGGAAAATTTGTTATAAAATAATGTGCTTTAGGGGGATTCCACTGTACTAGAATTTATTCTTCTTCATTCATGCTCAAACTCCTGCTTGTAAGCCAGAGATTGGAATGTGTCATGTCATGGTTTACAACTTGGCTGCTATATGTGTGTGTTTTTTTAGCCTGACACATTCGAATTCAGTATTATTTTGAGTTCAGTATTATTTTGAGGATACTTTGACCTATGGATTGAACAACAAACCACACCCTGTAATCCTCCTTAACTGATTAGCTGCTACTTATTACATGCATGACAGGTCACGGTGTTATTATTTGTCACACTTCCAGACTCCAGTAATAAATAGGCTATTAGATGTGATTTTAAAATGTATTAAATATATTTTTTTAATTTAAACAAATGCAGTCTTACCATTGATCTATTTATTTGACAGTTTGTGGAAGTGGCCCAACAGACATTACCTTCGCTTTCGATGCAAGTACCTTAACTGTAAAGAACAAGCACCATATACTAGACCAGCTGACCGATGTCACCAAACGACTGGCATCTCTTGAAGGAGACATCAGAATTGGAGTCACTTCTGGAGAGTGTCCACCAAGTATGGATTTCCCACAGTCAAAACCAGACGATGCAAGTCTCAGAGTACGTAGCATCAAAGACAACATAAGATCTAACCTTCTGGGAATCATCAAGCAATGGAGATATAAAATGGTTGGAGATCTCATGTCATCTTCAGAACCGTGGTTAAGCAAATACAACCAGGGTTCCACTTCCCCTTTAAGTGATTCCAAAAAAGGATTGGTACTTCTCATGAACAAAGAAAACATTCCTGAATTCAACGACATATCTGAAGAAGTTTTACTGTTGATCGACAGTGGAGTCGACGTAATGGTAGTAGCTGATAATTCAATCAATAAAAAGGCAGTTGATAAATGGGTTGAACTTATTGGACACAGAAGAGTTCTATCGGATGTTGACCCAGGAAGTGATTACTCTGGATACGTAATGGAATTTATCTGTTCATTATAACTTTTATTAGCGTTTGTTCTCAAACTCCCACTAGATCTCTCTTGTAGAGAATGGCACTAGTTTTCCAGCAGGGTGTAGTTCAGTAAATGAAAATGTGTTGTAATACCATTTTATTTGAGCAAATGGTCTGACACTCTCAACTTCAGCAGTGATATCTAACTTGTTAAGTGTTTTATCAATCTTATATGGTACACTTGACGAATAAAATATTCATTCGGCAGGAAGTAAACAATCTTGCAGGTTACCAAGTATCACTTTTGACATTGGTGAAATGGAGTAAACTTGTTTGGTTACGACAAAAATCTCAGATTGACATCATGGAACGGTCTAGATGTGATTTTTTTGTACACTTGTATGAATGATTGGAGACAGAGTTTTCGGCTTAGTGTGCTGATGTCTTCAGTGCGGCACCAGTATGACCCTGGTTATGTGTCTTATTATTGTTACCATTAATAGTAAAAAACAAGTAAAGTAACCCATAGCATTTATTAATGCCGTAGGGGTGTGAGATGTTAGCGATCTCACATTTCACAAGCTCTGCAAATGAGGGCGGTAGCCATCTCCTCTCCCTCGAAGTCTTTACTTCCCGGATTAATCTGGTACCCATTTAAGACTGGGTCGACTTGGGAGCCGTTGCGATCTGAAAACATTTCCGCCTCAGCTGGGGAATGAACCCAGGACCACTCATATGCGAAGCCAGTGCGCTAACGCGGCTCCCCGTTACCATTAATACTAAGTGATGGATGTTCCTAACCATATTGCCAGTAGACCATATAACCATATTGCCAGTAGACCAGCCTGTGAGTTACATCTTTTATCAAAACTTCACACTGGCTTCGCTTACCAATCTAAATGCTAGCCAGTTAATGTTGCGGCAAATATTTGGGTAACTTGACCACAAATAGCCACAACTTTATATTGTACAGTATAACTAATTTTATAGAATAACAAATTTTATATGTATATATTCTATATCTTCCATGTTAAAATTGTTAAATATTCCATGCACCTCAGATTTTAATATTTTGTTTGCCTGTTACAAACTTGCATTTTATATTCTAGCAGTATATAGGATTTTTGTATTATGAGAATTCCTAGTAAGTGATGAATGTTCATGTATTTGTCTTGTTAGAAAGATGGGTACATGCAGAACAAAATAATTCTGGCCTGTAACATGCATCAGAATCTGGCTAACACTGGTTTCTATATAAATCATTATGATTACAGCATTATTTTATGTGCATTTTCTTCATTATAAACACAGCAACTAATTCTAATGTTACCCCTTCATCATGGTTACCCCTTCATCATTAGTAAGCCATTGGATCGTCATCACTGCAAACTGGACGGGTCCATAATTGCTCTGATTGCTCCCTGGGTGTATCCACCATTACACTTCTGCTGACAGTACCGGAAAATTAATGTAGCTACTTTTAAACGTGCCTTTCTCAAGGACTCAATCTACTGGACTGTGCCTAAGGTCCAGCAACTGTTCAAATGAAATATAACTGCGAGATACATGTTTTTGATTCCTCTTCTTCTGCATTCATTCTCAAACTTCTGCAAATAGAAAGAATGTAGTCAGGAGAACGGAATGTGCTGTCATGGTATACAGATCTGCCGCAATATCTGTAACTTTCAGCTGGACACATCCGACTTCAGCATGGCTTCTGTGTTACTTTGACACAGTATTAGATGTAACAGTCATTTCTACCACATAACATCCTTAGTCACCTCTTACGGCATACATGGAAGGTAAACAGCTTTAATATTATTCTCTCCCTTTTCAGATTCCAGCAACACACTAGCAATTATAATTATTAAACTCATTTATTCAAGTTAATACACCTGCCACTCTATGCCCTATACAAATAACACCATCGTGAAATTATTACATCATTTGCACGTTCTCACTTATGTGTTCTGCAGAAGCCAATGCATGATATTCTGATGCGATTTACAGGCAAGTATTATTTTGTTTCACATGAACTGAAGTATGTTTATCTACATTATATGATCTGGCATCGCTAATGTCAAGTCTGATATTAAATGTACAAAAGATGTATTAAGATTTACTTGTCAAAATTGGATATGTACACTTTTGTGTCAAGATTGGATATGTAAAGAGGTGTCATAGTTGGGTGTGTAGATTGTGCAAAGATTGGATATGTTAAATTGTGTCAATATTTGATGTGTAATATGTTGTTAAGATTGGCTAAGTAATATCGTTAAAACTGAATGTGTAAAATTGTGTCCAGATTGGATATGTGAAATTGTGTCAATATTGGCTGTGTAAAATTGTGACAAGATTGAATGTGTAAAATTATGTCAATATAGGATGTGTAAATTGTATCAAGTTAGGTAGGATTATGTTTAATTTTGTCAAGATTGGATATGTTAAAAATTGTGTCAAGATTGGATATGTTAAAAATTGTGTCAAGATTGGATGTAAAGATACATCATGGATGGAAATCTTCTCCTTTGTTCGTTCTCAAACTCCTGCAGATTAACAAGATGCCTGGGTAGTGAAATGTATTGTGTCATAGCTTACAGATTAGCTATATTTGTTTGTTTGTCCATCACGGTTATCCGTGCGATTTCCGCCGCGAGCGCTATATCTGTAACTTTTGACCTGATACACAACTCACTTTAGCATGTCTTCTGGGTAACTTTCATCCTGGATCATATGGGACAGCTAACTTCACCTCATAACCTCCTTAATACTCTCTTACGACATGCATGGAAAGGCACAGTGTTGCAATTCTCTACTCTTATTTTGGCCTCTTGGCAACACACAGATGTGAAAATGTTACAATGCCTCATTTTTGGATCTGAATTGCGGAGTATGTTGTACCATGGTTTACAGCTTGACTAAGACGCCTGTATCTTTCAGCCTAATATCAGAAACATCAAACTACAGCATGGCTTTTGGGTCACTTTGACTTTGTGGGATAGCCAACTCCACTCTTAACAAAAGCCCACATTGACAACATAATAAACTACAAATGTTTATTATGTTGTCAATGTGTTCTTGAGAAAGGCCTTTTGGTTGAAATATCAATTTTTTTGTGTATCCAGTTATTAGCAAAACTTTATCACCCTGTTTCCAGATTTCATATTGAATTTCAGTTTTGCAGCAGTCATTACCTATTATTGTATGTAGAGATTTTTGGTTATTAAATACAATCAAATCTTGTTAAAATAACTTGGTCCAGATCGTCAGACATTACCATAAGTACTTCCCTCTCTCAGTTCCAGCAGTCATCCAAGATTCTGCAGACTCCAAGTCTCAGTTCTAGCAGTAATCCAAGATTCTGAAGTCACCCAAGTCTCAGTTCCAGCAGTCATCCAAGATTCTGAAGCCACCCAAGTGACAGTTCCAGCAGTCATCCAAGATTCTGCAGACTCCAAGTCTCAGTTCCAGCAGTCATCCAAGATTCTGCAGACTCCTAGTCTCAGTTCTAGCAGTCATCCAAGATTCTGAAGTCACCCAAGTCTCAGTTCCAGCAGTCATCCAAGATTCTGCAGACACCAAGTCTCAGTTCTAGCAGTCATCCAAGATTCTGAAGTCACCCAAGTGACAGTTCCAGCAATCATCCAAGATTCTGCAGACTCCAAGTCTCAGTTCTAGCAGTCATCCAAGATAGATGAGCTCTATTTCTTGTCAGCTCTACCCCAGAAGGAACTTGACCATGAATTCTCACAATCTCAAGGCATGCCACAGATAAAAAAGTTCATTCCTCCCAGTAATCTAAGCATGAGTCCTCAGCAGACTTCATCACAACAGAGAACATGGGGTAGAGTAATCAACTCCACACCCTCATCTTCCTTAGCCACCTCTTATGACATGCATGCTTACTGGTATTATTACTGTTCTTCCTTCCCCATTTGGGTCTCGGAAACACAGACATATTATGTGCAATAAAATATGAAATGAACTATAGCAGTGAAATATTATTTTGAATTGCTTATTAAGTGTTACAGAAGTGAAAACCAGTTGTTCATTGTTCAATAAATCTGAAATATACCATTGAAACATTGGTGTTGTTGATTAATTTTTAAAACCATGTTTCCAAAAGTATAGAAATAATAACTTCTTCTTCTTCAGCGTTCATTCTCAAACTTCCGCTGGATCTCTCTTGTAGCAGGACCATGGTTAGCAGGACCATGGTCCTATTAGATTTCCAGCAGGATGTAGTCCAGTGAATGGAAATGCGTTGTGTTGCCGCTTTAGTTGCACCAATGGCCCGACACATCTGTCCTCAGGCGAGGAAATAATAACAAATATATTAGCATTAATTTATGGTTAACATGTTTCCAGGAAAAGAAGAGTGTGAAAATAATATCTTTCTGCATTCAGGATTATTTTGATCTTGCTAGATCCTCATGCTACATCTATTCTATATTAATGTATGGCTCAGAAACATGGACAATAAACAAACAATTGGAAGACAGAATTGATACCTTTGAGATGTGGATATATAGAAGAATAGGGAGAACATCATGGAAAGAGAAGAAAACAAGCAAAGAGGTTAGGGTAGGCAGAGATACAAGTTAGAGAGTAGCATTACAAGATGAACAGGTTAGTCTAGTTTGGAGTACACCACCAAAACAAAAGACAGGGGATGTTTGAGATATGTTGCAGCAATCCTTCGTTGCGAAGATTGCACATGATGATGATAGATCTTCAGGCCAGTTGCCAGGATAAAGCTCCCATTCTTCTCCAGGTCAGAGCAGCTGCCCCAAAATTTTGCCAAGATATGCAAAAATAGGTAATTCAGTCTAGTGTGGCCATGTCTTGTCTTGCAATTCTTTGTATTTGGAACAGTTTGGAGTATGTGTTCAAGGGACTGTATGCTTGTTTCGCATGAAGAACATTCATTTGTCTAGGCCATCTCAATCTGGTACAGGTGACTCAGTAGCCTGCAGTCGCCTGTTCTAAGTTGAAAGATGATGATCTGTTGTTGCCTATGAAGTTGGTGCATGGGGTCTGGTTTCTGATGAATATCTATATCTTTCTTCCACTGTAATGTATAAAGGTTGCGGATTAATGTTTTAGCCTCACTGTATGACAGAGGATAGCTGAATTGTTCCATTTTTCCTCCTGCTTTTTCCAGAGAACCAACTCTCTCACATCCAGTGATACCACAATGGGCAGGTAGCCATTGAAGATTGATCTTGGGATGTGGGTGAAGACACAGAAATGAGAAGAGATGGGACTTATCTAATAAAGAATGTTATAGCTTCCTACGGAAAGAGGAAGTGCTAGAGATAATAACATATACGTACACAGAATTATGGTAACATCCATGAATGATCAGAGTGTCCTCTCTAGATTTATCTAAAGTACTCATAATCTACATATGACTTTCTTTTGTTCGCTACTTGCTGTCTACAATATCAAACAAGTCTTATGTGTGAACTCCACCGTTGTCTGAAGCTCTTCTTTGGTTCCATGTATCTTTGCTTGCAGAGTTGCTCAGGTGGGCCAGTACATCTCAATTGTTCACACAATCGCATTCTGTGCATGTGTTTGTTCAGTCTGCTGTGTCCTGTCCTCGGGCAAAGTATGGTGACCTGTTCCTGATGATTTAGGTAGTGGTAGATGTCTTTTGTCATTCTTATTCACATTTGACAGAAACTTGGAGTCTGCATAATCTTGGATAACTGCTGGAACTGAGACTTGGAGTCTGCATAATCTTGGATAACTGTTGGAACTGAGAGTGAAGTACTGATAATGTCCTTATGGTTATGATGCTGCTTTCTAATCAAAAATGATCTAAGTATTTTTTAGGCTTTTCTAATCACTGCACATGGCAGCAAGTGTATTGAGGGACTTTTGTGGCTGTCCTATCACTGTGAGTGGCAGAAAGTGTATTGAGGGACTTTTGTGGCTGTCCTATCACTGTGAGTGGCAGCAAGTGTATTGAGGGACTTTTGTGGCTGTCCTATCACTGTGAGTGGCAGCAAGTGTATTGAGGGACTTCTGTGGCTGTCATATCACTGTGAGTGACAGCAAGTGTATTGAGGGACTTTTGTGGTTTTCCTATCACTGTGAGTGGCAGCAAGTGTATTGAGGGACTTTTGTGGTTTTCCTATCACTGTGAGTGGCAGCAAGTGTATTGAGAATTTAGTATGTTATGATATTACTAATCACTGTATATGGCAACACATAAACATTGAGAAATTTATTGAGAGCATGCAGATCTCGAGATTTGTGTAGTTTTTCTATATATCGGCAAAATGTGATAGATTTAGATTCCCAAGCATCCAGCTGTTTCATGGTGATTCTGAGGATAAAACTCCCCATCTTACTTTGGTGGTGGGGGGGGCAGAGAGTGCTTCAAATATGCACTGATCACAAGATATAAGCAGAGGTTGAGCTACAAGTGAATTACTAAAACAGTGAAGTTACTAAACCAGTGAAGATACTATACCGGTGAAGTTATTAAACCAGTGAAGAACTATACCGGTGAAGTTACTTAAATGCTGAATGTTCATCATGTTCCACCAAAAATAGAAATCATAAAGTTGGGTCACTCTCTGTTGTTTACTTGATAACTGATCAATTATCAATCTGTGATGACGGGGTGTGCCTCATTGAGGCCAATTCCTTGAAGTGGAGATTCCTGGAAGTCGCTCAGACCAGCCAATAGAGAATGTAAACTAGATTTGTCTGGCCATTCCCGGTATTGAGCAGGACCACAGTCCTGCCCAAGAAATCACGTGTGAATTCAGAGATACCAGGCCAAGAGGCACACCAGCAACCATGTTATTACACAACACGACTAGATAATGTCTTCAGTGTGGGTGCCATGTTTCTGGAAAGCACCACTTCAGGATGCAGATAGATCATAGTTAGTAATCAAACATAGGAGATCCCTCAATATGGATCCTGTTTAATCCCATCACACACAAACAACAACATTTAACAAAGATGATCAGTAAAACAATCACTTTATTGCAACAAAAACTTTATTATTTTTGTGAACACAAATATCAGCGTTTAGTCATGCTTGTGCTTACCCATACCTCTACCTTTAAATGAGTTTCCTTTCTCCTTTCCCTTAAATGAGTTTCCTTTCTGTTTTCCCTTAAATGAGTTTCCCTTCTGTTTTCCCTTAAATGAGTTTCCTTTTTGCTTCCCTTTAAATGAGCTTCCTGTCTGTTTTCCTTTAAAAGAGTTTCCCTTACCTTTCCCTTTGAAAGAGTTTCCTCTCATTGTCCCCTTAAATGAAGTCCCCGTCTCATGTGGCCGCTTTTTAATTCCTAATGGTTTACGCTGAACTTTTCCAGTGCCATCTTTTCGTTTAAACTTCGTAATTTTACTTGTATCTGGCACATCACCAAAAATAGATGATAGCCCATCCTGTTTACCTGCATTTTCTTTCTTCTTCATTTTTCTAAACCTTCTCTCCTTCTTTGTCTTCAAGATTGTCTGAAATTTAGAACTTGCCAGATTGCTAGGAGCAAAAGTTATCTTTCTAGCTTTAGGCTTTCCAGACATGTCCTGAGCCATGGTTAAGGAGTGTCAAACAAGCATGTCAATGAGAAGTTGATAATTTATTGATGATTAACAGAGACAAATTAAGTGCAAATGTTCTGATGTTTTTCCACACAATCAAATAGTCAGCAATGTAACAATAGTGATATCATACCAATCAAATACGCACAGATATTATAATGTGTTCAACTTCATTGAATACACTAGCCAAAGGTTTTCAGCTTCATTGAATACACTAGTCAAAGGTGTTGACTCTACAAATTTCAAAGCAATGTGAAACATTTACAAAAGCAAATTTTGTTGTTAGGATCATCCCACCTGGAGGGAGAAAGTGATCCATGCCAAATCTGATTTACAAGCCCTCCAAAAATCAGATATATTCCACATGAATGTATTAAAATCACTACTATCTCACCTAAACAGTCAAGCAAAACAGGTACTTCCCCAGTGCATTCCAGAACAATGACAAATCTGTTGTTCTAAGATAGCAGACCAGCAAGGAAAATATGGAAGTATCTGCCAACAACAGATAGAGGAATTTGAATCATTTCTAGAAATGAAGTTCATCATCAAAAACTCCATAAACGTGGAATGGAACTCAACCTACTCAAGCAGCCAAATAGATGATGCTATCCACAAGCTTGGAAGAAAGGAAAAGACAATTATTTTTAAATTTAGAACAGGTCACAACAGAAGAAAAAAAAAATGTTCCTATACATTTTTATGTATAGGAAGTTTGAAGTTGGTGACACCGATATGTGGAAAGTCTTCAAAGAACACAGAACATATTTTGCAGAATTGCCCACTGTATCACAACACAAGAAGAAAACTATGGCCATCAGAAACAGCTCTGATACGAGCTCTACTGCACTGTCTAGGGGATGAGGACCACGGTAGAGTTCACTGATGAAATCCTATCAGCATTTCACTTCGGGTGGAGAACATGGTAGGAGAAGAAATTTAATATTTTTGTATTGGTTTTTTAATACAGTGGATTCTGTTATAATAACTTGGTCCGGACCTACAAAACATGTATGTATATATCAAGTGACATATTCTTTCAAGAAAATTGTCTTCATTATGCATACTCTGAACGTTTCTCTGTACCAGTTAAGCAGGCCTGCATTGGCCAGAGACATGAGCATACATTCTTCGATGTCGCTAGTCTATTGTCTTTGTGGTCTTACTCTTCTTCTCTCACCTGGCACTCTGCCCTCCAGAATCAACCTCTTGATACATGCTCTTAACCAGAAGCCACAGAGGAATGAAAGAGTTGATAAAGACATCTGAGAAATGAGCAGTCGAAAATAGAGTCAAAGTAATGGAACTTCAAGAACAAACATAAGGAAAAGTCAGACATGGTGACGTGAGAATGAACTATCTATCTATGTGATGAGTCCTTTATAGAACATTGTCCTCACTGCTGATCTGTACATTTCTCGGTTCTTTGCATACTGTCCAGCCTGTGTCATGTTCAGAAATCTTCGATATTGTGTGTCCATCATAGTCTTGATCTGCCACTTGTTCTCTTTCTTGGAACTTTTCCTTCTATGATTAATATTTCTAAACCCTTACCTTTTTATATGTCCAAAATATAAGTGTGCAATATTTTTTAGAGTTTTGATGAGCCAGGCTTCATCTTTGTTCAAGTATTTGCAGACATTTGTGTTGGTTCATGTCTTTATCTATGATATTTTTTAGGACCTTTCTATAACATTTCAAATGCTGATATTTCCTTTTCTATTGTGAATGTCATTGCCCACGTCTCACAGCCATGTAGCACTGGAAAAACATAGCTACTTAATAGTTCTGTTTGCCCCTTGCCTTAGAAGCTTGACTTATAGGTACACCTAAAATTGTGACAACTCTCCATTCTCTGGATTACATTCTACTGAAAATCTAGTACAGACATTCCTTCACTACAAAGAGTAATATAACGCCCCAACGCTTAACAAAAATAGCATCAAGTCATATGCTGCACTGAATATAAACCTCAAAGACAAATCTAAATAAATAAATTGTATATTCAACAAAAGAAAAGGATACAGGTTTTCTACCATTCTTCATTGTTTTGTCTTCTTTCTTTTTCGGCTTATTGGCACAAATCATGACTCGGATTGGTCTGCCTAGTACCTCAGTCTTGTTCAGCTTCAGCGCCAGTCCTACAGAGTCTTTTGACTAGCAGAGATAAATATTCCAGAATTAAGTGTTATTTTATATTATTTGAAATGAACTATTTACTTCTTCTTATTCTGTGTTCGCCTTCTGATAACCAACTTGATAATTCATGTTTCCACCGGGCAGTGTGATGTGCATTGTGCTGCTGGTGTCACAGCCAAGCTGCATTATTTTGCACCTTCCAGCCCAGCACATCAGTTTTCTGCATGTATTATTTATGAATCTCCACAACAACATAAATTATAAAAGAGTTAAGAGCGTCATCATTTACCCCTGAACTCAAAATTGTTCATTTACTAATAACAGATAGAATTCAACCACAACATAATAAAATAACAGATAGAATTCAACCACAACATAATAAAATAACAGATATAATTCAACCACAACATAATAAAATAACAGATATAATTCAACCACAACATAATAAAATAACAGATAGAATTCAACCACAACATAATAAAATAACAGATATAATTCAACCACAACATAATAAAATAACATATAATTCAACCACAACATAATAAAATAACAGATATAATTCAACCACAACATAATAAAATAACAGATAGAATTCAACCACAACATAATAAAAAGTACTAGATATGTATGTATACAACATGAAACTGTTGACTTCTATCTCACTTTTTGCAGAATATTTTTCTGAGAGATCTGATAAATCCATACCTTACGACCAGCGCAGATTTTCTGTAATTTTGTCTGCACAAGTCTTTAGTATAGTACTTTATGCCTGCAGATTCTCTACATCAGTCTTTAGTATGGTACTTTTTGTCTGCATCAGTCTTTAGTATGGTACTTTTTGTCTGCATCAGTCTTTAGTATAGTACTTTTTGTCTGCATCAGTCTTTAGTATGGTACTTTTTCTCTGCATCAGTCTTTAGTATGGTACTTTTTGTCTGCATCAGTCTTTAGTATAGTACTTTTTGTCTGCAGATTGTCAGCATCAGTCTTTCGTATAGTACTTTTTGTCTGCATCAGTCGTCTTTAGTATAGCACTTTGTTTGTCTGATTCTGTGGCTAAGCAGTGGGTGAGTGCTTCTGAGACAACTACGGTACATGTGTGATTTCAGCTGAGGTCAGGTGGAATCCGGATCATTCAAAGAAGCAATGATAACCAACACAATGTAAATATTGCCTGGTAAATCATCACAACTAAGTATTGCTTGGTTGAATATGAAATATAAAATATCTGATGAGTTGTTTGATGCCTGTGGAGAGATATGTTCTAACTATGAAGCTGAAATAACAGCACAAGAAGTTGCATTGTACCACCTGAAGACCAGATTTGATGCCTTTCCATCAAAAGTTCAAAACATTGTGAGTTTTACCAACTATGTCCGCTCTTCAAGCACTAGAATGTGATGTGCATTGTAAACCTGAGCTATTTGAAATATATCACCAACCAGCTGCTTACATCTTATGAAGTCAGCATTGTTATGCAGTAGATTTCTGGCCACTCACACCTGACAATAACAAGGTAGACAGACTAGCAAAGATGAGAGCGTAACAAGAACAGCCATATGTACAAACGGCTGTTAAAATAAAGTTGAAATCTGTTAACAAAGACAAATGGATGAACAGATGGACCAAGAGAAACACTGGGAGAAAAATCTATAAATATATGACCAGCCCAAATCCTAAAGACAACATCAACCTCCTGGGAAGGAAAGACCAGAGTATCATCTTCCGACTTCACACAGACGTCTAACTTAACAATCATCTGAACAGAATACAACCACAACACACTCCAGGGTGCAGGCTGTGCACACATCCTTATGAAACTGTTTTTGAATGCCCAGTGCTGGATAACATCAGGAAAATATTTCTCCCTCCAAGGCCAGATAAATGAAACATATTATATGGAACAAAACAACAGTTCACAAACACATGCATATATCACACGATGGCATTAGGTCAAAGGGCATGAGCTCATGGACCCCTGGATCAGCAACCAACCAACACTACATATAAACAGTGTTGCTACATATAGGTTACAAACGTTTCTATTTAAAGTACTCCACATGGGAAACTTTGGGTTTTAAAAAACATAATTTTGAGAGTTATTTTGGTGTGAAGTAACACAATGATCCTTCTGGGAAAAGGGTTGAAAAGGTGTAGAGGATTGACCTAATACTCAGGTTTCCTCATATGCCTCTCTCAGTGAAGTAACACACAGCCTGTTAAGTATCACTCATGACATATAACTCAGTGGCTTCTGGCTCAAAAGGGGAGCACAGAATATCAACACTATGACCTGACATGTATGTTATAAGAGACAACTAAGGATGATTGTGAGCCATACAGTGAAAACTATCACCAATTTTCACCAGTATAGCTATAACCTGTATGAGCCTAGTAAACACCAAGTCCTTCTCCAAAACAGCTGTATGTGTTGATCTCATGCAGCACCACTTATTTTGGCTTATCCTACCTTTTCTATGATTTTCATTGGCTGGCAACACAAAGTAGATGCACAGCAACCAATGATCAGTCACATCAGCCAGGTTGCTGTGTGAGATTAGCATGCACAACTATTCTGGAAAAAATCTTCTGTAAATTTTCTGTAAGGGAAATCCCTATGCGTTTTATCGACAACCGACTGTTTTTGTGACACCCAAGCAAGTCCTTTAGTATTTAGAAGTCCATGATACAACCCATGTTGGGAAACACTGATCCGTGTATTAAAACAAAGATGGCTGTCAAATTCTCACGAATATTTTAAAAGCTGAGTAAAATACTGATAGTAACACTCATAACAAGAGGAGTGCTGGACTGGAATCCACAAGGGAAAAGAGGAGTTGGAAAACTGAGAAACACCTGGAGAAGAAAGGTTGAGGAACAGAATAAATCAATTCAGACCTCGTGATGACAGGTGAAGAGGACAGTGCAGCACAGAAATCATCAAGAGAGCAACAGTCTTATGTTCCACAGGAAACTGAAAGGAAATAGATGGACAGATACTGCCAAAGTCAGATGTGTCTGGATATTTTAGCAAGTGAAATGTGTCAACACCACATTTCCATACTCTGCACTACATCCTGCTGGTTCCAGTAGAACCATTGTTTTTCTACAAGAGAGATCTATCAGGAGTTTGAGAAAGACAGACAGACAGATATATAGAATAATTACCTCAAACTGCACATAGCAAATTCCTTTTCCAAGATTTGTTGCCCTGTCTCTGACTATCCTAACATTGGTCACTTCACCACAGTCAAGAAAATGGGCCCTGATCACCTCTTCTCCGACAGCTAGTGAAATTGAAAAATAATTACAGGCATTAAAAGAACAGGAAACATTCAAAAAGATGCCAGAAATATCATACGTGTAAACAGTTTGTTATCATCAAATTTGGAATAGCTATACTGTCTTAAATCTTTATCTTCATCCTGATTTTTTTTTGTCTTGCAATAATATAAAGTGAAATCCCATTATAGTGGATTCCTTATTATTATCCACTATATTCTTGGAACATATTTTTCAAGAGAAACTACGGAATAATCAAACAACATTCTCAATCGGTGGCCACACATGTGCAATTTACAGATAACATTGATCTTATGGCTATCTTGCAGGGAACAATTGAGGGTAAAGAAGAGAAGGTATGAGGAATGTAAAGATTGATAATATTAAAGACCGGACAGGAATTAGATTCTCTACACTTAAACAAAGAACTGATAACAGGGAGGCATGGCGAAATTTTTATGTTGATGTTTTCAGAGTGGAACTCCTACAACTCTGAAGGGTTATGTTTCCAGAGTGGAACCCCTATAACCCTGAAGGATTATAGGTTTGATGATGATATAACATATTTCTGATACACACAAATATTTCATCAGCCCAGTTGTTATAATGGGATGTGGCTGTATTATAAGTTCTTATAATGGGATTTGGCTGTATTAGAAGTTCTTATAATGGGATTTGGCTGTATTAGAAGTTCTTATAATGGGATTTGGCTGTATTAGAAGTTCTTATAATGGGATTTGGCTGTATTAGAAGTTCTTATAATGGGATTTGGCTGTATTAGAAGTTCTTATAATGGGATTTGGCTGTATTAGAAGTTCTTATAATGGGATTTGGCTGTATTAGAAGTTCTTATAATGGGATTTGGCTGTATTAGAAGTCAGAAGGATGATGATGATGAATCTGTATTGCTTTATGGCTCCAAAGCATAACATATGAACTAGAAAATAACATAAAAGCTGTAGATATTTATAAATAGATGCCTCCTTTATTTACTTCACACTCCATATTGGTTGAACACACCTACATGAAATGGCACAAGACAATGGCTGTGTTGATTCTCAGTTGTCACAAATGGAAGAATAGTTCGGTGTTTCGGGATTCTTCATCTGGAATAGTTGGACTCATTAATGTATGTGTTAATTAGAGATCACACAGAGTAGCCAGGTGAGGTTTTCCCACTGTGACAGGATCAGTAATCCGACAGTGAGAACTCAATGTGCTCATAGTTAAATGAAGATAGCACAAGACAAAAGTAAACTTGTAACAGCTGAAATGGTATGCTTATGCAGAATCCTAGGAATATCGCTAAGAGATACAGTGAGGAATGAGGACATTTTACAAAAAAACCGGCACCATTCCAATCTTGGAATATATTAAGAGACAACATATCAAATGGTTTACATACATCAGCAGACTACCATCAGACAGCATACCACAGCAAGCTATGCTACACAGATACAGTGAAGGCAGACCTAGAGGATGACCACGAAAACAATGGACGACTGAAATAAGAGGTACAAAATTCCACAATATACTCAGCACACAAGAGGGCCATCTCCAGAACATCCTTCTACCCCTGACGCTGAAAGGCAACAATGGGTTTAGCGAATAGATAGATAGAGACAGACTCCTATATATAGTTCTTTTTGCTTTCTACCCCTTTATGCCTTGCAGCGTCATGGATAGAAGAGTTCTCTAGAGATGGCATTTTTGTGTGCCTCAAATATGTTTGTTTTCATTGTTTCTTTTATTTCTGTAATTCATCTTTTGTACAGTCTGCCACTGGCTTTGTATCCATCGTGTCTGTATAGTAATATTTTTGAGGGGCACTATATGATGGTAGTCTGGCAGTGTGTGAAAACCACTTAATCTGTTGTAATCCAAGATTGACATTGTGTTTGTTAGTCTTCTGATTTTTTCATTTATTGATTCTGTCTCTTATTGTGTCTCCAAGTTTTGTACATAGGCAAGTCATTTCTATTGTAACAAGTTTTCTTTTGTCTTTAGTTGTCAGTGGCCAAGTTTAACATTGGTAGCACAGTCATGGTGGTTAGTTGGTAAAATCTGTAAACTATGTAAAGAATCTGTAAACTATGGCACAAAATTTCAGAATGTGTAAGCTGAGGCACAAATTGTAAGAATGTGTAAACTATGGCACAAAATTTAATAATCTGCAAGCTAAAGCACAACATGAAAGAACCTATAGTCATAGGCACAATATGGGAGAATCTGTAAGCATCTCTAGACTAGGTGCTCGTAATTACTTTGACACAACAAAAATATCATAGACAACTGGCAGACATTAAACTACTGTACAGAACTTACTGAAAGGGAGATTCCCAACAAATATAGATCTCTTTTTATCATGCTGTAAAAAAAAAAAAAAATTTTAATTTACATTTGACATTCTGGGATGACAATTTATGTTATATACATTAGCACAAATTAATGCTAAAATCAAACATGCAAGAGAAAAATCTGACATTCTTGGATGACAATTAATGTTATGTACATTAGAACAAAATTAATGCTAAAATCAAACAAGCAAGAGAAAAATCAATCTGTGTTCCGAAGTGTACATCTAAATAAAATATACAACATGATTTGTCACGTCATAGTCGCCTTTCTGTTGCCGAAGGAGGAGCAAAGAATAGCATCATAGTTACCAGGAGGTGACTAAGGAGGTTTGTGGGGTGGAGTTCATTGTCCCATCACATAGAAGGTCTAAGTGACCCAGAATCTATGCTGACGTTGGATGTCCAAAAGAAACAGATAACATAATCTGTAAACTATGACAAAATTAGATAACATAATCTGTAAACTATGACAAAATAAGATAACATAATATGTAAACTATGACAAAATTAGATAACATAATCTGTAAACTATGACAAAATTAGATAACATAATCTGTAAACTATGACAAAATTAGATAACATAATCTGTAAACTATGACAAAATTAGATAACATAATCTGTAAACTATGACAAAATTAGATAACATAATCTGTAAACTATGACAAAATTAGATAACATAATCTGTAAACTATGACAAAATTAGATAACATGAAAAATACAGATAACATAATCTGTAAACTATGACAAAATTAGATAACATAATCTGTAAACTATGACAAAATTAGATAACATAATCTGTAAACTATGACAAAATTAGATAACATAATCTGTAAACTATTACAAAATTAGATAACATAATCTGTAAACTATGACAAAATTAGATAACATGACAAAAACAGATAACATAATCTGTAAACTATTACAAAATGAATTCCATTATTAGATCCTGCTAATCTGCAGAAGTTTGAGAATGAATGCAGAAAATTCTATATACACATTCATGCATGTGCGAACACACACACACATGTACACACCCACTTGCATACTCAAACATACACATTAAAATATGGGGGATAGAATTTCAGAAACTATTTGTTGTGGCTGTACAACCATGTGCTTGTGATACTCTTCGTTCATCTTCATGTCAGGCTGTAAAGCACAGAGATCACAGTCAAGCTGTAATCTATGACATAAGGCACATCCTAATTTGCAGAACTTAGAAAATGAACGCAGAAGAACAGTAAGTCATGTCGCCATAACAATTGGTTATAAACAAATATGGCTGGGTACCAGCTTCATCTTCTCCTTCTTTGTTCTCCTACACAAGTCAGACACTGATATAGAGGTCATCAATGAACTGTACTGTGGTCACCAGCTTTGAGACAAAGCCACAGAGCTTGTCTATCAAAGCTGTTTACAATGGCAATAGTTATCTACTTGTGGTGTCGTAGATTGGCAAGTAAAATATGGTGTTTTCTGGAGATTGTCCATAGTGGCATCAAATCGGTTTCATCAATTCCAAACTTCCTGTGTATCTGTCACTTGAGTCGGTGGAATCTGTAGTCCAACAACAATTAGGGAAAATACTATCAAAATTATGGGGTTTCACAACAACTAATCAACTTGGTGCAGTAGTAGTTACACAGGTAGTTTATGTGCAGTTAGAAAGAGTGTTGTGCTTTCAGACAAATTTCTCATACACTCTGGAGTGCGACAAGGATGTATTCTATCTCCCTTGCTATTCATGACATATATCGACTGTATATGTAAAATTGCCAACATCAATGAAGAAGACAACCTGAACAACCTCCTGTGCACACTTCTTTTTTGCAGACGATCAAGCAATAATAACATAAGAAAAACAACTACAACAATATATAAATAGACTGCACACAACATGTAGGGACTTTAACATGAAGATAAACACAGAAAAAAAAAAACAGAGGTAATGAAAAAATTCACTTATTTTGGAAGTATCATATCATCAAATGGGAAAAACACCAAAGAAATCCTACTTAGATGCATCATAGCATATCAGATCTTGGGGCAGATGTCCCCTATTATCAAAAACAAATGTGAACATGAACACCAAAATTACACTATATAAGACGATCATCATACCATCACTCACTTACTTTCATTACTGCCTGTTTTCCTGTTAAGGGGTGCAGGGAGGCTTTTACCAATGTCAAACATAGACACTAACAACAAAAGAAAACTTGTCACAACAGAAATGACTTATCTATGTAGACTTCTTAGAGTAACAATATGAAATAGAATCAGAAATGAAAACATTAGAAGACTAACAAACAGAGTCCAATCCTGGATTACATTAGAAGACAACAAATTAAGTGGTTGTCACATGCTTCCAGACTATCATCAGACAGTGCCCATCAACTGGCATTATTATACAGGCACAATGGATTACAGAAATAAAAGAGAACAAAATCAAACATATATGAAGCACACAAACAAATCATCTCCAGAGAACTCTTCTACCCATGACACTGCAAGGCATGAAGGGGTAAAAAGCAAAACGAAAGAGAATCTGTAAGCTATGGTATGAAATGTAAGAATGTGTAAAATATGGCACAAAATGTAAGATGTAAAACATCAAGATTCTTCAATACAAACCTTTCTTGACAGAGCTGCAATATCTACTCTTAAATGTAGACCCCCAAGTAAGTAGCCATTCCTAAAAAAATTCAAACGAAAAGATAATATACACAAAATTAATATACACACAAATATGCCATGTCTTAAGCTTACAATATAGATTTGAGAAAAAAACTGTTCAAGTTGTGAAGAGAGAAAAGGTGTCAAATAAGGCATCAGAAATATAATAGACATAACATCGAATAACAAATTCATAAAGAATAAAATCTATAGGATTCTGTAGAAGAAAGGAAAAACAATCATTTTAGAATGAAAATATGTCACAACAGACCTCAAAAAGACATGTATAGAAGGTTTGGAGTTGGTGACCCTGATATGTTTGTGCTCCTGTGGACAATCTGTGCAAAAAAGAACATAGTTAATCCAGAACTGTCAATATACCACAACACAAACAAGAAAATTATGGCTATGTAAACATTTATGATGGAAAAGCTCTACAGCCCTGACATCATTAGCATCTGACTCCAGCAGGAGAATGTGTAAGAAGAGGTTTAGTCATTGAATGAGAATAAATTCTAGAATACCATCATGTACCTGCAACAGAAGAAGATCCAGATTGGATCCTGTGTTTTGCCTGATCCAGAAAGATAAAACACTTCTGTATACATTTTTGTGTGTGTAATACAAGAGAGTAATGTAATATAAAGATATTTTTTGTAAAAGTCACAGAATGTGCAATACTTTATTTTCATCTTAATGCAATTTTTTTGTGTTCGCAGTTTAACATGTCCACACAGTAATTAAATTTGTCCTGCAATCATGTTAAACTTGTGGATTACATGAAACCATGGTTGATGAGGCACTTGATCAGTAGCAATGACACCATTCCCTAACCTTTGAATAGTATGACTTCTGGTACCCTACTTCCTGGTGGCTGGGTGAAACACTGAAGTAATTTTTATTTCAGACCACAAATAACGAGTGGATTCAAATTTTGAGTTGTCTGGTCGGCGAGCAAATTACTTCACATTACACTAATGCTGCTCTCACATTTGCCACAACTCCAAATATACTTACTTCTGCTGAAGACGGATGTGCCGGACAATTAGCACAAATAAAACAGTCACACAATGCACTTCTTTTTTCTGGGCTACATCCAGCTGGAAATTTAGTATCATTGTTCTACTACACGAGAGAACCAGCAGGAGTTTGAGAATGAATGCTGAAGAAGACACTTAGTGAATCCCATATTCTATCTGAAGCAGTGCTATTGTCCAGCCTCAATGAGGAACCCATAGATCAACATACTCTTACCTTACTAAAGATTTCTTAGCTGACTCTTCATCTTTGAAGACAATATATGACACAAAATTGTCACATTGTTCATGAAAGTTTTTCCTGGGAATAAAATAAAACACACATATTAATGATCAAGAGCCAATACAATTTTGAAGAGTGCTGTAACCAAGTTTATAGTGAGCTTGCTTGCTATCACCGGGTTACGGCATGTCAGGTTCAAAACCACGTCCGGACAAAGAAATCCAAGTTATGATTTCTCGCCTGACACGACCACTTGTACACGCAACCCAGCTGTAAATGGGTACCTGTCGCATCAATAGGTAGAGACAGCATGGAAGAAAACTGGCCACCTCACCTGTGGCTTAGTATATAAAGCGTTATCTTCATCCCTGATGGCAGGTTGCTGCCATGGGTCTACCTTTACTTTACAATATATATATCAGTGACATATTCGTTATAGAACATTGTCTTCATCGTGGATACTCTGTACATATCTCTGTTCCGGGCAAGCAGTTTTGTGTTGACCATAGACATGTGCATGCATTCTTCAATGTTGTTGGTCCATCATTTTCTTGGTCTTCCTCTTCTTTTTCCTGGCATTCTACCCTCCAGAATCAGCAATAAACTTTACAATATACTTCATGTATTTTAAACATCTGGGTAGAAGTGTCTGTGCAATAGTGCACCATATCCTCTGAGTTCAGGTCTGTTGCTATGTTAGATTGTCAATCCTGTTACAACAGTGAAATCCATTGTCTTACCCAGGTCAGACCGGCTGTCCCATATCCTGAGCTTCAACTCTGTACCCGCTGGACAGATTTGCAGGTTTTCTTCTTCTGTGTTTGCTCTTTGACAACCAGTCCAAAATCATATGGTTTCTGCTAGAGAATATGAAGTATGTTGTCCTGTTGGTTTTCTTGTGAAGCTGCATTATTTGCACCTCTCCACCAAGCACATCTGATTCCGGCATGCTTTTATTTCAGTTGAACTTTCCTAGCCTGTGACAGTCTTCCTATCTGTCACCAGGCAAATTCCAAAGAGGATTCCTGCTCCACATGGACAATTATTTGTGTATGTTGTCCATAATGTGTCTAGGCAGCCCAGTTTTCTGCAGTAACCTATTCTAAGGTGAAATACCGGTAGTATGATGTGCTTCAGTATTCTCTCTACACTACTCTACACACCTTAATTGCATGATAACCACTTACGATATGCCATGCAGATAACAGTGTCTGTAATTGAAGGAAATAAAACATATTTTGGACATTAAAAATACATGGCAGCTTGACAAAGGCCTTACTTCAAGGTAAAGTTGAAGGGTGGGGATCAATGTTCCCTCTAATTTTCTTCGCACATGAGGAAATCTGAACAGTGAATACTAAGTGAACTATATACAACTCCTACTCACTTAAATCAAAATCCCAAGTGAAAGTCATTTTCACAACCACATTCATTGGGAAGGTCATATCGTACGTATGCCAGATCATCGTCTGTCGTGATACTTCTCCATGGTGAGTTGCAGAAGGGCATGCAATCTCAAGGTGGTCAAAAGAAGTGCTGCACTGACTCATTAAAGACCTCACTAAAAGTCTTTGAAATATACCAAAATACATGGAAAGAGCTGGCAAAAAATAGATCTGCTTGGCGCACTACAGTCAATAGATTTGCAGCATCTTGTAAAAAGAGAAGTACAGCAGCTCAACAGGGGAGGTTAGATAGAAAGTCATGTGTAGACCAACAACCATCTACAGTGGTCATCCCATGCCCGAATTGCTCAAGGACATTTGTGGCCAAATTAGGGCTTATTAGCCATCTAAGAACTCATAATCAAGGATATAATTCTAACTGAATTTCAAAAGTCCATTAACAAATGGTCATCATTATCATGTGACAGACTAACAACAACAACTATGTGACGGGTTTTTAACTTCAATCCTTATGTGCGCATGTGGTACATTTCATGAGTGGTACCTTTATTACGTGCACAGCCGTTCATCTGCACACATTAGAAGAAAAAATTGGTGGCAAGTGTGGGATGGTCAAGATACAAGTGGGAAGGAGCTAAAATGAGATATGAAAATACAATTAATCAGAGTGCACCACCATGACAAGAAACAGAGGATGTTGGAGATCTATTGCAGTCAACCATCGATGTAAAGATGGCATTTGATGATGCATCACCGATGTGGAGATGAAATTTGAAGATGTACCACAGATGTGGAGATGAAATTTGAAGATGTACCACCGATGTGAAGATGGCATTTGATATGATGTACCACCGATGTGAAGATGGCATTTGATGATGTACCACCGATGTGAAGATGGCATTTGATGATGTACCACAGATGTGGAGATGAAATTTGAAGATGTACCACCGATGTGAAGATGGCATTTGATGATGTACCACCGATGTGAAGATGGCATTTGATGATGTACCACCGATGTGAAGATGGCATTTGATGATGTACCACCGATGTGAAGATGGCATTTGATAATGTACCACCGATGTGAAGATGGCATTTGATGATGTACCACCGATGTGAAGATGGCATTTGATGATGTACCACCGATGTGAAGATGGCATTTGGTGATGCACCACCGATGTGGAGATGAAATTTGATGATGTACCACCGATGTGGAGATGAAATTTGATGATGTACCCAAATCACAACAGGAAACTACTATTTCTACTTACGTAATCACAATAGCCCGTTTTGGTAAATTAGGATCTGCTGTAGGCTGCAACAAAGATACAACACGATATTGTCATAAACAAATACTCAAACAATCAACGTCTGACTTACATTATAACAAAAATTTCTAAAACTGATCATGCACTTGAAAACACAATTAGTTATTTCCCTTTGAGACAAAGATGGCACATACAGTAGTAGCCATTTATTTTCATGTTGAGTGTCTCGTTGAAATTTGCTGTAGTTCTTGTGTATTTCTTACGTCCAATATTGATCTTTCTCTGTTGATTGTTATTCTTAGAATTTCTTAAGAACCTACTTTTCTTTTGTCATTGGCTTTTCACATTAAGGTTTGTTTGAGAACTCTGTTTTCCTCTATTCTAAGTACATGGCTAATCTTCTTCTTCTTTCATTCGCATGGAACGTGCAGATATCTGAAGTTACATACGCCATAAGCATATTCCCATTGTGTGGGTTAGTGCGTGGCATCCTGATTACTGTGGTGTGCTCTTGACTGGTTGCCTCCACCTTCAGCATCTGTACTTGCTATGGCAGACTGTGGTCTTGCTCAATTTTAGGAGGGCATGGCCAGTCTTAGTTTTCAGTTGTCTGAACTAAGTCCCCATCTCCGCAGCAAGGATATGGCCTTGATGGAATACATGGCTGATGAAATTCCAACATCTTTGTCTCATAAAACTTGATACACATTCTCAGTTTTTCTTCTCTCTTTGTGAATCGTTATAAATCAATGCTACTCTTTCTGAAACAAAGAATGTTTTATGATGATGTTCAGCTGCCGATCAACTGCCCATAGCAAGAAAAAGTATAAAACACAGTAGACTTGATTATTATAAGTCTATTAATTTCAGACTTTGTTCCAATCAATACTCCCTCTAATTTTCTCTCAATGTGAGCAAATATGAACATTACTGAGCATTGAATATTTCCATGTGAAAAGTTCCACTACCTAAAAACAAAAGGTCATTGACCTGTACTTTATGTGCGAAGTTGGTACATTTTGTGCGCGACTGCACACTCTAGAAGATATATTGCAGTCTCTCATTTTTGTGTGTCTGCTCCAGTAAAATCAATGTGACCTCTATTTTTTATTAGTCATTTGAAAGTACAAACAAACTTATAAACAAAAAGTGGATCATCAAGTGGATGTAACAAATGGTCATCATCATCATGTGATGGATGTACAGCAGTTTATCAGCACACAGGGCATCACACACCTGGTAAATACATAGTTATTCCAATCACTAACTTAATAAAGAAAACAGAGTGTATCTATAACATGAAATTGAATCAAGCACAACCTCAAAAATGAGCCTGATGGCAACACAAAAGTTGCCTCAACATGGACACCAGAGAGCAAACACAAAGTTTAGCAACCAACATTTTTATAATAAAGAAAAGTGGAGGTGAAGATGAAAGCAGTATGCCAGTGCTGGAGTGTTTTCTGAGGGTTGGCTCTTTGTCGAGTAAGGTGAATATAGTGTATTGTTAACCTTCAGGACATCACCAGGCTTAATGACCACTCTGCTACGGATAAAATGATAAGAAGAATATAATGAGATAACCAGTACAAACTTGGATGAAATCATTAAACCTCTTACTTACAGCACAGCGAAATCGTATTGTCTCAATTTCTCCAAACTCTCGAAACAGCTTCTTAAGCTCCTAATACAGAAAGAAACAAAAACAGATATTACATTTGAAAGGTCACAATAAATATATATATTATTACATTTAGGTCACAGAAAATATAATTATTACATTTGGAAGGTCAC
This sequence comes from Meghimatium bilineatum, assembly GCA_034231615.1. NCBI lineage: Eukaryota > Metazoa > Mollusca > Gastropoda > Stylommatophora > Philomycidae > Meghimatium > Meghimatium bilineatum. The sequence goes on from CM067306.1 coordinate 8,608,710, forward strand.
AGTAAATATAGATATTATTACATTTGGAAGGTCACAGTAAATATAGATATTATTACATTTGGAAGGTCACAGTAAATATAGATATTATTACATTTAGCAGGTCACAGTAAATATAGATATTATTACATTTGGAAGGTCACAGTAAATATAGATATTATTACATTTGGAAGGTCACAGTAAATATAGATATTATTACATTTGGCAGGTCACAGTAAATATAGATATTCTTACATTTGGATGGTCAGAATAAATATAGAGTAGGTGAGGGTAATGATCTGCAGCAGGTTTACTTTTTAATCTATGGGTTTTCCTCTTCAAACGCTCTTCAATGGTGAAGGTAGCTTTGGGATAGTGACAGACCGTGTCCGAGTGACATAGGCACAGGTATAGCATCTAGTGTGCCAAGAACCACAGGGATTTACTGGTCTAAAGCCATCTCCAGCCTGACACCCTTAATCATTTAGAAACCATAAACTGCAAATGCTCTAGATGCTATACCATTGCATGTCAACTAAGGCCCTGTCTGTTTGTCTCGTTACACGTACATTTAGCTGTGTTTTGTTCAATTTGCGTATGTTATTATGTGTGTTTCTAGTTATTAGCAAAACTTCATTACCCTACTCCAATGAATAAAAAGTCACAAAGTCTAAGAGTATTCGTAGGAAATAGAATTACAACAACCAGAGCTTCATATGTGAAACTAAAGATGAAACTAAACCTAAAAATGCTTTAAATCAACAATTTCAGCAATAAGCTACACTATAGAAAAAGAAAGAATATCGAAGATTACTTCAAGTTATTGTAAAATACCTTCTTGTCTGTTGTGAGAGGACAGTTGCCAACAAAAATAGTTCGATTGTCAGTTTGTTTATCTCTCTGCCGATCTCTGCGGGGTCTTTTTGCTAACCAATCGTTGTCATCTGATTTATCGTTTGCCAATTTTCGTTTCAGAGACTTTTCTGGTGTGGCATCTTTTTGCCTGGATCAAAAATAAATTAGATTGATCCACAATTAATTATAGTATATTTGTGTATACTATCTGTCACACATCTGAATTTTGGTTGCAATCATTGCTGCTTGACCTTTTTTTGCTGCTGTTTGGGTTATTATTTACCTGACCACAGATTCACACTATGTGTGTGGGTGCACATTGTGTATGACCACATTTTAATCACTCCTTTGTTACAATGAAATAAAAACACAAAGATCATACTGGATGAAACAATACAGACACATCATAAATATATCAAGTAACATATTCTTTCCAGAATGTTGACTTCATCATGGATACTCTGTACGTCTCTCTGTCCCGAGCATGCAGGTCTGCATTGGCTGAGACTTGTATATACATTCTTGGATGTCGCTGGTCCATCATTTTCTTGGTCTTCCTCTTCTTCTCTCTCCTAACATCCTGCACTTCAGAATCAGCCTTTCGATACCATCATGTCACTTTAAGTGTCCAAAATACTGTAGCCTCCTTCTTATGATGGTATTTAGAAGTCACACTCCATGTAGTTTCAGTATTTCAAAGTTCTCTATCCCCTTATCTTTTTAATATCTATGCAGAGAATATAATGAGAATGCAGAGAAAATAATGAGAAATGTAAGGAACAACTAGAGGAAAATGAGGCTCATCCAATAAATAGACTCCAGAAATAAGATATGCAGACGACACAGTCATTATATATCATGAGGGACTGAAACATGTATCACAACAACAAAGAAATACAGCAAGATCCAAAATATATATTTAAACGCACAGCAAACAAAAATTATGACAACAGACAAAACAAAGATCACACAATAATCAACACAGACAATATATAACTAGAATGTGTGAACAAATTTGAATATCTTGGAGCAAATATAAGCAGTTCTGGAGATTGTTCAGTCTAGATTAGAAAACTTGCAATTGCGACACTCAAATTTACACAAATGAGAAAGCTATGGCAAAGTAGTAATAACAAAACTAAAGTAACACTTTTAAGATTGTGTTTTCCCAGTGGCAACATATGGATGCAAGATTTGGACTTTAAACAAGACAATATCCAAAAGAATAAATTCATTTGAAATAGTGCTACAGAATGACTATACAAATATCATGGACAGAGAAAAAGAAGAATTTCAATTGATATTTTCAATGAAACATCAGACTAGCAGGCCTAGATACTGCAGCAAAGCTGTAAACCATGTAAATCTGCAGGAGTTTAAAAATGAACGCAGAAGAAGAATAAATGGTTTAAGATTACTTACTTCTGCTTCACTAAAGCTTCATGGACGTTTGGAACCGGGGTCGACAATTTTGTCGACTCATTTTCTTCATTATCGATAATTTGATTCTGCAGACTTATCCGTTTCTTTTTTTTCTTATCTTTGAGTTTTGGTTGTGAAGGGCTACCATTGTTATTTATGTTGCCCGGTGTTGGTAAGATCTGGCCATTGGATAATGCTGCAGATGTCTGAAAGACAAAAGGTAGTAATTAGTCAACAGAACTTAGGACTATGGATTGATCAACGGGTAGTGATTCTTTATCAGTGGGTGCTCAGCTGCCTCCTAGACACTTAGCTCTAAGAGCTACAGCAAAAACAGACCATCTCTACCTTTAGCCATCTTCTGTTTCATATGGAGTTCTTGCTCTAATGCTCTCAATGAAACATTTAGTCACATCATCTTTCTTTTCCCCCAGATGTCCATGTCAGAGCAGTTTTCATGATTTAATTATCTTCCTGCTTGAATTATATATCTGTGACAACTAAAGTACTGGATTCAAATCCTTCCACAGGCAATGGTGCATATGGACCATTCAGAAAGCAATGGCAAACTACTGAATATATTTTATATTAGCTATGAAAATCAATACAGCCAAATAATGCTGGGTTAATGGTTACATCCTCAATAGGATATGCTACCAATTTTTAATTAGTATATGTATATAACAATAACACCCATAACCCTGTCCACAGAAATTCCATTCAGAGGAGTTTAGATAAATTCATGCACAGAACATGTCCAATCCAGTACCAGCAGCCCATAGATATTTGGGGATGGGAGGGGGGAGTTGTGGAGATTTAACCCTTCTCCCCTTAGAAATAATTTAGCACTTGGAACTTCGCCAAAAGACCCTCCCCTTTCTGCAAGGTGTTCCTATTCGAAGGCCTACTCAAGATAGATGGATTAGAAATATTTCAAAGTGTTTCAACATTTCCTTGGTTGCAGCAGTCACCTCGTTCAGAGAGATCTATAAAGATATATATGTTCTGGAAATAATATGTCAGGTGAATATAATAATAATAATAATAAAACCTATAACCAATCGTGGTCTTAGAGGTGTCACATTGAGAGATTTGATGCAGAACATCTCCACACATCTCTATCCTCTCTACCATACTGATTAGTTTGAAAACTGTACACCAAGTTCAGTCCTTGATATTAACCAGTAATGTCTTCAGGTCTCGTCATCTTCTCCTCCTCCCTCTTTTCCCATTCATAGCTGAAAACCTCAAAGTAAACCTGAATATAAGGTGTTCCTGAATAAAGAATCCCGCTGAAGACGGGTGTGTCTGGCCATTAGCGCAAATAAAACGGCGACACAGCGCATTTCCATTCTTGACTGCATCCTGCTGGAAGTCTAATAGGACCATGGTCCTGCTACAAGAGAGATCCAGCGGGAATTTGTGAATGAACGCTGAAGAAGAAGAATAAAGAATATTTCTTGTGCATGTCGTCAGAAGAACAATACTTAGAGAAAGTAAAACAACCAATATCCATACTATTCAAGAATTGCACAGAATAGTTTTGAACAGACAGAATTGGAAAGATCTGACCTCTGCACTAACTGCAGCGCAAAAGGAAAATGAATGAATGTTGTCAGGATCCACAAAAAAAGTGAAAACCATTTTTTTTAAGCAATGGTCAAGATTGCAAGAAAGTCACTAAAAGCATCTCCAGTTCATGGAATTGCACCCAACAGTTTATAGAATTTCACCCAAAAGTTTAGCGAATTGCACACAACCGTTCATGGAATTGCCCCCAAAAGTTTATGGAATTTCACACAACCACTCAGGAAAATTTCTGCATAAAATACAATGCCAATGAAACACTGAGAGTAAAACTCCACTGACAAATGGAACAAGAATGTCATCTCATACTCCCTAGGGGTTCATCTTCAGCATTTTCTCTACAGGTGTCATTTGACAAGGTCTGTCCAAAACAAAAAATATCTGGTCTATTATGCTTCTTAACATCCCTCAAAATACATTGCACATATATATTACATCTTAATCCTACTTCATAAATCACCATAATGTATCATTTTACTATTATTTATAAATTTAACAGGAAGTTTTCTAATTATCTGGCAAGCTTACCAAGACATTTGCTGAAGGCTTTTTAGAAGAGAACAGTTTTGCCAAATTGTCATTCTTGAGGACAACCTTTTTTTCCCCAGAAAAAAGTAATGCTGAAACTTGTCCGGGCTTGTAAGAAGTCATCATTCAAAACTAACCTAAAATTTTCAAATAAATATTTATTAAAATGCACAAGCAATGAAAATATAACTTTTACTGTAACAAATAATTTAAAACAAGAAACTGAAAAATAATGAATCAAAGATTATGGAAATAAAAACTCATTCAGGCCAAGTCTAGCCAACCCAGTTACTGTGTATAGGCATCATGTGAGGAAACTCATCACTTTCACACAACATGTCCCAGAGTATCAAATGACAAGACAAGATTCCAGATACCACTGTCCTTGACAGATCTGGTATTCCCAGCATTGACACTATCCTGATGCAGAAACAGATTCATTGGGCAGGTCATTTGGTAGGTATGCCATACTATCGCCTGCCAAAGATTCTTCTCTATGGTGATCTGGAGAAGAGTATGTGATCTCAAGGTGGCCAAAAGAAGTGCTACAAAGACTCGTTAAAGACCTCACTGAAAGTCTTTCAAATAGATCAAGATACATGGGAAGAACTTGCACAAAATAGATCTACTTGGCGCTCTACAGTCAAAAAGAGTGCATCATCTTGTGAAAAGAGGAGAAATTTTGCAGCTCAACAGTGGAGAGTAGCTAGAAAAGAACGAATAGACCAAAATCTGTATACTGTCGCTATTCCATGCCTGAACTGTCCAAGGACATTTACAGCTCGAATAGGGCTCATTAGCCATCTATGAACTATTAGATATGGTCATAACTATAACTGAATTTTCAAATGTGGATGTAAAAAATGGTCATCATCACTTGTGATGGATGAACACACAGCCAACCCAAAATATAAAAACAATAAGCAAGAAGAAATTTCATTTTTTTTTTCTGAGTTCGTTCTCAAACTCCTGCAGATTAGCAGGATGTAGTACGGAGAACGGAATGCGTTGTATCATGGTTTACAGTATTGCTGCGATATCTGCGCCTTTCGGCCTGACACATCCGACTTCAGCATGGCTTTGGGTCACTCACCCTATATGGGATGGGACAGCCAACTCCATCCCATAACCTCCTTAGTCACCTTTTACGACATGCGTGGAGGGTAAACAGCGTTGCTATTCTTTGCTCCCCTTTCGGGCCCCGGCAACACACATGCTCTAAATTTTTTGTTTGCATTCATTATCAAACACCCATCGGAACTCTCTTGCAGTGGGACAATGATCATACTAGATTTCCAGCAGGATTTAGCCCAGAGAACAGAAACACACATTTTCAAAGCATCAATGGCCTAACATATTCGGCTTTAGTAACTAATAAATTCTGTTTTTTTATCACTTCACCTGAATGGTGGATATCTGTAATCATACTGCTAGTAGACCAGCCATATGAGAGAACTGATTTCCGTACTACACGCTGGTCACCAACCTCAAAGCTAGCCATAATCAAATTTTCTTGACTTTTTTTGTGGCTGTTTGTGCCACTATCAGTGTAGCTATAAACACTCACAAAATGTTATTTAAAGGTCTATAGATAGAGCCTACACTTTGATACCTGATGGAGGATTGAACACACAACAGCCTGCTAAGAATTATGTGATATTTAGTTTATAAACCAACAATGAATAACTATTGAGCAGCCTAATTTAAGATCCTGCACTGTATGTGTACATCCGGCCAGTTCAAAAGGCAATGGCAACCTATGGTAAGTAAAGTAAATTGTTTAGAAAATTGCTACAGCCAAAAAATGCTGAGCTGATTGCTATGTCCTGAATAGTATTTTATTATCAATTTTGTATGTAATATAGAAAGACATGGCAAAATAGTGCTACATAATTACAAATAATATAGTTCGATAGCCCTTAAAAATTGCAATTCAATGATACCTCTACCAAGTCTGTATGTTAATGCTGAAAAAGTTATAATTTTTTCTAATGAATTTGACATCAAAATAATCTACATGAAACATATAGGAAAATATAAATAAAACTTGTGACCACAAAATGTAGCCAAGCTGATCATTTCTGAATTATCTTTGTTATTTCAATAATACAATACACAAACTTTACATTTTTGTGTTTGCGGAGACAAGACGCTTATTTTGATCCATTTCTGAAATTTTCAGATGGACACAGAACTAATTAATATTCAAAATGGTGGCTATTTGCATAATTATAATTAAATAAATTATATATCTATTAAACATAAAATACCACAGAAACTATATATTTTTGCATTCACAAAGACAAGACACATCTGTTGATCACATTGCTCCTGTGATTCTCAGATGCACTTACAACTTATTAATATTCAAAATGTTGGCTAATTTGCATAATTTAAACACACGTTGATGTTTTTAAAAATTAACTACTGGTTTGGGCATTGTTTTACCCTCTTGAAAGTTACATATATAAAAAGATAAATCTAGTTTCAAATAAGACAAACGATGCGATCACTAAATGAAACTGTCACAGCAGGAAATTTATAACCTAAGCAAAATTTTCCAAACACGTTAATCCCATATGTCCATGTAAATTATTTTGATGTCAAAAACAGAAAAAAATTCATAACTTTCTTGGCGCATTCGTCGTATCTACGGTCACTGAAATTTGACCTAGTTTTGAGGTATTCCCCAAAGCTGAAGTTGCGCTGATCCACTGTTCGCGCGGAAATGTGCCACGGCTTGCGAGAGGTTATGATATCACGGTTCGCGCAGAAAGTGTTTTAGTGTATTTGAATCGTTTTGGAGATCCGAGGTTAGTTAGTTAAGGTTGTGTGTGGTTTTAAGGGGAAAAAAAGAGATAAAAAAATAATAAAAAAGGAGAGGGAGGGGGTGGTATAAAAAGGAGGGATTCTTAGCACAAAATCGCTTGGCGTTCGTTGGGTGACGTCATCGCACGCAGGATTTGATTGGTTGCCGGATTTTCTAGCGGAACTCCATGACGTCGCTTGATTTAAAATGAAAAGTGTGCTATTTATAGCGCGGTGACTGTAGATAAGAAAAATATACCACATTCTTTTCTTCAGGATTGTAGTACAGACTTGGTTGAGGTATCGTTGAATTGCAATTTTTAAGGGCTATCTAATTATATTATTTGTAATTATGTAGCACTATTTCGAAAATTTTGTCAAAGTACCTACTTACGGCTGCCAAATGAAATCGAAATTTATACTAGCGATCGCACCTGCCATTTTATTGAAAGTCGGAAACCCAACACAACACATCATTCATGATTCAATCCTGCGACGCCTAAGTTACACTACAGAGTTACAGTAGTCTACAGCAAAAGCAGTAAAAATACACTACAATAGGCCTAGATTTGTTTGTTTCGATACTCATATATACTATTATCAGAGTACTTTAATTACGCTTTCTTTTCCTTTACGACGCACGGTGCTGATACTGCTTCTCAATCAGAATCTCACTATGGACCAGGCTGTAGACTGTGAGACTGAGTGTGAACTAGTGTGACACTAGTGTAGACTGTAGTAGTGACAGAGTCAGACTCGGGCCACACCACCAGAAAATTCAAATGAATGAGAACACTAATAGAACTTCACAAATATTTATTACAAAATGTCCGTGTCATATGAATATACTATATATTATACGGGCTTATTTAATGTTAAACACAGCAGATTCACAAAACGAAAAACTTATCTCAAATCCAAAATAAACATAAAAACTCACATTCAATGTGTTTCAACGGAAGAATGACATTTTTACTCTTTCCTCTAAATGAGTGGTAGTGCATGACCGTAAGTAATTGCTCACAGTGAAGAGTTAGTTAGTCGTTGGATCATCCATGCACTTCGGAGAAGTCCATATGTGCTAGAAGTCATATATCTCCTTGAATGTAACCGTCATTACACGTTGATTGACGGTCACATTGAGCAGTTGACTGACCATCATTCTTTCTTGCCCACGAAACAGCTCCTTTCTAGCGACACCACATTTCAAACTAAATTCCTTTATTCTAGTCATGGAACAAGAGTCGTCGTCACTTATACAGTCATTTGCTCGTGCGTTTTCCCCATAGGGCGTTCAAAATGTCTGTTCGATCCATCGCTCCACCAACAGTCGTAGTAACAGCGTGTGCGGTCAACCTATCTGCTCTCTCATTACCCCGGACTCTCGCATGTCCCGTCACAAAAATGAATGTCACTTTACGCATGCAGGAATTCTTCACTGCATCCAGCCAGTTCCCGAATGTATCCCGCCTGAGTATGCAGGTATGCGAGCAGATCCATTGCAAAGCTTTGGTTACTGCCAAAATCTCCATTGTCATGCTGCTTGTCGTCTGAGCGAATGCACCAGTTTCCTCTCTGATGGTTTCTCCCCACCTTTGAGCCGTTAAGGCCCAGGCATGATGTGTCTCTCAACAGACCCATCTGTATATACAATCATATCACCTTCCCTGGAATTTTCACCGATTAGAGCGAATACCTCCACCACTGTCGGACACCATTCCCTGCATTCTCTATTGAGTGTTATAATCTAAGGGTGCACGACTCCATTCCATACCAAGTAGCACATCTTCCAATCTGCACACCCTCTATATAATATCATCTGCGCGCCCCATCCACGACTTTCCTCTCTTAAGTCGACTGCCTTTCACTTCGAGAATTTCAGGGTGTATGGGATGTTCTTTATCAGCGGTGATTTGTAGGTAGTCCCGCGCCCTGCACATTTGTATTCTTTGATATGCAGTTGGGCAATCCAATAAGTATCGCATAGCCTGTGCCGACGTATCTCTTGTACACCCCAAAATGATTCGCATCGCCTCATCCTGGATTCTATCCAATCTTTCTGTTTGAGTCTGACTCGGTGTTATAATCGCCAGTGCGTACTCTACCACCGCCACCATCAATCCCTGATACAGCAAAAATAGCAGCCTCTGTTCACATTGAGCAGCCATAATTTTCATCGCCGCAAGACCTTTATAAGCCTTTACAATGATGTGGTCAACATGATCTTTGAAACTGAGACTGCGGTCCAACATAACCCTTAAGTATTTCATTGTGCTGGTTCTCTCGAGGACATCCCATCTCAAAGTAACCGATGGCGTGGGCGTGTTTACTATGTGACTATTTAGGGGAAACCATGTTATTAATGGATTAACAAAAGCTCCAGAATTATTGCACCAATCCCCTATACGATCAAGCTCCCTCTGCAAATTCCTGGCGATCGTTTTTCTATCTCTGCCCTGCCTATATACCAAGATGTCACCAGCATATGACATAGCCCAGGACCTGCAATCTGACAGCTTGTAATTTTAACTGTATACACATTAAATAATACTGGGGACAGAGGTGACCCTTGTGGTAGTCTCGGATGTATGACTATTGGTGCCGAAGACCAACTCTCACACTTAAGAACAACCGGTCTCTGAAAAAGTGCCGAGATAATCCACCTGACAATGAAAGGATTAACTTAGATTTGCAGCATTATGGTCATCAAGAAATCCAAGGGAACTCTGTTATAAGCATCTTCCAGGTCTATTGCAGCCGCGCATGCCTCCATTTGTTCGTCAAAACTTTCGAACACATCTTGCGCGAATACGACGACTTTGTGCCAAGTCTGCTTACCTGAATGATATCCTCTCAACGTTGTGGGCAGCCTGTTATTCCTCTCTAGATGCAAGGAAAATTTCCATGCAACAATCTTTTCTAACAACTTGCCGATCGTATTCTGCATTGTTATGGGTCTGTAACCCTGTATCATTGCATGACTCTTGCTAGGCTTGGGTAGTGGAATTAAATAATTATGCAACCAATCTTCTTCTACTGTGCCAGTCACTAGGCTCTTGTTAAACAGCACTGCCTGCCCCTTAAAGTCCTCGTCTGATCTGCCTCTGAGATCGTCGTACCAAATGCCATCAAGCACTGGCGCTTTGTTTCGTGATCTTTTCAGTGCGGCTGAAATAATTCAAAAGTAATTGCAGTATCGCTTTCGATAACTTGCTTATTATATCTGTGACTGTTTTCATGATTTAATTGTAATTCCCTAAGTTCCTCTGACCAATTTGTGCCTTATAATGAGCCAGCAGTGCCGCATCCTTATTCTCGTCTGTTTTCTGCCATACTAAATCTGTGCTTTGGAAATTGGGGATTGTTATACGCTTCCTTGGGTCGTTCATTGATTTATGCAGGCGCCAGAACAGCTTTAGTGACATTTCGTTTGCAAACAGTGAAGAGTTCTAATTTCAAACGTGATATTCCTGATTATGTATTGTTCGTCCGTCGTAATATTCAGCTCACTGGGATGGTGATGATGATGTCTACGGGGTACTCACCTATGGCCAATGAGCCCTATGCGAGTCTGGAATTGTGTACCGCACTATGAACAATCTTGGGAGGAGTCTGTGGGATATTGAACCGATCTTGCATTTCTTTTAGCGCGTATTTTTTTTTGCGCAACAATCATATCTGAGGATCTCTACAGTGCAGCTATTCTCAAACACTGCAGATCAGCAGGATCATCCGGATGATGTATTATGGAGAATATAATACTGTTTGCTATGGTTAACGGTAATTAACAGTCCCCTCAATGTTAAGTCCGGCTCTGTGATATTGTGCATTGTAATTTGTACGTTTTCTTGTGTGCACATAATTACACACTAGTTGTAGGGATAGTCCGTCGTGTCTGAGTGGAACTGTTATAAAAACCTGTGTTTTACGTAAGTATATGTTGTTACGTTTCACAGTTACCTTATATTGATTGTCTTACAGTATAGGGTAACTATGCAGTGGATACCCTCTCACTGTGGAATACCAGGAAATGAAAAAGCAGGCCAATTGACTAAGGAATTTGCTGCCGAAGACCAACCAGATGTACCAATAACCTACCATCAGAAAAAAACAAATGATCACATCAATACGAAATCCACAAGCACCAATACAAGATGACTATCACATTATGAACAGATCAGAACAAGTTGTAATTCTACTACTCAGAATGGAACACAACCGACTCCACAGTCATATGTACATCAATAGAAGGTGGTACTGCTTTACACCCTATTGAAGACCTTACTTGAGGGTAAAGTCAAAGGGAAGCGAGCAAGAGGTAGGCAGAGATACAAGTGGGAGAGTAACATTACACGATGGACAGGTTACAGTCTAGCAGAGTGCACCACCAAGACAAGAGACAGGAGATGTTGGAGATACTTTGCAGCCAACCTTCGTTGCGGAGACGGCACTTGATGATGATGACTGCTAGTAGAACATAATTGAAAATAATACTCACGTGGAGACAGGTAATGAAGTCCTACTGGATGACGACTAACACACTATCGCTGACACATGTTTACATGAATAAATATGGTACATACAACAAAACAAAACACAGAATATAATCATACAAATGACAATACACAGGACATTGTCGATGTTTCGGACCAATAGGCCCTTTTCAAGATACACACATAACATACAAACATCAAAATACCACAAGCAGAAATGAATGCGTGTCAGAGTGAAATATGGTAGTGAAAAAATGATTTTTTCAACACAGCCATGTGGACAGGCAGCACAGAGTGCCAAACATATACTTCAAAAGTGTTCTGAGTATGAACTGCTGAGGAAGACTTATTCGCCTGAGGAAACAGCACTGAATTCAAAGCACTAAGGGTCACTATGTGAAGTACAAATGACTGAGTTTTATTCAAGAGACATAATTAGATATAGACATGTTTCAAGTGAATGAAAGAAGAATAGAATATAACGGAATTTTGAAAAGTGTTTTTATATAAGAAAATGTTGGTACAATATGTGGAGATGAGCCCACATTCCAACTTTTTTATAGTACTCACAGAGAGAAACAATACATGTAATATTTATGCTTATACTACTTATCTGCCCCTAGATATATTTACCAGTATTTCTAGGCTCGTCTCCCCGTATTGTACCGATTCCGTTAGTGAAGATATGTTGATTTGTCTATGGATGATCTTTCGAAATTACATCTGCCAAATAGCGCGCACGAGAGGTGGAAATGAACAAGTCTAGAGTGATCAAATGGAAGGCATTTATGCGTGAAGTTTGTGCATACAGCATAGCGTAGCTGCCACAAATGAGCATCAGAATAGAAGGAATGATCATGGAGATTAAGGTTACCCTAACACTCCCAAAATCTTTACATCTCTTCCCTCCGCGAAAAATGTCTACTGGCACATACAAAGGGAAATAATAAATGTAATATTTATGTCAACATAGCTTATCTGCTCTTATTTCATTCTTCTAAATTATGTGGGCTCATCTCCCTGTATTGTACCGAAATCTGTTATAAAAGAATGCGCTATAGAGTTATTCCACTGTATCAATTAATATTTGAGCACTTCTAGGTCACCTTCACTTATAGGATTCCACGCAGCACATGCTCAAAGTTAACTTCCAGTTTGGTATATGAAGTCCATGTTTCTTTATTTTTCATCTTTTACTTTGGGCATCCATTTGATCCTTTATGCCATACCCATTTCTGTCTATCAATATTGCGCAAATTTTAGCCCACATATTGAACGCAAAATTTTGTGCCTTCTACAAGAAGTTAGCATCGATACTAGACAATGTTTTTTAGTGAGGAAAACATTGTTCCAGTCATTTTGGTTGTCAATATTTTTATGATTGTGTTTTCTTAACCATTATTTCTTTCTTGAGAAAGGTCCAGATTAGACATATATGTTAATTGTTCTATGTTTTATTGTTAGTTATTATTGTTTTATATCAATAGTTAGGTATTCACAGTCACCTGTTTACTTTATTTAGGATTTATCTTTTATTTGTCTGGTTACTGCGGCACTTTCCATTTTGTCGGACATCCTTTGATATTTTGGTTATTTATATTAATAAAACCACATTATATATTACGGCTTACTTGACAAAGTATGTCCCTGAACTTGGTGAACATCATATCGTGGGAAACATCATGAGATGGATAAGATACATTCAGAGTTGCAAGTCAAGAGATAAAATATTAAAGATCCTGTGTAGCTAACATTCAATATTTAAATGTCTGTTGCAAAGACATGCTATCTAGTCATGTTGTGTGATATCATGGTTGCTAGTGCACCTCTCTGCCTGGTATCTCCGACTTCAACACCTCTGCTTGCTTAGGCAGGACTGTGGTCCTGCTTGTGTTTTCACGGCCCGATCAATCATAATTTCTAGCCTCTATTGGCTGAACTAAGCTATATATCCACTTCAAGGTGATGGCCTTGATGGGATATTGAAATGAAAATGAATGATGATGGCGTACTTTACATCTTGACTGCAATAGCTTGTAATTTTATTTACCAACTGGGCAGACCAACAAAAATGGCTTGGATTTGATCTGTGGGCTGTATTTTGCTCACCATTGATTTAAATTCTCAAGATTTTGATCTACAGAAGGATGTTTCATTGACAGAACAGACAGAAAACACACTAGTAATGAACACAGATACTGTATGACATACTAATTGAATTAGATATTTTGGCCACATAAATATAGACATAATTACAGTGGAATCCATTCTTTAGTGCATCCGTTTTATAGCAATTTTCCAATTTAACAACATGCTTCAAAACCATGTGTGGTTTTGCTCGATGATGGTATTAGAATAAACCAACATCTGATCTGTTCACTGTTCTGTTGGACGACACTTTTCTGTTGGACGACACTGTTCTGTTGGATGACACTGTTCTGTTGGAAGACACGGTTCTGATTGCTAAAAATGAGGAAGACCGTCAAGAATTAATTAATATAGTAGTCACAGACAATAAAGAGAAAGGGCTCTTCTTAAATATCAAGAAAACAAAAGTGAAGGTATTTTCAAAGAAATAAAACACCACAGTGTGCACGATCAAAGTAAATGATATAGTATTAAAATAGGTCCACCAATTCACATATTTAAGTACAATGATTACAGCAGATGGAAAAGTTCAACAGAAATAAGAAACAGAATAGGGCAGCCAAAAAAAACATTCACAAAAATAAAAAATATATTGTGTAATATGACCTTATCATTAGAGGTGAGAAAGAGTTCTTCAGTGCTATATAACTCCTATAATATGGATGTGAGTCTTGGACAATAAACAAACAGGAAGGTGGGAAATTTGAGACAATAGAGATGTGGTTCTACAGAAGAATGCTGAGAATACCATGGACTGCCAGGAAAACTAATGTGAAGGAGTTGAAAGAATCAAATGTGAAACAGACTTTAATCAATAATATAAGAAAAAGACATTCATTTATTGGCCACTTCATGAGACAGGGAAGTTTGGAGAACATAGTCACAACAGGCAAGGTTGAAGGCAACAGAGACAGACAACGTGAGAAAATATTAAGACAGTCTGACAACCTGGTACAGCAGGGAAACAACAACGATATTGATACATAATACTGAAGATAGAGAGCTGTGGAGGGCCATGATCGCCAGCCGGCATGGCACCTAACAAATAAATTAACATCTGATCTAGCTGGATGATGGTATTAAACAAATGTCAAGATACAAAATGAAACAACACACTAAAAATGTGTCAAATATGTAACATAAAATTTATTTTATTAATTCAATCATAACAGCCTAACATGTGAAAAACATAAAGCATTCTAATGTCACAAACTTAGCATAAGGAACACCAATGTTTGTACACTGATGAAATAGTCAAGCACATACAAACACACAGCAGTGTCAGTATTTGGGTTCATTCATATTCGTTGATTTTTATAAGGAAATAATTTTTATAAACAAATATTAAAACAGATTAGCTGTAAAAAATATGTAGACTTGTATCTCTGCAAAACAAATTGTGGGGCAGCTGCAACCACCTAAAGCAAACCACTCTATACATGACTCATATCAAATTATATGTATAGTGTCATTAGTTGCACAAGTTGTATCCATTCTCTCCTGTTGCTTCCTTCTATCTCATTCCTTCACTAGATTTCTATTATATGTTTGCACTTCATATTTTTTATTTGCCATTTTTCAAGATAAGATTCTTAGTTGTGTTGTGTTTACCAGCACATTCTTAGTTGTGTTGTGTTTACCAGCACATTCTTAGTTGTGTTTACCAGCACATTCTTAGTTGTGTTGAGTTTACCAGCACATTCTTTTCTCTATTCTGTTCTTTGTTATACACAGACCTTTTTGTCAAAATTATATTACGCAAAACACACATGATGCCATGGAGATGAACAAGAGGCAGACCAAGAAGAAAATGGATGCAAGACATTAAATACCACCTGAACATGACAATAACAGAAGCAGGACAGACAAGAAGTTTTGCTACCTGATGATCTTAGTTTAAGTTTTCAGTTTTACTTGTTGAATTTCAGTTTCAGTAGTATTTTATTTTATTTTATTTCATTTTCCAGGGTTACACAGACATTCTTATTTCTGCAACTGAATCCCTTACTTTTCCAAATCCCCAATTAGTTGGAAACTTTCTCTGGAATTACTTTCTTAGTTGAAATCAGACGCTGATATAGATTTCATCAATGAACTGTATTGTAGTCACCAGCCCCAAAACAGGGCCGTAGAGCTGGTCCATCAGAGCTGTTTCTGATGGCCATAGTTTTCTTCTTGTGGTGTTGTATGGTGGGCAGTTCTGTAAAATATGTTCCGCAGATTCTCCACAGGGCACATATCAGTGTCACCAACTCCAACCTTCCCATATATGTTTTGTTTGAGACTGTTGTGGCAGGTTTTCTATCTAGAAATGAATGCTCCTTTCTTCCAAGCCTGTAAATAGCATCATCTTTTTTGGCAGCATGGGTGAATTGCATTATATTCCATGTTCATGGAGTTTCTGATGTTGCATTTTATTTCTGGAAATGATACAGAATCTTCTGTCTGTTGGCATTTAGTTCCAATTTTTGCTAGTTGGTCTGCTATCTCATTTCCCCATACCCAATTAGTTTATTCCTTATTGTATATAACAAATTAGGTAATTATTACACAAAAATCTCGCCAGTACGGCCCAGTTTGTTATATAGGGATTTCACTATATAATATTTATTTCCATATTTGTATGTTTCTTGAAACATACATATTGCCCACGTTTGATTTTTTTTCTGACTTTCTGATAATTATATTTTGATTTCCCCACCATCAAACCACATTTGACTACGCAAGTGCTATATAAATCAGTACCAAACAACTTAACACCACCCATCACACTGCCTTAAAGGTCCGCATCTCTCTTACTAAACCCAACACTGTCACTATAGGTGCTTTCACAAGGCAAGCATACAACAAAGTACCTCAATATAGTATGGCTTCTCATACATTCTTACCATGGACAGCCTTAAAAACATACAGAGTGATTCACATGTGATTAAATATTTGACACATAATGTACAAAGGCAACTAGAAATACAGGAACCCTAAAATCAATGTAAAAATTGAAGAAAAACAGGAACTAGAATGCCCCTACTCTCCCCCCCCCCTAGAATAGAAAATTGCATTTAAAAAGCTCTATTGCTCATAATTCATGAGAACAAAATAAACGAATCAATTGCTGATAACTCTAGTTGTCTTCCATTACGTGTCAAGTATTCAGTCCTACGCGACTTACCCTGTACGACCTCACTTTGATTTCGAAAACACACAAGCATGAGATGATGCTTTTCTCTCCCTGAAACATACGCACACATATAAACAAATACAGAAGAACATACAACATGGCAACAAGCATACAAAATATGACTATCTCAATTATGCACCGCTAAAACTAGCGTCCACTCTGCAACCAAACTGCCAAGGATGGGGTGATTGTGCTATTGTTTGATGTAAGCTGGTCATTCACGCTTAGCACTGAAACAAACAGAAAAAAAAAGAATAAAATATCACTCACCATAACAAAATTAACCAAATTACTTTGCAGAAATAAATATTTAAAAATACATAAAACTTTGCTGTAAAGGGTTAATGTAATATAAGTTACGAACCATCATCATGACCTACATTTTTAATCAAGTGCTCAGCTGCCTAGCCAGTGGTTGACCAGAAACCGCATGAGTAACACCATCTACCACATTTTCTCAGTAACGATGACGCCATTCCCTGACTATGCAAGAACATGAACCCTGGTACCCTACTTCCTGGTGGTTGAGTGAACCACGGGAGTAATTTGTATTTCAAACCATGAATAACAAGTCGATTCAAAACCCAAGTCTGCTGGCAAATGACTTAACATTACACTGCTGCAGTTCCCAAACCTTGTTGTTGTCAATATACAAATACCGGTGAGTTGATACAGTTGTAGCAGCTAAACAATGATAAAATACAAACATACTGAAACTACAGACTGGAACAAATAATACATTATTTCATCATATTTATTTGTTAGCTTTCATTTTCAAATTCCTGCAGGAGTCCTTTTATGGCAGGACAATGGTCTTACTAGATATCCAAAAGGATGTTCCATGACCTTCTGCAGTATAGAAGATCTTTGCACAGAAATAATTAGGACTTCATTCATTAAGATTTTGATTATTGTCATGATTTGTTGGTCACTATTTATATACTTGGAGTTGCATGCCAATAATAGCCATAACAATTCTAAGTATATAAACAGTCACCAACAGAAAAGTACGACAACAATCAACAATATAACGAATGAAGTCCTAATGACGAAATGTCATCCCCATCAAGTATACTCTATCACAGAGTACTCATTATCAGCTCATTTTAGGTAAGTACTCTACCTCAAAGTGTTTACCTCCCTAACTGTGAGTTGGGTAACTATACGTGTAGCTGGATTGAAACCAATAACATTTCAATGCTAAACCAGTACACTAGTAACTGAGTTAATGCTACTCACAGAATAGATTTAGAAATAATTGAATCATATCTTGTATAGAACACATTTATTCAACTATTAACTCTACTGTCAGGTTTTCCTACACCGGAAATACACTTGAAGAGAGAAAGGGTTCAGTACCCGATGGGCTCAGGTGCTATTGGGACAAGGATGCTCAGCTCGAGAACGCCTTGCTCTCAAACGCGTGGTGTGAGACTCGAACTTGGACAAGTGGTACACGATGTCGATGAATGACACCTCGGCTAAGAGGGCGAAAGAGCCAGGGTCCAACTCCTCTGTTGAGTTCTTAAGGAACCAGGCTCACGGATGAGAAACGGTTCAGTACCCAATGGGCACAGCACGTCCAATTACACGAGGCAAGTTCATAGACAGTGGAACACCTCGTGAGAGTCAGACGAGAGAAAAAATCGCCTGGGCGAAGAGTCGCCACTACGCGTGCCTGGAGACAGATATAGAGGCTGTCACAGGCTAAGGGTAGCCCACCCGAATTGTCAAGGCATGCCGAAATCGGATGTGCTAGGCCTACAAGGCGCATAACTGTGGCACAACGTAATCACGCTCCCGGCGGAAATCGCACGGATATCCGTGATGGTTACAATGGAGCGAACGAAAAACAAACAAACATTCAACTATTGTTGTATTATTCTGCACCAATAATGCATACAATCGTATCACCGTTATCATGTGGATGATCAGCTTCAACCGTGAGAACATTCAACTAAGATTTTTGTGTGATTAAGGTCCTCCCCCTCCAATCACTATACCAAAAGCAAACCAGACTAGATTTACAACCCAAATGGAAGCATATTACTATACACAATTTATAACCCAGAGGAAGCATATTATTATATGCAATTTATAACCTGGGAAAACATATTACTACCCACAATTTACAACCTGGGAAAACATATTACTACCCACAATTTACAACCTGGGAAAACATATTACTACCCACAATTTACAACCTGGGAAACATATTACTACCCACAATTTACAACCTGGGAAAACATATTACTACCCACAATTTACAACCTGGGAAAACATATTACTACCCACAATTTACAACCTGGGGGAAGCATATTACTAGCCACAATTTACAAACCTGGAAAAAAGCATATTATTATCCACAATTTACAACTTGGTTGAAGCATATTATTATCCACAATTTACAACCTGGTTGAAGCATATTATTATCCACAATTTACAACCTGAATGGAATTACATAATTATCGAAGATGACAATATTAAATATTAAAAATATTAAACCATGTAAAAGATGGACCACAAGAATCAAAGAAGTCACAGGAACAAGCTTACAAACAGCACACAAGAACGCCATCTCCAGAGAACTCTTCTACCCCTGATGCCGCAAGGCAAACAAGGGGCACAGCATATAGATAGATAGATAGAACAATATTAAAATTACACTATTATCAATGTTTACACTCCAACTTAAAATGCCCTTTATCCAAATCTCTAACCAGATTATAAAAAATTTACAACAAAGATAGAACTATTATTTAAGTTAAAATTCAAACTTTATTCTCCAGGACTAAAAATCATATTACCATTAATACTGAGATTTAAAACTCATATTAACACCATCCAAATTTACTATAATTAAAATTGCTATTATTACAGAAGTATACATGCCAAATTTTATTAAGATTATCCACCCAGAGTTAACAACTCAAATGACACCATCTTCCAAATTTACTACAATGAACATCATTATTTTATTTCATCACTATTATCAATGAAGTTAAAAGTAAAGTACATGCCAAATTAAGATTATCATCCAAAGTTTTCAACTTAAATAACACTATCATCTAAATTTACTACAATCTTCTTCTGCGTTCGTTCTCAAACTCCTGCAGATTAGCAGGACGTAGTCAGGAAAACAGAATGCGTTGTGTCATGGTTTACAGCATTGCTGCGATATCTGCGCCTTTCGGCCTGACACATATGACTTCAGCATGGCTTTTGGTCACTGACTCTATATGAGATGGGACAGCCAACTCCATCCCATAACCTCCTTAGTGGCCTTTTAAGACATGCGTGGAAGGTAAACAGTGTTGCTATTCTTTGCTTTTCTTTTGGGCCCCGGCAACACACAGGCGATTTACTACAATTAACATCATTATTATCAATGAAGTTTATACGCCAAATTAAGATTATCGCAAAGGGCGAACAACTCAAATTAACATCATCACCCAAATTTACTACAATTAACAAAATTATTATCATTGAAGTTTATACGCCAAATTAAGATTATCACTCAGGGTTTACAACTCAAATTAACATCACTATCCCAAGATTATTTACACCATTCTAAAGTATATTTACCACAAATATTTAACTTGAAAAACTGCTCATTTTTTTTTCGACATATAATAATTTACATTCTGAAATAATAAAACATTAGAAACCTTGACAAGCAGATTAAACCAGTCATCAAAGCTTGAAGAAATCGAGTTGCAAATAAGAAATAAAACTAGAAAGACATTTTAAAACCATTTTGTAATGTTGTTAATCTATTGTGGTGGTTTTGATACCTACTGTTAATTTATTGTGGTGGTTTTGTTTATTGTGGTGGTTTTGTAATGTTGTTAATCTATTGTGGTGGTTTTGATACCTACTGTTAATTTATTGTGGTGATTTTGTTTATTGTCTTGGTTTTGTAATGTTGTTAATCTATTGTGGTGGTTTTGTAATGTTGTTAATCAAGTGTGGTGGTGTGAGACCTATTATATGCAGCTGTGTCTCTAAAAGCATGACGTTGTCAATCATTACATGTAACGTCTGATCTGCAAATTTACATATAGGAGCCACGTTAATTTATCAGCCCACCGTTTACATAGGCGAATTTTAACAACCCAGTGTGGACTGTATAGAGCATGGTGAGACATGTAGAAAATTACGGCCATCCACTTCATCACCAGTCGTCAATTTGTCTTGCCACTGATTTCAAATAAGGTCCGACGAGAGTGAAGTCAATGCTTTGGACAAATCTTCCTCAAATTCAAATCCCCAGTGCAAGTCATTTTCACATTCATGAAAATTAACTTGAAGGGAAACGGTTTTCTCAATGACATTAGGTGACTGGAATGTGCGCACACATCTCGATAATAACTCAAACACAATTTTCTGGACTATGTCCAACTGAAAATAGGATCATTGTTTCACAAGAGAAATATAGCGGGAGTTTGTGAATCAACGGTGAAGAAAAAGAAGAAAGTAACATTAACTGGTAAAGATATGCAGATCTACAAGAGCTTACTAATTGATTGATAAGTTGGTAGAGTAACCTACCTTACTAATTGATTGATAAGTTGGTAGAGTATCCTACCTTACTAATTGATTGATAAGTTGGTATCCTACCCAGGACATAATAATCTATCCATATATTTGCTTGACCCAAAACTGTGACAAGTATCTTCCTCTTGTCATTCAAAGTTGAACATGTCTACACAGCAAGTAATTTTGTTGTGATGACATGTTATCTAGTCATGTTGCATGATACCATGGTTGCTGGTGCACCTCTCAGCCTGGTATCTCCAACTTCAGCAACAGTGATTTCTTGGGCAGGATTATGGTCCTGCTCAATGTCAAGGATGGCCAGACCAATCTTAGTTTCAAGCCTCTGTTAGCTGGACTAAGCCCCATTTCCACTTCAAGGGGTTGGCCTCGATGGGATTTGGCTGTAGTGATTTTCTAGGGAATATAGATATGTTCAGTATGGTGCCATTGACTTCCGGGTGCACAACTGCCTGCAGCAGGGTTTGAACCCGGTACCTCAGCCATCCAAGGCATGCTCTGTCATCTGTACGTCTCTGTCACAGAGCCAGACAATTTATTGATACTCATGGTTTAATAAAACAGTCAAATATAAATTAAATTTTCAAAAACCAAATCCAAAATGAAAAGCATAGAAAATCTGGAAACCATATAAAAAGCACAACTGTTTAGAAAATTCATGATTCAAAATGGGAAACGAACACATAATTCACAGATCCTTATTCATTGATCAGCTTACATCCACAGAAAGTATGTATGAATATTTAAAACCAACTTACCCTTTGAAAACCTTGGTGCTATGTATGGTATACAGCATACAGGTTATAAACCCAGTAATATATATATATATATATATATATATATTATATAGTCACAAAAAAAAAAAAAATACATCAAAGGTGAATACATAGCAACCTATAAGTAACTAAGTTTGCTAAATAACTTTTTAAGCCATATTTGGCAATGTAACCCTTACATCAGTGCTGCCATGAACAACTTGTTTTGCAGAGAAGCTCCTGTGGACTAGATTGTCATTTTGGGAACTGATATTGGGACAATTATGTAGTATGTGGTCTGTGTTGCTGCTTCACAGATGCAGACCATATAGTTGCTGATACAGATTCAGTGTGTGTACTTTTAGACTGCAATGTCCCATTCTTAGTTGAAATATTGTGATTTGTTAATCTCTGTTCATTTTGTTAATGTTGTCTTCCTCTAAGCAATAGTTTTGATTTAGTTCTCTTAAATAAAGTTGCATAAATTGTTTTAGCAGACTTTACTTTCATAAAGTTTTGAATTACGCTGGTCTGAGGGAGGTTGCCTTCTGTTTTTGCCAATTTGTCTGCTTTTTCATTTCCAGGAGTGCTACAGTGATCCTAGAAAACAATGTAGTTTTTCAAGATAACTCAAAGAATATGTCACAATATCAATATTGTCTTGTTTGATATTTTGAATGGCTTGTAAGATTAATTTGATTTTGAATCACTGAAGATTGTGATTTTTAAAAATTTTATTTAATTTAATCCTATTTTTACTTTACTTGATTTCGGAGTTTTATTATTATTGTTTTAACTTCCAGATTTCAACTTGGGTAGGTACTTGGGGCATTTAAATGTCAAAATACATAATATTTCAGATTTCAATTGAATTTTGGTACTCTCCTGTTAATCGGGAACACAAATTTGAGTTTTTGTTATTACAAGGATCACACTTTTTAGATAGAGCATGTTAATATGGTCACTTTTCATTAACAAAACAGTGGCTTCTGTTAAGGTTGCAACTGAATATTACAATCATTCAGCAAACCGAAAAGAGGGACAGTAAATTTTCTACAGGCTTGAAGAATCCAATGAAGATATATTATACAGATGGTAGAATCCACTTGATGTGCAACATGCGTACACTTCAGCAACAGCTATCTGTTAGCACTGGTTTCTTCAGTTTCTTCGACTTGTAATTACAGTTTGTAATTCGTTTGTTACTTTTGGTCCTTTACTTTCTGTTCAAACACTTTGTGCGAGAATGTCTTATAAATAAAAAATAAACAATATTGGAATGAAAATAGAGCACTGATCCCAAGAATAGATAATTCTCTCATTCTGTTGTATCGAATAAACATCTATTTCAGAATTGATTGCTTCCACTTCTATTTTTGTATTGTTAGTTGTTCCCCATTGGTTGAGATGTATTTCATTTCATATTACAATTTGTTTCATTAAATGTTTGTTCCTAGTTAACAGGAAATTACTGATTGTGCCTGTTATACAATGCAATCCCTCTATTGCGCATTCTTTTATAACAAATTTTCCTATATAACAACACTTCAAAATCCCCAATAATATTTATTCTATATTGTTTGTACTGTATATAGCGAATGTCTGTTATTGTATACATATTTAGTCGGCCTGGACCAAGTTGTTATAGGCAGATTCCATACTAAGAACTATCAACCAAGGAGAGGAACTTATGACAATGCAGCGACATTAGCATATGATGTTTATAAGGAAATAGGAATACCAATCTAAGTTGTAGACTATTACACTGATAATTGACTTGGAAAATACTTGTTTACTAGCAAACATTTAAAATATTCTATTACAAGTGGTTGCATGTGTTTATATTGCATTACAATATTCTTGCCAGTTTTGCATCTGAATTGTGTCAAGAAAATACTCACCTTTTAGAAGCTAAAGCACTTAGAAGACGGTTTCCAAAGAAAAATGTAGGAATGGCTATAATACCCAGCCAGCGCAAAGTCTGGAACATATTTAACTTTATCCAGTAACAGTAGTATAGGGCAAAAATGGCTGTGGAAAGAGAAAACTCATAGTACAATGGTGTATGATGAACTCACATGATGGTGATGTTTGTGTAGCACTGTTAACATTTAAATAATGCATTATCTCAATATCCATCATTTCTTCTGTAACTATTTGTTGTTACTCAGTTGTTTCTCGTCAGTATTTTAGGTGTTATTTATAAGAGGATGCTTCATATGAAAACCATAAACATTTATTAGAAGTTCCAGAGATGGCGCATATGTCGGGACAATATTTATGGTGCCAAAAAAATGTGACACAACTCATTTCCATTCTCTAGACTAGATCTTATTACTATCCATGATTAGGGAGGAAAGAAATGGGGAGGGGATGTACGGTGCAATGAAGGTTATATAACTAAATATATGTATTTCCGAATATATGATATGATACTTGCACACTCAGTATTACATTGTGGTGCTCTCACACTCTATTACATTGTGGTGCTCTCACACTCAGTATTACATTGTGGTGCTCTCACACTCAGTATTACATTGTGGTGCTCTCACACTCTATTACATTGTGGTGCTCTCACACTCTATTACATTGTGGTGCTCTCACACTCAGTATTACATTGTGGTGCTCTCACACTCTATTACATTGTGGTGCTCTCACACTATTACATTGTGGTGCTCTCACACTCTATTACATTGTGGTGCTCTCACACTCTATTACATTGTGGTGCTCTCAGACTCAGTATTACATTGTGGTGCTCTCACACTCTATTACATTGTGGTGCTCTCACACTATTACATTGTGGTGCTCTCACACTCAGTATTACATTGTGGTGCTCTCACACTCAGTATTACATTGTGGTGCTCTCACACTCTATTACATTGTGGTGCTCTCACACTCAGTATTACATTGTGGTGCTCTCACACTCTATTACATTGTGGTGCTCTCACACTCTATTACATTGTGGTGCTCTCACACTCAGTATTACATTGTGGTGCTTTCACACTCAGTATTATATTGTGGTGATCTTTCACTCAGTATTATATTGCAGTGCTCTTACTCAGTATTACATTACATCGCTCTCTCACTCTTTATTACACTGTGGTGCTCGTACACTCATATTACATTGTGGTGCTCTCACACTCTATTACATTGTGGTGCTCTCACACTCAGTATTACATTGTGGTGCTCTCACACTCAGTATTACATTGTGGTGCTCTCACACTCAGTATTACATTGTGGTGCTCTCACACTCTATTACATTGTGGTGCTCTCACACTCTATTACATTGTGGTGCTCTCACACTCAGTATTACATTGTGGTGCTCTCACACTCAGTATTACATTGTGGTGCTCTCACACTCAGTATTACATTGTGGTGCTCTCACATTCTATTACATTGTGGTGCTCTCACACTCTATTGCATTGTGGTGCTCTTACACTCAGTATTACATTGTGGTGCTCTCACACTCAGTATTACATTGTGGTGCTCTCACACTCAGTATTACATTGTGGTGATCTTTCACTCCGTATTATATTGCAGTGCTGTTACTCAGTATTACATTGCAGCACTCTCTCACTCTTTATTACACTGTGGTGCTCGTACACTCATATTACATTGTGGTGCTCTCACACTCTATTACATTGTGGTGATCTCACACTCTTTATTAAACTGTGGTGCTCGTACACTCAGTATTACATTGCAGTGCTCTTACTCTGTATTACATTACAGTGCTCTCACAATCTGTATTACATTGCAGTGCTCTCACACTCTGTATGGGGTGCATAGGGAACGCATTGCTCTAGGCGGACCCAGGGTTAGCAGATAACCAAGATCCCAAATGTACCTCCACGCAGTGCACCCTGGAAACAGAAATACAGCAGCTCGAGCTGATTCTGGCCAAATCATTTGGGGATCGTGTCCGAGAATGTGGAGGTAGCAGATGGAAAGAGATTTTGACTGCACAAGAGACAGACAATATCTCCGACACCACCAGCATCACCACATATAGCAACACTGTCGACATACAGTGAAGCTAGTCAGTCCAGTTGGAACATTTGAGGGGCAGCCAATGTAAAATGCACGTAAAGGTAGATGCATGGCGAGAGACAAATAGATTTCATACCGAGTACAATGAAAGGGCAGAACAGCGCTAGAGGGCAGCACAAACTGCAAATAGAAAGTGAAAAGTCTCTAGGGAAGGGGAACTACAAGCTCTGTCAGCTCGAGACGAGCATCTAGTTACCTGAGTTCCTTACAGGCAGAGACCCAGACCCATTCATTTGTGTTTGGTAAAGTAAGAAGACCTAATCCAACTCTAATGTCGAGCCTTCCTAAACCGGAAAAATGCTCGCGAAGAGAAACGGTTCTGTACCCGATGGGCTTAGGCAAGAAAGGGACAACGATGGTAGTTCTGGTCCAACTCTACTGTCAAGGTTTTCCTACGCCGGAAATACACTTGAAGAGAGAAAGGGTTCAGTACCCGATGGGCTCAGGCGCTTTTGGAACAAGGACGTTCAGCTCGAGAACGCCTTGCTCTCAAACGCGTGGTGTGAGACTCGAACTTAGACAAGGGGTACACGATGTCGGTGAATGACACCTCGGCTAAGAGGGTGAAAGAGCCAGGGCCCAACTCCTCTGTTGAGTTCTTCCCCTTAAGGAACCAGGCTCACGGATGAGAAACGGTTCAGTACCCAATGGGCACAGGCACAGCACATCCAATTACACGAGGCAAGTTCATAGACAGTAGAACACCTCGTACGAGTCAAACGAGAGCAAAAATCGTCTGGGCGAAGAGTCGCCACTACGCGTGCCTGGAGACAGATATAGAGGCTGTCACAGGCTAAGGGTAGCCCACCCGAATTGTCAAGGCATGCCGAAATCAGATGTGCTAGGCCTACAAGGCGCATAACGGTGGCACAACGTAATCATGCTCCCGGCGGAAATCGCACGGATATCCGTGATGGTTACAATGGAGCGAACGCAAAACAAACACTCTGTATTACATTGCCGTGCTCTCATGCTCGTTATTACAAGTGGGCAGTACTTTCACATTCTGTATTACATGTCCCGCCGAAGACGGATGTGTCGGGCCATTGGCGCAAATAAAACGGCGACACAACGCATTTCCATTTTCTGGACTACATCCTGCTGGAAATCTAGCAGGACCATGATCCAGTTAGATCCAGTTGGAGTTTGAGAATGAACGCAGAAGAAGAAGAAGTATTACATGTGGGTGGTGCTCGTCGTATGAAAAAGTTGAGAATGCCTGATCTATAAGATAGAACAGACAGCCCCATCCCCAAATCTACCATAGTCATCTTCTATGACATACATGGTTAGAGTGTTATCTTCACTCCCCCCACACCCTCCTTAAGCCTCTGCAATATATTGATGTATGATAATCCAAACAAAACACAGGCATACAAGATACTTACTACCAAGACAGATATGGAAACCAACTGCACTGATGGAAACAGGAAAGTTAGTGATGTTTACACCAATTCTTATCCACTGTAAGACAAAATTTCAACAAAAGCATGAGTGTTAATGTTTTGATTTAACAAACAAAATATAGCAAATCATGAATTTATATTAAAGTTTGCATATCACATTTCATGTTTCTTCATCATTGTTCTATTGATCATCAGGTTACTTCCCCAAAATATTTAATCAAATGAGCAATTCACTTTCGGTAATCATGGAGTACACATTATGAAGTATCTCAATCCGATTTGAACCAGTTCTATTCAGCTGACAACGATTTGCCTCGCATTTCAAGACAACATGTTTTCCAAATTCAACCAATCCCCATCCCTAAAAAAATATATGTGATTTTAGTCATGCATTGTGTACATTGGAAACACCATAAAAAGACTATAAGAGCCTGATGGAAAGTAATAATCGACAATTGTTGTCCATGACTACAAATGTTGACATTTGCTACCTCAATGACATTTGTCGATATTGGATTTCTATCGCAAGATTACATTTGTCAACATTTATAGACTTCGGATTGCTACAGGTGAATATAGCATTCATCGTTTCTTTTGTTTTATTACTACGGCACTCTCCACTTTGTCCGACATCCTTTGACAGTTTGGTTATTTATATATGTTTAACTTACCAAGATGAGAAGAATTAAAATGGGCAGCAATACAAGGCCAGTGAATGCCAAGGACACTGTTGCAGGAGGTCGTTTTTCTGGTTCATTAAACTTGTGCTGTGGAGCAAAAGAGAAAACAAGTTACACCAGTCTTTTAGACATATTCATGTTTACTGATATATTCTTGTTACACTCTTCTTTAGACATATTCATGTTTACTGATATATTCTTGTTACACTCTTCTTTAGACATATTCATGTTTACTGATATATTCTTGTTACACTCTTCTTTAGACATATTCATGTTTACTGATATATTCTTGTTACACTCTTCTTTAGACATGTTCATGGACATCTTCTGCATTTATTCTTAAACTTCTGCAGATTAGCAGACTAGTCTAGAGAATGGAATGTGTTTTTGTCATGGTTTAGGTTTGTCTTCTTTGTACATTGGCAGTCCTGAAGTATGTGTTATAATTTAGGATCAACACTGACATTCTTTGTTTAGGAAGTTCTTAATCATTAGAGGTGACCTAGCAGTCTATAGTAAACTGAAATGGTAGATGAAATAGTGTGGTCTGCTGATGCCTTTGGGGGTGATGTATTGCATCAGGGTTGTCATCCACTTCCATATGTTCCTTCTACTTTGATGTGTTGTGAACTACTATATTTGCTTTTCTTTAGGACAGGTGTCTGGGTTGTTCCATTTTACCACCTGTTCTTGATAAAGCATCAGCGTTATCATTTTCCATATTGTGAGGGTATCCATTGAAGCGTAACAGCTGAGGATTTCCAAATACATTTGAGCTCTTGTTTAATATTGTGCAGCAGGCTTTCATTTCAAATAATCTCGGTTGACTTCAGTAGAGGTATATAACCAGTGAATATAGCTATCTCGTTAGCATTTGCCGCTCTGGCTCCGTGAGGACTCTCAGTGTGTGATATATTACAATTGCTTCTTCAAACTCGTGCAAATTAACAGGATGCAGTCCAGAATCCAGAATACAATGAGTCATGGTTTATAGCTTTGTTGTGATATCTGCACCTTGTGGCCTGATACATCTGACTTCAGCATAGTTTCTGGGTCATTTTGACCATATATGAGATGAGACAGCCAAAGCCATATCATAACTTCCTTAGTCACCTTTTACGACATGCATGGAAGGTAAACAGTGTTGCAATTCTGTGCTCCCCTTTGGGAGCTTGCAACATACAGGTAGCTTCCATTCTAAAATGTAAATATTACCACTTACTTTATATATAGAACACAACTCATCATTGCAACAGACTCCACAGCCACATGTATATAGAGTTCGAGATTGGCAACACAGACTGTGTAGCCACATGTCTACAAAGTTCAAGATTAGCATCACAAACTTCGCAGACACATGTATACAAAGTTCAAGATTGGCAACACAGACTCCACAAGCACAGGTATATAAAGTAAAGATTAGCAACAAGGCCATGTGGACAGGCACCTCAGACAGCAGAGCATATTCTTCAGGCATGACCGGAATATGAAATGCTGAGGCAAATATACTGGTCCAGAGAAATAACAGTGGAAAAAAAATGATACAGACCTCTGCACGAGTTACAAAATAGTCAAGTTTATAGACAAACATCCTGATATAAATATGTTCCAGGTGAAAGAAAGATAATCATTGCAACATGATTTACATCTTCGTTGTACTGATGTGGAAGTCGATAATCTTCTTAGCTTTGTCAAGATAGCAATAGTTATCTTTTGGGTAGTTGACTTTCCTAATAGCTTTGATGAGGGTCCTCTTTTCCTAGTAGGTGATTTATTGGTCTCTTTATTCCTGTGTTGTTCCATCTTTTCCTAGCAGATCTGCCTCTTCATTTCCTGGTATGCCATAGTGGGATGGTATCTACTGTAGTACTACCCTTTTTTATCACTTCTCGTATATCTTCCTTCAGGTCTGGCAGTTGATCATTGCCAAGGGATTGTAAGACAGACATTGTATCAGTAAGAAATACCACATGTTGACATTGGCTTGTATTTTTAATTATTTCTGCATAAATGTTTAGGGTCTTTACTTCTGCAGAGTAGTTGAACAGGACACAAAAAAACTACACTTGAATAGATAAGACTGGTTCCATCACCTCTGTGTCCATGTGGGTAGGCAGCACTGACCGTGGAACATATCCTACATGACTGCATTACACTAAACCAGTTATGGGAGGAACATTGTCCCACAGAGACGGATATCTACAAAAAGCTATATGGGAGCACTGAGAAGCTTTCAAATACAGCATTTATTAAGAAAACCGGACTTGCAGTGTAAACATGTTAAACTGTAAACAAGAAGAAGATTTTGGTTGAGTTATGTGTAACATTTTATCCAAAATATCTAACTTCAGAAATGGCATCTTTAAGTACCAGGAGTCCTTGAGCCCTTCTCCATACTTACTGCTTGACCAGACAACCCTGATGCAGCCATGTTGTTCACTTCACTAGAAATATCCAAAATTATATAATCTAAAGTATACCTCAAAATGAGGATCTTTCTGGCATAGTGGTTAAACAATCTGCCTTGTGTTTGAGAGGTTGCTGTTTCGATCCCTAATCATGACGTCTTGCTAACAAGTGCATTTTTTCAGAGACCCCGGAAGCTACGGAATTACATGCTATGTGTGGTACTCTTGGCAGGAGGCATGTTGCTTCACTGAAAGAATTGGAATATATATGTGAAATCCTGAGTACAATGAAGTCAGTTCTGTTTTTTAGCCTTTTTAAAACAGAATGCAAGACTCAAAATCAGATAACTCACAAAGCAAGAGTTAATACAGTAGTGGATTATTTACCTTGATTTCTGGTTTCTTTGCATACTGGTTTTGTTGATCAGGTTTCGTCTCACCAGACTCAGGGAATGTCAGAGACACATCACCCTAGGAAGTAAAGTAAACATTAAGAAAATGAAGCATGGTGTTGCACAAAATAAAGGTTATATAAGAATAAAACAAGAGTTATCAACTAACATGGAACCGGAGCAGTCAGTTTACCACATGGCTAAAAGACATAACATGAGATCGGAGTACCTTCGGATGTGTACTGAGTGCTATAATGATGATCTGATGAAAACTAACTAGAGATTTGCAGTCACGAAGTTTCATGTGATGTGGTATCTATTCTTAAAGGAAGACACTTTTATGATGGAGATGGCGATTTAGTAAGAAATTAAACAGCAGACAGACTTGCACAAAGAAGTTCCCCTAAACAACAAAAGAGAGAGCTTGTAGCATGAGAACAGTTAAAGAAATTCTGTGAAAAAACCCAGAGAAATCTGGTTTATTCCCTAAAATCTATTTCTTTATTTTTAAGTTTTAAACAGGACATGTTAATGAATAGTTATTTATAAATAATTATTTTCCATGTCAACACAAGTCATCAACTAAAACATGCAGATATTACTTTACATGACGTTCACGAACCATGCCACACAGTACTACATTTGGCAATAAAATATAGTGTCAATAATCAACAAAGGTCGTTCGAGAAATTTGTTGACAAAATGAGCAAGCATTCTCCTTCTTACAATTGTAATGTGTAAAGGAATTTGACCTTTAGACAGTGACGAATTTCCAGCTTCAAGTGGCGGGAATTCTACGCCATGTGAGCTTAATTTCGTATGATTCCGTACTGAGGAATCAAGGCATAGCAACGGAGGTGACTGGAGACCCAGACGGGCACTAGTGACATCCTACGGGGTCCGTAAGGTTAATGCTAGTAACATAATAGGATGAATGAATAATAACTAGCCCTGAGAAATGATGATTTTCTGAACAAAACACTTGCTACTCTTACCAAATACCAGGAGAATGGATTCTCTATGACAGCATCTCCAACAATCAACTCTATACTATATTTTCCTGAGGCAGCATCAAATTCCTTGGCACTTGCTCCAACATCCTGAAATAAAACAAAGTTTATTAATAGGCAGAAAGAAACTAGTACACTATTTTTCATCAAATATGTAGACCACTGTTTTTTTGAAGAACATAGTACAATTTATTGCCTCTGATCATGAGACATTACTTAATCACAAAATCAAACAAACATATACTTCATTGTCAATTCCTTTATCAATTACCAAGTCATTGTATACCTACACCATCACTGGGTAAAAGGTAGGAACCACATATTTTATTGAATCACAAGCAAGGAAAACAGTAAATGTGTGCATCCATGGCTATTTCAATAGCGATACATACAGTGGCAAATAAGTCAAGCAGTCAAGCATGCTTGACTGTGGTTAGCGTCCAGTTCTCTCATATGGCTGGTCTACTAGCATTATGGCTACAGACATGAATGAAGTCATGAAAGTCAATATAGGATGATTTTCTTTCATTTGTCAATACATAGATATCTGCTCAAAGATTAGTGGGCCGTTCTCATAGACCCTTGCTCGTGGTTCAAAACCAAACCATCCACATTATACTGGTGAGGCAGTTGATTATATTAATGGTGTATAAAAATTAAACTATAGTTGAGAAGCAACATCCTTCTACTTCTGGGCTGTGGTCATAATAGATTATTAATCCTGTTACCGGGACACAGTCCATTGTCTTCTCTGAGTCGGTTTCCCCATAGCTTTAGCCTAAGATCTGTATACTTGGCACTCAATCAATGTCTGCATACAAGTACAGGATTTTCTTCAATTATTATAATTAATATGCGGATACCTGCCTATCATGGTATCCATAAAAGGTAAAGGTAGGTCTCATGGCATCTGCCGTCGGGGATGAAGATAACTCTTCATGTACTAAGCCGCAGCAACTATTAGGTGGGGTGGCCAGTTCCCTTCCTTGCTGTTTTTTACCTTCCCTAACTCATGCGTCAGGTACTCATTTACAGCTGAGTCGACTAGAGGAGTGGTCGTGTCAAGTGAGAAATCACAACCCGGATTTTTTTTTTATGTCCGGACGTGGTTTCGAACCCGGCACGCTGTAACCAGATGATAGCAAGCAAGCTCACTATCCACTAGGCTACCGCGCTCCTCATCATGGTATCCATAGAAACTAAAAACAGATACTGCTGATATTGGATGCATCTGGTCATTAACGCAAATAAAACGGCAACACAACACACATCTGTTCTCTGGACTACTTCCTGCTGGAAATCTAGGAGGACCATTGTCGTGCTACAAGATACATAAATATGTTGGGAGTTTATGAATGAGCACATAATACAGATGAGTTAACAGGGGTTGGGGACAACATAGCTCAACCTCACACATTACAGAGCTTCAAAAAAGTAAAAAAATATGCTGAAATAATCCTTGAGAATAGTGGAGGGGGAAAAGAATAATACAAGTCATAGGACAGAATAAATAAGCTAAAGGACCAGAGAAGATCAGACTCAGAACAGGGCACTTGAACTCAGAGCACATTTCTTATGAACTGGTCAACCGTTTGCATTTATAAAGAACCAAAAACAATCTAGACAGCACATTTGACAGGACTGCCCCCAACTTTATCAGAGAGGGAATGCAAATCTGGCCCACAAGTTCACCTATTCAGAACCAACTGTGGGGAATCGGCGATGAGATCTAGTACAATACTCAGCACTATCCCAGTAAAGTGTCTACCATCCAACATTTTATAAAATATGCGCCGATATGAAATTTTGTGACCTCACTGACTGCCGACAAAATGGCTAACATAATCGTAAGTTTGTTAGAAATGTAGTAAGTCAGTTAGTCACGAGGACTGCTGTCAGATGTGCGGGCCACACACTGAATGCCCCCCCCCATCCACTGAGAGCCCAATCCCTAAAACCCTCCTAAATTAAATATCTCAACCTCCAACCACTGATGGATAATTATAGCCAAGGGAAATAATTAAGGAACATTTCATTTTGATTTCCACAAAAAAGTAGGCCCGTTTACCGGGCTTATGGGAAACATTGAATCCAATATCCTCTTTTTAACCCAGATGGCAACAGAAGCATAGCCGACATTAATATATGAATAATCTCAAGCTGTACTAGGAGTTAGACATGCTTCAGCACTAGCTTGGACAAATTGACTTGAATAGTTAGATCTGGCTAGAGAGTACAGAATAAGAGTGCAACATAGATTGTGTCCTGGCAACAACCTAAATATTTGGCATAATCAATTTATATGGACACAAAAATAATACTCACCAAATCAAATTTATTGGTCAATGTATTATCAGCTTCAGTGATGAAAATAATCTCTTCTTTTGTGTTGAGATTGGTCAAGCGGATGAAGGCTTGGTGGGCAGTTATAAGCTGACCACTGGTTTTGTCTTTCAGTTGGAACCTCATAACTATCTTCTGATGGTAGTCTGCTTCCAGAACACTAGTTGCCTTGTTAGGGTATACCAGTCTGGACAAAGAGAGAAGATGTTCAAGCACTTACTATATGCATCTTCTTTGTTCAGATTATTGGTAATGCTGGATTAGGGGTTTTCAACCTAGGAGATAAATTTTGTAACTGAGGGTTCACAAGTATGTAACTTCAACCATAAACAACAAGAAATCCTCAAAACCCCCTTAGTCGACACGATAAGCACGGCAGATAACAATATCATTATTCTTTGCTTCATTTACAAGGCACCAACAACAACACGCTGACACACGATAAAGCTTGAAAAGTCTTGGTGGCTTGTAAAGAAAATCTATAAAATACTGTTTCCCATACGTGCTCAGCGCTGCTAGTCATGGGTTGACCAGAAACTGCCTGACTAGCATCACCTGTCTCACTTGCTTAGTGGCAATAGCGTTATTCCTCGACCTTCTCAGGACATGAGCTCTGTTTCTCTACTTCCATTTGGCTGGGTGAACCAAACCTCGGGAGTAATTTTTATTTCAAACCCTGAATAAAGAGCGAAATAACGTGTGGATTCGTAACCTGGAACTGCTCGCTAGTTAACTTCTTCTTTTGTTCAGTAATAATATCTATATCTACAGTTTTGTTTCTTGTATAAATTCGACAGAGTTTTCCATTTCTTGTTTTGTACCATACAGTTTAACATTCCTAGATGTATCAGAGGGCCAGTATGTGCACCTTAATATGTCATAGTATGCACATTCTTGAAGGATATGCTCTGAAAGTTGGTTGGCTTGCCACATGTACACTTCGCTGATACGACAATTAAAAACTTTACATATATATGGGTGTTTAGTCGATTGTGTCAAGTTTTGAGTCGAAATATTATGACCTGTTCTTGTCTGTTAAGTAGATGGTTGTCGTCCCATGACGGTAAGTTAGGCTTTATTTGTGCCTTTATCATGGATTTCTTTTGGTGATAGTTGATTGGTACATCCAGTTGTTGCATTTTGATAACTTGCAGTTTTACAAATGAACAAAGTTTTGACCAAAAGGCCTTTATCAATAAGAGAAAATGCACAGAGATGTAAGAAAGTAAATGATGAAGAAACTGAACAGCATAACAAAAATTCTTATAAACATAAACTTATATCAACCTGATTGTTATTAAAGTGCGTTAATATTGAATTTGATGTCTTTGTGTGAAGTTATTAAGACAAATATGAAACTGATCTTAACATTTTGATCACCAGCAATCCAGAGCGTACTTATCAGCCATTACCGAGGGTGCACGCAAAATTGTATACATCGACATCGCCATCTTTAAAAATTTGTATAAAATCGATCTAGCGCGAGAGAGCCTTGAAACTTTCTATGTGTTGTAATGACTGTTTGCACTTTCTGAATGAATTTGAAAGGTCCAGAGTTATTTGAAGTGCAAAAGGCTATTTATCATAATGCTAGGCCTAGATTTCCGTTAATTTCTATATATCATACAATATTCCCTTCAAAATCTCCGATATTTCTTGATAACAACTCATTTATGATGTTTATATCTGTGTTCCAGAAGTGCCATTTTTACACAAAATAATTTACCAGAAACACTATTTTTATTAACATTATTGCAATGGGTATTCCCATTTTTCTGATCTATCATAGAGCTTTCATCAGGAAAGTGTTAAGAGTATAAAAAAACTGACCTGGTAGTGCGTGCAGCTGTGGCCTGGTCCTTGTCTGCAACACCAATCTCTACATTCTCCACAGAGACTTTGGTTGTCACTTTCACCTCAACCTAGAAAACAATGACAGGTAGACAAACTTCAGTTTCACAAACCAGTAGCCATGTCTTTGATGCATGTTCCAAAACATTTGTTTGGTATTCTGTGTTCAGGTAAACTTCAGTTTCACAAACCAGTAGCCATGTCTTTGATGCATGTTCCAAAACATTTGTTTGGTATTCTGTGTTCAGGTAAACTTCAGTTTTACAAACCAGTAGTTTTGTCTTTGATGTATGTTACAAAATTTAGGTTTATTACTATTAAATTATTATTGTTATTTTTATATATTATTAATATATTATATTTTATTGGTTTATTTCCTAGGAGATGAGTTTTATATTTTCCGGAATGTAAGATGAAATTTAAGAAAAATGCAGTGGAATATTGTCATGAATTTATATGCAGTGGAATATTATGTTTCCTGGAAAGTATGGTTCAAGAATATTATGTTTCCTGGAAAGTATGGTGACCACTTCAAGAAAGTTGTAAGCTTGATAGGTTACATTTCCACTCTTCTCTATCGTCAGTGTCCACTAATGCACACACTCATTATATAACCTCCTCTGCCCCCCCTTGTTAGTCTGTTTCCATTGGTTAACTCATACTAACCATTTATGTTGATTGTTCACAACCATATGGCAAAACAGAATAACTTAACTTTTTCTTTTAAGTACCAAATTTTTATCAATCCTATGACACCATTACATTTTATAGACAGTCAATAAAGTGAAGTGAATATTTTTTGGTTCTATTTAATCATTTTCTGTATCTATACCAACATAAATATATTAGAGGCGAGGAAGAGAGTTCTGCAGTGCTATAACTCCTATATGGGTGCAAGTCTTGGAAAATAAACTGGAAAGTGGGAAATTAGAGGCAATAGAGATGTGGTTCTACATAAGAATGCTGAGAATATCATGGACTGCCAGAAAAACTAATGTGGAGGTTTTGAAAGAGTCAAATGCGAAACTGGCCTTAATC
This sequence comes from Meghimatium bilineatum, assembly GCA_034231615.1. NCBI lineage: Eukaryota > Metazoa > Mollusca > Gastropoda > Stylommatophora > Philomycidae > Meghimatium > Meghimatium bilineatum. The sequence goes on from CM067306.1 coordinate 8,646,192, forward strand.
AATAATTTAAGAAAAAGACAATCTTCACTTTTTGGCCATATTATGAGAAAAAGATGTTTGGAGAACATAGTCACAACTGGCAAGGAAGAAGGCAACAGAGACAGAGAGTGACAACTGAGAAAATATTAGACAATTTAACAACTAGATACAGCAGGGAAACAACAATGATCTTGATACATAATAATGAAGATAAGAGTACTGTGGAGAGCCATGATCGCCTACGTGAGCCTGAATGGCACCTAAAATAACTATTTTATTTACTTTGGTCACATTAATTATTGAAATCCAGCATGGCAATAATTGGCAACATACATGTGCAGAATTACGCAAATTTGTAAGACAAATCTGACAAAAATGTCAATCAAAGTCTTAGATTTACTTTCAAATCTCAGAGAACCAGTCCGATTATTTGGGAATAATGAACGTAACTGAATCACTATGCCTGTATACTATAAATTTTTGTATTTGTAACTGGATTATCTACAAAATTGATATAGTTTGAGTGAAAGTTATTCATTCAGAAGTTTGGTAAGTTCACAATTCATGTCCAAAATTTTTTTAATTTTTGATTTATAAATTATTATCTATTATTAAAATTAATTTTTCAATATTAAAAGCAATTGTATTCAAAATCAACTTGTGGTAACCACTTTTTCTGTTCATTTCTGTTTCAAAATATATATATCACATTATAATTTAAATATATTTAGCACTACTATTTCTTGTTTCCGTGACAGATGTGTACACACAAATATTAATTCCGTCCAAATGCTAAAAAATACTCTGTAACAAATGAGCTAAGCTACAATAAAGTGATGCATACCTCAGCTCCAGTGATGCCAATGAGTTTAGCATCGGTTTTCTTAGGCACAACATTGATAGTTAATTTGTAAAACCCTTTGGCTGGTTTAGCTTCCAAAAAGTTGAGCTCAAACAGGGACCTGAGGATAAATAATTATTAACCTACAACACATTGTTCAGCTATACAATCTCACATACACATGAAATGACATTCAGTATTTGCAGATTAAAATCATATATAACATATATGTGATGACAAGTTATGAAGGTGATCACTTCAAACCTGAAATGCAAGACAAATGCAAGATTGGTCATCTTTTAGTCTGAATGGTTTTCTAAATGTTGAACTCAGAGATTGAAGGATATATTTGATTATTCTTCTGTGTTTGTTTATCTGTGTGGCATCTGGGGGCCTGAACTTTGAGTTCAGAGAATTCGGGTTCATTGTCTTCTTTCCAGTCATGTCATAAAAGGTGACTAAAGAACATTGGGGGATAGACTGACAACATGTCACTTGTGAAAAATATAATTGAAACATTTTTGTCTCAATTTCTTACTTTTGTCTTCTAAAAGGATTATTTCATCATCTTCATGGAAATGGGCACAACAATGGCATGAATGAAGAACAAATAGAAAACACTGCATTCATTGGACAAAGTCATTCCAGAAATTTGCTGACAAAAATCAGTCAGTTTTCTCCTTCTTACAATCATAATGTGTAACGGAATTTGACCTTTAGGCTGCAATGTACTCCTAGCTTTGTGTGGCAAGAATTCAATGTCATGTGCGCTTAACTTCATGCGATCCCGCACTGATGAATCGGGGCATAGTAACAGAGGTGACTGAAGGCGCCTACCGGCCCTAGTTACGTAATGACGTAGGGGGTTATAGTCGCGTATAGAGCCATAAGGTTAAGAAATTGAGGCAAGATGTGACATTGTTTTAGCAGTTGACAGCAGATTCCTCCAACGTTCCTTATTCTCCTCCTATAACATGACTGGAAAGAAGACAGTGGCCCTATTCTTTGCACTCTGAACTAAAAGTCCAGGTATTAGTTGTTACACGAGTGACAGAAGTACTCAGAAGTCGCTAATCAAATGGAAGATATATCAGTTTACTATTGTAGTAGGTGGGTCTAAGCCGTGGTTACCATGGCATTTTGGAGACAATGAGTTAAATCAAACTAGGTACAAATAATAAACAACACACTTGTCTGTGGCATCCACAGTAAACTGTTTCTTGCTAAGGACAACTGCATCATCCCCAAGATGTCTAGCACTTTCTGCTGTAACTGTCATCTCGCCCAAGCTTCCTCCCAGGAGGTCAGTCACGTGGACCTGTGTGACAGGAAAAGACAATATATTTACAAAACAAATATTTTTTTCTTGTCATCGTCTGTCAATACTGCATTTTACCAATTAGGTGAGTTGCAGGGAGATTTTTAGTGGCTTGTGTGATAAAGGCTGCTTCCCCTTGCTGTCATCAAGCCATGTTCAAGGTGAGTTTTTTCATTGACACTTCAACAGAAAAAAACCCAGGTGTGAGACCAAAGCTTGAACCTCGAGTTAGGAGATAAGCCATATGCTGGTCTCAGGTATATTGACCGGCTAGGCATGGTATGACCACATTGGATGGTGAATGATTTGCTTGTGTATTTCCAGCCAGTCCCCGCTGTTAAGCTGCTGTGTTTCTTCTTTCTTTACAAGATGCACTCTTTTTGACCATAGAACGACATGAAATTCTGAGGCAAACACACCGGCCCAAAGAGACAATAGAAGGACCATGTGTTGTGAGGGTCCGCAAATAATAGCAACACTATTTACATTCCAGGTATGTCGCAAGAAGTGTCTAAGGACGTTATGGGGTAGAGTTGTCTGTCCCATACCATATAGGGTCAAAGTGACCCAGAAACCGTGATGAAATTGTATGTGTCAGGTCAAAAGAGATATCACAGCTGGGCTGTATTCTATGACACAGCATTCCATACTCTGGACTACATCTTGCTAATCTGCAGGAAGTTGAGAATGATCACAGAAGAACAACAATATTAGAAGAAAAATTATATGGACCTCTGTACGAGTTACAAAACAGATTCCGGTTTATAAAAGAGACAAAACTTCAGATACAAATATATTCCAAGTGAATGTAGAAGACTATAGACTGCAGCAAAGCTCTGTTTTGTGCTGCATTTTCCCATATATCATAGGTTATACCAAAGACTTTCAGTGATGTCTTTAGAGGTCTTTCAAGCACTAGTTTTGGCCACCTTGAGAACCCAAACCGTTTTTCATTTCATCATAGAGAAATATCTTTTGTAAAGGGTAACATGGCATACATACTACATGACCTGCCCAATGTATTTGTGAGTGCATCATAAAAGTTTCTTCATCATTCTTCATCAGTTCTCAGGCTACAGCACCAATAGCTTCATTCAGTTATCAGGCTACAGTACCAATAGCTTCAGTCAGTTATCATGCTAAAGTACCAATAGCTTCAGTCAGTTACCAGGCTACAGTACCAATAGCTTCAGTCAGTTATCAGGCTACAGTACCAATAGCTTCAGTCAGTTATCAGGCTACAGTACCAATAGCTTGTCAGTTATCAGGCTACAGTACCAATAGCTTCAGTCAGTTATCAGGCTACAGTACCAATAGCTTCAGTCAGTTATCAGGCTACAGTACCAATAGCTTCATTCAGTTATCAGGCTACAGTACCAATAGCTTCAATCAGTTATCAGGCTACAGCACCAATAGCTTCATTCAGTTATCAGGCTACAGTACCAATAGCTTCAGTCAGTTATCATGCTAAAGTACCAATAGCTTCAGTCAGTTACCAGGCTACAGTACCAATAGCTTCAGTCAGTTATCAGGCTACAGTACCAATAGCTTCAGTCAGTTATCAGGCTACAGTACCAATAGCTTCAGTCAGTTATCAGGCTACAGTACCAATAGCTTGTCAGTTATCAGGCTACAGTACCAATAGCTTCAGTCAGTTATCAGGCTACAGTACCAATAGCTTCAGTCAGTTATCAGGCTACAGTACCAATAGCTTCAGTCAGTTACCAGGCTACAGCGCCAATAGTTTTAATGAACTGTGTAATTTGCATCAGGTCATCCCTGGAATCCCTCAAGTCTGGAAGTAGTGCCATCTTAGTAGACCATATTTTCTCCCTCTTTTCTTGGTAGAGTTGACCTGCATGAAGAATGTATTCTGCTGTCTCTGGGTTCAATCCACAGGTCTGTCTCTACAATTTTCAGCTTTCTCAACATGTGACTTCTCAGTCTGTTGTGGCTAGTTCGTAGTCTGAAGATAATGGTTTGTTCCTTGAATGACATTTGACGGTAGAGATCATTTGGTTCCGCAGTTGGGAGCATCTGCTTCCACTTTTTCATAAATTCTGCTTTTATCATTGTCTTACATTCATAGTATGTAATATCACTTTCTATTTGTTCTAGTGATCCTTTTTCCTTGCCAGGAAGTCAGCTATTTCTTTTCAAAGTATGCTACAGTACTGCAATTCTGTTTCTTTGGTGGTACTGTGTATAAGCAGGCCATAAGTTAATTCATACTCATGTTCTTTGGATCTTTCACTGCCTGCAATACTGATTTTGCATCGGTTAGAAGTCTAAATGCTTGGAATACCAGCTCTGTCAAGGACAGTAGTATCTGGAACGTTGTCACAAGAATGCAATCTTAATTTTGGAATTGGAAATAAGGGCAATGAAACAAAAACTTCAAACTTTTCTTGTTCGTTCATTCTCAAACTTCCATTAGATCTTTCCTGTAGCAGGACAATGGTTCTACTGGAATGAAATGCACTGAAAATGGAAATGCATTGTTGCTGCCTTATTTGAACCAATCGTCCAAAATATCCGTCTTCGGCAGAAGACAAACATTTAACATGCATTGATAATTGAGATGAGAAAAATTTGTTAAATGGTCACAGAATACGGTATTTGCATACCTTAACAGATGGGTCAGCATTAGTTACAGCAACTGGACTGGCTAGGGACACTGCCACAGGCACATGAAACTGGAATACAAAAAAGTAAAATGTTACTGAACAAATAAAGAGAGATATGACAACTTTTATCCAACCATATGTCCTTAACACACTACATGCATATTCTTAATGCACTCTGTATAACTTTTCATTTCTCTTTCAGTCATTCATGCTTTTAGTTAATTTTTACATCCATAAGGACATGCTTGTTGGTGGAGAGATTAGTTGCCTATCTCACAACTCAACTCACACTTGATCATGGCTTCTTCTTCTGTTTTCACTCTTAAACTCCTGAAGATTAACAGGATGTAGTCCAAAGAATAGAGTGTGCTGTTACATGGTTTACAGCTTGGATACGGTATTTGCACTTTTTGGTCTGACATCTGATTTCAGCATACCTTGAATCACTTTGACCCTCTATGGGATGAGATAGTCAACTCCACCCACAAAAACATCCTTAGTCGCTTTTTATGACATGCATGGCAGGTATCAGTGTTGCTATTCTTTGCTCCCTTTTGGGCCCCGACACACAAACAGAAGGCTCATGGTTTAAAAGTCATCTGTCCTCATATGGTGCCGGCGATACAATTGGATGTCTCCGTAATGTCGACATATTTAACAAAGTATGCACGTTATGTCCTTCTTTTGGGTTTATTCTTAAACTCGTACAGAATAGCAAAATGTAGTCTAGAGAACAGAATGCACTCTACCATGGTTTGCAGCTTAGCTGTGATATCTGAAATTTTTGGCCTGACATATCCGGCTTCAGCATGGCTTCTGCCACTTGTACCATCTATTGGATTGAACAGCCAAAACTCATCCCACAAATCTCTGTAGTCACCTCATACAATGTGCATGGCAGGTAAGTCTCGATATTCTCTACTCCCATTTTGGCCCCAGCAACATACAGGCAAAGTAATCTCTTAAAACAGGACAAGCTGCAATGATTTAGAACATGAAACTGACTTACTTTGTTGGAAGTTAACACCTTGATCACAGACAGGAAGTGGTAGGCAGACTTGAGCTGGTGGACATGCTTGCGACTCAGGAAATAGTTAGTGAACTTTAGAACTTTGTCCTGCAAATCAAACACTCTTTTATTAGATACATCAACAATATATGAAAAAGACATATGATCGTGTAGAAGATTGACTTCCTTGAACTTGTGTTTTCCCATATGTACTCAGTCCCTCTCAACGGAGCAGCATGCTCCTGCCAAAAATACCATTGGTTAGTCATCAGATCATCATCATAGAACTCCAGACAAGTACATAGGTGGTCCGATCTCATATTCAGTATATGGTAGCATAGGCGATCCGATCTCATATTCAGTATGTGGTAACATAGGTGATCCGATCTCATATTCAGTATGTGGTAACATAGGTGATCCGATCTCATATTCAGTATATGGTAGCATAGGCGATCCGATCTCATATTCAGTATGTGGTAACATAGGTGATCCGATCTCATATTCAGTATGTTTTTCAGTATGTGGTAGCATAGGCGATCCGATCTCATATTCAGTATGTGGTAACATAGGTGATCCGATCTCATATTCAGTATGTTTTTCAGTATGTGGTAACATAGGTGCTCCGATCTCATATTCATTATGTTCTTCAGTATGTGGTAACATAGGTGCTCCGATCTCATATTCAGTATGTTCTTCAGTATGTGGTAACATAGGCGATCCGATCTCATATTCATTATGTTCTTCAGTATGTGGTAACATAGGTGCTCCGATCTCATATTCAGTATGTTCTTCAGTATGTGGTAACTGGCTGTTCCTGTTCTATGTTGGGGTTATAACTCTCTTTTGATTCCTATATGCCACTAATTTCTTGTAACACCATGCTTCACTCCCGGGTCTTACATTCTAGCCATAGATACAGAAGAAGAAATACTAGTTATCTTCTTCCCATTGATAATGGGGTGTATTTCAGAGTACCACTTAAGCACTTAACTCCATAGTTTCAAGTGATATCTCCAGGGAACTTCAAGAAATTTCACTTGTAAAAAAGACATCATGGCACTGTATCAAACCCATAATCTTTCAAACACAAGGCAGATAGCTTAACCCCTACACCATAGAAATACCTTCATGTACAATATACAAATACTAAAAATGAGTTCACAGTTTGTTACCATGAATCTATTTGACAATAAACAGATCCCTGCTTATGGTAAGATGGATTAGCACAAAGGATGTGTTTGTCAATCAATCATAAACTGAACATTAATTCAGACCAACAAGATATAGTAAGTGTGTCTCTTAATCTGAATGTCATACATTACATATCTTAGCCATTTCAGGTATTCTGAATCGTACTATGATAGATCTAACTTCTTCTTCAGCTTTCATTCTCAAACTCCTGCTGGATCTCTCTTGCAGCAGGACCATGGTCCTACTAGATTTTCAGCACGATGTAGTCAAGAGAACGGAAATATGTTGTGTTGCCATTATATTTGCATCAATGCCCCGACACATCTATCTTTGGCGGATAGATCTAGCAAATAGGTAGTGGTTTCAGGTGTTCTGAATCGTACTATGATAGATCTAACAAATAGGCAGTGGTTTATTTCTCCAATACTCATAAAAACATGATCTCAAAAGTAGATACAATGATACCAGTTTGATGCTGGGGAATGAAACAGGAGCAAAGAATAGTGACACTTGTCATTCATGTCGTAGGAGGTAATTAAGTAGGTTTTTGGGGTGGAGTTGGCAGTCTCATGCAATAATGAACCCAGAGGCAGTGGTGAAGTTGGATGTATCAGGTTGAAAGACACATATATCACAGCCAAGCTGTAAACCATGACAACGCATTCATCTGTCCAGACAACATCCTGCTAATCTGCAGAATTTGAAAACGCTAACATAAGAAGAATATTAATATTACTAATATGTATCAAAGTTATGTATAAAAAAAAATAAAAAAATTACAATAACAAAACAAGTAACCTGGGAAATAGTTGGTGCTTTCTTTGTCTTATCTGCCAGCTTGTATGCACCATCAACAACCAATGAAGTAATGAACAGGCCACCCTCAAACTGAAACAAAGCAAATAATTTAATACAAAGTTTGTGTGAAATCAAGTTTTTGTGTGTGACTAAATGGAATAGTAATCGCAAAGCATACCCCCTACTACTCCCTGTTCAGTTTTTAAAATTTTGCGCCTATATAAGTTTTTATTATTTTGGAATGTCACTGAGAGACACAACTTTTTTGTGAAGTCATTCTGCCAGCACATATCATTGGCTGCTGTATCGCTGTTGAATTTGCCTTCCACCTACAAAGAGGCATTGTTACAAATGTGAGGAGCACTTATTGACATGTTTGGAGTGTAATAGTTGATATACCCAAGTGAAGATCGGAGCACCTATATGACCATAGGTTTGAAGTGCAATGATGATGATCTGATTACTAACCTATAATTTAAAATAATAAATTGTTATATATACATGACAACTAAAGTAACAGAATTGTATGTGAACAGAACTAATATAACAAAGGTTTATGTGTACAGACAACTAAAGTAATACAAGTTTATGATTATATTATGATTAAAGTATTAGAAAGACCAGCTACAATGGTGATCCAATAATCCAGCAGAAGGAATAAGAGAACATGCAGACAAGTTTTATATCTTTGGCGTAGATACACGAACACTTACTTGCAAATACTTCTCATCCACTTCATCTGCCTGAGCTACAACATCTTCCACATTATCAACAAATTTGCTGATGTCACCGCTGAGCTCAGATGCAGCTAAAAATGCATATCCGTGGCTGGGGAAAAAAAATCAGAAATATACAAGGAGCACACACACACTGTTATATATTCACCTTTCTGCTCCCCAGCAGTGCACAGAGTTACAACACTTCTTCCATCTTGTCCTGTCATTTCCTATTCTATCCATTTTCTTTTCTTCTTTGATCAGTTTCCTATGTTCAGAATCTATACAGACAGGAGGGCAGCCTCCATGACTAGTCGTCAGCAGGAGGTCCTCATGGTTGCTCCACAGCTTCACTTCCAGTTCTGACTCTTGGGGCCAAGTTTTAGTCAAATCGCCAAAGAATGAGCACTTGCATAATGTGTTCTGGAGTCTGGGGATCCTTTTTTGACATGGATATGGGGTGATGAGGATTGTCTACAAGTAGGCCATAGTGTGGATACAGTAATAAAAGCTGCAAATGCTGCATAATTGGATAGCATATGGTTTAGGAAAAGATAACAATAACGAAATTAAAAATATATGGAAAAACTGTTATAAAGAGATACAAGTTATACTTCTTAGATCATACATTTTTCCAGTAGCAACGTACGGCAGTGAGACTTAGACAATAAATAGAATAATGGCAAAAAGAATATCGGATTTCGAACTGAAGTGTTATACAGCAATATTCAGAATTTCCTGTACAGAAAAGATAAGGAATAGTGAAGTTTTGAGTGTTCTGAATATAAAGGAAGGATGGCTGGTGAATACAATTTTACATATAAAAATACACAACAGCATGGAAAGATGCATATTAGAGGGCGGAATTCCAGGAAGTAGAAGAAGAGGTAGATCTAGAAGGAAATGGACAGATGACATCAAAGAATGCATGAAGATATTGGAGGAGACAGGCAAATTGGCACAGGATAGAGTCAGGTTCAGGACATCAATTGCAAAGACAACATTCTAGAAAGAATATGTCACGTGATGATGATGGTATGGTTTAGGTGGTAGAAGTAATATAGTAATATGTAACGTGATGATGATGGTATGGTTTAGGTGGTAGAAGTAATATAGAATGAAGACTCCAGTCCAGTAAGACAATGTAGCAGCCCAAGTCAGTTCAGCACCAGCCCTTGTGGCGTGAAGTAATCCGGTGCTCACATATATCCTCCTAAACCGAGGAACACAGAAGGAAAGGAAGTGTGAGTCTTGACACTCTTTGCATCTCTAGGTATGAGATAAACAAATTTAGCCTAGCACCAAGACTTGTGAGAGCATTTGGAACCATTCACAAAACTAATATACAAGTTGCAAAGAAATATTGATTTAAACTAGTTTTCTGTTAATAATAAAATGACACAAATAACTAGCAAACACATACCTTTGTGGGGTATCATCTGTTTTTAAAGCTGCCAACAAGGATCTGCTGGTTGCAGTATCATCAACTGAAACATTCAAGAATACATACATTATGTACACATCCATATGCAGAAGGTATGAAAGTCTCACGAGTGGACTAACAGATCAAGCATTATGCAACAGTAAACTTAGTAGATGACATGACAATATTGTGAGGCTTTTGGTTACCTCTTGTAGAAGCATCATAGTATTCCATTTGCACGCTTTTCCTTTGTGGTGCAACAGATAATCCAGTATGAGAGAATCCGATGAGTTCATGCCCTAAACTAAGATCCTAGCTGTGTACCAGGAGGCGCATGGTCCTAGCTGTGGACATGGAGGCACATCGTGTCATAGCTGTGGACATGGTGGCCCAACACATCCAACTACAGCATGACTTCTGGCTCACTCTGACTGTGGGATGGCACAGCCAAATCCATCACCAAACCTCCTTATCTGCTTCTTATGACATGCACTGCAGGTCACAGTGTTTCAATCATTGTCTTCCATTAAGAGCTGGGAACACAAGAGTGGCACAATAGTTAAATATAGGAAACAGTAGCCGAGATTGGTCAGCTCTTCAGGAAGAGAAATGCAGATAGATACCCAGAGATGACATCATCAGCACCACACCTATCATCTTTACTTTTCCAGGAGATCTGGCACCAATTTCCTTACACCAGATCAATCTGGGAGCTATTTTGGACTAAAAACGTGCTAACTGAGCTGGAAAATCAAACCTGGACCGTTGACCAGGAAGCCATTGCACTATACACTGAGTAACTTCAACTCTGGTAACACAGAATTGATATAGCAGTATTTACATTGAAGTACACCATCAAAATCTGATGTGCTAGGCTACTGGCACAATAAAACAATGATACAATACATCTGTCCTCTAGAGTACAGCATTCACCACCAAAGACAGATCTGTTGGACCATTGGTGCAAATAAAATGGTGACACAGTGCATTTCCATTCTCTGGACTACATCCTGCTGAAAATCTAGGAGGACCATTGTATTGCTACAAGAAAGAATCAGCTGGAGTTTGAGAATGAACGCTGAAGAAGAATACATCATTCAGGAAATCTAGTAAAATAACTGTCCTACTATAAGGGAGAGAGATATCCAGCGGGAGTTTGAGAACAAACACAAACATATTGAAGTACTAAACATATTATAGGGTGTCTATCTAGTCACTGTGCACTGATATTGCACAGAAATTTGTACTAAATACTCAACTCATATGACATAGTATCATTATCAGTGTAAATGAGTGCACAGTGACTTGGTAGACACCTGATATAATCACAGTGTCGTTGACACCTTACCTGGCAATCCAAGACTCTTCAATGCCAGGTAAGCAAATACAATATCTTGTACACTAGCATCATCTTTAATGGCATCGGTTAAAGTTTTCTTGAACTCTGGCACTTCAACCTGACAAAAACAGGTGTTACATTATTATTTATAACAGGAATAGCAGATAACAGATTTAGAAATTTAGATTGGGCCCTGATGAAACAGCTAGAGGACTTGTATTATGAGGACAATCTTGCATTGCTATCCCACAAATACTCAGATGAAAAAAGTGATGAATTTTTAAAATGACAAGTCACAGGGAAAAGGCTTGAATATACACAGAAATAAAAAAAATATGAAAAATATAATATAGAAGCATTGAGGATTTATTATTATATTTTAAAAAATCATAAGGAAGAAAAAGGGATTTGAACCAGGCCCATTCAGCTGGCACCTATTCACATCACAACTTGAGTCCATGCGTTTTTCATATCCCATCGCACTGCAACAAGATTATGAGAATAAATTAAGCTAAAAGAAACCAGATTACATTAGGAGAAACAGCCCTAAGGCAGATAGATTCATACCTTGGTATCAACATTGGTAGAGGGAAGAATGGACAAATGTGTCAGGATAAGAATATAGAAAGCAAGATGACACTCTGTTGAATAGGGAAATATATGGAAATTAAAAAGAAATGACATCAAATACAAATCTAAGAATATTTAACTCAAATGTTAAATCAATGTTGTTGTATGGCTCAGAAACATGGAGTACAATGAAATGAACAACCAGAAAACTACAAACATTCATCAATTGATGTCTGCGTAGAACAGAAGGTTTGAAATGCTATGAAAAGACCATCAATAAGAAACTCATGCAAACAACTAAACAAACTCCAGTGGAGGAAGAACTAAGGAAACAGCACTGGAAATTGATAGGATATACATTAAGACCAGTGGAAGGTATTGTAAGACAGTCATTGTTCTAGGAATACACAGAGAAAGAGGAAATAATAAAGAGAAATACTTGGAGGAATAAATTAGATGCAGATACACAAAGTCTTGGTAGAGCATGGAAAAAGCTGGAAGCAATAGCTAAAGATAGGACAAGATGGAGGAGGTATTAGAAGGACATATGCTCCACAGGTATAAAGATAGATAGTAGACACCATTCTGTCTTTCCAGATGATAGTAGTATTGTTGTGCTATAAGAAATATAATCTACGATCCATGATGATGATGGATGTGACTCAAAAGACCTATCTGGTCTTCCGTAGTATATACAAGGAATCACAGGCCAGCTTGTACCATCTTGTCTTCTTAGACATTCAGGCCTTGAACTAAATGCTATCACTTTCTCCTTTGTTTTTATACCATTCCTTATCTTTTCATGCAACACAATCTATAGCATCATGTTCCCACAATTCCGTAACAATGCCTGTATCATGTATATCACATTTGCATATGTCTTTATATACAAGTAAATGTCAACCCCAAGATCCTTTCCCAGGTTGTAAGTCTCCATAAAGTAAATCTTTCTGTAATTTGTCATCTTCCATCCTCCTAGTCTGTTACAGCTATCTGAGTCTGCGCAGACTGAGCATAGAAAATACTATGCTAATGCCTTTTCTTTCTAATACATCAGTATTAGTGACTTTGTCCTGCCATGAAACTCCAAGAATTCTATATAGACATTGCATGTGAAAGTATGGTACATATAGATTGCCCATATTTCACTGCCGTAGAACCCATAACTGCCATCTCCCGATGTGATTCCAAGACCCATTAAGGCAAGGGATTGAGTGTACCACTCCACAACACAATTTCCATGAAGAAATATAGAAACCATGTATGGCCCATGCAACATGATCCCTCTCTCTGCTTGTCTTGTCAACTCCAAAAGAAAGGTAATACCAATACATTTGGAACAAGGCAAGCTGCAGGATCAGCAGAGCTGTTCTCTATCTGTCTACAAACATTTCAGTGCTCCCAAGCTAGACCAGTTGTCAACAAAGGATCTGACCTGCAACACCATTAGGTTTTAGGTTGCATTTCCTCATCCTAGGATAAGGCTTGCATCCTCCCACATATGCTCCTCCGTCCAATGCTGTTGGCACAATGTGGGTTATTGGGAAATGTGGAATCCGCCCGACTTATATTGTTAACAGAAACAGGTTATACCAACTACTATCACACGGTAGCTCAGTTATATCTTACAAGACCTGACACATATAGAACATAAGTAGATAGATAGATGTCGGGAAACTTAAAATTGCGCTCTATTCTTATTTTGAAGATTGTTCTGTTACATACATTGTCGTTTGTTGATGTTCTTGTCTGGTTGAGTTATTTTTATGTACATGCAACGCCCGGTAGTCCCATTTGTCCATCAGTTCTGCCATTTGACTTTATTGTTACTTAACATAGTTGACTGTCTGCATGATCAGCACTAATACTCTGCAGTCCAGAACAGTACTAGAACTGCAACTACTAGTGACTGAACTAATCAGTCAGCTCAAAGTAGCCATACAGTGTATACCATCACATTGTAGAATACTTGGAAACTAGAATAACTAATAAATTAATAAAAAGTAGGAACAAAATCAAAGAGATCAAAAATGGTGGGAAACCAGTGATAGGAAAGAATGAACATGAAAATATCATTTGATCTGAAGTATTAAATATTGATCAATACAAAGTAATTACATAAAACCATAAACATAGATGATTTCACAGCACAGTTTTGCTAATTTAAAAAACTCACTTTGCAATTGCCCAATGCTTTAGCAGCTGTTGCACCATAGTATATAGAAGCTATGTTACTGCCATCAATGACTTTTGAAATGATTTTGCAAGCATCCTGAAAAAAAATAAATGACATTCATAAAGTTCATATGATGTGTATATTGAACATATATGACAATACACATTTCTTCTTCTTCTACATTCATTCTCAAACTCCAGCAGGTTAGCAGCTTGGTTGTGATATCTGTTCTTTTTGGATTGACATATTGACTTCAGCATGCGCTCTGTCATTGTCATTTTAATCTTCCATGGGATGAGACAGCCGCAAATACCCTAAAACCTCCTTAGTTACCTCTGATGATGTGTGGTAGGTTACATTGCTGCTATTCTTTGCTCCCCCTTTGGGCCCTAGCAACACACATTGATTATCAGTTCATGAACTAACACCCTAGCAACACACATTGATTATCAGTTCATGAACAAGCAGACCCATAGGTATTCAGACTGATAGATGTTAAAAGACATGCATGCTGATTATTCCTATGACTCACTGATTAGAAATGCTCCTCACTCTGCATCTACATTCTCTCTAAAAAAACCATTTTTGCATGTGTTGATCAGAAAACACTGTAGGCATCTATAAATCCACATGTGCTCTTCAGTAGCAATGTGATGCTACTGTGTGTAATTCTTACATCTTGTTGAAACCCAGTAATGTCCTCTTTGATGGTTGTTCTGCGAAGAGCCTCTCTTGGTCTTCCTCTTTTTATGTTGCTATCTGGTACCCATTTTAAAAAGCCTGCATATAGCGTAATATATCCATAAAATGACCAGTTTTACTGTTGAGATATTTCTTTGTTCGAAAGAGATTAGAGCAGAAACTGCTACTGATCAAAAGTAAAAAATCAATGATCTATTTATGTTATGTGACCTTTAAAGAACGTTGTCCTCAATGCCATTATATAAGCCTATGGATTCTGTGCAAGCTGTCTCATCTCTTTCAGTGTCTAATTCAGAAGGTCTTCGATATCCTGTGTCAATAAGTCTTGGTCTGCCTCTTTTTCTCTTCTCTGGAACTTTTCCCTCTGTGATTAATCTTTCTAAACCGTTGTGTCCAAAATATGTCAGATTGTGGTTTTTTAGTTTTGAGGAGTCAGTCTTCTCCCATATTCAGGTCTTTCTGAGCGTTATTCGTCCTTCTGTCCATGATATTCTTGCGATCCTTCTATAACATTTCATTTTAAATGTCGAAATTTTCTTTCCCATTGCAGATGTCACTGCCCATGTCTCACAACCATATGCTGCCACTGGAACAATATAGCTTATTAATAGTTGTAACTTTGTTTTTCTATTTGCCCCTAGCCACAAATTTTTCTTCTGTGATGTTTTTTGTAGGGTCATTGCTAATCTCTATCTGATCTCTGCTAAGCAACTTGTGTTGTTGATGGTTAAGTAATCAAAGTTGCTGACATTTTCTAGTTGTTCTTTATCAATAACTATTTTAGATGTGAGTTCATTTCTGTTGAATTATAAAGTATGATAATTTATTCACAATGAAACATCTGGGTCCTAAGATTAACTACAACGAGACAGCTAGAACTTAGATTCACCCAACAACCATGCTGGATTCTTCTTCTGAATTCATTTTCAAACAAATGCAGGATGTAGTCCAGAAAATGGAATTTGTTGTCATGTTTTAAATTTTAGCTGCAATATCTGTTTATTTCGGTCTGCTCATCCAACTCCATCATGACATTTGGTCTTTTTGAATTATGACAACCAAATCCACCCCAAAACCTCATTAGCTGCCCCTTAACACATGCATGGCAGATCATAGTGCTGCTATTCTTTACTCCATTCTAGATCCCAGCAACAGCTGAGTATAAAGAGCATAGACTGAGTGTACATAATCGCACTTACCTGTGCATTTGGGACTGCAGCTCCGAGCAATTTGAGACCTAAGATGGAATAATGTGCAGCCTGTGTGTCAGTATAGGGAGCAGCAGCTTCAAACACAGACTTGAGTCTGCCCTGGTCCACAGTAGTGAGAAATGTGGACGGGGACAGAGCCTGTCCAACAACAGCAATAGTTAACAAGCCAAGGAGAGAGAAAACTGTAAAGATAAAAATGGTGAATGGTGAAATTATAATGTAGATATTTTATGTCTTTATGTTTTAAGTGCAGACTAAATATCCCAACTTGACAATAAAGGAGCATCTTATTATAAAGATGCTCCTTTTGGGGAGCACACAATGGCCTAAAACATTAAACAAACTTCTCAATACACTACACTTCAATATTGGACTGAATGCAGAATAAGAACTCGACATGGCTTTAGGATCACTTTGAGTCATTTTATAGAATGGGACTGCCAACCCCACCTTAGTCATTTCATGCATAAAGGATCAGCATCACTATTCTTTTCTCTCTTTCTATGGGACTCTGGCAACAGTTGCAACACATGGGCGACTGCATCATGATCATCTAATATAACAAGTATCCCTTACTAGTCAGTTTATGATAGTATCCCAAACTGCAATCACTTTATATGTTGTGCCGTCTACATAAGCCATTCTTTAATAGTTTTTACACAGGACTACACAGTCTGACGTCATCTAGTAGTTTCTTAACTTTCACCACGCTGCACACGCAAAATTGCTCAAATATTCGGACATTCTTTTTTCGCCGGCATCTGCTCTCAAATAATTGTGAGTCATGATGTTAATCATTTAAATGAATGTTTAATGATACAAAGGTAAATTTTCTGTGATCAGTACTGCACGCAATCTCTGGTGAGAAAATGACACTTCTATCATATCGAAGCTACTTTGAAGTAGGATGGTGGAACAAAAAATAGTCAAAATCGAGAAACATCCCAGTTTAGAATCCATAGATCCCGCCGAAGACGGATGTGTCAGTCCATTGGCGCAAATAAAACAGCGACACAGCTCATTTCCATTCACTGGACTACATCCTGTTGGATATCTAGTAGGAGCATTGTCCAGCTACGAGATCCAGCGGGAATTTGAAAATGAACGTTTGAATAGCCCATCCATAGATGGTCGTCAATATGTATACTTTACGTAAATCATTATGGAGTGTGATTTTGATAGCAAGGAATTCTTGGAAATAATGTTATTACCAAGTAGATTTTGTCATTGAACAAGCATGGAACAAAAGTATGCGCAAGTCGGATTCAGTTCTTCACTGTCTTCTTCTTCATCGTTCTTCAGTCAGATATCAGGTTACAGCGCCAATAGCTTCAATTAATTGTGTGATTCGCTTCAGGTCATCCATGGAACCCCGCAGGTCTGGAAGTAGTGCCGTCTCAGTAGGCCATATTTTCTCCCTCTCTTCTTGGTAGAGTTGACAGACATGTAGAATGTGTTCTGCAGTGTTCTTCACTGTGACTTTTGGTCTAGTTTCGAGGTATTAATTAACCTTTGCAGTATGATTGGGCATGCGCAGCACCAATGCATTAGAAAAAGGGGTTAGGATTAGAATTAGTATTTAGAATTTAATAATTTAAAATTAAATTATTTTTATTAGTGGCTCAATTGGGAAGGTAAATTATTTGTATACATTAGCAGCTCAATTGAGGTCTCTTTCAGTGTGTAGAGTGCAGAAATAATGAGCGTGCATGATAATTGGAACAGAAAAAAATATGTAACATCTCATCTATATCGAGATATGAACATTTATTCTGTAGTGATTGGGCATCCCCAGCAGACAGTAGTAGACACATGATGAGTATATATGGAATAAGCATGTGCAGTCAAATGATATATTCATGGAGTTCTTGTCTGTAATGTACAAAATGTATCCACCACAAAATGCGGAATTGGGTGAGTGTTTCATTTTATTAATAGTATGGATTAATAGTATTAATAGTATTAATAGTATTAATAGTATAAATACTATTAATAGTAGTTAATAGTATTTTATTAATAGTAACAACATTAGTGTTAGTTTTCTGAATGCTAAGTTTTCTCAGAATTCTCTTCTGTGTGAGGAGATGTGACGTCATGGCATCTATCAATGTGGTCGATCTTCTGGGAAATCCATGACATCGGTTACAAATTTAAACAGTAAAACCGACTTTTACGACAGTATTGATCAACATAAGGTATACAGTTCTAGAACAGTTTTTGGCCAAGGTAAGTTATTGCATGTTTTATTTATTCATTCCTCTCGCAGGACATGCAAAAAAAATAAAAATTAGACACATTAGCAGTATCGCTATTTAAAAATATGCAAACATTTAACATCACTAATAACAGAAAAGTTATTGCAATTTCAAAACACCCACCAAAAATTATGAAAATAATCAAAACAAAATCTCAGTGGCGGGGGGAACTTTCCCGGAAAGAGTTTGTAATTTAACAAGATTGGTTTTTTTGTCTATTGTCTTTCTCCAGGTGGTTTGTTATCCACTCTTGCCAATAAGCGTAGGGGTGATTGAAGCTCGAGCTTGCGTTCTAAAGCCAGATGTGTGGCCTCAGCTTTGCTATGACCATGTTTGTTCAGGATGTCCTTGATATTTTCTATCCATGTTTTCCGTGGTCTTCCTCTGGTTTTGTACCCTAGTCTCATTTGGTTATATGCCTGTGCGGGCAACTTGTCATAATGCATTCTCATAATGTGGCCAAACCACTTGATCTGCTGCCTTTCTATGTGTTCTGAACAAGGTATTATACATTAACATATTCTTTCCCTGATATCTTCATTTAATAATCTATCGAGCCTGGTGACCCCTGCGGTGTTCCTCAAGTATTTCATCTCACATGACATGTCACTATCTTTCTGTAATGTGAAGATGAGAGACCAGGTTTGACACTGGTAGTACCAGCACAGTGTTGGTAGGAATATACTGTAGATCATTTGTCTTTTAACTTCCATCTCGCTCTTGGGATGAAGAGGTAGTGGTGACGGTATGTTACTGTAGTAGTATGTAATTGTAACTATGTTACTCAGCTGCATTTGGCTTTTGACATCTCGTCTCTATCTCTCTACCAAGGCTTCCTTTTTCTGTAAAAATACTACCGAGATATTTGAACTCTGTTACTTGTTTTACTACTATGTTTTACCAGATTGTTAAAGGTTAATAAGTAGCCCTAGTACTAGACAAGTCTATAAAAAAGTCTAATAATGAATCCGACTACTGGCCCGTACGCCGGCGTAAGTTAAGTGTCTGCTTTATTTAATGTTTTAAACATTAATAGTACCTACAATCTTAAATCAAGGTGTTCTCAGTTCTTGAAATGAGAGAGAGCGCTATTAATGATAAATATAAGCATAGTTCTAAACTGCACAATAACTCAAATTATATTGATAGTTCGGTACTCAATAGCAGTCTCCACGACGTGACAACGCCGCGTCGTGTGGTGAGACACCGGGTATACTACATACTGTTTTATTCATAAAATGCACTCAGATTCATAAATTTCACATCATTAAACTAACCACTAGCTCTAAATTAATCAAATGCAATTAACATTATTTAAGATACATAATAATGTAAGCAGAAATCAGTTTATGATAAACACTAACGGCATATATTCTAACACCCCACCTTTCGCCATGTTTATTGACGTTGAAGAAAGTGGATGTAGTCGACTATTATATATATTCGACACCTTAAGTTCAGCACATTCTGAACAATATTCTAGAACGCAGAGATTTTAGAAACGGAAAAGAATTACATAATATTCGTAAAATAGTGTCCTTGTTATATAAATAATGAATAAAATGTATAGACGATATAGGTAATACGAAGAAATGTATGTGGTAAATGTTTGTTTTTTTGGAAAAAATATTTCAAATTTCTAAATAAATTTAAAATAAAACGATAAATTAAATTCTCCGAAAATCTCGGATATTCTTTTTCTTCAGCGTACATTCCTAAACTCCTGCTGAATTTTTCTTGTAGCAGGACCATGGTCCTACTAGATTTCAAAGCAGGATGTAGTCCAGAGAATGAAATGCGTTGTGTCGCCGTTTTATTTGCGCCAATGGCCCGACACATCCGTCTTCTGCGTAAAGCTCAGATATAATCCAGGAGATTGTGTAATCTAGAGTTGAAAAAGCCGAGCATACCTTGCGAAGTTTTTAATCTCTAATTCAAAGATATTTGTATTATTTTTTTACTCACATATACCTGGAATAAATAAAATGTAAATTATATCAATCTTCCTTGTCTTATCCATGTGTACCGTTTGTCTTCGTGGGGAGCTGAAGTCTTCTTTAGCTAACTGTGATGTCGCTGCCATAGTGCAGCTTTTGTGATCTAGTATTTCTCTGATGTCATCTATTCGTCTTCCCCTGTTTCTCTTGTTTCACTCAGAATTTTTACTCAGAATTTCGCGATTCTTATTGGATTGTCTAACTGTAGAGCAAATAATACACATCTGCAGGACGCGGGACTATCTACAAATAATACACACCTGCAGGACGCGGGACTATCTACAAATAATACACATCTGCAGGACGCGGGACTATCTACAAATCTCCGCTGATAAAGAACATAATTTACACCCTGAAGTTCTAAAAGTGAAAGGGAAGTCGACTTAAGAAAGGGAAGTCGTGGATGGGGCGCAGAGTATATTATACAGAGGGTGTGCAGATTGGAAGATGTGCTACCTGGTACTGAATGGAGTCGTGCGACTTTAAATTGTCCGACAGCCTTCAACGTAATAATAACACTCAATAGAGAATGCAGGAAATGGTGTCCGACAGTGGTTGAGTCGGAGGTACTCGCTCTAATCGGTGAAAATTCCAGGGAAGGTGATATGATTGTATATACAGATGGGTCATTGAGAAACACATCAGAAGTGCCTGGGCCTTCACGGCTCAAAGGTGGAGAGAAACAATCAGAAAGGAAAGTGATGCATTCACTCAGATGACAAGCAGCATGACAATGGAGATTTTAGCAGTAACCATAGCTTTGCAATGGGTCTGCTCGCAGACTATTTGTGAGCATGCCTGCATACTCAGTGACTCAATGAGCATGATTGTAAAAGTTCAGGCGGGATACATTCGGGAACAGTGGTTGGATGCAGTAAATAATTCCTGTATGCGTAAAGTTACTTTCATTTTTGTGCTGGGACATGCGGGAATCCGGGGTAATGAGAGAGCGGATAGGTTGGCCGTACACGCTGCTACTATGGCTGTTGGTAGAGCGATGGATTGAGCAGACATTTTGAACGCCCTACAGGAAAAGGCACGAACAAATGACTGTATAAGTGACGATGATTCTTGTTCCATGACTAGAAATAAAGAATTTTGTTTGAAATGTTGTGTCGCTAGAAAGGAGCGGTTTCGTGGGCAAGAAAGAATGATGGCAAAAAACTCCGTACTGGGACCGTCAGTCACCTTGTAATGGCGGCTACACACAGGGAGAAATCTGAGCACCTATGGACTTGTCCGGGGTGCAATGACGATGATCCAACGGCTAACTAACTAACTAACTCTTGTTTCGCATCTCTGATATAGTGCTCTGGTGTCTTCGAGGAGTTGGTCATTGATCCCTTTTTCTTCTAAGTAGGTCCACAGTATGTGTCTATTAACCCTGTCAAAGGTCTTCTTCCACTTGTGCAAATTTAAATTAAAAGTATTTTAAAATTAATTAGGCCTAATTTTTTTTAATGTTTAACTTAAATGTTAACAACATAAAATTTAATATAGATAGAACTAAAACAGACACACAACTATTTCATCAATTCCTTTATTTTTTAGTTTGCAATTTCTGTTTTTATTTTTATTGAAAACAAATAGGTTCAATTACAAAATAAAAAGTCTTACTTTTTTTGCGGACCAAAAAATTAAACAAATCGCGTATCGAAAACAGCTGTTACATGTTCGATTACTTTACCATATCGCCCTGGTCCTCGTTGTACGTGTGACACGTTGAACCTGATCTTCCGTGTATGAAAATAAAAAATTTATCAGCAATGGGTACGTCTCCGCAACTGCAATAGACCTCAAACATCCCTTCTCTTTCCTTGGTGGTGCACTCTGACAGAGTGTATCCTGTCCATCCCATGATGTTTCCTCTCACTTGTATTTGGTCCTGCTTCTTGTTCTTCTACCTTCAAGCTAGGGCTTTAACACTTTTCAACTTTTAATATGTAAAAAATATGTTATTTGTTTGATGTTTTTTTTTCTTTATGTTTTTTTTTCATACGCAGTGTTGTCAGAACCATTTTATTTTTGTGTCCTCGTGTCATTGCAAGCATATTTAGCCATTCATATTATCCTTTTTATCTCGGTTTTTACATTTACCATTATTTTTTCATTATGTGTCCAAGATGTTGATAATGGTCTGCTTGTGTCAGTATCATCGTCATCAGGTGCCATGCCGGCTGCCGTAGGCGATCATGGCTCTCCACAGCACTCTGTCTCCAGTATTATGTATCAAGCTATCTGTTGTTTCCCTGCCGTGCCACGTTGTCAAACTGTCTAATATTTTCTCACGTTGTCACCCTCTGTCTCTGTTGTTTTCAATCTTGCTTGTTGTGACTATGTTTCTCGAAACCTCCTTGTCCCATGAAGTGGCCAAAATATGAAGATTGTCTTTTTCTTATATTATTGATTAAGGTCCGTTTCGCATTTGATTTTTTCAACACCTCCACATTAGTTTGTTTTCTGGCAGTCCATGATATTATCAGCATTCTTCTATAGAACCATATCTCTGTTGCCTCTAATTTCCCAGTTCGTTTATTGTCCGAGACTCACGCCCATATGTTAGTATAGAAGTTATATAGCACTGCAGAATTCTCTTTCTCACCTCTAATTACAAGTCACATTACACAATATATTTCCATTTTTATGAATGTTGTTTTTGCATGCCTTATTCCGCTTCTTATTTCTGTTGAACCTCTTCCATCTGCTGTAATCGTTGTACCTAAATATTTTAATTGGTGGACCGGTTTCAGCATAGCTTCGTGTAGTTTTTTTATATCTGTTCTTTCGTTTTGCTGATATCATGGGGTTTATTTTTAAATATAAATATCTAGTCCATATTTTCTACTCGATTTATCGACTTAATCTATTAGCCTTTGTAGCTCCTGTCACACTTTCTGCTAAGAGGCAAAAATTGCAAAATTTTAATTCATTTTTTCCAATCCCTGAGCACCTGCGAGTAGCCTAGTCCCGAAAGGGGAACAAAGAATAGTAACACTGTTTACCTGCTTGATATAAGAGGAGACTACCGAGGTTATAATTTGGTGTTAGCTGATCCAGCTCATATAGGGTCAAATTGGCCCAGAAACCATGCTGAAGTTGGATGTGTCAGGCCGAAAGGCACAGATACTGCAGCAAAGTTGTAAACCATGACACAATACATTATGTTCTCCAAATTACATTCTGATTATCTGCAGGAGTTTGAGAATAAAAACAAATGCTAATCACTGGTGGCACACATAATAGCATAAAGTGACGTGTCGACAAAAAGGACTTTAGATAAAGAATACATTATATAAAGAAAACACTGACAAGTTTTAATCAACTACAACAGAACCGGAAAGCTCACATAGTGACAGTGAGGACATCGTTCTACCAAGGACATCTCACACATATAAACAGGTACCAATGTGGAATTTCAAGGTGAGGGCATTATTCCACCAAGGATGTCACACAGATCATCATCATCAAGTACCGTTTCCGCAACGGAGGTTGGCTGCAACAGATCTCCAACATCCCTGTCTCTTATTTTGGTGGACTCACTGAAAGCCTTTGAAATAGACCACGATACATGGGAAGAACTTGCACAAAATAGATCTACATGGCATTCTAAAATAAAAAAGAGCGCATCATCTTGTGAAAAGAAGAGAAATGCAGCAGCTCAACAACAGAGAGCAACTTGAAAGTCACGGATAGACCAAGATCCGTCTACAGTCGTTATTCCATGTCCGAATTGTCCAAGGACATTTACAGCTCGAATAGGGCTCATTAGCCATCTACGAACTAATAATCAAGGACATAAGTAAAATTGAATTTTCAAAAGTGGATGTAACAAATGGTCATCATCATCATGTGATGGACGAACAACATTATATAAAACATGCCGTTGTATCTTTCTTCTTTTGCGTACGTTCTCAAACTCCTGCAGGTGAGCAGGATGTAGTACAGAGAACAGAATGTATTGTGTTATGGTTTACAGCATTGTAGCGATATCTGCACCTTTCGGCCTGACACATCCGATTTCAGCATGGTTTTGGGTCACTGACTATATATGGGATGGGACAGCCGCCTCCATCCCATAACCTCCTTAGTCGTCTCTTACGACATGCATGGAAGGTAAGCGGTTTTGCTTCTTTGCTCCCCTATCGGGCCCCGGAAACACACGGGCTTGGCTATTATATAAATACCATTTGATTGAAACGTCCATCATTATGTGTTATTATGTGTGTACAAGATTGCTGGTTTTTAACAACATTCTTAATAGGGTACACAACCAAGGGTGGAATCCCAAAATAAGGGTCTATCTTTACACTTTTTATCAAATCTGCGCCGATCCGAAATTTAGTAACGTCACTGACAACCTATTCAGCCCTGGATACACAATGGATACCGTTAGTTTGTTAAGTTTACCTATGACCGGTTATTTCAAAGAAACAAAACAACACACCTTGCAAGATCAAAGTGAATGATATAGTATTAAAACAGGTCCGCCAATTCAAATATTTAGGTACAACGATTACAGCAGATGGAAGAAGTTCAACAGAAATAAGAAGCAGAATAGGACAGGCAAAAACATCATTCAGAAATATGAAAAATATACTGTGTAATATGACCTTGTCATTAGAAGTGAGATAGAGAGTTCTGCAGTGCTATATAACTCCTATACTAACATATGGGTGCGAGTCTTGGGCAATAAACAAACTGGAAAGTGGGAAATTAGAGACAACAGAGATGTGGTTCTACGGAAGAATGCTGATAATACCATGGACTGCCAGAAAAACTAATGTAGAGGTGTTGAAAGAGTCACATGCGAAACTGACCTTAATCAACAATATAAGAAAAAGGCAGTCTTCTTTTTTTGGCCACTTCATGAGACAGGCAGGTTTGGAGAATATAGTCACAACAGGCAAAATTGAAGGCAACAGAGACAGAGGGTGACAACGTGAGAAAATATTAGACAGTTTGACAACATGGCACGGCACGGAAACAACAACGACCTTGATACATACTACTGTGGACAGAGAGCTGTGGAGAGCCATGACAGTCAAAGCCAACCGGCATGGCACCTGATGATGATGATATTGATATTGTTCATTTTTTGGGTTAAATTTGTGTTAATTTTGTTAATTTAAACAAGTTAATTTTGTGAAAACTACTACTAATACTCATGTCGACAATCAATAGCCGAATAAAACTTGTTGAGGACCCTAGGAAATCTAAATATTTGGAGTTACGTCAAAAACAAGAAAACATATTTTAAAACTCAATTAGATAAATGTAACTGTGTTATCCACACTTTCCGGCTTTATGGCTGCATAGTACAGAGCACGCCTGTGACGGCAAAGGTACCGGGTTCGAAACCGTTTGAAAATCACTACAGTCAAAAATGCTAGGCTGATGGCTATGTCCTGAATAGGACATGCTACCAATTTTTACCATACTTTCCGTTAAGCATTAAGTTGTAATAGTGAGTAAATATGAGGTAAAAATGCTTATCACTACTAATACAAATATGATCTTTCTCTTATGGCATTCCTCTTACCTCATTCTATTTCTATTTTTTTTTTTATCTATCAATGGCGCGTAAGTTTTGACGCGCATTGATGTTACCAGCCACTAAACATACATGATTGCACCTTTTTCACTTTTATGGTCATTTCTGACGCACGGAGGTGGATTTGTGAGACCATCTCTGTGCATTTTTAATAATTAATAATTGTATGTTTAAAAAAAAAAATTCTCTTTGTATGTTTCTTGACGACTGTCTCTTTTGGACCGTAACGTAGAAAAATTAATTGTTTCCTCGTTTATTATTATTTCTTTTTTACATTAGTTTTACTATTTGGTATTGAGATTAACTAGTAATAGTAATACATTGTCATGTGACGTATTCCTTCCAGAACGTTGTCTTCCCAATGAACTCTCTGAACCTCTCTCTGTCTTGGGCGATGTGGCTTGCATTTTCTAGCGATGTATTCATGTTTTCTTTAATGTCATCAGTCCATCGTCTTCTTGGTCTGCCCCTTCTCCTCTGCCCAGGTACTCTTCCCTCCATTATTTGTCTTTCTAAACAGTTATGTCTCTTTATATGACCAAACAGGCGTAGTTTTCTTTTTGTTATTGTGTTTAGTAACCAACACTCTGGAATATTCAGTGTGTTTATAATATCAGAGTAATACATTAGCATACTATTTATGGCAAGTTTGGTCGTTAATGTGCATCAATCAAGGCGAAACGTAATTAGCAAAAGAAATATCAGTGATAGAGTAAAAATCAAACATTATAATTCTATTGCTTTCTATTATACCTTATGATTGTGAGAGTTTTGGACACTCACTGCGGACATGGAGAAACGATTACAGGCCTTCAAATACAAATGTTACAAATGAATTCTGCAAATTTCTTATAGATGAGCACGGTAGTCTTGTTGATAGTGAGCTTACGCCTGGTTACAGCGTGTCCGATTCGAAAGCACGTACTGACAATAAATAAATCTGGTCGTTATTTCACGCATGACACAATCGCCCCTACATCCAGCTGTACATCATCGATCCAGCTGTAAATGGCTTCAGAAGCATACCTTAGGGAAGGAAAAGCCAGCAATGAAGGAGATTGATCAACCCAGGTAATACAGTAATTGCTGCGGCTTATTACACGAAGAGCTATCTTCGTCCCCCACGAAGTACCCATATTACAACTTTTTAATATTATGTGCAGTTTCTTTTCAATTTAGCTATAGTATGCGCAGATGTCGTGTCATCGCTAAAATTACGTCACTGGCAGAACATGTTGCCAAGAAAACAAAATTTAATTGGAGAAGTCGGTGTACTGAGCTTCAAAAATCGGGAAAACTTTCTAACCCTAAAACTAATTCTCAATGTAACCCTCCTCCCAAACACTAACTATACATCTCTGCCCCCCCCCCAACAAAAATATGTCTAGTCCTACTACTACTACTACTACTACTACTACTACTACTACTACTACTACTACTACTACTACTACTACTACTACGACGACGACGCACTAAAAAGGGACATAATAAATGTAATATTTATGCGAACACTGCTTATCTGCCCATACTCTTCGCTTCGATAAATAATGTCGCCTTATTTGTAGGTACGTCTCGGTTTTTAATTTTTAATTTATAAAACTGTGAAAAATAACACACTTTTTATAGGGGCCTACTACACATTTTTAAGGAGTGGGGGGGGGAGATAATTGTTTTGACATAATTATCTAGGGAAAATGGGGGGGGGGGGATCCCTGAATTCTTGCCAGTTGTTGACACGGGGGGGGGGGGGGTACAGGAGATAAAAATGGCCAAAAATTGTTGATATAGTTTATATATAGCTCATTATTTGTTTGAAAATTGATATTAGTCCCGTCCGTAAGTTGCCGTTCCCGAGAGGGGGGGGATACAAAGAATAGCAACACTATCATCTACAACATATCATGGAATGCCAATATACATTCAGACCCATGTGAAAGGAATACTAAGCGAGGACGAACAGAACAGTGTGCAGCGAAGGACAGTCACCCTCAGTTTCCTGGATGAGGAATATCCACAAGATAGATGGGTCAGAGTATACACAGATGGATCAGCACAGAATGCTGTGAGGAATGGAGGTGCAGGTATATATATAGAATATCCACACAAGCCTAGAGATACAATCAGAACACCGACAGGAAAATTCTGCAATAATTATGATGTAGAAATCCAGGAAATTAGTGTGGCAGCTCAAAAGCTGCTGAACTCCATCTCTGACCTACAGCATGTGGTATTCCTGACAGATGCAAGGTCAGTGCTTCAAGCTCTCCAGACTGGAAAACTAACAGACTTGAAAAAACTACTTAGCGAATTGTCTTACCAGTATAGGGTAACCATGCAGTGGATACCCTCTCACTGTGGAATACCAGGAAATGAAAAAGCAGACCAACTGGCTAAGGAAGGTGCTGCCAACGACCAACCAGATATACCAATCATCTACCATCAGAAAAAAAACCAGATGATCAAGTCAATAAGAAAGCCACAAACACCAACATACGATGACTATCATATTATGAACAGACCAGAACAAGTTATAATTCTACGTCTCAGAAAAGGACACAACCGACTCCGCAGTCACATGCATACAAAGTTCAAGATTGGCAACACAGCCATGTGTACATGTGACCAGGCAGCACAGAGTGCCAAACATATACTTCAAGAGTGTTCTGAGCATGAAACGCTGAGACAGACATATTGGCCAGCGGAAACAACACTGGAATCAAAACTCTATGGGACACTGTATGAACTACAAAAGACAGTGAGTTTTATTAAGGAGACAGAATTACAGATATAGACATGTTTCAAGTGAACGAAAGAAGAAGAATCTACAACATATGTCATGTTAAAGAAAGTGAATAAGGAGATTTTGGGATGAAGTTGATGTCCCATTCCACGGTGAGTCAAATCCACTCAGAAGCAATGATAAAATGAGATGTGCCAGACCGATATCGCCGCCAAGCTGTAAACCATAGCATACTGCCAGGGCTGCAGATATGATTATCTTAATGAGGGAGTTTACAAAAAAAAGTCATTCGTCAGTTTTTTAAGTAAATTTCACTATTTGACATAAAATATTAAGACCTTTTCGTGAATAATCGCTAACCGACCTTTTAACTTAGTTCATAGTACTAACAGTAATGTTAAGATGTGTATGTTAATACCCAAACACCACCACCCCCTTATCTACGGGCCTGCATAACGCATTCCATTCTCCGGATTACATCCTGCTAATATGTAGGAGTTTGGGAACTAACACTAAAGAAAAGTTGTTGGTCTTAAACTTCTTTCTTTCTACGACCGTACAACTGAATGGATTTCAATTATACAAAATACGTTGCAAAAAACTAAATAAATAAATAAATAAATAGAAATGAAAATACAAACTAAACACGTAGATAAGATTTGTGTGTGAAGACATACGATTCTGCGGCTCAATAAAAGGGAAGCTGTTTCAATATGGC
Source organism: Meghimatium bilineatum (assembly GCA_034231615.1). Lineage (NCBI taxonomy): Eukaryota > Metazoa > Mollusca > Gastropoda > Stylommatophora > Philomycidae > Meghimatium > Meghimatium bilineatum. The sequence continues at coordinate 8,675,353 of CM067306.1, forward strand.
GACGTTTGTTTACTGCAGTTACAAAAGTTAAGAAAGTATTCCGTCGGAATATCGATTCTAAATGTTTCAAGATCGTAATAGAGACGGAGAATAGTAATGTTTATATTTCACAGTTCATCTTCTGAAGATACAATTCCTTTAGTTGCCGACAAGATGCCTTCTAGGTGTAGAAATGTCATTAGAAAAGCACTTGTAACAATAGAGATTTTGATCCGGCTAGCTTTGATTGTTGTATCACGTTTTTGGAAGATGTGCACAACAGGCCTTTTGATAATTACTTTGTTATTTTGGACTCAAGGTGGATATTATGCTTTCTGTTTCTTTTTGTTAGGGGTATTGGGATTACTCTATCACGCACAGGACTTGCTTCTTTATCATCCAGACTCCCCTGCAGATTCTAGGTTGATCGTCATCACCCCAGATGCATTCCAAATGCCATTTGAAAATCATTTTCATCGAACTAAGGACGGGACTCGTATTAATTTAGTTTTGATCAAACAAATGCACAGAGCAGCTCTTACAGTGGTATTTCTTCATGGAAATGCAGGCAACATTGGACATAGGTGACTATAGTTTTAATATTGTTAGTGTTAGTACTGTTAGGCTCTATATAGTATAAACTCTATACTTACACTACTAATAACAACTAACACTAATTATTAGTCCACAGGTCATCCTCACTCCACATTGAAGCTTTGGTCCACATATGTTTTAATCTCCTCCTCAAGATATCACTTAGGTTATAGTAACTGACCATCTTATAGTATTGAGTGTAGTTCGTTATTGGTTGTGAAAAGAGGTTATTACACTTAAGAGAAACTCATAGGTTCTCATTCCCCTACCCCCAGCAGGTGTAACTTTATAAGCCTATGAGGTACTCTACTGGAATTAATAACTACATAACATATCCACAGTCCAACTTTTTAATGTTATTCACAGAAATATTCAAACTCTGTTATAGTTTGCATATATTTCGTGTCGTTACAGAAAATTTCACGTGACTAGCAGACTAGTCGCAGCTAAAACACAATGGCTAATGCAAATAATAAGTTACTGAGCTTGTCAATAACAGATAACGACGCTGTACGTTTGTTACAAACCCAAGGACTGCTACAAGAAGAAAAGATGTGCAGTCAGGGTCATCCAATATCTTATTTTACCACACAGATGGATGGATTCAGTATAATGCATGACATTGCCAACACATAAATGTAAAGGTTGGCACGTATTTGCAATACACTAACATTCCACTAGCGAAAATATGTCGGGCCCAAAATATGCCCCACCCAAACATCGGTGACACTGTCCCAAATACTAAAATATGTTGTAATTTCTCCCAGCAATATTTATTTGTCAACTGTCTAGACATAATAAATGTAAATGCCCCTACTTCATTTCGTAAAATAAAGTAGGTTAAATTTTTGGTGAACTATTGTTTGTTCCATTAAAAATGTGGCCACTGATTCCTGTAATGAACTGCTAATGATTTTTGACTGTAATGCACTGATTAAACACATTGTTTTTAGCCGTATCGACTCCATGAAGTTAAATGGACTATATGGTCAACATTGACCAATATTGATGGCACCTAATGACTGAAAGTTTTTATGTCATTGGATTCAGCATGGCTTCTGATTGTGATAATTTGGACCCTATTATATGAGATGTGACAGTCAACTTCATTCCATAACCCCCTTAAATCACTTCTTATGACATGCGTGGAAGGTAAACAGTGTTGCTTTTCTTTGCTTCCCATTAGGCCCTGTGAATATACAGACAATTCCTGGGGATACAAAAAAACAATTCCTTATACTGCCCTTATAAAACCAGTTGTGCTCAAACCACACTCGACATGAACATATTCCAAAATCACATCTTAGATTATGGCTAAAATTAGTTGATTATCGGTTAATTTTTGATGAAAATTACAGGAATATACATAATGTCCAGTCAACATTAATTATAAATAATGTTTTTTATGTGTGTGTGTTTGTTCTTAAACTCCCGCCTGATCTGTCTTATAGCAGGACACTGGTTCTACTAGATTTCCAATAGGATGTAGTCCAGAGAATGGAATGTGTTGTGTCACCATTGTATTATTATACATAATAATTTTGGTTTGCAGCATATATGATAGCAGACATTTATGCATTTATCATTCTTTGATTATGTGTGTTTCTTTGCCATATTGCACTTTGGCCAGTAATCTTCTGCATATACTGGGTAATGGAAAACACAAAGTAATAGTTTACAGTTTACATACTAACACACAAAATATAATTAACAGTTAAAATAAAGTCAACGTTTCTTCATCTTCTGCATTTGTTCTCAAACTCCTGCAGATTAGCAGGATGTAGTCCATAGAAGGGAATGCGTTGTGTCATGGTTTACAGCTTTGCTGCAATATCTGAACCTTTCGACATAACCCATCTGACTACAGCATGGCTTCCTGATCACTTGAACCTTTATGGGATGGATCAGGTAACTCCATCCTTATAACCGCACTTAGTCGCCCTTATGACATGCTTGGAAGGAAACAGTGTTGCTGTTCTTTACTCCCCTTTCAGACCCTGGCAACACATGGGCATGTGACAAATATTACAATTAAATCGATAAGTTATCACAATTTATGTGAAATTCATAACCCCAAAACAGATTTAGCAAATAATAAATCTTCCATAATACAATTACATTCTCTGTCTAATGTTATGGTAGATTCTAAGCAGGAAGACAACACCATTCCCAGTTTACAAAATTGTTCCAATTTAAGAATGTCTTGCCCCTATGTAACAATTTCAGAAATGTTTACAATAAGTCCTATAACTGAGTGTGGTAACTCTTCTCTTGTGAAGTCAAATCAATACATGTATCAATACATGACAAGTCGTAAGTGGTCAAAGATGATGTTTAAAAAAAGATATAGAAAGATGCACCTTTTTTCTTTTTTTCCCCCATGTGCTTTTGAGATTACTCTAATATTAATATTGACAAGATTTATACATTTATTAACTCATAGTGGACCAAGCAACAAATTATTTGTTGTTTTTTTCCCCTATTTGCTGGTCCCTGATCCACTAAGAGTTAATCACTGCAGACTGATATAATCTTATACTACATTTGGTTATTTTGTAAGAAATATAATCAACTTTAAATATATAAGAAATGCTTACAGTGTTTATATGAATGCCTTGCTACTGGTTTCATCACAACTACATTTATTGTTATATTCTGTTCCTTGTTGTTTCAGATTGCAGAATGCTCTAGGACTTTACTCTGTATTGAATGCAAATGTTCTGATGGTTGAATATAGGGGTTATGGCAAGAGTGAAGGCAGCGCTACAGAGTCTGGTATGATGCTAGAGAAAATATTTCTCATTTATTTTTCATATTTGTACTATTTTTCATATTTTTCATATTTTCATGTGTTAAATTCAGTGTTCTTCTGTTGTCTACTGTGTATGTTTTACTGGTGCAAGTTAATCATCAGATCATCATCACTGCACTCCGGACATATCCATAGGTGCTCTGATCTCTCCCTGAGTGTATGCACCATTACACCTCTGCAGACATTTCCGGTTCTATGTTGATTGACCATCATTCATCTGTGCCCCACAAACTGTTTCCCTCTGGCAACCCCACATTTCAAACCCTGTTCTTTAATTCTAGCCATTGAATAAGAATCATCATCCATGTCAAACTCACTTTCACGTCCTGTCTCCCATAGGAAATTCAAAACATCTGCCCGATCCATTGCTCATCCGTGGAGTGTAACAACAGCAACTGACATCAGCAAATCAGCTCTCTTGTTGCCTGAAGGTCAACATGCCCAGGCACGACAATAAAAGTCACCATCTCCAACTATGACCCTCTCAATATCTCAATCCAGTGTTCATGAACGAGACCCTTTTGTACTTTCATATACTCATTTCATATACTCATCATACTCATCGAGTCAATCAAAAATACTTCTATGATCAGTTTCCTATGATCATAAGTCTATACAGGAAGGTGCTTTTGCCAGCCTGTCAGCTGCTTTATTTCCTGCAATTCCACAGTGTGCAGGGGTTCACAGCAGCACAACTTTATTGTTAGCAGACAGTTGATTTAAAAGTTCTACAGTTGTTTTTGTTAGGAGAACTATAGGTTCATTTTGGGTGGACAAGAGTACTGACATGCAGTCGTACAAGAAGACTATATTAGCTCCTTTGAGTCTCTGTTCCTTTAGAGCCTTTGATGCTTCTAAGATTGCTTGTAGCTCTGCCTTGTAGCTTGTTGATATTCCAGGAAAGGAAAAGTCACACCAGGCAAAATTGAAGTCAACAGAGACAGAGGGTGACAATGGGAGAAAATATTAGACAGTTTGACAACCTGGCACGGCAAGGAAACAACAAAGACTTTGATACATAATACTGTGGACAGAGAGCTGTGGAGAGCCAGCCAGCCGGCATGGCACCTGATGATAATGATGATAGATGACCTGCCAAAACTATTCACACCATATGTACATAGAGCTCTGCATGCAGACTATCTCGTTATCTGGACCCAAGCTGAATACATTGGAGTTGCAAAAGTTAGAATGCAGGAGGCAATTAACAAAGTTGAAGAGTGGGCAAAAACCTGGGGTATTCAAATAAACAAAAACAAGACCGCCGCTACACTCTCCATTCTCTCCACAAAATCTGAAAATTATACTCCCACACTAGACAATATCCCACTCAGAAAAGAAAACAACTCGGTCTACCTGGGACTAAAATTTGGTAAGAGACTTACATGGGGATCACACATTGAAGAGACGGAAGAAAAAAAGCCATACACAGACTATAAATAATGACAAAAACTATCTGCGACAGATTGGAGAGCTAACATAAAAACTATAAAATAAGTCTGTGTAGGTCATATTTGTCCAATTCTGGAATATAAATTGAGCATATACACAACAGCAGCAAATGCCACACTTCAGAAGCTGGACAAAATTCAGAATGCAGATCTCTGAATTATAACTCAGGATACAGGTCCATACAGCCCTCTGTGAGTTGACCCATTCCAATACTATTGTCACTGCCATAATCTCCATAGTCTTATTACTTGTAGTCACAGCAAAAGCTCCACTCTCTTCTCAAACACTTTTTCCTGAACACTGAGCTTTGTAGGCCCATGCACTGCAAGCATGTTTAACCACTGATCCATCTGTGTATATAATCACATCCCCTTCACCGGAGTTCTCATTAACCAATGGCTGCATTTCAGCCTCCCCCACCACTGGCCCCCATTCCTTGCTTACCCTATGAAGTGTTATTATAACTGAAAGAAGTTGTGCAATCCATGGGCGGGCATATCCATTTCGCACCTGCAGCTACATCTTGCAACCTACACACGCTTTGTATGATACCTTCTGCCCATCCCATCCCAGATTTTCCTCTCTTTGGTCTCTACCTCTGACTTTAAGGATTACATGATGCAAAGGATGTTCTTTATCCACATTTATTTGTAGGTACTCCCTTCCATGACAATACTGTATTCTATGTTCTGTGTTGGACAGTCAAGCAACTATCACATAGCCCGCATCCATGTGTCCCTTGTGCATCCTAGAACAATTTGCATAACTGCATTCTGTATTTTGTCCAGTCATGCCACCTGAGTCTGGCTGAGCATCAGAATTGCCGGTGCATACTCCATCACTGTCACCACTAATCCCTGGAACAAAAGAAAATGTAACCTCTGCCCAAACTAAAAAGCAGCCATAGCTTGCACTGCTGCCGGTCGAAATCGGATGTGCTAGGCCTACAAGGCGCATAACGGTGGCACAACGTAATCACGCTCCCGGCGGAAATCGCACGGATATCCGTGATGGTTACAATGGAGCGAACGCAAAACAAACAAACAAACTGCTGCCGGTCCTTTACCTGCCCTTGTGATGTGCTCTACATGTTCCTGGAAGCTCAGACTTCTATCAAAAAGCACCCCCAGGTACTTCATTGTGCTAGTTCTTTTAAGCATGACCCCACCCGACGCGACACAAGGTGTGGATGTATTTACAATGTGATTGTTCAGATAAAACCATGTTACACATGCCTTAGACGGATTCACAAAAACCCCTATATCCTCACAGCACTTTCCTATTCGGTACACTTCCTTCTGTACTGTTGAGATAAGACCTCCGTCATGCACATGTGCTGCTTGAAAAATGGGCAAAGAATAGCACCACTGTTTTCCTTCCATGCATATCATATGAGGTGATTAAGGAGGTTATGGGGTGGAGTTGGTGTCCCATCCCATATAGGGTAAAAGTGACCAAGAAGCCATTATGCTGAAGTCAGATGTGTCAGGCCATATTTTTCATGACCAGTGGCATACCTAGGGATGATGTCAACATTAAGCTTGCTGCCTTTACTTTCTAAGAAGATCTGGTACCCATTTTCCGTAGGCTACATCAGCCTACGAGATGTTGGTAATTTAAAAAATACCCAGTTGAACTCAAAATGTCTTTGATATTCTGTGTCCATTAATATCTTGGGATGCCTCTTGTTCTCCATCCTGGAATCTTTCCCTCCATATAGCTCAATATAACCAGCATAGACTCCTGTCTTAGGCTAAAAGAGTCATGCCTTTGTAAGAGAATTTAATCCTCTATAACAATAAATAACCCCCCCCCCCCCCCCCCATGATTAATCTTTATAACCCATTGTGTCTTTTTATATATTATGGTATTACGGGAGTTTCGGAGAGAATTTGGGCACCACTGTTTTAAAATAAGTGCACAGAATTTTCATTTTTAGACATTAAGTATGAATTAATTAACAAAGACAAGGTGGCCAGAAGAAGACATGGCTGGATAATATCAAAGACTGGACAGGGTGTGTGATGTTTCCAAACTTATCAGGATGGTAGAGGATAGAGATGCATGGAGATCTTTCCGCATCAAATGTCTTAATGTGACATGCTATGACTGATGGGTTATGGCAAATGTCTTAATGTGACATGCTATGACTGATGGGTTATGGCAAATGTCTTAATGTGACATGCTATGACTGATGGGTTATGGCAAATGTCTTAATGTGACATGCTATGACTGATGGGTTATGGCAAATGTCTTAATGTGACATGCTATGACTGATGGGTTATGGCAAATGTCTTAATGTGACATGCTATGACTCTGATGGGTTATGGCAAATGTCTTAATGTGACAAGCTATGACTCTGATGGGTTATGGCAAATGTCTTAATGTGACAAGCTATGACTCTGATGGGTTATGGCAAATGTCTTAATGTGACAAGCTATGACTCTGATGGGTTATGGCAAATGTCTTAATGTGACAAGCTATGACTCTGATGGGTTATGGCAAATGTCTTAATGTGACAAGCTATGACTCTGATGGGTTATGGCAAATGTCTTAATGTGACAAGCTATGACTGATGGGTTATGGCAAATATCTTAATGTGACAAGCTATGACTGATGGGTTTTGGCAAATGTCTTAATGTGACAAGCTATGACTCTGATGGGTTATGGCAAATGTCTTAATGTGACAAGCTATGACTGATGGGTTATGGCAAATGTCTTAATGTGACAAGCTATGACTGATGGGTTATGGCAAATGTCTTAATGTGACAAGCTATGACTGATGGGTTATGGCAAATGTCTTAATGTGACAAGCTATGACTGATGGGTTATGGCAAATGTCTTAATGTGACAAGCTATGACTGATGGGTTATGGCAAATGTCTTAATGTGACAAGCCATGACTCTGATGGGTTACGGCAAATGTCTTAATGTGACAAGCTATGACTGATGGGTTATGGCAAATGTCTTAATGTGACAAGCTATGACTGATGGGTTATGGCAGATGTCTTAATGTGACAAGCTATGACTCTGATGGGTTATGGCAA